>CM062394.1:1916800-3116800 GCA_031304145.1 Cardiospermum halicacabum
GGCCAGTCAGCATACCTCATTTCCCATGAAGTTAAGATAACCTTCACCTCCCAAGGCCATAGTTATTAAATGTATCATCTGCAATAGTAAAGAGTTTACAAGTGGAGAAGTATAAGATATCGAGGATAACATTGAAGAGTAAACTAACTGATAAAACATGTGCATTCAGTTTAAAATGGACTTGAAACATAAAAGATTATTGCGAGCATCTAATAGTTTTCAGTATGGGACCTGATAAATATGCATCATTGTCCAAGAACTAATTTTGCACAGTTATCAGTCTACTAGAAGTAATAGAGACACAAATGTTAAGTGTGGAGTCTGTCGGTTTATTATTTTATTTTTCTCTTTTATATTGGGCTCAGATTGTGTTGGGCCAGTTAGAATATAAATAGATATCTTGTAATTGTAAACCCTATATACTCAGAAAAGAGAGTAGAAACCCTAATACTAGTGCGACGTGGAGTAGGCAGTTTTGGCCAAACCACAGAAAAATCCGTGTGTTCTTTACTCTTTAGAATTTATAGCTTTCTATCTTGCCTACTTTATTTCCTAACAACTGGTATCAGAGCCTGGTTCGAAGCAATGGCAGAAGATGGGAAAGTTAAGATTGATAAGTTCGATGGAACAGATTACGGATTTTGGAAGATGCAAATCGAAGATTATTTGTATCAGAAAAAGTTACATCAACCTCTCAAGAAAGATAAGCCAGAAGGTATGTCAAAAGCAGACTGGAAACTTCTGGATCGGCAAGCCCTAGGCGTAGTCAGATTGACGTTGGCGAGGAATGTTGCGTACAATATTGTCAACGAGGAGACTACTTACGGACTGATCGAGGCGTTATCAAATATGTATGAGAAACCTTCTGCTTCTAATAAGGTATATTTGATTCGTTAGTTGGTGAATACCAGGATGAAAGAAGGAGGGTCGGTCACGAATTTAATTCTATTATATCGAGATTGGATTCGGTAAAAATTAAATTTGATGATGAAGTTCAGGCGCTACTCCTATTGTCATCCTTGCCAGATAGTTGGGCAGCAACGGTTACAGCAATAAGCAGTTCATCAGGAACAAATACTCTCAGTTTCAAAGGCATTCGGGATTTGATTCTCAGTGAAGATACACAGAAGCGTAATGTTGCAGAGTCATCGGGATCGGGTTCTGCGTTGTATACTGAAAGCAGAGGCAGAAAGTCTCAGGGAGGTCAGAACCAAAAAGGTAGACCTAAATCGAAAAAGAGAAGTGACTCGACAAGTGGTAAGGAAGGGCGTAAAGATATTGTATGCTGGAATTGCAACAAGACTGGTCACTTCAGAAATCAGTGTAGAAACCCGAAAGACAGAAGAGAGAATGATTCGGTGAACGCAGCGACAGAAGATTCTGATGCACTTGCTTGCTGTGTAGAATGTCCAATAGAATCTTGGATTATAGATTCGGGTGCGTCGTTTCACTCAACTCCGTGCAAGGAATTACTGCACAACTTTGTTCCGGGAAGGCTTGGAAAGGTTCATCTTGCTGATGATGAACCATTATTCATCGAAGGGAAAGGTGATGTGAACTTGAAGACTCCTAAAGGGATGGTATGGAAACTAACAAATGTTAAGTTTGTTCCTGGACTCAAGAGAAATTTGATTTCTGTAGGCCAGTTGGATGCAGATGGTTATCAGATAGCTTTTGCAAATGGGCAATGGAGGGTCTCAAGGGGTAATCTGATTCTAGCAGGAGGACAAAAGGTTGGAACCTTGTATGTTGTAGAAAAATCGGATTCTTTAAATACCGTCAACAATGGTGTCAGTCCTTCAAATTTGTGGCATCATAGACTTGGACACATGAGCGATAAAGGCATGAAGCAGTTAGCAACAAATGGCAAGATTCCTGAGTTGAAGACAGTTGATCTCAGTTTCTACGAACCATGTGTATTGGGAAAGCAAAAGAGAGTGACTTTCACAAAGGTTGCCAAGACACCAAAGGCTAGAAAACTTGAACAAGTACATACAGATGTGTATGGTCCTACATCCGTGGTGTCAATTGGAGGAGCTCGTTATTATGTCACCTTTATCGATGATGCGACAAGAAAGTTATGGGTTTATTTTCTGAAAAATAAATCTGATGTGTTTTCTACTTTCAAAAGATGGAAAACTGAGATTGAGAACCAGATTGATTTGAAAATCAAATGTTTAAAATCTGATAATGGTGTAGAGTATAATAGTCGCGAGTTCAAAGAGTATTGCGCAGAGAATGGTATTAGAATGATCAAAACTATTCCGGAGACACCGCAGCAGAATGGTGTAGCAGAGAGGATGAACAAAACTCTTAATGAGAGAGCGAGAAGTATGAGACTACATGCAGGGTTGCCAAAGAAATTTTGGGCAGAAGCCGTTAATACAGCAGCATATCTCATAAATCGGAGACCTTCAGTTCCATTAGAGTTCAAGATTCCTGAAGAGGTTTGGTCAGGAAAAGAGGTAAATCTTTCACACTTGAGAACTTTTGGTTGCGTTTCTTATGTGCGAGTTACAGATTCTGACAGAGATAAACTTGACTCAAAATCGAAAAAGTGTTATTTTATCGGCTACGGTTCTGATGACATGGGTTATCGCTTCTAGGATGATGATAGCAGAAGGGTTTTCAGAAGTAGAGATATTATTTTTCATGAGGACTTCTTATACAAAGACAAGTTTATGGCAGATTCTGAGGCTACAATGAAACAGACTGAGACAAGAGAAGAAGCAGTGTTGGAAGATATTACTGAAGATTATATTGGTGGAAACGAAGATACACCAATAAATCCGCCTACACCTACAGCTGTATTGAGGAGGTCTGGTAGAGAGCGAAAGCAAGTGGATAGGTATTCTCCATCCAAATTTTATTTGCTTTTGACAGAACATGGTGAACCAGAATGTTACTCAAAGGCAATACAGACAGATGATTCTAAGCAGTGGGAGGATGCCATGCAAGAAGAGATGTATTCTCTTGAAAAGAACAAGACTTGATCATTGACTAAATTACCGGTAGGAAAAAAGGCGCTTGAGAATAAATGGGTATACAGAGTCAAGGAAGAACCTAATGGAAGCAAGCGATACAAAGCAAGATTAGTAGTAAAAGGTTTTCAGCAAAAGAAGGGTATTGACTACAACGAGATTTTCTCTCCTGTAGTAAAAATGACTACTATCAGATTGGTTTTGGGGCTTGTACCAGCAGAGGATTTACATCTAGAGCAGTTAGATGTAAAGACTGCATTCTTACATGGAGATCTTGACGAGGATATCTATATGAAGCAGCCAGAGGGTTTTCAGATTACTGGTAGAGAAGACATGGTTTGCAAGTTGCAGAAAAGCTTGTATGGTTTGAAACAAGCTCCTAGAAAATGGTACTTGAAATTTGATGGCTTTATGACTAACAATGGTTACAAGAGATGTGAGATGGATCATTGTTGTTATATCAAGTCTTTTGCAAACTCCTACATAATTTTGATCAACAAGTTAAAGTATCAATTATCTGATGTTTTTTAGATGAAAGATTTAGGTCCTACACAGCAGATTCTTGGGATGAGGATTACCAGAAATCAATCAGAAGGTACTTTGAAACTGTCCCAAACGAAGTATGTTCAAAAGATAATTGACAGGTTTAATCTTCGGGATGCTACAGTTCGGACCACCCCTTTGGGAAGTCACTTTAAACTTTCAAAGGAGCTATCACCAAAAACAGATGAAGATAGAGATTACATGAGCAGAGTTCCTTATGCATCGGCAGTTGGTAGCTTGATGTATGCGATGGTATGTACGAGACCAGATATTGCTCATGCAGTGGGAGTTGTGAGTCGGTTTATGTCAAATCCAGGAAAAGAGCATTGGGAAGCAGTAAAGTGGCTTTTCCGTTACTTGAAAGGCACTGCAAATAGAGGACTTTATTTTAGGCGAACAAATACTATCATAGAAGGCTTTACTGATGCAGATTTAGGAGGCGACTTGGATGGGAGAAAAAGTACTACAGGGTATATTTTTACTCTAGGTGGTACAGCTGTTAGCTGGATGTCTCGGCTTCAGAAAAGTGTTGCGCTCTCAACTACAGAAGCTGAGTACATGGCTATTTCAGAAGCTAGCAAGGAGATGATTTGGTTGAAAAACTTCATGGCAGAATTAGGTAAGGAGCAAATTCAAAGTGTACTCTACAGTGATAGTCAGAGTGCAATCAATCTTGCAAAGAATCCAATGTTTCATGCCAGGACGAAGCATATTCAACTAAGATATCATTTTATCCGTGAGCTGATTGTTGATGAGGTGTTAACCTTGGTAAAGATAGCAGGTGATGACAACCCGGCAGATATGTTTACTAAGGTGGTTACCAAAGAGAAGCTGAAGCATTGCATAGCTTCAGCTGGCCTTCAGAGCTGATCGCAGAGAAGGCTATTGCACTAGTGAAGGAAAAGAAGGGTCTACTAGATTTACAAGAGTGAGAAAAATAGTAATGTCAGCCTCCAAGTGGGAGATTGTTAAGTGTGGAGTCTGTCTGTTTATTATTTTATTTTTCTCTTTTATATTGGGCTCAGATTGTGTCGAGCCAGTTAGAATATAAATAGATATCTTTTAATTGTAAACCCTATGTACTCAGAAAAGAGAGTAGAAACCCTAATACTAGTGCGACGTGGAGTAGGCAGTTTTGGCCAAACCACAGAAAAATCCGTGTGTTCTTTACTCTTTAGAATCTATAGCTTTCTATCTTGCCTACTTTATTTCCTAACAACAAAATGTGAAGCAGAATACCTTATAAATACGGATCAAAGTCCGTGAACTAATTTAACATGGTTATCAGCCGACTAAAGTATTAGAGAAACAATATGTGAAGCAGAATACCTTGTGAAGAGCTATCCCTCGTTCAATTGTAGGAGAAGCTTCTGTTAAAGTAGACATATTAGTATACATCTCCTTATCCATTAGTAGAAATGCAATGGTTTTGTCACCTACAATGGCCTGCACAAAATAAAGCAATGCACACAAAGAGTAAAGAGAGGTATAAACAGAAGCAATAGGGTGAGGGAAAAAAATATGTTAAAAATTAAAGTTCTAAATGTCATTTGGTACCACAGATGACCTTTGACATTAAGTTAGAGACTTCCAATTAGAACTAAACAAAGGTGATTCAGTAAGCAAACATAAGCGAATATAGTAATAATGAAGACATGTCATACCTGGTCATGACTTTCAGCATAAGCTACACACTTCTCAGTGTATCTCCTGTTTGTCAAACTCCATGATATTTCCTTCATTGACCATTCTTCATCTTTTTTGTTCTTCAAATAGTCAATCCACCGGTCGGGGATTGCCATTGCCAGACGATAGTCAAATCCAACTCCTCCCATATAGACAGGCAAACCAAGTCCAGGCATACCAGAAACATCTTCAGCGATAACAGTAGCATCTGGCAAAACATTGTGAACTAGATAATTGGCCAGCATCAAGTAAACAACAGCATCAACATCTGTTGCCTCGCTGAAATACTCGCCATAGTTCCCAGTAAAAGTCATGTTAATCCCATGGTGATGATATAGCATGGAAGTTACTCCATCAAATCGAAACCCATCAAAGTTGTATTCGTCAATCCACCATCTCAAGTTGGACAGAAGAAAACGAAGAACTTCCCAGTTGGCATAGTTGAAGAGCCTACTATCCCAGAGTTTATGATAACCCCGCTCTCCAGCGTGAAAGTATGATTCTTGTGACCCTTGGCCAACATCAAAGCCATTAAGGCCATCAGTGACATTATTACTCGCATGACTATGAACAACATCCATCAAGACCCTTAGGCCCAAGCTATGGGCTTTATCAATTAGATACTTAAGGTCCTCAGGTGTTCCAGATCTGCTACTTACAGCAAAAAAGTTTGTAACATGATAGCCAAATGATGCATAGTAAGAATGTTCCATCACAGCCATCAATTGGATTGTATTGTAGTTATTGGCTACAATACGAGGCAAAACGTCATCAGCGAATTCTCTATATGAACTTACTCGTGGTTCAGAGCTGCTCATTCCAACATGAGCCTCATATATTCGCGAGGCCTGGGGTTTTGCAGGTCGAGGATACTTAAACCTATACCTGCACAATCAATGAAAGGAATGGTGCAGCAAATTGCTAATAGTAAAAAATTAGAAGAAAATAAACAGTGCTCTCCTATTTTCTAGGTAGCATGTTGGCAGGCAAGCAATTCAAATTATAATTACAAAAGCATTAATATCAAAATCACATTGAAGGTCCTACCTATGGCACTTCAATATGAAATTAACATCGGCACAACAATATGAAATTAACACTTTAAACAATCCATATGATAGCAACGTAATAACCTTTTAAATTTTGCATATTAGCCTTTGACAAAAGAAGGAAAAATGACCAGTGGTACCTTTCTGAAGATGGTGGATCCCAATAGACACCATCATATGGTGCAGCAAATCTTGTAGGGTCCACAGTGGCATATTTTATCCAAGCAGGAATGCGATCAACCCATATTCCATTACCATGCTTGAATCGGAACTTAACTAGTGTATTGTGAGGGATGGCTGGATTTCCACCAGAGTCAGGAATCTTAATACTCCAAACACCGAATTGATCCTTTTCCATCTTGTGGTTGGTACCATCCCATCCATTGAAGTCCCCAACAAGCTGTGCTTCCCTATAAGTTATGACATGTATATCCTACTCAAAACAAGTATGACATGGCTAAAGATGTGAATCCGTAATGGCGCAAAGATAACTTACTGTGCAGCAGGGGCCCATTCATTGTAGACAATGCAGTCTTTTTCTCTGTTAAAACCAAATTTCAAATAACCTACAACACAGTGGAAGCATGTTGGGGATTATGCCAAAGATACCATTTGATTGAATCAGAAAGAAAGACGAAACAAATGGTAAAAACAGAGGGGCCAAGCAAGTAATATAAACTAAGAGCAAACAAACCAAATGGCCAGTAAATCCTAGAAGATGCAGAGCAACTATCTCAACCGCATGAATGTACATGCAAAGTTCATGATTTTAAGTGTTTGCAATGAGCCGCAGAAGAAATGTAGGGAATGCATATATGTCACCTTTTGCAAATTCCTCAACACTTCCTTCGTGCTTTTCAAGAAGCTTTTTTATCTCTATGTATTTCCCCACTCTATATTTGAAATGGTCTTTAAATGGTGCCAAGCTTGGATCAACACTCAAGATACCAATATTTTCTGTATCATCCTCTTCACTTAACATGGTTGAATTGTCGTGGGTAAGAATAGCTGAGACTGGTGAAATAGGATTCAACTGGGAAGTAATGGAAACAAAATCAAACAAAAGCACTATTTCAAACTTACTAATAAGCAACATATTCCTAATTTACACTTTTCAATGAGAGAATAGTAAACCCTCAGTAAAAATTCTTGTACTTCTGTAGTTCATAACTATTAACATTCAAAAGTTTGTTATGTTATATATAAGAAATAACAAAAAGGACTTCCAGAAATCAACTACACATCTTGATTGATTTAATTACTACCGAAATCAATCACCAAAATCCTTAATCAAAAAACGTTTACAATGACAAGCACAATTTATAACAAAACCTACAATTGACCTCCATATTTAGGTGAGACAACAAACTGATGAACCTTCACTGACACATAAATCACAAAGTGAAAATCCTAGAAACTCAAATTCCAGTATAGAGTTGCCACACATACCCTTTGCTTCACCAGGAAGCTTGATGACAACATGGGACCCCCAAAGGGTTTATGAGATCCACTAGTTAGCCTCTGTTTAGTACACCTGTTGTTGATGCTAGCATTCTGTCGAAACAAAAAAAAATTTAAAAAACTGAAAAAAGAAAAAGTCAGTGACATATATATCAGTAAAAAGATTCTCTGTTTTCACTTTTGCACTCAAAATCCAAAACATAACAGCAAGAGAACTCACAACAAATTATGAAGTCATCAACATCACAAAATTCACTATTTAAATCAAAAGCATATACTACTACGACTACTTTCTCATTTTCACCTTAAAAAAAAAAAAAACAAAAAAAACAAAAAAAACAAACAAACAAACAAACAAATAAAAAACACACTCATTTCGAAAATTCACAGCGATGAGTTCAAACAGACGTATAATTACCAGTATCTTCAATCAAAGAAGAAATCACAGACAACACAAACACGAAATCAAAACTAGCATTAAAGTTTAATCACCTTTACGCCGCTTCTAGTAGAAGTAACCGAGAACAAGCCACCGCGAGAAGTTGAAACGAGATTTGAAGAACTCAACATCATCATCATCTTCTTCTCCGACTCTTCACTTCATTTGCAGTGAGAAACCATCTGTGATTGAATTGGAGTAACAAATAACGATGAAGCGCGAATTGCGCGAGGACACATATACACACCATTGAGTCACAGTGTAGCTCCACAACAACGATAAATCTCGTCCGTTGCAACAAAATCGGACCCACTCAGTTAAAAATCATACCGATAATGATTTTTTTTTTTTTTTAAATAAATCTGTCTCTTTCTTGTTGTTTGTTTGATGTATTGATTTGATTGCTCTCAAGGCCAACAAAGAAGGGAAGCAAAGGATATATACTCCACGTGACTTATCGGTGACCGTCGAAGATTTTTCAAAAATCTGTTTGAAAATTTTAATAAGTGTAAATTACAATTAAGTACCAAAGTTTTCAAGTTTCACATTTTCAAACTAACTTTTTAAAAATTTTACACTTATCTCCTTTACCATTACTTTTAACAACTTAAAACTGTATATCAGGTCTTTGAACCTACGCAGTGATGGTAATGTAAAATATAAACAGAGACAACATTGGAGTTCACATTTATAAGTATGCATATAATCAGACCAAAGCATTAGTAGAAAACACAATGACGCTCATAATAAACTACAAGAGTTTCTGAAAAGTAAAATTAGACATACTTATGCCTCAGATTTCCTTACATAACCAGCTTTTTGTGCATGCATAAGCCTCGAAAGCTTCATTGACATCCAAGCTGGAGGCATGGAACTGAGGAAGAATATCAACAATTTTGCCAAATGAAGAACTATTAGGATGGCATGAGATTTGAATCGATAGAAGATCACGAGCCATTTTTGCTAGAGTAGGGAAATACCAAGCATTAACTCGCCACCATTCGAGGATATCAAAATCATCTAACAAAGGAAATTTGACATCTTCAAGATAAAGATGGAGTTCTGAACTTGAGGTCTGAACATGTTTAGGTTCCTGATGCAGCATTTTGTATAATATTGAAGAACTATTTTGTTGTGGTCTTGAAACATTGATGTCAAGTGCATACTCATTGAAAACCATGGTAAAATAAGTCTTGAAATATGTAAATTCAATCTCCCATTCGTCATCATCGTAGATCTTCTTATACCAATTTTTCACAAAATGCATTCTGAAACGGGGATCAAGTACTGTGGCGACCGCCAGAACTAAGTTGCATTCATACCAATCATTTTCTCTGGAAGTACTGTATAAGTACAAATAAGAAGATTTTGAAAGAGATAAGCTTGCACGGTTCCATATCCTTAGTTCTTTGAAACACTTCCACAGCCTAGTTGACAGTGGAAAATGATAATTTGCAGTATGCTGATGATTGCAATTTCGGAGAAAATCTAGATCTTCATAGCACTCGCAGATGATCCTTACCATATCCCAATCTCTTCCTGATAAGCTAATAAAGTGAGGATGACTTCTCTTCAACTCAGAAAATGTTCCATGGAGATCAAGAAGACTCCTAAGCTGACCCATATAAATGATCTCTTCACCAGATTGTAATTTCTCTACCCAATCTCCATAGATCAATTGATAAGTATTCACTTCCCGGCCCAACAATCTAACAGCTATATCTAACACATTTCGGAACTTTCCACTCTCAGATGATATCTCCTTTATACTCTGAAGAAAATTATGCAGACTATCATGTAAAAGATCAAAGGCAATTTCGTTGAGGAATTTGTATACACAATAATGCCCCTGAGAAAAGAAGGTTAAATTGCATAACGACTTGCTGAAAAGGACTGAACTTTGATTGGCGAACCAATCTTCTCTATTCTTTGCTAAGACGGTATGATGTATAAGAAAATCATTTGTATCTACAACCATATTGGATAGCTTGTTTTCGATTCCCCATTCCAAAAGTATATTTTTCACTTGTTCCATGAAGTTATCACATCTGAATGTCCTAAAACCAACAATCTTGTTTTTCAACTCCCAATCATCATCAATAAACCAGAGCCTTAAACAACACAAATTGTTAAGGCAAGTAGACATCTCTTGAATTGTTAGACAGAAGCGACATGAGAGTTTGTGGAAATAATTCCGGAGCTTTTCCTTCTCATCCTTATAAAATTGAGAAACATAACCAATGTTTTCAGAGTCTATAAGCGATACGTCACCTTGCATGATTATCCTTCTCATTTCATTAGAGTGATTAAGTTGTCCATCAACCACAGATTCAACTGGTGCTAGTTCAGTCAGACCACTCGAATCGTCAACTAACTCAGCTGGTTCATCTCCATCCAAGACTCTATTGCTCTTTCTTTGGCAACTTCTTGAATGATTCCTGAGATGACTAGTTCCTAACTTGCTAGAACCATCAAACAACTTCTCACAAACTTTACATCTGGCCCAAACCTTACCATTTTCATCTTTGTACTTCTCAAAATCTTCCCAAACCTTTGATCTCAATTTCTTTCGTTTAACAGCACTAGACTTGCCTAAATTCCTAGCATTTTCATAATTCCTTCGCCTCACGCATTGAGAGATCTCCTTTCCAACATTCGAATATGTGATCAATAAATAAGCAACACAATAAAAACTCAAACATGATTCATAAAATCAACACAAATCCAATCTCAAAACCATTCACATGTACAAACAAAGATGTGTGAACCCTAACATATTTCACAAAAAGAACAACATAGATAATAGATAACATATGATACATTTTTGGTTTGCCATTTATCTATCATGTCTTGGCTATTCATAAGCTAATTCAAACCAAAAACATGTAAAAATCAAGATTGGCTTCAACAAGTCTAAAACCCTAAACAGACAACTATATATAATAACATTACTAAGAGATAGAAGTACCTGTTTCTCATTTTGCTGTGCTTGTACTGATGTTTCATTGATTTCTGGAAATAAAACTGAGGGTCCTGCAGTACCACAAAGCCAAGACATAGCACTGGTCGAGCTTCAATCAAAACCTGTTATGACCACAAAAGCAGACAATTATAACGTTTTAAGGAGGATGATACTGGTAACTGGTACATATACATATATGTCTGCAAAAGAATATGTTGAAATGTTTCACAATATAATCTACTATGGGAAGAACAACAGTTGCAGAAAATCAAAGAGTAATCGAAAGCCCGAGTGAAAAAATAAAGACAAAAGACGAAATAATTGAAAGCATATTATTTACAATGTAAAACAAACAAACTTACCTCAGATGAAATAGACGCTCAGTAGTCAATTTCTTCTTCAAGTACCTGTATATTCATGAGCTCTTGAAATCAGGCCAGTCCACTGCGCGAACGATTTCAGCTCCGAGCTCGAATTTAAATAAACTAGGAAGAGATCGTTGGGCGTGTTTAATATTCTATATAATTTTAAAATTATTATAATAATATTTAAATTTTATTTTATTGAAAAATTATTATTTAATCCATTAAAGTTTGAAAATTGAAATTATTATAAAT
This sequence comes from Cardiospermum halicacabum, assembly GCA_031304145.1. Lineage (NCBI taxonomy): Eukaryota > Viridiplantae > Streptophyta > Magnoliopsida > Sapindales > Sapindaceae > Cardiospermum > Cardiospermum halicacabum. The sequence goes on from CM062394.1 coordinate 1,928,539, forward strand.
AATCTATTTATATATATAAAAGAGTTCCAAAAGCTGCCTGCGTGGTATGGCTGAGAATTCACTATTGGGTTGAAAATAGAGAGAAATTTGAAGTTTTGGTTTTGTCATTTCTTTAATTTCTCTTCCTTATTTAATAATGAATGCCCCACTTATGTATAAATGATATATATATATATATATTATTGAAAATATTTAAACGATCATTCTCTTTCTCTTATAACCATTTAATATAATTGAAATTGATTGCTTTTGAATTGTCTATCTTTAAATAACAATTTAATTATCCATTATGTCCGTTTATCCCTTCCGTTTATATATCTTTTTATCTTCCTCTTCCTCTCCCTCTCACTCTCCCTTAATTAAACAAGGAGTGAAAATGGTATAAATAGAGATTACTCTAACCCAATTTTCCCTCACGTTCTCATTTCTCAAATCCCACAAATTTAGCTTTACATATATTTTTTTTTCTATTTTTTTAATAGAGATGGAGAGTATCAATCTTAAGAGCAAAAGAATTTGCGCTTCAACCTCACCGATAATGATGCAAATGAAGACATCAACAATCTAATTGGGTTGAATTTCGATGGCATATTAAAGAAACCTAATTGGGTCGAATTTCGATGGCATATTAAGGAATGATTGGAGTAATGGATTGGAAGTTGGAGAATGTCGGATTTGAAAGCTTCATGGGTGACGGCCCATACATCGAGAAATATAAATAGAAGTATGGTTCACATGTCATAATTTTTTTTTTAAAAAAGCAAATTAAAAAATTGATGTGCAGACATGTATGGTCAAGCTTTTTTTATTCTTGATATGTGTACCAAGTTATTATATTTCTTTTATTTTTCTATTATAATTTAAAAAAATTGATTGTTTGTCCATATTCTACTAAATCTTTTTTAAGTATTTTACATTAATATTTTAAAATATATATATATAGTATTATGTATTTTATTTATTATATAATTCATTTTTTTATATAATTTACAACATTGCCATTACAACTTATTAATATTGTCATTAAACATTCATTCATTTTATCTTTAAATTTGAATAAACTTTTACATAAGTTACAACATTACCATTAAACATTATCAATTGAAACTATATTATTATTATTATTATTATTATTATTATTAAAATCCCTTATGTTTTAAGTTATATATTATTATAAAAAATTAAAATATAATTATAGTTATGGATATTCTTAGAAATATTACTTTTTATATATAAATATTACTTTTTTTTATGTTTGATGTTATATTTCTATTTAGTCTTTTCATAGGTGTTACATCATTATATTAAATTAATTAAAATAAGAGATATTTAAAATCTATTATATCTTTAATAAATACATGTAATATAATTATGGTTGCAAATATTCTAAGAATTTTTTTCACTATTTATAAGTATTACTAATTTTTTTATGTTTTATGTTACATTTCTATTTAGTCTTTTCATATTCTTAGGTATTACAATATTTTATTAAATTAATTAAAATAAGTAACATTTTAAATCTATTATATATTTAATAAATACATGTAATATAATTATGGTTGCGAATATTCTTAGAAATATTTATTTTTTAATATTTATAAGTATTACAGCTAGCTTTTTTTTTTAATATTCGATGTTATATTTCTATTTAGTCTTTTCAAATTTTAGGTATTACATCATTTTATTAAATTAATTAAAATAAGAGACATTTAAAATCTATTGAATTATTAATAAATTTAAATGTATTATTATTTTAAATAAATGAATCATATAATTATAAAGAGAACTTTAAAAGATGTCTTTTATAATTATACAGTTATAACATTGTCACAAAAATATATTCTAATTTTATAATGTATTTTTTCTAATTTAAATTTTAAATTTGAAATATAAAAAAAGAGTTGAAAATCTAAATTCTGAAAAAACAAGTCTATGATGAGACCAAGTGAATTTAACAAAGATCAACAAAGTAACTTTTAATTATATTTTCGCACATGAAATAATTTTTTTAGTGTTTTAATTTACTATAATTACTTATTTTAAAAGAAATGAATCATATCCATGAATTTATTTTGATGTTACATTTCTATTTAGTATTTTCATATTATCACGTATTACATAATTTTAATTCAAAAACTAAAATAATTTTTAAAAAATATTAATTTTTTATTCAGATTTATTAATATTTAATAAAAAACATATTAATATAAAATTAAATTTATAAAAACTTTTATAATCATATATATACATTAATTGTTATAAACTAATATATATATACATATATATTAAATTGTTAATTTAGATTTTTTTTTTGATAAATTTCATCATATAATACAAATTAATATTTAATTAACAAATAACTTTAGTCATATAAAAAATTTAATAAAAAAATCAATAATAAAATTAAATAAATAATTTAAATTATATAATTTTTAAAAATATAAATTATTTAAGTAAATTAATTTATTTGATATAAAAAAATTTTATATTAAAATTTTTTTTAAAATTTATATGATAACCGCACATCGCGCGGACCTATTTTCTAGTTATAGATAAAAACGATTAATAACATACCTAGAAAAAGAAAATATGATATTTTACACCAACTATGTATCAACTATGTATGTAAATTGAAGAAATTCATAACATTAAAATGAATTTTTCAATTGGTCTAGTCCGACGTACAAAAATTTCTAAAAAGAAAAAATCCAATAAATTTAATTGGGTTAGAAGAATATTTAGTTGATATAGGAAAAAATTGAATATGAAAAATATTAAATTTAATTTAAAAGAAAAATTAATAATTTTAATTCAGTTAGAAGTACTCAATTGAAAAAATAAATAAATATTAAAATTATTAACTTTAATTAAATAAAGTGGTACACTTATATAATTAAATATTTAAAATATATATATTATAATATAAAAATATTAGAATTTAATTGAATCGAATAGTATTAAAATTTATTAAGTTTTTAATTAATCTGATAGTCTTTATTTTCACCATTAACTTTAAATATACTTATATAAATGGACATAAAAATATAGCGTAATTCAAAAGGTTATAATTTATTGAGTTGAATACTCTTTCATTTATTAAATTTACAAATTAATTTGAGACCCTTAAGTTACTTAATAAAATCTAATTTATAAAGTATTAGACCATGGTTGTATATAGTTGTTGAGTGAAAGTACTGGTATGTGACTTGTTTCTCACCATTGATGGATTCATATATATAGAAGCAAATTGCTATTTGTCGCAGTAGTGGCTCTTGATAGCATTTGGACACGAAAAGTTTTTTCCAAAATCACTAACCACATTCTAATACATATACTTCAATATTTTAAATTCCAAAAATAAATAAATAAATAATGAAACAAATAAATTCAAACAAAATAAGAAAATATATAAATTCAAAGTAAATATCAAATCTTTACCATACTCACATATAAACATCGAATTTATTTATAAAATCTAATAAGATATCTTAATAAATAAGTAAATAAATATAAAAAAAAAAGACTTTGAGATAGATGATACATAAATAATGGAGTATTTTATGGAAGAAAGAAGGTGATATAAAGAGTTTCGCCCTATATCTAACGGTTGTAATTGTGATTTGTCTTTTAATACCTTATGATGTGGAAACTGAAAGGCTCGAATGAGAAACTGATTTGAAACGTTATAGTTAGAGATGTTTTCTAATAGAGAGATGTAGAAGAGAAAATAAAAAGTCTAAGAATTCATTACAATGAAATTAATGATACGAAATTGATGATAAGAGATATGATGTGTAGCATTTTCAAATATTTTTCTACATTGGATGTGAATCATAAATTATTAAAAGAGAAAGACAAAACAAAACTTTTAAATTACGGATTATCTTCTTCATTTTGGTGCACCCAAACCCAAATTGTCGATTCTTTGTGAGTGTATATGAGCGTCACCAATGGTGAAGTCGGACATCGTGAGCGTCACCAATGGTGAGGTCGAACATCGTGAGCATCACCGGTGGTGAGGTCGGAGCCGCTGATTCTCTTGATATAGTCGGACATCGTGAACATCACCGGTGGTGAGGTTGAAGCCGTTGTTCTCTTGCTAAAGAGATTGGTCCTCTCGATCTCTCTTCTAAAAAGATCGGAGAAAATATCAATATTTAAAATCGAATTTGATAGATGAAAATGTGAGAAGAAGATTGTGTGAATGGTTTCTATTTATACATTTTTGATTTGTTTGTTAACAAAGGTGAGGAAGTGGAAGAAGAATAGAAATATAAACGTAAACATAGATGTAAATGTAAATGTAAAGGAGAGGAAATGACTAATTAAAGTCATTAAATTTAAAAGTAATTAATTGGTAGAAAGAGAGATTGGACAATCATCATTTTTATTTTTCTAAATTACTTTAATCACTAAATGAAAAGTAAAGGGAAAAAAGAAAGACAAAACAAAATAAAATTTCACTAAAAATCTTATTATCATCAATATCTCATTACAATATCATGAGATTCAAAAATAGTTAAAAACAACAATTTTTCTACTCAAAATCGAACTCTCAGCGCGCCATGTCATCTTCGTGGGTCTCGTTGAGAGTTCTGCTTTATAATTTAAATAAATTTGAATTAAGAATATAAATTTTTAAAAATAATAGTGTAATAAATATATTTTTTATAAAATTAAAATAAAATACTAAATTAATATTTTATTTAATAATTTAACAAATTGAACTTTTAATAAAAATATGTATATAAATTCGTAACTCAAATTTAAATTTAAATATTAAATATTTAGCTAATTTCAAATTGAGATCAATCAGATTTTGATAAATTAACCAAGTCGATATCCATAATGTATATTATCTGTGTTGAGATAGAATTTTAAATAAGTCAAAATAGGGGGGAAATTTTCAAGGAATCCAAAAACATCGAATTAAACAGAGTTAAATTAGAAAATAATTATTAAATTACTAAAAATGCCCTTAATTGGAAAAGAACAAACAAGCCAACAATTGGATATTTTGGGCCTTAAAATCTAATAACTAGATTGGGCCTACTCGGCCCATTAGGTCTCACTAGATTTTACCTTTGAAATGAGAACTTAATTGAAGTAAAAGCCCAAATCGAAGCCCAACAAATTTCATATTCCCATATTCCAGAGCCCTCGATGGAGGGGAGGAAAATAAACAGAACAAAGTACAGTCTCGCCTTCCATATCCTCCTCCGCTTACATCAGCGGTGAGCGGCGGCGATTGTTTTCCGTCAAAATGTACGAAAGCTAATCGTAAATTAAGAACATACACCAAAGAAGCATGCATAGACCTCTGTAAGTGTCGAAACCAAGTTCGAAAACTGTATTTATATCTTTGTATTGAGCTACTAACAGAGAATTTTGTCTCTTCTTTGTAGACTGAGAGCTTCTCTTCGGTCACTTGCTGACTGTTTTTGCAAATCCAGATTAGATTCATGTCATTTAGAGGTATGTATGCTTGTTCACTGTGATCAAAATAATTTCTTTTAGTGTATGTTTATGTAATAATGTTTGCTGAAGAGCTTAATGTTTGTGTTGTTATAGGGAGTGAGAAATACTGGTTCTAGTTTGGAGATTCTTCGGCATATTGAGACCTCTTCAGGTGATTATTCATGAGTTTTCTTATACTATTAGGGGACTTGACTTGTTTTTTTATGTGGTGATGTTTTGGTTAATTGAATTTAATTCTGTTGATGTTAAATTATCTATCTTTCATGCAAATGTTGTAGGGAATGATGTTTGTGGACATGGGAAAGGGTTGGGTTCAATGTCTATTCAGATGCAAATTGTGTCTGCTCTTCGGTTAGGTGATAGAAATAAAGCTTCTCATCTGCTTTCAAATCTTAGCAATGGGAACAACTCGCTAAGGGCTGCTGATTTTGTTCGCATTCTTGACTATTGTGCTATAACTCCTGATCCCCTGGTAATAAGCTCGAAAGCATCGAAATCCATTTGTTTATGTGTTTGTAGTTGTATATGCGCGCGCCATATTTTGTATATTGGATAAATCCAATCAAGTTAGCTTGAATAAATAGTGTTGAATTGTTTGACAAGTTAGATTCCCATTTCCATATTTTGTTATTACAAAAGATGATTCAATTCTTGCGATGCATGGAAAATGGGGCTGCTGTTTTCGTCATCTGGAAAACTTGTGCTTCATTCTGGGTACGCTTCCTGAGAGTATTTTTTTTTTCTTGTGCATGCAGTTTATCTTGGAGACTTGGAGATTAATGAAGGAAAAGGGCATTAGCTTCAATGACACCTGCTACCTCCTTATGGTGCGTGCTCTGAGTGAAGGAGGTCATTTGGATGAGGTATGATAACCAACATTGTCATTGTTTTGTTGAAATGATTAACAGGCTGGTTACTTTTATCTTACTGAGTATTGATAAGTCAAGGGAGATAAAATTATCTATTTATCTATGTCTCAGACTTGATGTGCATTTTTAGGAAATCAGAGTTTTTCTTTCTTTCTTTTCGCTATATATTGCCTCTTTCGTTTTTTCTTGTAATAGTCATTAAACTGCTGCAGTGAGATCACATTTTTGTTGTTTTCTTTTCAGGCTTTAAGTTTTATTGAGGTGATTGGAGAAAGTCTTGGTCACTATTCTGCTCTGCCTCTGTATAACTGTTTCTTGAGGGCCTGTGCGAAAAGGCAGAGTATGAAACATGTTGACTTATGTCTGGATTTAATGGATTCTAGAGGGGTGAAAAAGAACGAAATTACTTACAGAGAGCTGCTGAAGGTGTGTAAAGGGTATCGATCTCACTTAATTCATGTGATTAGACCACAGATTTTATTCTGTTTGTCTTTTTTATTTCTTCAAAAAAAAAATTGTTTCCTTTTTTTTTACCCATTTTATGAAATGTTCTATCGCCTTTCTACATATATGAAACGCATAGTATACTGGAATGATTGTCCATCACTCTTAGTTCTTTAATAGTTTGCCTATTTGTATTTCATTTAAAAGTATCCTAGTGTAAAACAGTAAAACCATACATAAGAGTAACTGCATTTTATTTTGACTGAGTAACTAGTTTGACCTATGGTTTCATTCGACCGAACATGCTTTTGAACTTGGTGTGGTTTTCATTCAAGCAAACTTGCTTTTGAACTGGGTGTAGTTACATATTACTAACCTTTTCTTTTAGATTGCAGTATTGCAGCAAAATATCTCTGCGGTACATATAATTTGGAAAGACTATATCAAGTACTACAGTCCGAGCATGTTATCCATGAAACTGTTTATTCAGTCACTTTCAAGGTTAAGAGATCTAAAGTCGGCTTATAAGACACTGCAAGATATGATTGGTTTGATGCAGGGTTGGAAGTTTTTTCCTTTAGACATGAATTCAAAAAAAAGGTTGTATCCTGCCAAACTGGACATCCTTACACCTCCATGTCAATCGAGCTCTCGTAACCTTCACATGAATGAGAGTAAAGATGCTATTGCTTTGAGTATGAATATTTCAGAAAAGAACCAGCTATCTCCATTGAGAACCGATGAAGTTAGCATTATGAATATAGGTGTGTTGAATGAATCAGATAAGAGGATTTTGGAATCAGCTTTTGGGAATGTAATGGAAGCTTGTGCACAAACTCAGAATGGTGAACTTGCAGAGCAGTTAATGTTGCAGGTGGGGAGCAGTTGGTTTTCTATATATATATATATATATATATATATATTATCATTTCTTTTCTGTCAAGCTTTAATGTGATATAGCATACGAGAAAGATAAGCGTTGAAGAACAAGGAAACTTACAAGATAGACCTTATCGTGATGATAATTTTAAAGAACACCTTATTTTGAATCTTTCATCCAGAATAACAAAGACTTATGTAGTTGATTTTCTTGTTGCTTATGTTTTTCAACATTTCTCTTTCCAGGACTTCATATCAATGTTTACTAATTGGGGGATATCTTTTCTATGTAGATGGAAAATCTCAGGTTGCAGCTGTCAAATCATGTATATAATTGTTTTGTAAGAGCTGTTGCTCCTAAGAATGATTTGGAGTTTAATATTGGCTTGGTAAGATCAAATTTGTTCCATACCACCATTTCCTGCAAGCATTGTTATCGACTTCATCCTTTCACTTTCCTGCAGTTGGAAAGAATGCAGCAGATGAACATGAAGCCATATGATTCAACACTTGCTACCTTGTCAGTTGAATACAGCAAGGCTCTAGACTTGGATAATGCTGAGGCTATGTTGGACCAGATGACAAAGTGTCCCAAACTGTTTCCTTTCCATGAATTTTTTGAAGCATGTTACACCGCGGTATGTTAATATCTATGCCCGAATGCTCCATTATAACACATTGTACACTCTTATTGTGTTTGCTTCTCTGGAAAATGAAATCTTTGTTGAAATGAGAAGTTTCTTCTCACCAGGGTCTGAATGAAGTGAACTTTCTCTCATGTTCTTCTCTATTATTTTCTGAGATATCATGACTAATTACTCGTCATTTCAAATCTAGTGTCCAAGAATTGGACTGACGAAACATCATACCGAACTACTTTTGCAGGATCAGCCTCAACGTGTTACTAAAATGTTGGCTAAGATGAAAAACTTAAAACTCCAGCCCAATATCAGAACTTATGAGCTGCTATTTTTATTATTTACCAAGGTAAATAGTCCATATGAAAGAGGCGACAAGCAGTCAAAGGGAGTCTCTGCTAGAAGAATAAAGCTTCTAGAAAAGGATATGATGAAGAACAGTGCTTCACACAGTCATATCTCAATTAAGAATTTGGTAACCTCCTCTGTTCATATTATTTCTTCTATCTACAGCTATGATTGTTGAAAACTAGAATGCTCTTTACTTCGGTTTTCAAATTCTTGTGCATCATCTAAGGGTATCACCCATTTAATTGCTGGATTTAGAGATAACTGAAGTGCCTTCCATTAATATGTTCACTGTATCTATTTATTTGTATTTTCTGACTGATTTATGATTTTCATATTATTTTGAACCCTTTTTGCAAGTACTAACTGCTGCATTATCACGGTCTGATTAAGTCTGTTTTATTTTTACATCTCAGCCAATTGTCTTTAAACATTGTGAAATCTAGGCAGCTAAAGTGTCGTTTGTTCAGTTGTGTATTGAGCATGAACTTGGAATCTCTTTCTGGTTTTTTTATTTTCTGGTTCCATCAGCTTAAAGACCTAGGAGAGGAGGAAATGTTCAGGGAGCAAATTCAGCGTTTCCAGTCAGCAATAAAGCTTTTCTTTCATCAAGATTTGAATTGTGAGGTAGCTATGTTTAATGCAGTGATATGTGGGTTTGTTGAAGCCGAGCAAGTTAGTAATCCACACTCTAAAATCATATTCTTTATTTGCTATTCTCATGAATTGTGTGTTCATTCATACCTACATGCCTGTTGGCTACTTATACCATTTTTTTACCACAAGCAGCCGCATATAGCAATAAATTTGTTCAATACACTCAAGTCATATGGTCTCTCACCCGATGCTGCAACTTACCATATGATGATCGATGCTTTTTCTACTTTAAGAAACCCCACGATAGCTCGTGCACTTTTATCTCTGATGATGCGTAGTGGGTTTATGCCAGATGTCAGCACATACACAGTTTATCTTAAGGTACCTCTGCCAAATTCCAAAATATCTAAATTGTTTGACAAAGTTATTATTGTAGTTGATGATTTGTTTGGAATCTTAACATTATGAGCATACAGTTACTGTATTGTGTATTGTGGTATTCATTTTTACATGGATTAGCGGAACAAGTATTAGGATCTTATTTTCTTCAAAAATGTAAACCACCATGTTGAATATAGCATATTGATTTTTTCTTCTTCAATGCGCGGTTTTGTCACTTAATGCAGGTTCTGTTGGAAATTCCAATGTTCAGCGACATACCACATTTGATGCATATTATGAATTTAGATGGGGTTCAAGTTGATACCCTGTTCTACAATACCATTTTTCATAAAGCCTGGATAAAGGTACGGCTAGTTTGCATTTTGAGCTTTTTATTAAAAAAATTATATTTTTAGACCCACGTTATTACTCTTCAATAATAAGAAAAAATATATATCGGGGAAGTATGCAAAATTTAAACTTGTTATTTAAACCTGTTTTCTGGTGTGTAGTATCGGAAAGAAAAATTTTACTTCCTAGTATTAGAAAAGAAAATAAAAAAAATAATAATAAAAAGTAAATTTCAAGTATGTAGTACTAGAAGCAAGTTTTGGTTTTTCATTTTTTTTTTTTGCAATTTTTTTTTTTAAAAAAAAAAAGTTTAAAATCTACAAAATTTAGGATTGATCTAAAATTTTTGAAAAAATAATAATAATAATAATAATAATAATAAATAATAATAATAATAATAAATTGATAGTGTCTAATTTAACGTGTATTTTCAATAAAACAGTCTGTATTTATCTAATTAAATAGCCTGGTAGTGCATGGTAGATTTTATAAAAAAATGGTGGTTCCTTTATAACGTTTTAACCAACAGCAACTAACACTTCATGTGCCTCCATGAATGACTCACCAGAAAAGAATCGATGTGATTGAGTTTTTCATCGAGAAGATGCGCCGACAGAGGATCCTGCCTGATCCTACAACTTGCCTTCATGTGTTCTCCTGCTATGTGAGGTGTGGCCATCTTGGCACGGCATTTGCAGCCTTGCAGGTACTGAGCCTGCGAATGATTGGTGAAGATAGAGCATCTCTGATTAGTGAAAGGTCGAAATATCGGAAGCTCATCCTTACAGAAGACTCGGAACCTGAGTCGAAAATTTTGCAACTTTTCGATTCCAACGTGAATCTTGCTGCCGGTCTTCTGAACTTGAGATGGTGTGCTTTATTAGGGTACAGAATGTATTGGTGGCCGGGAAGATCAAAATGGGCAATCAGACTTAAGAATGCTTACCGGACCAACCCCTGGAAGAAAAAAAAGCTTTCGACTTGGTACGACTTAAGCCCCGAGGATAGGAAAAGGGTCAACGACGAGATGAGCCCCGAGCATAGGAAAAGGCTCGACGAGAAATTTAAGGAGAAACGGAAATGGCGCCACTAAATAAAAATGGTTGCAAGTAAGCTCTAAAGCAAAGCAAAAAAGCTTGCAGGTAAGGACTCCCGCAAAACAAAAAAGCTTGCAGTTAAGGACCCGTAAAGCAAAAATGCCTGCAGTTAAGCTCTACTCCATATGGATACAAAAACGTAATAAGAAATGAATGCTGATGAGACTTCTTCACTGTACAATATTAGCTTTCTACATTATTTGAAGATATTTGCTTTTCACCTATTTTGAGTCATTGATGTAAAAATTTTCGACTGAGCGTTCAATCACGTAGTAACAAATACATTTGCAGTTCCTGGGGCATGCAAAAATGTCTCTTTCTATTGGTGAATTGATCATATCATCAAACCAGAGAAGCTTTTCACCAATAATATACCAAAAACAATTCATAGCAAGTATTGCATCAGGGTTTTGTGTGCACCAGTTTCTCTGACAGTCTTTTGTCTTCTGTTCTACTCTACTTGTTTAAATGTTCTCCCCAGGGGGCAACTCTGCGAACTTTGGAGGAGTGCCGAGCACTCGTTCCATGTCAAATCGTACTTCAATGTTGCGAATGCTGTATCCAACTACCATCAGCCAGTAAAGCAGCTTGGCAAGCTCAGGTGCACTGGTCTCGGTCACACTTGTCTGTAACCACAGATGTGCAAGAATAATTGCAATTGAAACTTAATTTGGACAGCAATATTTAGACAAGTCAGGATGAGAAGGTGATTAAGGAATGAACTTGCTCATGTCTATGGTGAAATCAAATGTTCAAATTCAAATGCCTATTATCTTACCAGAGTTAGTGTATGTTTTGCAGTAGATGTTGAGTTAGCTGTTGAAGCAGCGATTAGTTGTTAAATTAGACGTTGAAGTAGTGATTTGACATGAGTATTTGGTAATAACAATTAGATGTTGAAGTAGTTGTTAGATGTAAAATTACGTAAATAGTATAGTATATTATTTTTACCTTACAATATAATTATTAGCGTTAGTATTCTTTTTCAAATAATTTTTTCTTTCAACATTTTTAATTTAAAACCAATCATCCTTTAGTTATCAACTAATTAATAAATAAATAAAATATAGAGTAACTAAAAAATATATTTAAATATTTTTAAGCATATTTAATAAATAAAATTATTATTAAAATTAACCTAATTTAGTACAAATTTTTATATAAATAGCTAAGCGATTCGTGGAAAGCTACTAGCGTTCTGGAAATCGTTGATTAAAAATCTAATCGCTAATCAAAAAGCTTCTCCCAAACGGTTAAATTAGCAAATCGCTATTAAAAAATCTAACCGCTAATGAAAAATCTACCTGCCAAACATACACTTATTCACAATCTCCTATTTCTAATTATCTATAAGTATTTGAAGTTATAAACTGCAAACACATGTTTAAGATGAGGGAATTTCTAGTCATCTAAATTTTGGACATCATTTCAGTACTTTGAGGCTATGCTATAACTAATTCGTTCATCTTAGAACAAAAACACAACAAACACCACTAATCTTAAGTGAGCACATACAATTAAGCAAAGCATCTCTAAGTAATGACACTCCTAACAAATTAAGAAATTTAAACTCAAAGAAAGACGAACCTTCATCTGGCTAGGATCAGAAACAGCCAAAAGACGCTTGATGAATGTGTTCATAGCAAGCACAACATCCTCCCCAGCACTGCTAGTCAATTCCTACAAAACAAATCATTGAGTGCACAATTAGAATCTCAAATTTCAACTGTTCAACCAAGGATCAATTTTAGGAAGTGAAAACTGATAACCTTACCTTTAGATTTTGGGGCTCGAGGGTCTTGAGATAGTCCAACAATTCGTTTTGGCCATTAAAAGATTTTCTCCCAACTTGCTCATTCAATTCCTCAATTTCTGCTTCAAGCAACTCAATGTACTTTTTAGCATCTATTTTCTCTGGACCAGAAACATTATTCCACCGAATAACTTCACCAGACACATTCTTCTGTGTACCAGGAGCGTAATCCGGCTTATCCTGTAATTCAATATGTACAGCATTCCACTGTTAAATCTACACTTTGGTTCAACAGTAATCTTGTTAAGTTCAACTACCAAAGATAGATCTTAAACACTCGGAAGATAAGTGCACCTTCGGCTCTTGCACATCAGGAAGAGCAACCTGCTCTAAACTTTGTTGCAATTCCAACCGATATTGTGCATTCTTGAACATATATCCGGTCATCATAACACTGTACATGAGCTGGGCAAGATTTTCAGCAACCTAAAGCAGAGGTAAAGCAACTCCTTCTAAATCAAATCCAATATCAACAGCAGCACCAATAATAATAATCATATCTACCATCTTATCCAGCATCAGTTGCCATACACCAATTTAGAAGCTTCAATATACAATATAACAAACTCACTGTGGTTACTGTTACGGCGAAAAATTGTGGAGGTAGTGTCCCTATCATATTTGTAACTGTTTGGCGCATTGCATCAACTACCTAAACAAAACAAACCATATATACATTGAATCAACAGTATTTTCCACTGCAAATACACCACATTAGCATCACAAGCTTAATAAAAGATCAAACCTGTTGGGGTGCTCTTTTCACAAACAACTCCATGAATTCTGGCTGAACATTTTTCACATATTCCAATAGTATCTCTCTTCTTTTGTTAGGCTGCCAATTATAAACTCAAAAATCAATCCGAAAAATACATACATATCCAACTTCCTTTAACAATCAACCAACCAAATTCAAACTTTCAAGTCAAAGACTAAAGTTTAAAGCAATACCTCATATGCCATATCATCAATCTCAAATTCGAAAATTCACTTAAAATAACTACATTGTCATTGAATTGGACAAGAAACAGAGAGAAAAACACAAGTACCATAGCTCCATTTGCAGGCTTGGAGTCTTTGGAGCCGCTATTAGACGACGAGTCCTCCTTGGAAGAATCGTAAGCTTTGACTCTCAAACTCAATCTTCCACTATTTCGCTGCGTGTGTCTCGGAAAATTCACAAACAATTTAGGCTTAGCGAGATTAGTTGCTAGGCTATGTGAAGAAGAAGAAGATGGTTGGTGATAAGTGAAACAAGTTTTCACTGTCAGCGAATTCATCTGAGCTGTTTCAATTATCGACGCAAGTATGTTCCAAAAACTATATATATATAAAAATTAGTTCTAAGCTCCGAGACGTGTAAACCCTAATTTGTCGGAAATTTTTTAATTTATTTTTACAGTGAAGGGAGAGAAGACACAGCGAATATGAAAATGGTACTACTGTGTAGTGACGTCGTGCAGTTTACTTACAGACGATGAGGTTTCTTAATTTTTCACTTTTGTTTGGATTTTCATTTTAACTGTGTGGGATTGTTCACAGTGGATTTTTTTTTTTTCATTTTTTCTTATTTTTTTTTATTTTTTTTTTAAAAAGAAAATATGTACTTGGGCTCTTAAACAGGCCAGGCCCATATAGAACTGGATTAGGAAATGACAATATTTAATTTTTTTCATGGGCATGAGTTTGTGCCGTCCGTGTAGAAAACGATCAAATTTAGGACGTTTAAATTTCGATTAGTTCCATTTAGCGTCATTTAAGAATTGGGTATTCTTATTTTTTTCATCAACTATTTAAAAATAATTCCAGAAAATATTCATTTTTTATAAATAATAAATTTTAAATTTATTTTTTAAAAAAAATGGAATTATTTGAAATTATTTTCAAAAAATAAATAATTTTTTGAAATATTTTTATAAAATGGATGAAAAATAAAAACATATTAATTTTGTTTTCTAAATTTTTTAAATAATATTTATAAATTTATGTTTACTTTTTAAATTTTTTATCAATTAAAATTAATATTTTTATTTATTTAGAATACGTTTAAATTTGTGGATGAAAAAATTGAAAAGTATGAAAAATATTTTTACTTTATTATTATTTAAATTTTTAAATTTGAGATGAAAAGCAATTAAATGAGAGAATCTTAAAAAAAAAAAAAAAAAAAATCAGCTAAAACTAAAAAAAAAGTAATAAAATGGAATAATAACTTAATATAAAATGATGTTTTAACTATAAATATATATAATAATTACAATATTTAAACCTTTTATTTTATTACTTTTATAAAAAAAATTCAAATAATGAAATCCTCCAAACATATCTTTTTTATATATATAATATTTTAGTAACCATAACATACCCATATATACTGTTCTATTATTTCAGTAACTATATTCTTAATGAATAGCCATTCACTATCCGATAATCCTCTCACTCTCCACAAACTCACATCAGTACCTCAACCACTAGCTGTAACTCACATTCAAAACCCATAAAAACCTCATGGACACAACCGAGAAAAAGATAGAAACAGCAACCTCTCCTCGAAGAAGTTTGTTTGCACGTGTCTGGCCTGTAATGGTTATAGAATATATATATATATATATATATCTTTTAAAGGTGTCAACAAAAAGCAATTCTTTGCTTGTAATGACGACCAAGAACATTTTCATATGATTAATGTCTCCACTTTTACAACTTTGAAGTAAAACACAAGAAAATTTTCCAACATTACATTGAATATAGTACTATCTATCGACTTTATCGAGAAGCATCTTTTTATTTCATCAAAACATAAACAATGCTTTTACCTTTTTGATATGTTCTTGTAGTTTGTGTCGTAAAGTTTATTTGATTTTTGCACCTACCCACCCCCACAAAGATTTGGTCGGTCACTCGGAGTTTCTTATACAATACTATGATCCTTGCACGTAAAATCTGTGGCTGAAATAATTGTATCACAATTTATATAGGCATGGATCGTCTCATTGTCTTGAATTTTTACTTGCAACTTTTTAATCAATCAAGACAGTTTGGCCGAGTGGTCTAAGGCGCCAGATTTAGGCTCTGGTCCGAAAGGGCGTGGGTTCAAATCCCACAGCTGTCAATTTTTTATTTTTCTAAAAATTTCACAATAACTTGGTATAATTATGAAAAGGCCACGAAATATTAATAATCACATTTTACTTCCAAAAAAAAAAAAAAAATCTGAATTTTGTAGTATTTTAAAAATATATTTTGGAATAATTATAAAAATACCATAAAATATTTTAAATAATTACCATATTTTTAAAAAGATATATTAACTTTTATTCTCTTATAACAATTTTTAAAATTTTAATCTAATTTTCAGATAATTCTAAAAACGGTATTAAATATTGAATATTATAAAATTTATCACATTTTAAAAAGTATCGATTTTTTAAAATTTTTTAAAAATAAAAAATATAATTTTGAAATAATTTAAATATTATTAAATTTTTATTATAAATATATATATGTTTTTAAAATAAAAATATTAACTGAATTAAATACAATATTAAAATTTTAGTATATTTTAAAATAGATTTTTGACGGTAATAACAGCGTACCAATTATGAATATTTAATCACATCAAAACGATAAAATTTAAAATTATAAAATTAATTAATTAATTTTTTTTACTACTTTTTCTTTATTTCATCATGATAATATATGTAGATAATTCAATTATAAGACTCAATCAAATTTTTTGAATCATTTAAATAATATTATATTTTCAGAACCCAATTAAATTTCTAAATCCGTTTAAATAATATTATAATTTTTAAAAATTTGTAGTAAAACCGATATTTTTAGAAAACTACATAATAAATTTGATACTGCCGAAAACGTTTGGGGGGGTTTTTAGAATTAGCTCATTGAAAATCCATTTCCCAATTACCTTAAACCAAAAACAATTCTATTTCAATTTACCAGTGAGCATAAACCAAAACATTTAAACACAAGAACCACACAGCAACCAACCACATACCTAATCCATTTGTTTTTGCCGTCTTTACCTGACAAGTCTAATCTAATCTTATTTCATGCAATTTTATAATGAAATCAGTGTCAGAGACCGAATGGTTGACATCTGACTCTGTCTCATACACCACCACAATAATCATTTTCGTTCCACTAGGATTCCTTCTCCTATGTTCTTCCCTGCATGTGACTCGCCACTTGTTACTCAGATTTTTGAATATCGAGAGACTTTGTTCTTATTACGCACTAACACATGTCTCACAACATGCCACCATCACTCTGAGCTTGGATGGGTAGATTATCATCAGGCCGGCGACCGCCTTGATGGTGGAGTATAGAAACTCGTAGACTGGGGATATTTTGAACGTATTGTAATGGATGATTTGGAGAACCTAATTGTAAGAGCAAATATATTGAAATAATAAAGTTTATAAATAAAAAATTAAAATTTTAACTATATTATATATAATGATTATATTTATATATAATGATTATATTTATATTATAGTCTTAAGGTGGATTTTTATTTTTTTTCAAATAATTTTGGATTTAAAAAAAAAATTACAGATTTATAGTAAAATTCTAATTAATTATTGATAAGATTTAGCACCGAATGGCATTTTAATAGTTTTACCCAACTTAGGTTGAATATATGGTAGTAGCGGTAGATCTTCAAATCCTACAATAATTTTGAGAAGTATACCTTTATTTACTAACTTGAAGAGTGTCATCAGCTTCGAGAAAAAGGTCCTATCCTTCAATATCATGATTAGGTCGAGAAAAGGTCCTATCTTTCCATATCATGATTAGGTCGATCATACCAGATCATTGGTGAATAGAAAATGGAAAACATGTGTAGCTCTTTCAGCGCAAATATTTGGAATAATTCAACCACTCCTACTGGGAGTAACCTTTTTATTGCTAGTTGAACGTCACTAAAAAAATGTTAAAATAGTTACAGAATTTAGCTACGAATTATTTTCGTAGCAATGTAGCGACGATATTGTTATGCACTAGCTACAGAATTGGTTGAAATTCTAACTAAAATTTCAACGTAGCAATGCTAGCTACGAAATTTTAATACGTAGCAATGCTAGCTACGAAATTTTGACACGTAGCAATTTTGTGACGCCACAATGGTGAGAAATGTAGTTACGAATATTCCGTAGCAATATTGTAGCAATGCTAGTTACAAAATTCTATAATGTAGCAGTTATTTTGGCGCCACATGACGGAAAATGTAGCTATGGAAAATCCGTAGCAATGTTGTAGTAAAGCTTGTTATAGATGCAATATGTAACAATTATTTTGGTGTCATAATGTAACAAACTGTAACTAGGGATTTACTTTTAATATTTTTCTTTAAAATATTTTATATATATCAAAATTTATTTTCTTTAAAATATAGTTAAGAATTGTTTTATACTCATATAGGTCATACTATTTTACTTTTAATATTTTTCTTTAAAATATTTTATATATATCAAAATGTATTTTCTTTTATATTTATTATTTATTTTAATTAAAAAATCATTATTTAACTATAGATAAATTAAAAATCCATTATCATACTAATCAAGCCAATGACTCAGTTGGTACTTAACATGTTTCTCCAATACTTATATTCAAAGAAGTCGTGGGTTCGAGTCCTCGGAAGGCGAAACAATATCTAAATGTATTTTCACCGTGGTGCCCACGGGCTCACACCAGTGTGGCGGGACCATATGGTTGGGGTAGGATCTGCGCGGGGATGGTGCACCAGAGACGTTACATTTTTTAGTACGTCTTTCTTGGTAATTCTCTGTGTGGACGAGTGAAACAATTGAACATGTTTTGTTGGTATAAACGACATTAACTACAGATTTGTAGTCATAGCTATTCTGTAGCTTGTTTGCTACAGAAAAAAGTTTCCGTAGCTATTATGGTTTGCTACGGTGTTTTAAGCTACGACCTATTTTTAGTAGCAAATCCGTAGTT
Organism: Cardiospermum halicacabum; assembly: GCA_031304145.1. NCBI lineage: Eukaryota > Viridiplantae > Streptophyta > Magnoliopsida > Sapindales > Sapindaceae > Cardiospermum > Cardiospermum halicacabum. Next base: position 1,947,422 of record CM062394.1, read on the forward strand.
AAGGCGGTGTTAACTACGAAATCGACTGTAGCAATTCTTAATTTTTTTCTTGTAGTGGTAAAGTTGATAAGACCATTCACTAATTCTTAAAGTTCGGTCTCTATCGGATGAACCATATAATTAAGAGAAACTTTGGACCATAATAGAAGAGTTTGCTCCACTCATGAGTAAATATTTCATAATAGCCTCGTTAGTACGTCTTTCTTGGTAATTCTCTGTGTGGACGAGTGAAACAATTGAACATGTTTTGTTGGTATACGTATTTGGCACGATTGCATGACATTTTGGTGTGGTCACAGCGAAACCTCTCTGTACGTTTGTGTTTAACTATTAAATAGTATTGAGCCAATAGATATAGAGTGGCAAAACGTCTTCTTGTTGTAAGTTTTATTAAAATACAGTCGACACAAATTATAACATATTTGGCATGTTTTTTTCATTCGTGGATAATAGTTAAAATAATCATTCTTATTTTATGAAAATTTTTAATAAAAACAAATGTATCTATGTCAATTTTTTATCACCAAACTCATGACCAATATACTCGTTCTTTTCATCTACTAATATAACAAAAGTAGAACAACATTAATGCATGTCCTTTCACATTATTTAACATCATTCAATAAAATATAATTGTAAAAAATATCATTTTTTTTGACTCCTTAAACCCATTTGTAGAAAAAATGCGGAACTCAAGTAACGTTTTTCTAGCTTTACTGAAATGTTTCTACGTTTTGTTGCGAAACATAAATACTTAGCTGCAAAAGTGCCAATTTTGATTTCCAGCAAAATACTTTTAATTGTATCTCCCCTTCCACTCGTGTGAATTCAGCCAAACGAAACAATTGATTTGGTTTTGAAAATTTGAGTAGATTAATAATTGTCCTGAATGTGAGAACAAATAAGTTAAAATTTTCAATTTTAGGGTTTCTGACTCAAAAAGCCGAATTATCATCCCATTATGAATATTATTTTTATTTTGAACGTTATTTTTTTTCCTGTCCGTATAGATTTTTACTTTTATATTAACCAATGAATAATATGTAATATATGTATATATATTAACTATAGATGACACGTAGTCTCTAACTATTTTATCGCAAATACTTCATGCATATGTAAAACCTTACCACTATATTAATTAATAAATAATGTGCAAATTTGATTTTTTTTTCCTTTCAACTAAAAGATATCCAGATTCCATCCACGTCTTGCAAATTAATATTGCTATGACAAATGTGAAAAAGATAGTGATGTAACAATTGGATAAAAGGTACACCAGATTTTCGCGGTTCACTAATAATGTGTTAGTTACCCCATTAGGACATAAAAACCACATTTTATTAAAGGAAAACATATTACAGTAGCAGACTCCATCATTTTTCTATTTATTTTTCTCAATATCATAGGTTAAGAACATAATAGAGTATTTATAGTACTCGTGCACAAATCTTAATTAGTATTGGAAACAAAAATCGCAAATAGGGGCGGGAATAGGAAATCTAATAAGAAACAGATTCAGATTCAATACATTACAAACAAATCTCCACCTTAACTTGAATTCTCAAACAACTAACAGATGTACTGGATCTTCCTCTTTTCCAAATTTGCCTTAAGAGACAAATTAACAACTTAAGATGTTTAGCAAGTCCAGACAATGTTGAAACTTGCTATGTGAAACTAAGTTGGTGAACATATCCTCAAGATTATCTATAACACCACATATTGAGATATCCATATCACCAATATGCACATTGTTTTTTGTGAGCCCATAATTCGAGAACTCCAAAGTTAAACGTGCTTGACTTTGAGCAATCTTGGGATGAATGACCTTCCGGTAAGTTTTTTTTCGTAAAGCATACGACAAAATAGACTGAAAAACGTAGTGGTGGTCAGCCTTAAGACCGTATATGTGACAAGGTGACGCTCGACCACCATGCCTCGGGCCATCCGGGGGCAAGGCCTGACGTTACAGAGTGGTATCAGGGTAATCCTGCGACCGCGAGGTGCGTCTGTGGACGGAAGAGCCCAGTGCAATCATTAAGCGAGGGTAAAGATTTTGGGAAGACTATGGGCACAATAGGACGTATTCTAAGGGGATGGATTGTAACACCCCATGTTGAGACATGATTTAAATGAATTGAATTGCTACCCGTATCACCAATGTACACATTATTTTTCAGGAGTCCAGAACTTGAGAACTCTAAAGTCAAGTGTGTTTGACTCAGAGAAATCTTGGGATGAGTGACCTTCAGGGAAATTTGTCCGAAAAGTATACTAGTGAAGACCACACATGCTGGAACGCGTAGTAGTGGTCTATGGGGCTACTAATTAGCATCGAGATTGTATATGTGACAAGGTGGCGCTCGGCCACCGTGTCTTAGGTCATCCGGGGGCGGGGGCCAGACGTTACATTATCAGCTGTACCCACTTTCTTCACCCTAATTCTCTTTAATGTCAGAAAATGATAACGAACACCGATATGTTTAGTCATCTTATAATGAAACTTAGATCCTTTGTGAAACATATTGCACTCAAACTATCACAAATGTGATATAACTTGATCGTGATGTTGACCCAAATCACTAACTAGTCCTTTCAGCCAAAATTTCTCTTTAGTTACTTTTGTTAGTGCCATGTACTCTACTTCTACAATAGACAGAGTCACCGTAGATCATAGAGTAGTCTTTCAACTAACAATAGAACCACTCAAAGTGAAGACATAATCAGTGATTAATATTATATTTTCCACATTTCCTGCATATTCAAAATTAGCATAATTTACGACTAAACACTCTGCAACACTTAATGATACAAACATCACCTATACATTTTAGATACCACCAACAAATAATTTTTACAGTGTGCCAATGTTATTTTTCTAATTGAATCATGAATCTGCTTACAAAGACACTAACCACACCTGCCAGATAAGGTCTAGTGCATATCATAGCATACATTAGACTACGAATAGTAGTATTGCAAAAAATTTGAAACATGTACTCTTTTTTTTTTAATATTACTTAGATTAAATTTAACAATTTTATTAAAAATATAAATAAAATTTTACAAATAAAATAATAATTTTTAAATTATATTTTAATTAATATTTAAATTAATATTTTTAATTAGTATTTAATCTATATATATGTTCGCAAAATAAAAACTCATTATCTACTTTATAAATAAATGCGAGTGAATAAATTTATCAGTGAAGAGTAATTTCATTTCATGTAAATTTTGCCGGGCAGGTAAAGACATGTATATTTATAACCTCAAATACGTTAAATGACATAACCATACTGTATTTTAAAATTTAAAATAATCTTATCGTCGAGAGGAACTGAGAGAATAAAGCCATCTGGGGCAGGTTTTTTTAACTTCTTTAATAAGATGTCTTAATCGAAACTATCAAATTTTCACATGATATAAAACAACGAACGCATAAGATAAAACGCAGAGTCATCGCGTTGAATTGCTGTCGTTTTACCTTTTACATTTTCCTTAAAATGACGACGAATCATTACCGTCTTCTCTTCAGACAGTGTTGGACTTGAATTGGATTTCTCTGCTCAACGGAAAATCAAAAATCCGAAAACATCGGCGAATAGCGGCGACAGAGATATTGTACTGAGAGAGATTTTAGAGAGAGTTTTGGTTTTCCACCGCCGTGAATGGCGTCTCTGCGGCGGCGACATCATCATCATCACCGGTTTCAGTATCTGGTCCCTGTTATATCTGCTATTTTCGTTGCTCTTTTTATACTCTTCTGTCTCCTTTCTATATTCGCGCCTTCTCCTGTTGATTTGGATCGCATCCGTGATGTCAATCGTCAGAGCCAGTCGGAGAGTGTCGATGACGGAGGAGTTTCGGTTTTTCGTGTTCCGGTTAGGATTTGCGGTTGAATAGTTGTTTTTAGTGTTTGTGTTCTGTAGTACTTGATTTGTTTATTGTTGTTGGTAGGCTGTTTCGTTTGATGTGGATCCTGGTTTGTTTAATTTGATTTTCTTTTGGTTTTGTAGAACGGAGGCGGGAGATCGGATCGTGATATTTGGAGCTCTCGAAATGCTAAGTTTTATCGTGGATGTAGTGAGCCTAGCAAGAAGTTCGCCAGTGAGTTTAATTGGCTGATTTTTCTCTTCTCCTTAATTTTTATAAGAAAGTATATATGTTTATAAATTCTGTTGACATTTTGTCTGGTGTTATTTAATGCGTTTCGGATAATGATTTGGTATCTGTATGTAGTTGTGTAGATTGTGTGTGCTCTTGGTTCATAGTAGAAATGATGTTTTGTTGTGCATTGATCTGTGTTATCATTTTGATTTGAATTGTTGCTGATTGGTTTGCAGAAGTTGAAGATGTAACACAACCAAATAGATACCTGGCTATTGCTACAAGTGGAGGCTTGAATCAACAAAGAACTGGGGTAGGTTATTTTACTTTTTATTGAGTTTTAGTGTGATAGTTAGTAGGCTAAGAGCTTTGTATAATGTTTCAAACTTCAGGCTGTGTTTCTTTGGTTGCTAATACGGAAAAAGGGAAAGGATATTATGGTTGCATTACTTTCTTAATTACTTTGGAGCAATTCTTACTTTTCCTTGGTCGCTTCTCGAATTCTATGAACTTGTTTACAGCCACTATGAGTTGAACTTGCTTACAGCCAATATGAGTTTGACTGCAAACTGTTGTTGACAGATCACTGATGCTGTTGTTGCTGCTCGTATCTTGAATTCTACTCTTGTCATTCCTAAGTTAGACCAGAAGTCTTTTTGGAAAGATGCCAGGTCAGTTAAAGAAAGGGGTGCATTTGTTATGGTTTCTTTGATGCAATATTAAATAGCAGCTTCTTATACTGATTAAGAAAGTAAAGGAAACTTGTGGTGTTTCTTCTTCTTTGAGTTCTCTGATGTAGAATTAAGTTACAAGTTTTCTTCTTATTTCCAGTAACTTCTCGGAGATTTTTGATGCTGATTGGTTCATCTCGGTTTTATCAAAAGATGTTAAAATCATAAAACAGCTTCCTAAGAAAGGAGGGAAAACGGTGGGTTTCTATAACATGCGTGTTCCAAGGAAGTGTAATGAAAAGTGTTACAAAAATCGCGTACTACCAGTTCTCTTGAAAAGGCATGTAAGTTTCAGTTCTCCTCAACTTTTTTTTCTAACTGTTTTCATTCAAATATGAGCTTAGAAGATAATTTTTCCTCAACATTTGCATCTAGTTGCATGGGTTTTTCAGCCCGCATATATGTGACAGTTCATAGTTCTGTTTCTGTTGGTTGTCTATACCACTGCCTGGTTCCTTTCTCATTATCACAGTGTTTAAATAATGTTATCTTTTATTATTTTTTTTCAGGAGATAGTTGTCCTGAAATAAAGACTTGTTTTATTAGTTTTAAGGAGCTGATTATAAATTTATTGTACATTTCTCTGTCCTGACTTTTGACCGTTGCTCATTGTTATTTATCTACTTACTGGACCTCAATATATGGATCGGTATTTTAAATAACTGATTCATTATCTCGGTGTTTTTGATTTTGTCACTGCAATTCATCTCCTCAGGTTTGTTTCCTTTATCATGACTTGTTTCAAATTCGCAGGTAGTTCAGCTATCAAAGTTTGATTACCGACTTTCAAACAAGTTGGATACAGATTTACAGAAGTTGAGATGTAGGGTTAATTACCATGCTTTAAGGTTTACAGATCCTATTCGTGAAATGGGTGAACAACTAGTACATCGAATGAGGTCAAGAAGTAGGCATTTTATTGCCTTGCACTTGAGGTAGAATATATCTTTGGATACCATTCTGTTACGGTGGTGACTATACATGCCTTAGATTTTTGGATTAGTTGATGCAGTTTGCCTTTTGTTACAGGTTTGAACCTGATATGCTTGCATTCTCAGGATGCTATTACGGTGGTGGCGACAAGGAGAGAAAAGAATTGGGTGCAATACGTAAGAGGTGGAAGACTTTACATGTAAGGCTGACAAATCTGAACTCTCTCATCTTAGAAAGATTTGTTGTCTGAGTATATACATTTTGATTGAGGAGGTCTAGACATATTCAATGTAGATCTTTAATGGTCTCAGATGGTATGTACGAAACTAGGAGAGGGAGGAGGGAGGCCGAGATTGACTTGAGTAGATAGAGTGAGACATGACTTTTAGGCTCTAAGACTTGTGTAGCACAAGTGAGGACAGAAATAACCATTTTTGTTTTTTTATATGGAGCCCAGTTCAGTAGCATGCATTTACTTGTTCTTGTGTGTTCTCTGTTTCATCGGGACACGTCCAAATTGAATCTTGTTTGACAGTTTGTGGTTAAATTACATTGATTTTCAGACTAACAATCCTGATAAAGAAAGGAGGCATGGAAAATGTCCACTCACTCCCGAAGAAGTTGGTCTAATGCTGAGAGCACTAGGATATGGCAGTGATGTTCATATCTATGTAGCATCGGGTGAAGTTTATGGAGGGGAAGAGACGCTGGCACCTTTAAGAGCACTGTTTCCCAACTTCTATTCAAAAGAGACAATAGCTACTAAAGAAGAACTAAAACCATTCGCTTCCTTCTCATCTCGAATGGCTGCTCTAGATTTCATTGTTTGCGATGAAAGTGATGTATTTGTTACGAACAACAATGGCAATATGGCCAGGATGTTAGCTGGGAGACGGTATGCTTGCTTAGATTTCTCTTTTCATACTTTATAGCCTAAAACAACTGTGTTATGATCTGCATTCGTTTCATTTGTTCAGGAGATATTTTGGACACAAACCGACAATTCGTCCAAATGCTAAAAAACTGTATAGGTTGTTCTTGAACCAGAGTAGTTTGTCATGGGAGGCCTTTGCCTCTAAAGTTCGTACTTATCAGAGAGGCTTCATGGGGGAGCCAAATGAGGTGAGACCAGGCAGGGGTGAATTTCATGAGAATCCATCCACCTGCATATGTGAGGACACTGAGGCCAAAACAAAGAAGGAATCACTGCCCAGAAAATTTGGTAAAGATGAAAGTGCCACAAGAACATATGTTATAGAAAATGACGATCAGAACGATGATGATGAACCAGAATGGCTTGATCCCGACGATGATGAAGAGCAAAAAGGACTTCAGGATAGAGACATCAATAATGGCACAAGTTTGGATTACGATGGACTATCCTCAGATGATCCCGAGTTGGAAGAGATGCTCTCAGACTGAAGGGAACCAGGCTAAAAGCTCTGTACTCATACTTGTGTTCTTTCAGCTGTATCAAATCCCTTTGGGACCTCTGGACGGAAACTGTATAGGAAAATCTTGTTTGAAGGAGACACCTGTAATCAGAAGTTCTGGAAAACTAAGCTTATTTATGCGAATTGATATGAACAGCTGGAGGAATCGAGCAAATCGAGCAAATTGGGAGATCGATGAAGACATAAGAAACAAAGCCTGTGATTTTTTCGGCGGTTCAGAGTTTAGATGTACTTCAAGGTATTATTTATAAAGGATGTATTCTTCAAAGTTATTTGGATATTATGAGGGTAGATTTATTCTGTGATCACAGAAATTGAGTTTTAGTTCTGTTAACGAAGAGTTAGGACAGTGATTTTGTACATTGAGTATAATAATAGTTGGCGGCTGTAAACAAATTCAAATGTCAGAGCTTTTTCCTTTTCAATTGCATTGTCGTCATGATGCTCATACTCTCTAGCCTTAGATATATGTAGTATACATGTATGTTCTCCTGCTGCTGATTCGAATTCAGATACATAGTTTGTATATGATAACCGCAACTTTAATCAATCCACTCAATCAGAAGCAAAGCTATCATGAATTTGATCATTTTGTAAATACTACCCTATTAACCATTAAAATACCAAAATTTGGTATCTTAGTAACTTTTTTCAAACCAGTCCGTGCATGAAACCCAAACCCAACTATTAGCACAGCACACAACACACACTTCAACCAATGGCTTTTCGTTCTCTGCAAATGCTAGGGTTTCTCTCCCGTATCCACACAGCAACGAGGTACTACCTACTTCGTCCATCTTCAACGTTTCAATTTCCGTTCCTTTACCTCCACTCAAGTCCGTCGACTGAGACGAATAACCGCCAAGAAATCGACGCAATCGACGAGCGTCGTGTTCTCAGCGAGCTTTCTGATCTTTTACCGATGTCACTCAACCACTCAGTTCCAAATCCTTTCAAAGAGAACGGTCCAGCGAAGCAGAGGGATAACAGCAGCAGTGGAACAGTTGATGGATTTTTATCGCCCGAAGAGAAACTGAGAGGCGTTTTTCTTCAGAATTTGAATGGTAAGGCTGCGGTCGAGCTTGCTTTATCAAATGTTGATGTAGAATTGAGTCTCGATCTGGTTTCTAAGGTTGTTGATAGAGGAAATTTAGGTGGTGAAGCTATGGTTTTGTTTTTTAATTGGGCAATTAAGCAGCCGAGTGTATCTGTAGATGTTTGTAGTTATAATGTGCTTGTTAAAGCTCTTGGTAGGAGGAAGTTTTTTGATTATATGGTGAGAGTCTTGCATGAAATGGTAGATAATGGTGTGAGCTTTAGTTTAGAGACTTTATATATAGTGATTGATAGTTTCGTTCGAGCTCATCGTGTAAATAGAGCTATAGAGATGTTTGAAAATTTAGAAGTTTTTGGGATGAAGTGTGATACTGAGTCATTGAATGTTGTTTTAAGGTGTTTGTGTCGCAGGTTGCATGTAGGTGCAGCGAATTCACTGTTGGATTCAATGAGAGGGAAGATAGAGTTTAATGTAGTGACATATGATGTGATTATTGGTGGTTGGTCGAGGCTTGGACGGGTTGTGGAAGTGGAGAGGGTTTTGAAGGAGATGGTGGATGGAGGTTTGAATCCTGGTAGTTCAATTTATCGTAGTTTGATTGAGTGTTTAGGTAGATGTGGTAGAGTTGATGATGCAGTTAAGGTTTTTAATGCTATGAAGGAGAATGGATGTGGGTTGGACACTAATGCTTATAATGCAATGATATGTAATTACATTTCAGTTAGAGATTTTGAGGAATCGATGAAATACTATAAGGCTATGTTGAGTGATGGGTGTGACCCGAACGAGGATACCTATACTAGATTAATTTCTGGGTTTTTGAAAGTCCGGAGAGTGGCGGATGCACTAGAGTTGTTTGAAGAGATGTTAGATAAAAGGATTGTTCCCTCTACAGGCACAATTACCTCTTCCATTGAACAGTTGTGTAGTTATGGTCCGCCTCATGCTGCTATGATGATGTATAAACAAGCAAGAAAAGCTGGCTCTAAAGTGTCGCTTAGTGCTTATAAGTTGTTGTTTATGCGGCTGTCAAGATTTGGGAAATGTGGAATGTTGCTGCATCTGTGGCAAGAGATGCAAGAGAGTGGCTATTCTACTGACGGGGAAGTTTATGAGTATGTCATTAGTGGACTTTGCACTGTTGGACAGCTTGAAAATGCTGTTCTTGTCATGGAAGAGGCTCTGAGCAAGGGGTTTTGCCCTAGCAGACTTATTTATAGCAAGCTGAGTAATAAATTACTTGCTTCTGATGATTTAGAGAGAGCCTGTAAGCTATATTCAAAGGTCAAAGTTGCTCGCCACAATACAAATGTACAGAGATATTGGCGCTCAAAAGGCTGGCATTTTTAAGCGGATTTGTCTTTAGCTGAGCTTAAACCATTGGGTTGATCTCTCTCCGCAGGGTAGCTAATCCTTTTATACATCAGCCGTGCATGTTCACGATTTATGTGTGTTGCTTCTCACTATTACGCCTTTATCACTTGTTTTACTTGAACACCACCTTAGAGAGCTTGATAGGTTCTTGGAAATGCCGGTATTTACTATGCTTCATTAGGATGATTATTCTGATATCTTAAAATGGTGAAATGATTATTCTGATAGCATGCCCTCCATTTGATAGGAAGACAAAGTGACATTCCACCATTTTAGGATATCAGAATAATCATCATAATGAGGCATGCATTTTCAAGAACCTATCAAGCTCTCTGTGGTGGTGACAATGGAAGTTGAACTTGAAATTGATATCCGTTCTTCAAAAGGATTGAGAATGGTGTGGAAAATTGAAGAGTTATCTTCTTGGCTTTTGGAAATAGTGGTTGCTATGCCCATAGTCTTCCTCCTCGTACACTCTGCCAAGATATTCTCCCAAACGGGTGAAATTTACTTCCCATTTTTGTACTAGTCTAACACAATTCTTGGATTATACATAATTTTGCATAATTTTTGATAATAGATACCATGTTGCAAGAAACATGGTAGGTTTTGTTGAATCCAAAAATACGCATAAGTTTCTGTTATATTTGAAAGGTCCTCAATTGGTTTGTCTTAACTATAGAGTTCTCTTTGTCACTTAGCTTTCAATTTCTGAAATGAGTTCACATCAGTCCGTCCATGGAGAACTAGTTTCCAAATTCAGGTGCAGTAAGCAATGAAGGAGGATGCACCGGCCTGAGAGTTTCGGAAGATCAATCCAATCCCAAACTCCTGTGCATGCATCAGCAACCCAGTTAGAGACTTCCCAGTCGAAATGCAGTACCAAGTATATGAACTATGCCTGTCCTGACCTTGCCTCTGTATTATGCACCATCACAAACTTATATTTCTTCACATCTATTCCCAATCCTTGGCTTCCTTTATTAGAATCATGTATTGGCATCAAATTTTGTTAAGGTCATTTTACAAACATTTGTATGTACCTAGAATCTTTTGTTTAGCCTAAGAAGTCACGGGAATTCTCCAATCCAATCAAATTTGAATTTTTTCGTGTGTAGTTTTTATTTATTTATTAAATTGATTTTTAATTAAGGTGGATAAATTGATTAATTTTGATAAAAAATTATATTTGTATAATTTAAAAAATTAATTACAGTGAGAGCAGCATCACATCACATGGTGGTGGCAGTAAGGGGTAGAAAATAGAAATTAAAAAAGTTAAGTGAGGGGGGAAGAAGCATTTTCTCAACCCCACAACGAGAAAGGCCCAAAACAGATCCCGGTCACAGTCCCGTTCCCCTGTCGATCGAGAATCGAAAAACCACAGAGAAGACAAAACAGTGTGTGAGTTTTTCTATACTCTACATATTAAAATTCTAAGCAGTGTCTCATATTGTTATCACCCACACAATCGTCTTCGTTGTAATCACTCTAATCGAAACTCATCCAAATCCCTAACAACTGTTCTCCTCGATCAAATCCAACCACCAAGTCTCTTTCTTCCACGAAATCAAATCCCGATTGTCACTCTCCGATCACTGAGATTCGTGTAAATTGTTTTTCATTCGTTTCGTTGTGATCTGAGATTGACGAAATGGCGGTGCCGCAGAACAATATGGATAAATTTGAAGAGTTTTTCAGGAGAGCTGATGTTGACGGAGATGGTCGAATTACTGGAAATGAAGCTGTCACGTTTTTTCAAGCGTCTAATTTGCCGAAACAAGTCCTCGCTCAGGTCAGTGTTTCGTTTTTCTGTCATGTTTCTGGATCGTTATCTGTTGTTTGGTTTTGATGAGGATCTCAGTTGGTGAGGCTCACACTGTTGATGGTGTAGGTGATTGGAGATTTTTTATTTGTTGGTGAATTTCTAGATGTGGAATTTGTGTAGGTGAATGCCGGTCTTTTATGGTTAGTTGCTAGTGTTTTAGAGAGACTTGTATTTGAGTAGGTGAAGAAATTTGAAAAGCTGACGGTGGAAAGCCGAAATGTAGGCTTATGACATTACTTGATGGTTGACTGGCATTGTTATGTGTTTTTATGTTGAGGAATTGGACTTTGTTGGATTTTTTCCTTGAGCGTGATGAGGAGAATGGTTAACTAGGATGATATAAAGTGAGGAGTTTAGCACGAATTGCATACGTTTTTGCATAAATTGGATACTGCATCCTTTTCAAATTAGGTTTAGTTATTCAAGCTGAAGGTATTCCGGATATGGGATTCTATACTTGTATTCTTGCAGTAGTTAGTAGATTCTTTCTGCTGTTAATCAATTTTGAGATTATGATTAAACATGAAAAGTAGTTGTGAGTACTGTTGAATGTATATGTGTTGGTAGCTTATTCATAGGTTTAAGATATTTTTATTATTATGGATTTTCTTGAAACCGATCGTGTGAACCTTTGTTTCTGTATTTGGTTAGAATTATATATGTTTTTTTGTTCACACAGATATTGTGAATGCAGGTATGGATGCATGCTGATCAAAACCATGTTGGGTACCTCGGTCGGCAAGAATTTTATAATGCTCTCAAGCTTATAACAGTTGCACAGAGTAAGAGGGAATTGACACCTGATATTGTGAAGGCAGCACTATTTGGTCCGGCTGCTGCCAAAATTCCACCACCACAAATCAATCTTTCAGCCTTACCTGCGCAAAATGCAAATGCGATGACTGCTTCATCTGCTCCACAGATGGGTATGGCTAGGCCTGTAGCTTCTCAAGGTTTTGGTTTTAGAGGACCAGGAGTTCCAAATGTGAGTATGGGCCAGCAGCCAGTTAGAGCATATCAAGCTGCTCCTCAGCTATCTCAAGCTGCCCAGTTACCTCAGGCTTCTCCTCAGTTATCTCAGGCTCATGCTGGTCCAAATTTCCCTAGAGGAGGCACTATGATGGGTCAAACTCAAAACTTTTCTGCTGGCAGTGCTCCTCGTCCACCTCAATCCTTGCCTGTTGGTTCTGCTGGTCTTAAGGCCCCAAGCCCAAACATGTCGAATGATTGGCTTAGAGGTGGGATGGGTGGAGCACCAACTGGAGTAAGAGCAGCCGCTCCACCAACACCCTCGACAGCTTCAAGACCACAATCACCAGTTTCATTGCCTCCTCAGCCTACAACACCTGATGCTTCCAAGGGATTAGTAGTTTCTGGAAATGGGTTCGCTGACACAGGTTTTGGTGGTGATGTTTTTTCTGCACTTACACCTACAATTAAAAGAGAGCCTTCTGCATCAAATATTACAGCTACCGGTTCATCTCCTTCGCCAGCAAACATTCCTGTGTCTGGCACAGGCATTACTAAATCCAACTCGCTTGACTCATTGCAGAGTTCTGTTTCTATGCAACCTACAGGTGGCCATCATCGTGCCCATTCATCTCCAGGTCAGCAAGTATCAGTTCAAAATTCATCAGCCTTTGTTTCGCCTCGAAATTCAGTTGGAGCTGTAAGTTCTGCTCCTGATAATCAAATTCCCTGGCCAAAGATGAAACCGTCTGATGTTCAGAAATACACAAAAGTGTTTATGGAAGTAGATACTGACAGAGATGGGCGAATAACTGGTGAGCAGGCACGGAATTTATTCATGAGTTGGAGGCTTCCAAGAGGTAACTTTTCTCCTAGAAGAAGCGGTGGTAGTCATGGATGTTATTTATGTCTAATTCTTTTGTTTGATCGCATGCTTATTATTGTTGTCTTGACCTTTGTTAGAGGTGTTAAAGCAAGTGTGGGACTTATCCGATCAGGATAGTGATAGCATGCTTTCTTTGAGGGAATTTTGCTTTGCTCTGTATCTGATGGAGCGATATAGAGAAGGTCGCCCATTACCTGCCGAACTTCCTAGGACTGTGATGTTAGACGAGACATTGTTATCCATGACCGGTCCATCTATGGCTACTCATGGGCATGCTGCTTGGGGTTCCAATCCTGGTATTACATAGATGTGACTGTGATGTGTGTGTATTTCTGTCTATCTTTTCTCAATTTTCACTTTGTATTTTCTTGATGGGCTGTTATCTGTACAATGTTAGGTTTTGGACAGCAGCAGGTGATGAATGCCCGATCAATGCCTCCGGCAGCTGGTATGAGGCCACCAGTGCCTGTAGCTGCTCCAAATGCTGATGGTGCAACAATGCTCAATCAGCAGAAGTCTGCAGCACCTATGTTGGACAATTCATTTGCTAACCAACTTGATAATGGAGGACAAAACTCACCCGACACAAACCTTCAAGAGGCAACAGCTGCAGAAAAAAAGGCATATTGTTTCTTTCATAATATTTTTTTTATTTGATTGACCTGTCTCAGTATTCTCTAATTCCATGCACATTCTTTTCTATTTGCAAACCTTCGGGGTTGTTTGTTGAAGTTCCATTCCAAGTTCTTGACTGGACTGACATGTTAAATATCACCTGAATTTGAATTTAGATCTCCTTGAAAGCTGTTTTTCCTTGTTTAATTCCTAAGTTTGTTGTAAAGTTAATTTTTCTTGTTCCTTTGCCATTCCTTCTGCTACTGAACATTATCTACTCTTAAGTTTTTGGATTTCGCTGTCTTAATCAATATCAATGATTATTTTCTGGCAGGTTGGCGAACCGGAGAAATTGATATTAGATTCCCGCGAAAAGATTGAGTATTACCGCACAAAAATGCAGGAGCTTGTGAGTAATTTCTATCTTCAATCTTTCCTGGTTTTTGTATGTTTGATCTTTATTGAACCGCAATACCTTTTTATTTTGTTTCAATACAATAAGATTGTTAGTCTGTTCATTAAAGGAGAGGGGAGTGAAAATATTCTTGATCAATTTGAGACTTGTTGAATATTTCATTGAATTTGATATATAATTTATTTGATGCCATAACTTTTATACTTACTCTTATGTTGTAATACTAAGTTTAATGTCGCAGTGTAATCATTCTTATGCCTTTCCTCCTGTCCTTTTTTGTTCCTTGCTTTTAGGTTTTCTATAAGAGTAGATGTGACAATAGACTGAATGAAATAACTGAGAGGGCACTTGCTGACAAGCGTGAGGTACAGTTTAATGCACAAAACTTGATCAGCTTTAAGCTATTATTTTTTGGCTTCACATTTATTATCTGTATTACAGGCAGAGATGCTGGCTAAGAAATATGAAGAGAAGTACAAACAAGTTGCAGAATTAGCATCTAAATTAACTATTGAAGAAGCCAAATTTCGTGAACTTCAGGTGATTGTTTTCACTTTCATTTAGATATTTCAGTAGCATCACGATATTTGTGGCATTTCTCTTTGCTTTTATTTTAATCCAACACAACCCAACCCAACCCAACAAAGCTCTGTAAGAAATGCTGCTCGATCTGTTGATAGTATACTCATCGCTCAAATCATGGAAGTTTTCTATGTATGCATACTTTCAGCGGTTGGCATTTTGTCTTCAGCTGTTATTGGTTTCTAACAATGAAATGCTTGCTATATGGCGTATTAAGCTAGTCTCCATTGTGTATGATCATGAGAAAGCATCCTACTTTTTAGGGATAAAGCTGTATATGTATTTTTCTTACAATTATCCATTGCGCCCATTCATCTTGTTGGCTTGTGCTTTTATTATTTATTTTTTTCTTGTAGAGGGTTTTTTAAGTTTCACCAGGAATTTTGTTGATCATACGTATTGGGACTTAGGTTGAATTGGTATTTGTGCTTTTGACCACTGACTTTGCTTTCAGGAATTTGGCTGCTATAAGCTGCTTGTTTACAAATGTAATTGTTTGAAATCTGTTGCCTGATATTGTGGTTGCTGAAATAATTTGCAGGAGAGGAAGAATGAGTTGCACCAAGCAATTGTCAATGTGGAGCAAGGAGGCAGTGCAGATGGTCTTCTTCAGGTAAATTTCTGTTTACCTCCATAATATGGCTCATTCATTGGATATTTTCTGTATCTTTTCAAACTTTAGCTAGTTGGCTTGAATAGGTTCGTGCTGATCGGATACAATCCGATCTTGAGGAGCTTTTGAAAGCTCTTACTGAATATTGCAAGAAACATGGAGTGGATGTTAAGTCAGCTGCGGTGATTGAGCTTCCAGTTGGTACTTACTTCTTGATCCTTTATGTCTGATTTCTCCCTATCAGTTTACACCATACATGCATCTCAAGAAGTTGTGCTCACTGAGAGTTCTGCAGCTTGCTCTTTACATTAGATTTGAACATTTTTTAAATTACACCTAGTGGAATAGTTTGTTTTCTATTGCTATCATGAAGAGTTCTTCATTATTCCATTTTTAAAAGGATGTGCTTGCATCATATTCAGGTCATCGTATTTGTTGCATTAAGCGCAAGAGTTTTCACCAAACACCAGTAATATCTAGTCTAGTGATGCTACAACTTAAGAATGATAAGTCTTGCTTTAACTTTAGGCTGTTGCATGCTGCATATTGGTTTGTTTAACTTGTCATAAGTCGAGTGTTCAAGCACTCTTGCAGTGTAGCTTTTTCAGTTACTTACTATTGATGCTGCAGTTGTACTGAGATTTCTTTCAATTAAAACAATGAACTAAATTTTAGTCTGTCTAATTGGCTCTGCAGCAGTATCTAATCAATTTTACATGTCAAATCAGTTTTTATTACATTCAGATGTGTTTGGTTTACCAACTGGAATCACGTCTCACAATTTTACTCGCAATGTGTTAAGGCTGGAGTCCTGGAATCCAAGAGGGGGCAGCTGTTTGGGACGAAGAGTGGGATAAGTTTGAAGATGAAGGTATATCCCACTTGTGCAAAGCACATGGATGCTATCTGTTTTTGCTCACGAGTTTTATCTTTCAAACATCACTAACTTTATACTTTTTTTCTTTTTCCCATTACTGTTGATTTCAGGATTCGGCAATGAGCTCAAATTTGATGCCAAGAAATCTTCCGACCCGCCAAATGCTGTTAATGGAGAACAAGCTTCTCCAAATGGTAGTTTAACTCCAGACTTGTTCCATGCGGACGATAAACCTATGACTCCCAATACTTTTGAAAGCGAAGATGGGTACCCACATAGTGAAGATGAATCAGCTAGAAGCCCTCTAAGTCCTGCTGGTAGGGGTGCTATGGAAAGTCCGTCTCAAGAATCAGATGGTCCGTTTGGACGAAACAGTGAAGCGGATGCGGAAACACATAGGTCTGTTTTTTAACCATTGTTTGCTTTCCTATGATAAAAAAATCCAATAGACATTCTCTTAACATTTACCTGAGTCTTCTGTTATTTGCAGAAGTTTTGATGAATCGAACTGGGGTGCATTTGACAACAATGATGATGTTGACTCAGTCTGGGGATTTAATTCCAAGGTGAGCTAATATGTAGGAGACCAGTACAATTGGCAGGCAAAAATACCGCCATGATCAAATCTCTGATTAAATTGTTCTTATGGCATTTGCTGGGGGGTTTTCCGCATATATTCTGTTTCCTGCATGACTGTGTATACTAACTTCCCCTTTTTTTAAATATATCAGAACTCAGATTACGACAAGCATGGAGATTTCTTCGGATCGAGCAGTTATGATACTAGCTCAGTCAGAGCAGATTCCCCTCCTGCAGGTACCTTCAAGAAAAAGAGTCCATTTTTCGACGATTCTGTTCCAAGCACACCACTCTCAAGATTCGGCAACTCCCCAACAAAATTCAGTGAGCGCTCATTTGACAGTTTTTCAAGGTTCGATTCCTTCAACATGAACGACACTGGTTTCTCTTCTCAACCAGACAGGCTCACTAGGTTCGATTCAGTAAACAGTAGCATGGACTACAATTTCGGCGGCCCTGAAAAGCTGTCGAGGTTTGATTCCGTTAACAGTAGCCGAGATTTTGGTGGTGGTCCAGAAAAGCTCACGAGGTTCGATTCCGTTAACAGCAGCGCTGGGTTCTATTCTTTCGACGATCATGACCCTTTCGGCGCCAGTGGTCCCTTCAAGGTCTCATCATCCTCGGATTCGAAAGATAAATTCTGAAAGTAGCCACAACTATATGGAGAAGTAAAAGAACACCTTTGCATCGATTTTTTGGTCATCTATTAGCTAAATTCTTGTTCCATTAGAGATTGTGTATTATGTTTGATTAATATTTTTGTGTTGTATAGCTTAGCATATAACAGCTGGAGTGTATTGTAAAGTTTGGTGTATGGGCTTCATTGTACCTTATGTCTCGATTCTTTACCATTTTTTTCTCTGTGGTTTGTCATTCGAATTTTTACTGAGGCAGTAAACACTTGTTTTGAGTAATGGATTTTACTGTATTCATTTCTCTTTTTTTATTGCAGCTTTGTGACTATATTGTCATTTTTATGGATACACTAGTACACTACGAACAATTATTTGATAAAAAATGTTAAATATATATGAAATTAAATAAAAAATATTCAAAAATAAATTTTAGGAGTTTTAATTTGGTAAGAAAAATATTCTTCTCATGCTCAAAGATTAATTTGCTTAAGAAAATTTTCTCATTCTTAATAATTAAGTTAATAACGTCAATGATTTACCGTCTTCCCGCCAAAACCACACTTCTCAAATTTCGCGTATAAATTTCCCTCCAAAGATCATCATCTTCGAGAAGCTCCACAATCACCCAAAAAAAGAAAAAAAAAATAAAAAATCGAAATGGTCTGTGATGCGAACCCTGTCCCTAGCTCGAAGAAGACGAGCAACACGTATGCCATCGGAGGTATTCAGGTGGAGTTCCCGTACCAACCGTATGGCTCTCAAATGGCCTTCATGTCTCGAGTCATATCCACACTCGATCGAGCGCGGAGAGAAGGTCACTGCCACGCTTTGCTCGAGTCGCCGACTGGCACAGGGAAGTCGCTTTCGCTTCTGTGTTCGGCTCTCGCATGGCAGCGTAATTACAATATGAAGAGTATGTTCGTGAATCCTAATCTTGCTCACTCCAAGCCTAATCCGGAAGCCGTTACTGATCCTCTAGCGTTTGGCGGTGGATTCATACCGGAATCACAACCTTCGAGTAGTATTATGACTCTATTTGATGTTTTGAACCCTATATATATATATATCTATATATATATATATATATATATATATATATATATATATATATTTATTTCTAGTTTTGAAATTCTCTAACTCGGTTTGATTGTCACTGCTGTGAATGTTTGTTAGGTATTCCACCATCATCTAACTACGTGACAGCGGATCCTGCGGTGACAAAGAAGAATAAGAAGTCTGTGCCGGTTATTTATTACGCATCGTAAGTCTGTATTTCTTTCTTATTATATTATATACATAAATTAGTATGCACATGTATTGGTCATTATACTGGATGTGTAACATGTTAATAACAGATTGACGCTGATCATTGATTGATTTCTTCAAGTAATTTTCATTTCTTTGGTTATTTATAGGAGGACGCATTCACAAATTACTCAGGTGATATCTGAGTATAAGAAAACTGCTTATCGAGTGCCAATGGCTGTGTTGGTAGGTTTAACTACTTCCGTTAAATTCTCATATATATTGGAATCTGACTATTTCTGTAAAGTGAACTTGTTAGTTGTAATATGTAGGAAATTTAAATTTTAGTTTGCAAGTATTTGAGTTTCCTTTATCTTTGAGATGCTTCTAGTATTGGTAAAGGAAGGAAAAAAAAGCTGTTATGGATGAATACTATCTTTGTGTGTATAGAGCTTATTATTTTCCTGAATCATCTCCAACAACAGAGAATTGTGATGAATTTCACTTTAGAAATAATTTTTCGTTCTATTTTATCTTCTTACTTCAGGCCTGTTTAAGTTTTTGATATCTTCCTCTTCCTATCTTCTCAGGCTTCACGAAAACATTATTGTACCAATAGACATGTTCGAGGCAAAGATAACATTGACGAAGAATGGTGCTTTATAATCATGAACAAATTTTCATAAATCTATGAGGTTTTACTTTAATTATATAATCAATGCTTAACTCTTCTACTGTTAATTTCCAGCAAGCTACTCTTGAAGAAGCAAGATGTAGGATGCCCCCAATTCAAGTAAGTTCACATCATGTAAAGTTTCCTATTTTCAGTTAGAGCTGATTTCATGAAATGAACTAGACAGTAACAATTTTACTTTTTATATATATATATATATATATATATATATATATTAATCAGAAATGTGCAAAAAGTGAAAAGTCATCCATCTCTTCAAAAAGGAGGTTGCCATGAGGTTCATGATATAGAGGATTTGGTGAAAGTCGGAAACGTTGTCAGAGGTCTTATTTTATGCTTGTTTTATAATTCTAAAAGATGACATGCCTTGATAACCAGCATTTGACCGAAGTTCTATAATTTCTAGGTTGCTCATATTATGCAGCGCGTTCCATGGCAGATGATGCTCAATTGGTATTTTGCCCATACAGTTACGTCATTAATCCTATTGTCCGGGGAGCTATGGATGTTGTTATCAACGGAGCCATTGTAATTCTTGATGAAGCTCAGTATGTTTTACAACTTAGATATCATGCTCAAATTCTAGAATTTTTTGGTCTCTATTCTGCATATTTAATTCCCTATCTGCTGTTACATTGTTATGGCTTTTCAGTAGTCATGTTGAAGCTAATTTTTTCTTTTATAAATCATTTTAGCAATATAGAAGACATTGCTCGTGATTCCGGTAGTGTTGACATTGAAGAAGATGTTTTAAAAAGTAGGCTAAATATATTTCTTCCATGATATTTTTTTAATTATTCACCTTTTTGTTGTTTTAGTATTTAACTTAAGTATTTATACATTTTAAAAGAACTGCAGACAGAACTGGAGCTGCTCCGGCAATATGAGCCTATGATTTACCATCCTTTATTTGAAATGATACAGGTTGTCTGCTTCATCCCTTCACTGTTATGGTTTGGGAACTGAAGTTTATGAATTTTGGATAATGATGACTGATTGTTTTGTAGGATCTCATATCCTGGATTGATCGAAGGAAAGAAACACTAGAAAAACGTGAATTCCAGCACTATATATCTTGGTGAGTCATTTGGTTTATTTTGATCAATATTTGATTTGTTAACATATGCTAATGTTGGTCTGACAAAATTTATACATGCAGTTGGACTGGTGATAAAGCTTTAAGAGAACTCCAAGAAGCAAATATCACCCAGCAGTGCTTCCCAACCTTGTTAGAGTGCGCTACCAGGGTAAATTTTTGTGCGAAATTTGGTGTTTGATTCTGATTGTGGTCTGCTGACCTGTATCTTTTTTTGTCAAAGGCAATTAGAGAATCAACAGATCACGAATCTATTGTACCTCGTTTGAGTGGTATGGCAATAACGACATTGGAAGGTACAAGCATATTTTTATGGCTTTGTTCTGGTAGCCTATTTATTGACAATTCAAGAAAAGTTGAAAGTGACTAATTGCCACAGGGTTATTTTCTGCACTTACATTTTTCTTCTCCAAAAACGGTTCTTACGTATTTGATTATCAACTTGCTTTACAACGGTGTATTAGAAAAGAAAAGGAAGAAAATGATATCAGTAAGTACTCTTTATATTAAGTTATGTGAAGATCTATTTGTTATTTGTTTGGAACTCTATAAATTTTCTGTTATTTTATAACTTGAGAAATTAAAATGATTGAAATTTTCTTGGATGATATATATATTTTGGAGTATATTTTAAAGTGATGAGTGGTTAAATAAGGATGGATTGTACATTAAAGTAATAAAGTTGGATACCTTCAAATAGGTCAATTTTAGTAGTATAAATACATCCAATGCAGATTTTGACAGGCTTTAGTTCATGCATAGGAAATAATAGTCTGATTGGGAATGCCTTAGATAATTATGGGTATAGTTATTAATTACAAAATCTATAAATTTTATATAAAGATTTTAAGTAGTAAACTTTTATTCTAAATATTTATAGGATTTAATAAAATGGTTATTTTGATATGTAATTTTAAGTACAGCATGTTGAAAAAATCCAGCAACTCAATATGCAAGTAATGATTGTTTCAAAAGGAAAATTATTTACTCTTTATCTTGCCCTCCGGAGCTTTGAACTTTTGGTGCAGGGATATGATAAATTGAATGAACATCATGTTTGATTACTTGTTTCAAGTAAATAAAGTAGCCACTACTGTAGTTAATGACAAGTATCGCGTGCAGAAAATTCTGTTGGCAACTGGAGACATACTCTAAGTTTGTGGTGCTTGAATCCAGCAGTTGTCTTCAGAGATATTGCCGAGCTTTCATTATCAGTCATTTTGACATCAGGGTAAGCATATGTGATTTTTGAGACACTTAATATTCCATTTCTTATGCATGCTGTAGATGTAAGCCTCTATTTGCCTCATTCAATCTGTTAAAGTAAACATGTTATCTTTATCAATCTGGTAAGCATCACTGGCCATAGCAAAGTTTTAGTTCTTGGAATTGGCCATCATTAGCTTACCGATGGCCTTCATTCTGGATTTGGGACTGTTTTATTCTTTCAGTAATACTATCTTTAATTTTTTGTAACTGTAGGACTTTATCACCTTTAAACTCATTCTCATCTGAGCTAGGTGTTCATTTTGGATCTTCTTTGGAAGCTCCACATGTGATTGATGTTGAATCACAGGTATATGCCTTCTCATTTAAATTTTGCTGTTATTGGTATCTCTCTTTTATCCTTTTTCTCCTTTGTTGATACAGATACTTCAATTATCCAATACAACATTTTTTTCCTGCAGGTTTGGGCTTCTGTTATCACAACTGGTCCAGGAAACTATCCCTTAAATGCTAGTTATAAAACAGCAGATGGCTATACTTTCCAGGTTCATTGTGCATACTGTCATTTGATTTTGATTGAATGAATCTTTAAGGCATTTTTGAATAAACTCTTTCCTGCAGGATTCCCTTGGCAAGTCACTGGAGGAAATCTGCAACGTTGTTCCTGGCGGCAGCCTAGTGTTTTTTCCTAGTTATAAGCTGATGGAGAAGTTATGTAACCGTTGGCGTAAAACAGGCCAATGGACTCGACTTAATGTTAAGAAGTCTATTTTTGTTGGTAAGATTAATATGGTAACCATTTTGAATTATAGCCACAATCATGTGCTGAGGAAGCATATCTTTCTTAAAAACTTTCTTGATTAGTTACTACTTGAATTCCTGATGGAGATTTAGCTGTTGTTTAGTGCAGAGCCAAAAGGAGGGAGCCAGGAAGAGTTTGAGCAAATACTGAAGGATTATTATGAATCGATTCTTCCGGGAAACAAGCCTGTCGTTAGAAAAAAGAGAAGAGTAAAGAAAGTTAATCATTTTAGTGTGAAGGAGTCTGATGTGAATACGCAGAAGGATGGAGCTGCTCTGCTTGCAGTTTGCAGAGGGAAGGTGTGGATTTTCGTTCCTAAGAAAGTATATTCATTGTAACTAGATTACTTTTTGTTGAATATTTGACATCAGCTTAAGGTTGTCTTCCTATAGGTTTACTTTCAGTTTAGAATCATGTACTTGTTAATTTGTGCTTGCAGGTTTCTGAAGGAATTGACTTCACTGATGATAATGCTCGAGTGGTTGTATCCTTTCTGTTGCATAGTGTAATTTTAGAGGAGCCAATTTTTTCATCTCTCTTTAATCTGTTGGTAGATATTTTGCTAATAGATTATCCAGGTTATTCATCTTCCAATCTCTTAGAGTGAATTTAGACAATATGACTCATGATGTGTGCCAAAAATTATCTTAATTTTATTATGCTCTTTTACCAAGATCAACCTGGACGTCATAAACTTTTAGTAACAGACTCACTTACCCACAAAATAAAATGGCATCTGTCATTGATCTTTTTGAACACACTAGGATTTGTGCTACCCTATAGAGAGTCAAGTGTCACTGAAAGCAGTGGCAGAAATGCTTTGGTATGTTCTTTCATGATTACTGGAGTCCTTAACTTGTACCAGATAGTTGTGGGCATTCCATTTCCAAACATGTAAGTGTTATTAGCTTTTCTCATGCAAATCTTTACAGTACAATTTTTTATACTCATGTCATATTTGTATTACTCTTAAGAAATGATATTCAGGTTTCGTTGAAGAAGAAGTATAATGATACATATAGATCATCCAAAAATCTTATAACTGGTAATGAGTGGTACTGCTTCCAAGCCTTTCGAGCTCTTAATCAAGCCATAGGTGAGCTATGCAGTTAAATTTACAAGTTATTTTCATGTTTTGATTTCTTTGGATTCACAATTTTCTCAATGTTAAATTGCATCAAGGTGCATGTATTCTTCTGGTTGTTATCCAAGTATCAGTGTAAGTACGATTTTTAGCCGTCTCTTTTCCTTTTTGTAGGACGTTGCATAAGGCACAGATTTGATTATGGAGCCATCATTTTGTTAGGTAAGCTTTGGATAGTGATATTTGGTTTTCTTAAATTGAAAAGCATTTGTTTTTTTATTTTATTTTATTTTATATATATATATATAAGGATTGAACATTAGTAACTATTATGCGCTTGTAGTAGACACTGGGGTTATTACCTCGCATGAATTACCACTTATAAATTCTTGCAAATGAGTTTCTGACACAAATTTTGCCAACAGATGAGCGTTTCAGGGAGGAAAGAAATCAAGCATACATTTCAAAGTGGCTTAGGAAATCTATTCGGCAGTATGACAACTTTTACTCGTCCCTGGAAGGGTTAAAATCTTTTTTCAGAGATGTCAAGGTCTCCTCCATTTCTTCTTCTTTCTTCCATTTTTAAATTGTCCCAATCTTTTTTCTTTCGCACTATGGCTCTCATCGATATTATTGATCCAGCGTTTTTTGCAGGAACGAGTTGATAACAACAGGAAGAATGTCTTACAGAATTCTGGCATTAATGAAGAAAAAATTCCTGCAGCAGATCAATGCAAAGTGTTCGAAAGAAAACATGATCAGAAACTGAACGATTGTAATCATTCCGGGGAGTACATAAACACCAAGTCAGATTGTGATGTGAAGATTTCCCTTCAAAAATATCAAGAAAAAAACGGCTTCAGAGAGTACATTGACCTTGAAAGTGGAGAATTTATTGACAATAAGAATAAATACTGGATCAATCTGAGAAGAGGCATTACAAATAAGAATAAGAAACCGAACAGAAATGATAACTCGGAGCAGAAAGTGTCCCCCATGAAAAAGCATAATTCTCCTTCACCTGAGCTGAAATCTTCTAGTGCTGAAGAAGTTCAGGATACTGTGGTAATAGATACCAATGGTAACAGCTGCAAAGACTTCATTGACCTGGATAATGAAGACCTGGAATGTGATCGAAGTAATTTAAGGTAAAGTTGAACTATGGCTCAATATATGTATGAAAAATTTCGTTTTTTTTTATCTGGTCTCCATTTTTTTTTTCCTTGCGTTCCATGGATTTGAAGTCCTATAATATGAAGCAGACAACTGATTTGAATTGCTACAACTACAATCTGAAACATTGACTTCTACAGGTGTTGTGAGACTGGATCCACTCCATTCTTCATCGAAACTCCAGATTTAACTGTCGTCAAGGAAACCCCTTGTTCCACGAACAGTCCAGGATCATTATCTAAGGACAGAAACTCATGTTCAACCACATTTCAGGCCTCCACTCAATCTCCAGATCAATCAGCATCTCCTTCACAGTCTCCAGCAAATATAGGTAAAAGTACCCCCAAGGCGGAGTCTGGGATGGCAGTCACTCCCAAAAAAGATGAGAGTGGAAACACTAGCTCTATAGTAAGGGATTCAGCTTTCAGCGCAAGTGTTAATTCACATACCCTAAAGAGGAGGTCCATCAGTTCTTCAGTGCTTAACCTTGACAGAGTGTCTAGTAGAATGGAATTTGGTTTTGAGACAGATCACCTGGAGAGCAAATCCATGAAGTCAAGTATGTCCGCCTTGGTTGCCAAGAATGACGATGTTACATCACATTCCATGAAGTCAAGTATGTCCGTTGCCAGGAATGACGATGTTACTTCACATTCGTCCTCCAATCCTATCATGGACAAGAGCCTGCGAATATCTTGTTACCTCTGCAACACCTCTGTAGCTCACCCAGACAACAATCCATACATTAGGTGCTCCATAACTTCATCTTCAAAAGTCCACCTAGCATCTCTGCTGAAAAAAACATCAGAAACCGTTCAAGCAAATGTACCAAACATACCCATTATCATGACTGATGTACAATCAGTCCATCCACGACTTTGCAACAGATCACTTGTACCTGCTTCTTCAGGACAACAGGGTGTATGGTGTGAAGAAGATGGCTGTGTATACAACAACATATTCTGTCCCTTCTGCATCGCCCCAAAAAACTGTCTTGGTGTACAGATTGTGGCAAGCAATGCATCTAATGTTCAGTTACTAAGCAAGGTAAGCTGCTTCGAATCTCTACTTTTAAACACAATCTCTCCATGTTTTCAAGTCCAATAAGTCAATTGTTTCCTGTTTTCTGTTCATTTTCAGGTATTGTTGTATGTTGATCGTTTGCAAATCATGAATCCTGAAACCGAAAACGACATGTCTCCAAAGGTGGTTAAGGTAAAGTTATTTATTCTCTTCCAAATATTCTAAAAAAGATGCTTATTTGTTTGTTCTGATTACATGGCAAACTTAACACTACAGGATTCACAAACCAACAATTTAGTGGACAAAGCTGCTGCATTGAATGCCATCGAGAGATTCTCTTACTCTCCATCACCATTACAAGAGCAAAACTTAGGAGGCTGGAGGACCACAAGATCAAAGGTTAGTGATGTTATGTTGGTAATGCTTTTGTTTTAATAACAAGCAATTGTTTCCTTATAAAACTCTACAACTTTCTTTGATTCTGCAGCTAAGATTACCAAAAAGAGACTTGTCTTCAACTCGAAGAGCTTGAGACGAACTGTGAGTACATTTTTGCGTAACTTATATAGTTTGCCCACAT
This sequence comes from Cardiospermum halicacabum, assembly GCA_031304145.1. Taxonomy (NCBI): domain Eukaryota; kingdom Viridiplantae; phylum Streptophyta; class Magnoliopsida; order Sapindales; family Sapindaceae; genus Cardiospermum; species Cardiospermum halicacabum. The sequence continues at coordinate 1,974,007 of CM062394.1, forward strand.
ATATGTTCGTGTTCTGCAATCTCACCACGTTATCTCTGCCTTTCTATTGTAAATTTGAGAGGAGTACATCGGTCATTTGATTTCGTAATTAAAGTAGGCTTTTACACTTCTCTTTTTTTATTTTGATTTATTAAATTATATTTTATTTTGAAACCTTTTTTACCATTAGAAATAGAGATAAACCAATAAATTTAATATAAAAAAACATAGTAAATCAATAACATTTCCTTTCTTAAGCCATTTAAAAATAAACAAAAATAAAATAAAAACACTTGCATAAAATTCAAGGGACCTAAGAAGAGAACAAAATAAACTTCATTTTCTTCTCAATACATAAGTCACCCTCACTATAGCAAGTCACATTACACTCACTATACATCAGTAGTTTCCATACTGTTAAGTTTCTGTCAAGCAAAGCATCCTATAATAATTATCTTTAAGCATCATCCAAGCTATTGTAACTATCAACCTGCCAAAGAGGATTAAATGCTCCTGCAACACAAACAAATCCATATTTAATTCAATGTTAAAAAACATAAACAAAAACAAAAACAGCTTCTGTACCTAAATCAGGACTCTGCAAGTAAAAATGATCAGCCCTGAGAACAGAATAATCAAAAGACTGTAGATTTTCAAATGAACTCTTCTCTGACAAAACATGTTGTTGCTCTGCTTCTGCATTACTTGGTGTCACATTAGTTTGTTTTCTCTTAATCCTAGCTCTACGATTCTGAAACCAGTTGTACACATTGCTAACTCTTATATGCCCATGTTGTTCAAGCTCTTTAGTCAATTCCAATATCTTCTGCTTCCCTGGATTCCCATTACATTCTTCATAAACACGTTCTAGGATTTGAAGCTGTACTGGTGTAGGTGTCCAACGTTGTCTTGTCGGTATCTTATGAACACCACATGACATAAATGGGTCTAGATATGGATTCCCAAGTCTCATACCTTTATAGAAAAATCAAAACCAGATACATAAATCATAACTCAAAATGAGTTTTAAAACAAAAACAGAAGAAGATAATCATAGAGTAATACCAGTAACATCATATTGAGCTGAGATGGATTTATGCATAGCGACAAGCTGTTCACATATAGATGCATAAGCAGCTATTTGTTTCCTTAAAACCTCCATTTGTTCATCAGTGATCACTCTCACTTTCACACACAATCCCTCCACCACCATCATCTCTCCTTCACTCTGCTTCTGTTTATTATTGTTCCACTCCATTAATTCTCTTCTCTTTGCTTTTGTCAATGTGTTGGTGACTTTTTTATATATTTGAATAATAGAGAGTAGAGTTGAAGTAAAGGTAGTAGTGACAAGAGAAGTTTTGAAACACAACACAATTGAAGCCGCAGTTATCTGCTTGTTTTATAGCTGATTTACGCTTGTTATTATATAGTTTCCACTCGCCTTTTCTTTTAAGGTTGACTAAGTGTACTCATTATTGTTGATTTCTTTTACCTTCTTATTCTTGTTTTGTGAGTGTTGAATGCGGTATTCAATTTGGTCAAATAGCTATATTAGGATTTTTTTTTTTTTTTTAATGAGTCAGTCATTTATTGATATTAATTGTTGATAATTACCTTTTTTATTTACCATTATAGTTTCTTTTTTTAACTTTGTATAAGTAACTATTGAATCTAGTATTTTTGTCTTTGAAAATTCATAGATGGCTGATGTATTTGTGCTAGATTAGAAAAGGAGACATTGATATGGATAACTTTTGGAGTTGTATGTGCTTTTGGGTGTTGAAAGTCCAAAGGATGGGATTGGGGTGGAACCAGCATAAGTGTCTGCCACTCACAACCTACCTTCTTTTCTTTTGTCTTCTTCATTACATGCATCTCCCTAAAATCCTATTTAACCAAAATGATTAGAAACATTAACCACTATTAATTTGATTTATTGATTAAAAAACAAAATTAAAAGTAATTAATAGTCATTTTTTTATATATAGAATGTATTAATGAGTTTGTTTTTCCCATTTACATTTTCTCTCCATGCATATGTATACATGAAAATGTTAATTTTAGTGGTTAGTTTCCAAATGTGGAGTGCAGGAATAAAACTGAATTGATTACACCATTTTGTTCTAGAAGTATCCTAATTAGCTACCAATTATGATTGATTTAGCATTAAAAATTATATATATATATATATATATATATATAATATTAAAGTAACAAGTTTATTGGTAATTTTTCTCAACTCTTGTATATAAAAATAGTACATGTAGAGTGGTTTGAGCTAATTAAGGTGGAAGGAGACAAGCTTAAGTGACAATCTAACAAATGACTTGTCCCACCATACTTTAATCATATCACTAAATCATGTTTTTCTTTTCTTTTTAAGTTGTAAATTAATTTAAATTATGTCATGTTCATAATGTTAAATATAAACTACTTTAATTTTAATAATTTTAAGAGAATATTAATTTTTTAAAAATTTTCATTACACGGTAATTCTATATTTTTATTACATTTTTTAAGTAGGAATATTTCATTTTAATTATTTAGTTTTTAAAAAATAATAAATAAATACATATATATTTATATTATGGTTTTTAAAATTTTTTGTGTATTTTTTAAAACAGGATAGTTATTACGGTTCCATATTTATTGCTTCTTAAAATATTAAGACTAGTTGATGGAATTTTTAAAATTAATTGGTATAGAAATCATGAAAGCTGTAATGAATATGATGTATTCTAATTCCTTATCCAATCTAAATAGCTTTAGATATGAGGTGTTATTTAACTGAAGATAATATTAGAAGAAGTAACGGATAGATTGTCGTCTATGAAGGCAAGTTTGGTATACCTAATAGAGCACCGAAGAAATTGGATTTCAAAATATTCAGAAATTATTGTTTATAATTATAGCATGGTCCATATTTTCAATGTATGTATAATTTTTATTTTAGAAAGTGTATTTGGCAGTTAGAATTTAATTTGTAAATAAAGTTTTTAGTAATAATGGATAATTTTAAATATTTAATAATAATTTTTTAATTAAATATTTAAAGTAATTACGTAAAAAGTTCAAATAAGTTTGAATATTTAATTATGGAGTTAACATCTAAAGTATGTTGAAAGGTCTTCGGCATCTTATGCATTACAGGCTGAATTTGAGTTGATGATAATAATCAAGAATGTGGGTATTAAGTTAGACTTCCTCTACATAGGCTCTTATCCATGGTCTTGAACCTCTCATTGAATTGATGTTTAGAAATGACAATAAATAGAATATGACAGATATAAATATTTAGATTTTTATATATAATAATAATAATAAATTATTTATCATTTTTATGTATATAGCCACGAATATAAATATATCCACTGTATCATTGATAATTTTGGCACAATCCATATTTGCAAAGCTCCCCCTGGGATCAACAATCTTTTCCAATAATAAATTGCCGATTGCTGGTGTGGTCCGACCACCATATTATGTTAATACAACTTAATCTATGATCCAAAACCATATTATGTTACCAAATGTTAATATATGAACATAAAATTATATGCTTCCTGAAATAAAACCATAATATACCCCATACAACCTAAACAAGGGTCATATCATATGGCTTAAAATCCAAATAAAATTTAAAGTTCACTTTACACGTTCAACTAACTCAACACAAAAACCCTCTTTCTATTGTGGACCCAACTCATGTTACACATAGATGTTTATCTATGGTTCAATAGCATCCGGTACCCATCTTTATCTTTTGTATTAGATACTTTGTTCTCTACTACACTTGCTTTTCATACAAACAGCCAGCATATGCTTGCTTTGTTTAAAATATCTAGTTCCAACGCCATTCATTTACTTTGGATGAGATATTTATTATAATAATATTTCAAAAACGAACGCAACCTGGGTAGGTTCCATATGTGTTGTTACAGTCTAGGTCAGTCAGACAGAATTTGTTCCAACACAATTAAATTTATTAAAAGAACATCATTTGATTTGAGACTCTCTGATGCTAAAAATTTGGTAATAATAACCAACTATTAATGACTTCGAATGAATGTTAATCATATGATCAAAGACTTTCAACTCACAAATATCTTCACACAAAACAAAACGACAAAAACTAAGTCAAAATATCTAACCCTAATCGCCACAACCAAACAAGACAATTCAGACATTTCACTTGGAACTTGGAATCTAACTAGAATGTGAAGATCAAAACCATTCCCAACCATTTTTCCTAAGATCTTGGAATGTTCAATCAATCAAACACATACATAATTTAATCCAACCACAAAGCATAGACAATAGATAGAAGCATGTACAAGTGCAAATAAAAGAGAGGTTTTCTACAAGTAGGAACACCTTAGCTAACCATTAAGCATATTAAAACAAAGTACATATAGTTCTGCTGCAACAGATATCCCCCATCTACAACTATTTCATTTTCCAAAAGGGCTTAAAGAGAAAAACGACTGGAGGTAAAAAGAAAAACGCAACATAATTCGCTTACAGATGGTATCTAAAAAATAAACAAGGAAGAACAAGTAGAGCATTCAACATTAATGCCTGCCAAGTTGTGTTCAAAAGGTTGTGTTCCCAGTCATAATCTCCCTTGTAACTTCTTCAACTTCCTACTCGTCATCATCCTCCTGTCAAACCACACACAATTCAATTCAATTAACAATCTCTAATTGCAATTCAACCACCCAACTATGTATTAAGTATGAAGACCAACCTCGCCACTGCCCTCGTCATCGTCTTCTTCATCGTTCACCTCAGACATTGACTTCTCAGATTCTTCTTCCTCATCAGCCTTGGGTCCTTCAGCCTATAATTTCATCACAAAAACACTAAACCAGTCAATAAACAAATACACACAACAGACAACCATGAAACCCTAAAATCATATTCACAATGCATTCAATAGAAGTCTACACATAGCCTATAATCATATTCCTTATACCTGTCTCTTGTTGTAGTTCTTCATGTCCTTCTCGTACTCGACTTTACGTTTCTCAGCTTTAGAGACATAAGGAGCCTTGTCCTGTAAAAATAAGATATAAAACCGTCAACTTAATACCCACCATCATCATCTTACCAAAATTAATTCAAATGATCAAACTACTTACAGCCTCGGACATGGACTTCCATTTCTCACCACCGGCCTTGCCGACCTAAACAACACCACATAAAATACACACAAAACCATATTTAACCTTATTTTTCAAACCCTAAATCAGTTAAAAACTGGACATGCAAACAATAACTTACAGCGGCGACAGATTTGTTCTTCGGGTGGTCCTTCTTGTATTGCTCACGGAACTCCTCCCTGTTAAATCATCACAAAAATCAAAGTCAACCACTAATTAGTCATATTTCATGATCAGATTCTGATTTGACCTAATTTTTCGAGAAAAATTAAGATAGAGAGAGAGAGGAAGAAGATGATTACATGAAGACGAAGAAAGCACTAGCAGGCCTCTTAGGCTTGTTAGGATCCTTGGCTGCCTTTCCAGTTTTCTTAGCAGGAGCCTTTTGTGGCTTTTTGTTCACCGAAAGCCTAGAAAACAATAATCAACAAAAAGTCAATACAATCATCTACAACAAGCAATACAATCACAGATCCATGATCTACAAACCTAAAACAAAAATATCAAAAAATACAAAAACAAACAAACTCACTTGGTGCTTTTGGATTCAGATTTGGATTTTCCTCCTTTCATGACGATTCCTGCAAAACCACCACCAGATCAGCCAAAAACTCACCACAAATCGATCAAAACACAAGAAAAATCACTCAAAACGACGCAGTTGAGCCCTAAATTCACCTTCGGTTAGCGCTAGGGTTTGAAGAGAGAGAAAGAAGAAGAAAGGTGGGATGCGAGAAGAAAGAGAGCGAATAGAGGGGGATATTATTAAGTGTGTGGAGTGGCAAATTGAAATTCAATTGCAATTGCAAATGAAATGAAAATTTTAGTGTCTCAGGGGTTTAGGCGGGATTTCGAAAAATATGCCACGTCAACGATCCGAGTAGTTTATTTGTATTGGATTTATTTTTTGGTTTTTTAGGCTCGTCGATTTCCCTTTTGTGTTTCCTTTTGTGCTTCTTTTGTCTCTGTAAAGACGCTCTTCGTTTGTGAGGATTGTACGATCGTGGTTGTTGTTTCTTGGATCGGGTTTCTCGATTTCGGGTCGGTTTTTATTTTGGGCTTCATGGGCTTTTGTGACATCGATGGAGATCAGGTTAGGTCACGCGTTTTTGTTGTGCGAAACAACATTCTAGTGTTCCATCTTTTGCTTTTTGTTTTTTTTTTTTTTTTTAAATTAAAGGTGGGATCTGTTTTTCCTATTGTAAATTTTTTTTTAACTGTCCTGTTGTAAAATTTTGATAGGCTAATAATTGATTTAAATGAGGTGAAATTGAATTATCTAAAAGTTTATAATTATATTTAACTATAAAGTTAAAATTAACTGAATTTAAAATTATATAATGAGTAGGATGTGCAAAGAAAATGATATTTGTGTGTGCGTAATTGTACTAAATAACAAAATAAATTTTCAATTTTTTATATATATTTTTTTAATTTCTGACTTCCATGCGTTATGTAAAATTATATTTTAAATAAAATTTCATTTTAAATTTAAGTTGATGGAAAAAAATTTATTATTATTATTATATTTGAAAATATTAAATTTAAGTAAATTATTTTTAAAACAAATATTATTTTTAAAAGTAAATATATATGAGCAAATTTGCACACTGGTTTTTTTAATATGCAATAATATTTCATCAACACTTATAGTAAATCAAGAAAATTAACTTTTTAACTAAGATGATGTAGATGCCCTATGTCTTACCAAAGAACACACCAAACATGATTCCATCTACAATGCAACTAAACCCAACTGATTCAATTCAGCTCATGCGACCAAATCCATTAATTTTCAAAAGTGGAGTACATTTATTCGAGTGGGTGGCCTTAGGCTACAGGGGAGGAATTTAAAGAAAGCTTGGGATCGTGAAAAGTTATAAACCGACTTGAAAAAATAGATTAAATTTAATGTATACCATAAAGTATTCCTCAAAGTGTTACCAATGTCACCATTGTAAACAGTATTCTGTTCGACAAGAAAGTGAAGTTGACTTCTCGTTTTATAGAGCCATACGAGGTGGCGTACCTATAACTTGGCATGGTCACCTGAACTATAGAAGATACACCATGTTTGTTGGGGATTTTTATTATATCCCTCATTCATCACAAGTCACAAGTTCAATGATCAAATCAATAAAATGATGAATCAGTTTTGTTGATAATGTTGATGTCATGACTAATCCCATATTATGCTCTGATACCAGTTTGTTAGGGATAGACGAGACAAAATAGCACCAACTAAAGTAGAAACAAACAACAAAGTAGTGAAGAAGCAACACAAGAGATTTAACGTGGTTCAGTGATGTGCGTACTCCACCAAGATAGCAACTTAGCTATTGAGAAATAAGGATTATAAGTCATTTTGACTACACTCTCTCTCCAATGCTATCATACGCTCAGCACCGTCTCTATATTTTTGGAGGCCCCAGGCAAATGTGATACAATGGCCCCTTCAAGATTTTTTTTTTTAACATGACCATAAATAGGGTAAACATGAGTAAGTATTAGTATTCAATACCATAAATTAACATGACGATTCATGAAATAAACAAATTCAATAGTACAAACTAAAATAGTAATAATATAAAACTAGTTTGGTTACATCAAATTAATTCAATTTCAGTGATTACTTTTTTTAAAAAAAAATAACACAAAATCAAAATTTTTTTATTTAAAAATTTTAGCTCACCTCCGGCACTGAGGGCTCCTTTCCACGCGGGCCCCCGGCGGTCGCCCTCTGGCCGCCCCTCAGAGCCGGGCCTGCATACGCTCTACATAGACTAGCAATAGCCTAATAAACCAATTGTACCGAATGAATAACCAAACCTGACGAGATGCCTTAAACTGCCAGAGATAGAACGTCTTCTCCAAACCATCTATTGTACCAACAATGGTGTTAATTATGCCATACAACTTTCAGATACCTAGAAGGTAGTAGAGGCGCCAACTCTTGATGATTGAGGTTATGACCCCAATCCTTGATCACCACCCAAGGGTATGGGATGGAATAATTACTTCTTCATGCGACAACTTTATTTATAGTGACCACCAAATATACTTTCTTAGTTTATTTCCTCTGTATAGGAAATACCAAATCATCATAATTAGGAAAACCAAATCCTTTTCCAAATAAGGACTATAACAAATAGATCTAAACTGAAAATAGGAAATCCTTCCTAAAGGAAATCCTTCCAAAATAGTGATCCTTATAATCCAAGTAATTAGGATTTCCTTGTGATTCAAGGCATCCCAACAAATCTCCACCTTTACTTGAATCACCTCAAAATTTTAAGTCTTCTTCCTCCAATCACTATCAACCAATTCTTCCTCCATCAATCAATTTGATTTGATCCCAAAATTTCCTCTACCTCGAACGAGAAACAATCACTCCAGAAATCCTGATGTTTTTAGCTTATGATCTCAATCTTATACTCTATCATATTTCCACTACACAATAGTTGTCTTCTATCCAACACTGTTCCTTGTAGGAGACTAAAGCACCAATCTCCACCGTCCAGAATTAACATTTATATGTTTTCCAAAACATATCCAAAAATCAGATCAATCCAACGGTAAACAAAACAGATACGCTCGATTCAATTTGGCTGCATATAACAAATCCGTGAAACTGATGGACTGACTTGCAGATGCTATATCGCTCTGCTGAGATCTTTAAACAATGATCCAAACAGTCCAATTGCAGATAAATATGTCTAGTACGTTCAATTACAATTTGAGCAAGATCCAACGGTTGAGTTAGGAGAAATACTCAACCATTTAAAGTTCTTCAGAAAAATTCTGCAAACCAAAACTTGCTCCCGAATGAGATCTACATCATGGATACCAATTAAAATTGAAGTGCTAACATGAACTTGGTGTTTCCAAATATTGATCCGCTAATTATATTGTACCGTCGTTACTAATCAACGAGACTCACCGCCTGACCAACACAATATCAGGAAGACTTTCGACACAAGGCACCAAATACGGATCTAACCACGAGCTTCATCTCTGAACTAGGCTCTGAAAATTCCAATGAGTTTATCGATGCTTTGATAACTTCCAAGAATCTTCACCATGGCTCTGATAGCTCCCAAGGGATCTTAACTAGGCTTTAAAAGCACCCAAATAATCTTTAACCATAGATTGATAGCTCCCAAGGATCGCAACTAGGCTCTAATACCAGTTTGTTAGGGATTTTCATTATATCCCTCTTTCATCACAAGTCACAAGTTCAATGATCAAATCAATAAGATGATAAATCAATTTTGTTGATGATGTTAATGTCATGACTAATCCCATATTATGCTCTGATACCAGTTTGTTAGGGATAGACGAGACAAAATAGCATCAACCAAAGTAGAAACAAACAACAAAGTAATGAAGAAACAACACAAGAGATTTAACGTGGTTCGGCGATGTGCATACTCCACCAAGATAGCAACTTAGCTATTGAGAAATAAGGATTATAAGTCATTTTGACTACACTCTCTCTCCAATGTTATCATACGCTCTACATAGACTAGCAATAGCCTAATTAACCAATTGTACCGAATGAATAACCAAACCTGACGAGATGCCTTAAACTGCCAGAGATAAAACGTCTTCTCCAAGCCATCCATTGTACCAACAATGGTGTTATTTATGCCAGACAACTTTCAGATACCTAAAAGGTAGTAGAGGCGCCAACTCTTGATGATTGGGGTTATGACCCCAATCCTTGATCACCACCCAAAGGTATGGGATGAAATAATTACTTCTTCATGAGACAGCTCTATTTATAGTGACCACCAAATATACTTTTCTAGTTTATTTCCTCTTTATAGGAAATACCAAATCATCATAATTAGGAAAACCAAATCATTTTCCAAATAAGAATTATAACAATAAGGAAATAGATCTAAACTGAAAATAGGAAATCCTTCCAAAATAGTAATCCTTATAATTCAAGTAATTAGGATTTCTTTGTGATTCTAGGCATCCCAACAATGTTTTTCATGCATCGATGCTTCGGAGATACTGATCGTATCTGTCTCATATTTTGATTCGGTAAGAGATTGAGGTTAGACCGGATTTAAGTTATAAAGAGGAATCGGTCTAGATTTTGGCTACAAAGATTAAGGTCTTGAGGAATAAGAAGTACTCTAGTCAAGATTTTATAGCGCAATCATGCGATGGAAGAGGCATCTTGAGAAATCAAAAAGGTAATGCAGAGGCAATATCCTCATCTATTCGAGTAAAGTAGTTTCAAGGGTGAAGTGCATAACACTCACAACGTAACACACACACAACTTATTTGACCACAAGAGAAGTAAAATGCAATGCATGGACACAAATGCATGGACACATTTGCTTGGGCACAATCATAACAGAAGTAATATACTTAAAAGATAAATGAATGAATGTATAAGAAGAACCATATGAGAAAAAAAGTATATATCTATCTATCACGATATGAAAAATAAAAATGAAAATGCAATGCATGCCGGTCTCTTCTTACATGGTGTAGAGTTTTTTTTTTACAAGTATTCGAAGCCATGAAATCACAAATTTTTCACGGGCACGAGCAGGCATGCCTGTTTGACACTAATATACCAAACAAACAACTTAAATATTCCTTCAAATCCAAACTCAAACATTTTTTTTGACAGTGAGACTTCACTGGCATGGGAGTTTTTGAAAGAAAACCATGAGTATTTTCTTTTGCGATTATAAAAATTATAAAGGTAACTCACATTTGTGGGGTTGATGAACTTGACATCACCTCTCGTTATTATCTCAATATTGTGCTCTTCTACTGGGAGGAAGACGACAATATGAAAATAAGAAGAATGTGCTTCAGTGGCCTTTGTAGCTCATTGACATTTAGAAATATGAGCTTCGAGGTGGCTAGTTCTATAGGAGCTTGAACCCTCATCAATATGCCCACAAGCTCTGCATTTGGCGATGTCACTACCATTTTCATCAATGTACTTGTCAAAATTATTCCAAACATGTGATCTGAGTTTGTTGGTGTCTTTGTGAATCAGAGTTTGGACATTAATCTTACCCTTATCGAGTTTTGACTAAATAATGAGAAAATAAGTTAAATTAAAAAAGGAAAAGGAAATAGGAATTATTCAACAAGTAAAAAAAGATATAGTTGATTCATAAACTCAAACTAGTATAAGAAATCCTCCAGCAGGAATGTGAACATGAACATATAAGAATTAATTGCATAACTCTCACAATGCAACACATGCATACAACGTGTTCGGTTACAACAGAAGTAAAATGCAACGCATGGATACACTTGTTTAGGCACAATCACAACAGAAGTAATATACTTTAAAGATAAATGAATGCATGTATAAGAAGAACCATATAGAGAAAGAAAATTATATATCTATCTATCATGATATGAAAACTAAAAATAAAAATACAACGCATGTCGGTCTCTTCTTACATGGTGTAGAGTTTTTTTTTCAAGTATTCGAAGCCATAAAATCACAAGTTTTTCACGGGCACGAGCAGGTGGGCGCGAGCATGCCCGTTTAACACTAATATACCAAACAAACAACTTAAATATTCCGTCAAATCCAAATTCAAACATTTTTTTTGACACTGAGACTTCATTGACATGTGAGTTTTTGAAATAATTCCATGATTTTTTTCTTTTGCGATTATAAAAATTATGAAGGTAACTCACATTTGTGGGGTTGATGAGCTTGACATCACCTCTCGTTATTATATCAATAATGTGTTATTCTACTGGGAGGAATACGACAATATGAAAATAAGAAGAATGTGCTTGAGTGACATTTGTAGCTCATTGACATTTAGAAATATGAGCTCCGAGGTGGCTAATTCTATAGGAGCTTGAACCCTCATTAATATGCCCACAAGCTCTGCATTTGGCGATGTTACTACCATTTTCATCAATGTACTTGTCAAAATTATTCCAAACATGTGATCTGATTTTGTTGGTGTCTTTGTGAATCAGAGTTTGGATATTAATCTTACCCTTGTCGAGTTTCGACTAAAAAAATAAAATAAAATAAAATAAATTAAAAAAGGAAATGAAATAGGAATTATTCAACAAGTCAAAAAAAGATATAGTTGATTCATAAACTCAAACTTGTATAAGAAATCCTATAACAGGAATGTGAACATGAACGTATAAGAATGAATTGCATAACTCTCACAATGCAGCACACACGTACAACGTATTTGGCCACAACAGAAGTAAAATGCAATGCTTGGATACACTTGTTTGGGCACAATCACAACAAAAGTAATATACTTTAAAGATAAATGAATGCATATATAAGAAAAGCCATATGAGAAAAAAAAGTATATATCTATCTATCACGATATGAAAAATAAAAATAAAAATGCAATGCATGCTGCTCTCTTCTTACATGGTGTAGAGTTTTTTTTTTTTTTTTACAAGTATTTGAAGCCATGAAATCACTAGTTTTTCATGGGCACGAGCGGGCGGGCGCGGGCATGCCCATTTGACACTAATATACCAAACAACCGACTTAAATATTCCGTCAAATCCAAATTCAAACATTTTTTTGACGATGAGACTTCACTGACATGGGAGTTTTTGAAATAATTCCATGAGTATTTTCTTTTGCGATTATAAAAATTATGAAGGTAACTCACATTTGTGGGGTTGATGAGCTTGATATCACCTCTCGTTATTATCTCAATAATGTGTTCTTCTACTGGGAGAAGACGACAATATGAAAAGAAGAAGAATGTGCTTGAGTGGCATTTGTAGCTCATTGACATTTAGAAATATGAGCTCTGAGGTCGCTAATTCTATAGGAGCTTGAACCCTCATCAATGTGCCCACAAGCTCTGCATTTGGCGATGTCACTATCATTTTCATCAATGTACTTGTCAAAATTATTTCAAACATGTGATCCGATTTTGTTGGTGTCTTTGTGAATAAGAGTTTGGATATTAATCTTACCCTTGTCGAGTTTCGACTAAAAAATAAAAATAAATTAAATTAAATTAAAAAAGAAAATGAAATAGGAATTATTCAACAAGTAAAAAAAAAAGATATAGTTGATTCATAAACTCAAACTTGTATAAAAATCCTCCAACGGGAAAATTAATTTGTTAAAATATATGAAAATTTACAGCAGCAAATACAACAACAAATATAAGTGAAAGAGTATAAGAGTGAATCTGAGATTAGTTAAGTCAATATTAGTGTGTTGGTCATATGATGTTTTTTAGTGGTGGGGTATGAAGCTGAAATAGATAGAATGAGAGGGGCTTATAAAAGATTTTACAAGTTGTAATCGTGTATATAAAAACAGAATTAGTATAACTAATTCTGTTAAGCTGTTAATAAAGAAAAGACCTTTCTTCTCCGATTGATTCACGTTTTCGTTACATGGTATCAGAGCGAGGTTTGCTCAATTTCTTGTGCGTGTTCACGAGATGAGAATAAAACCGATCCACTAACCGACGTTTAAATTCTGAAGCAAATCTATGTTTTTAATTGTGAGAAATGGCTGGTGAATCTAATAGAAGAGAGGCGGCAAGAATCTACCAAAGTGGAGATCCTTTGCATCTACAAAATTCAGATCATCCAGGGGTGAGCTTAGTTACAACATCTCTCACTGGTAAGAACTTTAACTCGTGGAGTAGATCGGTGATAATAGCTCTAGGTGCTAAGTCGAAACTAGATTTTCTTGATGGTAGTTGTATTAAACCTAGTGAAATTTCTGAGGATTTAGAGCAATGGAGAAGAGTTGATTACATGGTGACTTCTTGGTTGTTAAACTCTATATCTAAGGAAATTGTAGAGGCTTTTCTATATGTATCTTCATCTACACAACTGTGGACTGAAATAAAAGAAAGATTTGGAGAGGCTAATGGACCTTTGATTTATCAACTTAAAAGGGATATTAGTTCAATTAGTCAAGGTACTTTGTCTGTAGCAGAGTACTACACCAAGCTAAAGATGTTATGGGATGAGTTGCAATGCTTGATGCCACTGCCAAGTGTTGATCATGATTGTAATGCTGCAAAAGAACTTACTAATATGATGATTTCTGGTCAATTTATGGAGTTTCTCATGGGGCTTCATGACAGATTTGACTCTATTAGAAATCAGATTCTTTTACTTGAACCTTTACCTAGTTTCAACAAAACTTATTCTATGGTAACAAGGGTTGAAAAACAAATGGAAGTTCAGTCATTGATGAGCGAAGAAGTGGCAAATTCAGCTGCTATGTTAATAAAGTCACATGGTTCAAATACTGGTGGAAACTCTCAGGGTTCAAATGCTGGTGGAAATTTTAAGATGAAAGATCAGAGAAAGTTTGATAAAAAATGTTCTCATTGTGGAGGTCTTGGTCACTTAAAGGAAGGATGTTTCAAAATAATAGGTTATCCAGATTGGTTTAAGCCTAGGGATCAGAAAGCTGTTAAGTCATATGCACACATGGCTACAGAAGCTACACTAGACAAGGCTATTGGATCAGGAGCTGCAGAATCCTCAAATTCTCAGATGTCTGCAATAATTCAGTAGGAGATTGCTAAATATATCAACAGCATGGGTCCTAATCTCCTAAACATGGTGAATCTGATGGAATCTACATGTAATTCTAACCATTTTGCATTGAATGTATTCACTTCAAAGTGCTCGAATTGCTGGATTCTGGACAGTGGTGCTTCCAATCATATTTCAGGCAACATAAGCCTGTTTGATTCTATTAGTGATTTAAAGAAAACTGTCAATGTGATTTTACCAAATGGTTCAACCTTGCCTGTGACTAAAGCTGGAACTGTCATAATATCACCAAAACTTACTCTCACTGATGTCTTTTTTATCCCTGATTTTCATTTCAATCTCATTTCCATACATAAACTGACCAAAACTAAACAGATAAAATGCCTTTTCCTTGATCTTTCTTGTATTTTGCAGGAGCTTCAATCTAAGTCTGTAATTGCTACTGGAAAACTTCAAGGAAATCTTTACATTTTAGATCAAAATCAAAGGTCTGCAACTGGTCAGTTTTCTCCCAAGCTGTCTTCAACAGTTTTGACTATTAATACTGGTTCTACTTTCAAAACAAAACAAGCTGATAACAAGAGTAGCATTTCTAAAATTTGGCATAACCGTCTTGGTCATGCATCTGCTGCTGTCATTAATAAAATTTCTTGTATATCAAACTCATTTGATTCATCTTTTGTAAAACCTTGTACAGTTTGTCATATATCAAAACAGCAGAGATTGTCTTTCGTTCCTAATGCTGTTAATTCTTCATATGTTTTTGATTTAGTGCATATTGACTTGTGGGGACCCTATACACACTCTTCTATTTTGGGTTCACCTTATTTCTTAACAATGGTTGATGATGCTAGTCGTGTTACTTGGATTTACTTCATGAAACATAAATCTGAGACTACAAAGGTCTTATCCAGCTTTATTAAATCTGTCCAAACACAATACACCTCTCACATCAAAGCTTTTAGATCTGATAATAGGAGTGAATTCACTTCCTCATCCTGCCAAAATCTATTTCTTGAACATGGTATTTATCATCAAAAGTCAGCACCTTATACTCCTCAACAAAATGGGAGGGTTGAGAGAAAACACAAACACATTTTGAATGTTGCTAGAAGTCTCTTATTCCAATCAAACCTTCCTTTAAAATTTTGGAGTGAAGCCTTACAAACAGCAGTGTACCTCATTAACAGATTACCCTCACATGTTCTAAACCACAAATCACCTTTTGAAATCTTACATAGCAAAACACCGGATTATAATTTTCTGAGATCGTTTGGTTGTTTATGCTATGTAATAAACACTTATCCTCACAAAAGCAAGTTTGATGAGAGAGCTTTTGAATGTATTTTTATTGGTTACTTGCCTGGATATAAAGCATACAATACTTACAATATCAAGACTCACAAAATACATGTTAGTAGAGATGTTGTTTTTTATGAACACATCTTTCCATATGTTGAGAGAACAACTTCTTCTTGTCCTTTGCCTATATCTGATCCTTGTGCAGATTTTACTGAAAATCCAAATAAGACGACATAATTCATCAACACTCCTTTGTATTTCCATAATAGTAATGAGTCTGTTATCATCAATGAGCCTGTTATCATCAATAACAGGCCAATTTCTCAAATTTCTGCTAATGACTCTGTTTCTCCTCATGTATCAATGGATTTTCTTGAGTCAAATCCTCATTCACCAATATATAATGATCCTATTTCTGAAACCACTAGTCATTCTCATATTACAGATGACTCAAACACCACAAACACAATTCCAGTAACCAGGACTAGTACCAGAATTAAAAAAACACCCGCATGGTTATCAGATTTTATCCTAAATGTGCAGGTTTCCTCAGGATTTCCAGTGGCAAATACAGACCAGTACTCACAGCTCTTGCAGGTACCAATATTTTCATCTTCTCACCTTTGTTTTTTAGCAAAAATAAAGCCTATACATCAACCAAATACTCACAAACAAGCAGTTCAACATAGTGAATGGCAAGAAGCTATGAACCTTGAACTACAGGCGTTGGAAGCAAATGAAACCTGGGATTTAGTTGATCTACCTGCTGATAAAAAGGCCATTGGATGTAAATGGGTCTATAAGGTGAAATTGAATCCGGATGGGTCTATTGATAGGTACAAGGCAAGATTAGTTGCCAAAGGATACACACAAATAGCTGGGGTGGATTATTATGATTCATTTTCACCTGTTGCAAAGGTTGTAACTGTGAGGTTATTTCTTGCTATTGCTGCTTCAATGAGCTGGCCAGTTGAACAACTAGATATCAACAATGCATTTTTGCATGGACAATTAAAAGAGGAAGTCTATATGCGAGTCCCTGATGGTTATTCAGTACCTTCTAACAAGGTTTGTAAGCTGAAAATGTCACTTTATGGCCTCAAACAAGCTAGTAGAGAGTGGAATTGTGCACTCACATCTCATCTTGTTGCATATGGATTTACTCAGTCTTCTATTAACCATTGTCTGTTTACAATGAAATCTGAAGATACATTTCTTGCATTGTTAGTTTATGTAGATGATCTCTTGATCATGGGGCCAGATATACTGCAGATTGAAGCTGTTAAAGACTCCTTACACAAAGCCTTCACAATTAAGAATCTTGGACCTGTGAAATACTACTTAGGATTGGAGGTTGCTTGTTCTGAGGCTGGTATGTTTATTTCTCAACATAAATACATAACAGACCTCTTATCAGATGCAGGCATGGATACTTGTAAACCTATTGCTACTCCTTTATCTCCTGGATGTCGATTAACTCATTCAGATGGTGCAGTGCTGGAAAATCCTGAAATGTACAGACGAGTGGTAGGCAGATTGTTATATCTTGGATTTTCCAGACCTGACATTATTCAAGCTACCCAAACGTTGAGTCAGTACATAAGTAGTCCCACTGCTAATCATTGGCAAGCAGCTCTTCATGTCTTAAAATACCTCAAAGGTTCTTCAACTCTGGGTCTGTTTTATCCCTCTAACCAGCAGTTAAATTTAACAGCATTCAGTGATGCTGATTGGGCTACTTTGTGGATTCACGGCGGTCTCTAGCTGGTTTTTGCATTTTTCTTGGTGGATCGTTAATTTCATACAAAACCAAGAAACAGTCCACTGTTTCTCAAAGCTCAGCAGAAACCGAATATAGGGCGCTAGCAGCAACGACCTGTGAGCTGAAATGGGTACATTACTTGCTTACAGATCTTGGCATAGACATACCTCTGCCCATTAAGCTCTTTTGTGACTCCCAATCTGCTTTGCACATTACAGCAAATCCTGTCTTTCACGAATGCACCAAGCATCTAGATATTGACTGCCACATAGTACGTAATGAATACAAATCTGGTTTTATACTGCCTACTAAAGTCTCTGGTTCTCAGCAGCTGGCGGATTTCTTTACTAAACCTCTTTCTTCTTCAAGCTTTTCATATCTGCTGTCCAAGTTGGGCACTTTGTCAACTGTTCCAACTTGAGAGGGGGGTGTTAAAATATATGAAAATTTACAGCAGCAAATACAACAGCAAATATAAGTGAAAGAGTATAAGAGTGAATCTGAGATTAGTTAAGTCAATATTAGTGTGTTGGTCATATGATGTTTTTTAGTGGTGGGGTATGAAGCTGAAATAGATAGAAGGAGAGGGGCTTATAAAAGATTTTACAAGTTGTAATCGTGTATATAAAAACAGAATTAGTATAACTAATTCTGTTAAGCCGTTAATAAAGAAAAGACCTTTCTTCTCCGATTGATTCACGTTTTCGTTACATAATTGCACAACTCTCACAATGCAACACACACATACAACGTATTTGGCCACAACAGAAGTAAAATGCAATGCTTGGATACACTTGTTTGGGCACAATCACAACAGAAGTAATATACTTTAAAGATAAATGAATGCATGTATAAGAAGAGCCATATGGAAAAAAAAGTATATATATCTATCTATCACGATATGAAAAATAAAAATAAAAATAAAAATGCAATGCATGCCGGTCTCTTCTTACATGGTGTAGAGTTTTTTTTTTTACAAGTATTCGAAGCCATGAAATCACAAATTTTTCACGGGCACGAGCGGGGATGCCCGTTTGACACTAATATACCAAACAAACAACTTAAATATTCCTTCAAATCCAAATTCAAACATTTTTTTGACAGTGAGACTTCACTGGCATGGGAGTTTTTGAAAGAAATCCATGAGTATTTTCTTTTGCGATTATAAAAATTATAAAGGTAACTCACATTTGTGGGGTTGATGAGCTTGACATCACCTCTCGTTATTATCTCAATAATGTGTTCTTCTACTGGGAGGAAGACGACAATATGAAAAGAAGAAGAATGTGCTTGAGTAGCATTTGTAGCTCATTGACATTTAGAAATATGAGCTTCGAGGTGACTAGTTCTATAGGAGCTTGAATCCTCATCAATACGCCCACAAGCTCTGCATTTAGCGATGTCACTACCATTTTCATCAATGTACTTGTCAAAATTATTCCAAACATGTGGTTTGAGTTTGTTGGTGTCTTTGTGAATCAGAGTTTGGACATTAATCTTACCCTTATCGAGTTTTGACTAAATAATAAGAAAATAAGTTTAATTAAAAAAGAAAATGAAATAGGAATTATTCAACAAGTAAAAAAAAAAAAGATATAGTTTATTCATAAGCTCAAACTAGTATAAGAAATCCTCCAACAGGAATGTAAACATGAACATATAAGAATTAATTGCATAACTCTCACAATGCAACACACGCATACAACGTGTTTGGTTACAACAGAAGTAAAATGCAACGCATGGATACACTTGTTTGGGCACAATCACAACAGAAGTAATATACTTTAAAGATAAATGAATGCATGTATAAGAAGAACAATGTGAAGAAAAGAAAAGTATATATCTATCTATCACAACATCAAAAATAAAATTTAAAATGCAATGCATACTAGTCTCTTCTTATATGGTATGGAGGTTTTTTTTTTTTTTTTATGAGTATTGGAAGCCAAAATTCTTATTTTAGGACTAAGACATTGTTAGAGGGAATGAATGAGTGTTCAACTAACATGAAAATGAAAAGTGAGGTATGTGTTTGATTGCTAAGCAAAACCATAAAAATAGAGCAATTTTTAAATGTTAAGAAGAACAACAAACCAATATTTAGAAATGATAAATCTTCAACTTGTAAGCTCTTAATTAAGACAAGAACAAGAATAGAGCACCTGGTGATTTTTAACTTTTTAAGAGAGTGCGTTGGGGTTATATATATTTTCAACTGAGTTCAGCTCTCAATAAAACGAGTAGACCATGTAGTGTGCATTTTGAATATTCCCTTGTTGGTTGTCGCGGTAGTGTATTGTATTTGAACTCTTGATCTTCTACCCATGAGTAAAAAAACAAAGTACGATATGTCTAAAAATAAAACAAAACACAACACAAATTCTTAAACTTTTTATAAAAATAGATATTTTCAACTTTTCTCTCTTTTTTTTTCAACTTTCCCTTTTACTGTTACACTCACCGACTTGTCATGTATAGTCTTAGCTAATGTGCTGTGCAATAATAATATAATTATGTTTGCTTATGATTTTGATTTAATTTGGATGATATTCAATGCATATATATATATAGATAGAGTCACATTTAAACTTAACCAAAATCAATCAAGAATACGACTTGTTGTGTTTTGATGTTAAGGTAATGATCTTGAGATCAAGAGTTCATTTTAAATTAGCATGCAATCATTAAATATATGTTGGAGCACCATAAACACAAATTGACAATTGGGACGATTTTATTTTGTGCACTAATAACTTGCACTTGAACCATCACATAACCAAACTTTTTAAGTCTACATGAATTTTTTTATATATATTCTAATTCCAAATTTAATGCTTTTGTAGTAGTAGTCTATCTCATTTCGTTGAGAAAAGATTCTACTATCTCTTATATTCTCTTAGGTTATAATTTTTTTTTACAAAATGTTTATGTTGGTTATGTTTTTTTACTTTTCTTTATGTGTAAAATAATGCATGATCACCTTATAATAAATAAGGGTTATTTCCAAAAACACCCCATTTTTTCAAACATTTCACTTTGAATACCCGATTTTGAAAGTTTTGGAAAACCACCTCCAAAATCAAAACTACTAGTGGTTTTTGGTAATTTTGTGAGTGATTTTGGTATTGTATGAGTAATTTTGATTTTAGAAAATTTCCGAATCTCTAAATTAAACATATAGAATTTTAAAACCACTCATACAACACCAAAATCACTCACAAAAATACCAAAAACCACTAGTAGTTTTGATTTTGGGGGTGGTTTTCCAAAACTTTCAAAATCGGGTGTTCAAAGTGAAACGTTTGAAAAAATGGGGCGTTTTGGAAATAACCCTAATAAATAATAATAATAATAATTATTGTATAGTATTGGATGGATTGATTTTTTTTTTGAATTTTTCTATACACGTATCAGAACGTGCAGAGTATTGATGTAGGAATATAGAACTATGTAGCAGTCTTAATTAATAATGATATATGACCCCACGTACTTGGCTACTTGCCCCATTTAGCCCCATGTACTTTACTTCCTACCATTTAATCCATTTAACTTGACTTTTTTCTACCATTTCGGCTATTCTGAATAAAAGTGTGCCACACGCGCGACCTGGCCTAACATGACATGTCACATGTAATAAAGTTATAATAAATTTTTATTTGGCCCCTTATACTTAGTCTTTTTGTCACTTAACCCATGCAAAATTTTTTTTCACTTGACGCATTTGACCTAACTTTTTTTTTTAATACTATTTTCTGTCTCTTTTGTTCGATATCAAATGTGTATATAACATATATGATATATTAATTTGCTTATACATTATGTGACTTTTATATGTATTCATTTAATATAATTGAAAGTAAAAATTAGGTTTATCCAGAGAATGGGGGCAACAAAACAAAAAGAGTGGATAATATTTTTTGTTATTACCCAATAATTTTTTTTTCATGATGATGGATGAATTCATTTATTTATTCGATAATTTGGAAAAAAAAAAGTTATCCCTTGCGCATTTATTTAGAAATTGATACCAAACATTTTCCATATCAAACAAAAGAATGTAAAATATTTATTAAAAAAAAAAAAACAAACACAGATGGTTAAATTTAAAAAAAAAAATACAATAAACTAAATGACAAAAAAAAAGTGTAAAGGAATAAATTGAAATTTATTATTACATTTAACACACATGGCATGTAGACCTGATCAACACCAGGGTCGGGCCGGATTAGGGTCGGGCCAAGTGGCTTGAATAGCCAAATTTTCTCGACTCTGACCCGGCCTGGCCCTGTACTAAAATAGGGAGGGTCTGACGCTGACCTTAGCCTTGAATCGACAGGGCGGGCCTCGGGTCGGCCCTGACTCTAATATATTAATATCTTAAAAAATTCATAAAAGTATATACATAATTCATCGATTAAAGTTTAACTATCAAATCTAAAGAAAAACTTAATCTAACAATTAAATTAAAATAAGTTCAAAATCTAAAAAATAAAATCTTTATCTTGAATTTCTCTTCTACCACAAATCCAGAAATCTTGATATTGATATTTGTTATTACTTATTTGGTTATGAAATCAAAGATTTAATTGTGATAATGGTGGGAATTTGTAGGTTTAGAGTATTTTAATATAACTTTGGCGGTGTAAATTTTTTTTAAGTTTAGGATTTAGTATAAATTCTATAAATATAAATTTTAATTTATATAATTAAATTTGATATTATAGGGCCGGGTCGGGCTAAGAGGGTCAAAATATTGATCCTAACCCGACCCTACATTACACGGGGTCCCCTATTTCTAAGGCCGGGCCGGGTCGGGTCAGGGCCAAACAAAATAGGATCAAATAGGACATTTTAAGGGTCGGGTCAGGTCGAGATGGGTCGGGCGGGTCCCCGGCCCTATGACCAGGTCTAATGGCATGTCATCACACGTATATGACACAATCTTGGTCAGAAATGGCGGAATGATAGAAAAAAAAAACAAGTTGAAGGAGTTAAATGGTAGAATAAAGTACCGGGGTTAAACATAACAAACAACCAAGTACAATGGGCCAGATATCATTTATCCCTTAATAAAAAAAATTAAATCAAATTAATCTTCCAAAAACAAATTTTCATTCGTTATTTTAATGTATTCCAATTAATGGATGCCTTTTCATATTTTGATAAGAAGAGCTTGCATGATTCAAAAAATAAATGTTTTGCACTACATGTTACGTTAATGATTGAGTTAGTTGTTGAACTAATGATTAACTGTTAGTTATCATTAACCGCTAGTCGTTAAACTAACGATTGAAGTTATTGTTTGAAAAACAACTAGATATTTATGTAGCTATGAGATATAAAATGACGTACATGGATAACATATTGTATATATATTTTTTATTTTAAAAAAATTAATTTATAATATAGTTTATTTTATTTTTTAGTGGCCATATTCACTTATTAAATGATTTTTAAAAGACTTTTAATTAAAAATCTTTAATAATTTAATCAGTTAATTAAATATATAATATAATATTATAAATTTATTTTTAAAAAATTATGAAAACTTCTAATAATATCTACCGAATTAAAATAATATTAAAATTATTATAATAAAAGGTTAGAATATAATTAAAGTGTATAAAAAAAATTTGTTCAAGAGAATAATTTTTACTAAAATATTTATCTAATAACCAAAATTGGATAAATGTACACAGAAGCTTTTATCAGTGTTTTATGGACAATTAGTTATCAGAAAATTGCTAATTAAATATCTGATTGATTTAATCGCTTCGAAACACCTAAATTTTCAAATCACTAATATAAAATCTAATTGCTAATTAAAAATTCAATTATCGAACGTACTTAATTTGTATTGGATTATTAACTTAAATCACATGTCTCAAAAACATATATGAATTATTAAATTTATAAAATTTATATATAAATTGAATTAGAATATTTATAAATTAAAATATAATTAATTGAATTAAAAAAATATTGGATATTAACTAGTATGGGTTCTTACCCAATTTGTAAATAATTTATCAAAATTTGTAATTTTCATTCATTTTAACCCGTGTTCGAAAAATCGGAAATCGAAATGCGGTGATCTTCCAAAAGGCCTAAACGATCAAGGCAGGACTTAGACGGTCAAGGCGTTTTTAATATAGAAACAAAAAAGAAAAATGAATTGATTAACTATAGAATGTGATTAAAAATTATATTTTATTTGAGTTTTTTTTTTAAACATACTTAAAATTTCATATTTTATTCTCATTCTTGTAAAATAATAAGCAATAAATCACTCGTCAAATAGCTAGGCCGTCGTTAGGTGGGCGCCTACACATTCCATGCGGATAATTTTTAAAACAATGATTTTGGGTTAAATAGCATTATCATTAGAGGTTAGCGTTTTCAGGAGTTTTAGAAGTTTGACCAAAATCAAATCTCTAATTTTTTTAAAACAGCTAGTTTGGTTAATAGCAACTTAATAAGAGTGTGTTTGGTAGACAGATTTTCAATTAACGGTTAGATTTTACATTAGCGATTTGGAAATTTAGGTGTTTGGGAGAAGCTTTTTGATTAGCGATTAGATGCTCAATTAGCGATTTCCTGACAGCTACTTGATGTAGCTGTCCACAAATCGCTAATCAAAAAGCTCCGATTCTACCCTTATTCATTTTTTGTTATTACAAAAATATCCTAATAAAAATTATTTTTTGAAAATATATTTTATTTTTTCATACACTTTAACTATATCTTAACTGTTTTTTATAATAATAAATTTAAAATTATTTTAATATGGTTAGAAGTTTTTATGTTTTTTTTTAAAATAATAAATATTATATTATATATTTTTAATTAATTGATGAATAAATTATTAAATATTTTTAATTAAAAATCGTCTAATAAATGAATACCAACACTAAAAAAATAAAATAAACTATTATAGATTAAAAATTATAAAACATAATATATTATCCTTTTACGTCATTTTATATATAACAGCTACTTCAACATCTCATTATTCTTACTAAACACACATCTCAAACAGCTCGTTCAACCGCTAGTTTAACAGCTAACAGCTAATCGCTCCCTTAACAGCTAACTTAATCGCTAATATAACATCTAATGCCAAACACACTCTAAGTTGATTTGATCCAAAACGCTAATAATAGGAGCGTTTGTTAAAAAGACCAAATTATCCCACTTTTAATTAGATTTATATTAATTATATGTTAATAAAATAATTGAAATGTATCATTAATACTTTCCGTATTATTTTTTTATTATAATATTTTATAATAAATTTTTTTATAATTTTTTATTTTTACTATTGTAGCAAATATATTATTATTTTTATATTATTTTAATTAATAACTAATGTAAAAATAATAAATATAATTAAAATTATTATTTATTAATATCATTAATAAATATTAAAATATTTAATCTATTATACTACCTATTTGAAGGTATTAATGTAAGATATATTTTGTGAAAAATAAAAGTAAATTTTTAAAAATATTCGTTCACATCATTTTATAATTAAATCCACTAATATTATATTATTAAATATTATTAAACAGCTAATTACCGAACACCATATCATCACTCCCTTAATAGATTAAACCGCTAAATAAATCCGCCAATTGAATTCATTAACCGCTCCAGCTCATTGAAAAAACAGATCCTTTATCTAGTACAGTTCATTGCTAGGGTTTTACGGGTCCATATATACCACCACTCGTATTCTTTCGCTTGCTTACTCGAAAATAGCTCATGAGATATCGTATCTCTGCATTGTTGTTCTTCTCATTTTTGTGTTTTCATTCATCGATTCACTAATTTAATTTGTTTCACTAATTTAATTAGGGTTTATGGAAGAGTTCACAAATTGACTGATGAAATTTAGCTTATGTAATTCGAACCAGAAATGAAAAAATCGAAAACGTTCTGTTTCTCTGTGTAGATAATGTGACACTTAGAACCCATGAAGTTTTGTTAATGTCGTGGATGTGTGTAGATTTACATGAATCGTGATTGATTAGAAGAGGCATTTGCATATATACAGTGGAGGTTTGTTGTTGAAGCCTATTGAGTTTGATTTGTGTTAATAGGGATGTGGAAGTGTGTAGATTTACATGAATTGTGTTGAGTTATGATTTGAGTTATGTTAATTTTGTTATGGTGCAATGCTAGTTGCATATGATGGTTTACACTTGATCGCTGAACTTCAGGTAAGTTCTTATGTTGACAAGCTTTTATGCTGATGCTCTACCATTGCACCTTTCTTCATGTTCTTGTTTTAACATTCAAATGAGTTTTGAGTTTTGAGAAGCATTTTGGTCACATTTAGGGTATTGAGTCAAGTAGATTTTTAATACGAATTCGAATTGTTGTAATGCTGTTGGATTATGAATTTCTTATACATGTATGGTGTTTGTAGTGTTTGTTGAATTGGTAATAACTATTCGAAGTATTGTTTTTCTTGTCCATCAACCTCCACCAATCAGGGAAAGAAGAACAGAAGAGTCGAAACAAGATGCATTTGAAAAGAACTTGAGATGATAATGGAAGCTTTTGAAGATGTGGCAAATGCTGTTAAGGACACAACAATGACATGTTATTCAGCAAAGCAGCTGTGGTCTATATCTAGGATGCCTGCAGAAGCATAAGGGCCTGTTTGGGGTTCGAAGTGACATTTTTGGCACCATCCCAGCCCCTCTATAGATTGGGGCTTTTCTGTAGCATGTTGGCCTAATTTTATCAGCAGAGGGAGGAGGTGACTAGTTGATCATATGAATCACAAGTCAGGGTTCTGTATACCTTTGTATGGTTCTGGTGGTCAAATAAAGCAACATTGTGTATGTAAACCCAGAGTGGAACTATTATCATGAATTGGTAATCAGCATTTCTGCTACTCAATAAATCATGAAACAATGAGAGCAACCTTTTTAAACGAATAATTATTATCACTCTTTCTACCTACAAATCCAAGAAAAACCAAAACCAGGTCAAGTGGTTTAGTGTGTGGAGATTAGAATTGAAGTTATATACAAAGTGCAGACCAATTGTTCGACGAAAGCTCCGAGAGAGAGAGACTGAATTAAACAATGACCTCCACTTTCTCAGCTTTCTGTGTAACTCCGATAAGGTGTTCCGTTACAAGAATTCATTACAAGAAGGTCACGAAGAACCGTCGCAATCCACGACGGACTAAGCTTCCTCCTGATTTCGGGGTCAATTTGTTTTTGAAGAAACCAGAAGCTGAAACCAAACCATCTCATTTGGAGTGTGATGATTTTGATGAAGACGAGGAACTAGATGAAGGACAAGAAGATAATTATGGTGTTGTTTGGGAAAAAGAAGAGATTGAAGCGATATCGTCTATGTTTCAAGGAAGAGTCCCACAAAGACCAGGTGTTTTGCACAGGGAGAGACCTCTACCACTTCCACTGCCTCACAAATTGAGACCTCTGAAACTTCCCACACCAAAGAGACATGGTAGGTTAGTTTCTCCGGAACTGACCTCTTCGCGTGCTAGTGTATGCACAAAAGTGTACAAAACTCCAAGTTTTCTTATCAATTTAGCTAGAGAGATTAAGTTGCTTGATTCAAATGAGAATGTTAGTGTAGTACTTGATAAATGTGCAAGGTTCTTGCGCAAGGGATCATTGTCACTGACAGTTAGAGAGTTGGGGCAGATGGGGTTGCCCGATAGAGCTTTGCAGACGTTCTGTTGGGTTCAGAAACAGCCTCATCTGTTCCCAGATGATCGGATTTTGGCTTCTACTGTTGAAGTTTTAGCTAGGCATCATGAATTGAAACTGCCACCTGATTTAGATAAGTACATTGATTTGGCTAGCAGAGGTGTGTTGGAAGCAATGGTGAAAGGTTTTGTTAAAGGCAGAAAGTTGAAACTAGCTTGGAAAGTTCTCTCAGTTGCTAAGCAGAGAAACCGAACGCTAGATGCTAGTGTTTATGTGAAGTTGGTGTTGGAGCTTGTGAAGAATCCTGATAGACTTTTGCTTGCTGAAAATGTGCTTGATGAGCTTGCACAAAGAGATGACTTGAATCTAAGCCAGCAGGACTGTACAGCTATAATGAAAGTTGGGGTAAGGGTTGGAAGATTTGAGATTGTTGAGAGTCTGTTTAATTGGTTTAGAGAATCTGGGCATGAGCCAAGTGTGGTTATGTACACTACTTTGATTCATAGTCGTTATGAGGCGAAGAAATATAGGGAAGCATTGGCTGTTGTGTGGGATATGGAAGCTGCAGAGTGCCTTTTCGATCTTCCTGCTTATCGTGTGGTTATTAGGCTCTTTGTTGCTTTGAATGATCTCTCAAGAGCTGCTAGATACTTCTCAAAACTGAAGGAAGCTGGTTTTTCGCCCACTTATGACATATACCGCGACATGATCAAAATTTACATGGTTTCTGAGAGGTTGGCGAAATGTAAGGAGATCTGCAGAGAGGTGGAGTTGGCTGGATTCAAGCTGGACAAGCAAACAAGGGAAGAGCTTACGCATATCCTAAGGTAACTAACGAAGCTAGTACTGTAAATATTTATTGCATTTCGTTTCGAGTTTAAATACACAGTACTCATATTATACATGCAATTGAAAAGATACCTTTTAACATGATTTATTTCTCTAATAATTCAATCCTTCACATGTAGATAATTTGGTACAACAGTAGTGCCAACAATTTGATTATGACAACCACTTTCATGTGGTTATATATCTCTAATTGTGTTGCTGGTTCTGTCATTCTGTGATGACAGAACGATAAAAATTAAAGATACATTATATGGATACATACAATTACCAACAAATAGATGATTAAACTCTTATTATTGTTGTTTGTTCTTTCATTATAGTCTATTTCAACTTCTGAAGATAGTACTTCACTGTTTTCTCCTTCCACATATCCTTTTCAAGATACTTCTCATAAAAACTAACTTCCCCAGATGCTGCTATGGTCAATGCGACAGTGCTTCGCGTACCATATAGTCCCTGTGTCCAAACATAGGTCCAGATAAGTAAAAAATAAAAAAGTTTGATAAAAATGATCTAACCGGCTTAGTAAGTTAGTATCCTTTACCAGTGGGGTGTCTACTTCGACAAACACGGAGCTTAGACTATGTTCCCAGTCAAGTGAACAAATTCCAGGCAATCTGCCTTTTTCCGCTTTAACCGTGTCCTTCATAAGTTTCTCAGCCATCTCTTTGACATTTATGATACCTTCACCATATTTACACAACTCCTCCTTGAAACTCAGTCCCAGGCGCAGAGCCTGAACAAAATGGGAAAACAAATCTCATTTCTGCTACAGATGCTAACCGAAAATAAGGGTATTTCAGCATGGTCTCACCTTGTGCCATGGAGAGTCAAGCTTTGCATTTGTAAGAACATGGAGTCCTGGTGAAACCACTTGAATCGCAATAGGTTCTCCTTTAGGTCTATTAGATAGATAAACCATAGACTTCGAATACATATCAGCTAATATCAAGTTGAAACCATTGTACTGGTGCGCTTCTGTCACCAGTTCTTCCGCAAATTCCATAGGACTCTTTGTACTCTACACATAGATCTTAAGTAATCAGAAACCAATAACACCAAATATATCTAGATAACATCATTAGGATAGATACCATAGTGTACCTCTAGAAAAAGCACAGGCAAGTCGCCTCTGCTCTTCGCTTCAGGTGCAGTATGTAGCTCCAAAACATTAGTAAGAAACGCAACTCTACCATTTTTCGAACAAGCCAACCATGTTCCTCCAGCAACCTCATCTCTTCCTCCTAGTATCTCATCTCCTTTCCACCACGCCACTGCTTTAGTAGGCCTGTAACAACATAACCAAAACATCAACATTCTAAAAACATAAATCCTTCACATAAACTTATCCAAATCTACAGACATTGATACAGATCAATAAGATACATAAACCCAGATAGTGAAAACCAACTTAGAACAGAAGAAATCAGAGTACCTTTGGTGATATTCATCTCTGTTTTGCAGCAGAAGTAGAGGGTACAGAGGATGAGCTTGCCAGATAAAAGCTGCTATACACATTGCTGAGAATAATAAGACTGTGAATGACTTGAAACAAGTGAAAGTATTAGTTTTTTATGTGATATATATAATAGAGTTACTTCAACTACTTATATATAAGCTTTGAAGGCGGTATAGAATTGTTGGCCTTATCTTTCACTAGATAGAGATGGATCTGTGGGTCCCTGTTAGATAAAACGTGTTAAGTTTTGACAGAAATGCAACTTTTTTATTATATAAGATCATTTTCGTATAAAACGTGTCATGTATAGTATTAAGAATTACTATTTTTAAATTCAGTAATTAGAATAATGCTTTAAGTTTAGTACTCAGAATGACATATTAATCCATTGTATTATTGAATAGATAGTGGTTTATTGAAGTTGATATGCAACAAAAATAGGTAAAGAAGATAAGCACACACTAATCTACTTATTACAGCTAGTTGATGAATAACTAAATAGGTGGTGTTATGAATTCTTCTTCTCTTTTGGTTTGATCTTATAATAGCATGTTGTATTTATGAATCTGGAGGCGCCGTTGATTGATGGGCCTTATGTTGGACCCATCTCTATTTCTACACAAATTTAGATCCATTATGTGTCAATTATTCCATTTTTTTATCTTCCTCTATACTATATTAGTTTTGTATTCTAGTAACGTTTATTATATGAATTCTATTCGAAATATTGATTATTGATTTGGTTATCTATTATATTGTTATTTAATTTTTATTTGTAGAAAAATTCATTAAAATGTAAATAACCAACCTATATTTTTTTCATGGTACATCTTATAAAAAATCTCTATAGAGAAGTCCATTCACCAACTTTTGCATTATCCAAAAACTCCAAGAATTGATTAT
Organism: Cardiospermum halicacabum; assembly: GCA_031304145.1. Taxonomy (NCBI): domain Eukaryota; kingdom Viridiplantae; phylum Streptophyta; class Magnoliopsida; order Sapindales; family Sapindaceae; genus Cardiospermum; species Cardiospermum halicacabum. Next base: position 2,004,647 of record CM062394.1, read on the forward strand.
TTCACGTGAAGCAAAAACTTCAAAAAAAAAATTAAATAATAATAATAAATAAATAAATCAACTATTTTTGTAGGCTTTTAATTGCAAGTCTACAGAAATAAATAATGTTTGATAGGGTCGACTCTTGAGACTATACACAAATTATTATTGTCGTTTGCTAAGATTCTTCCAAATGTCAAATGCTTGTTTGTTCATTTGTGTTCAAAATTATAAAAATCATGTCTTTCTCAATATCCTCTTTGTTGTTTCATGACCTCACAATTTTTGTGTTTTTCTTAACGGTTTTTGAGTTTCTATAATTCGTCTTGTGTTGGCCCATTTCAATTTACCCGCTTTACATATATATATATATGAATAAGCAATTTTAATTATAAATGATGTTAAATTTTAAAGTGGTTTTATTTTCTAAGATCTAGAAACCAATATTTCATTTAAAAAATATAAAAAATTACAAAAAAATAATCTCTCAAATTTCAAATGAAAAGAATGGATCATCAAGTTACTATGAAAAATATGTATAGATTATTTTTAAAAATTTCACCATATAACATAAACTTAATGTTGGATTGATCTACACAAAATTTGACACAAAATATCTATATATATATGTACACCAAATTATTGTGGCATTAAGTGGAATCAACAACTAAAACCATTTGATTGGCCAAATCAAATTGAAACAAACAATTAATTCAACACATGTTAACACATTGATCTGTCGGCACCAATCAATTCGGTGTCGTTTTAGTAACTAATTAAACATGTTATCTCATAGTGCATATTATTCCTTTTCAATTTCTAAGGTTAAAGAATCTTTGATGTTTTAATTTAAAAAGAAAAAGAGAATGTGTGCTAGATTCTAATTTTTGCAAGACAAAGAAAAGAATAAAGGTTGTTTTGTTAGAGTAAAAATATTCATAAACAATCTATTTTTTACTTTTATATTTTTTAAAATAATTTAATTTAATATTTTTAATATTAAAACTAAAAGGAAATATTAAATTATATTTAATTATTTAGATTAATAATTTTAATAATCAATTCTAATTTTCAAATATTTTATTCTCAATTTATTAGATATTTTAAACTTTAATAAAATTTATAACAAAAAATTATAGATTAAAAATAATTTTTAGAAAATGAAATATTTAATTTGTAATAAGAAACAATCTACACATACCTGTTTTAATATTATAGAATACAAAATAAATCTATTTTATAATAAAATATAAAATTAAAATTTAAGTCACGTGAAACCTGTGACGCCTCCACGTCAGCGCTACCGCGTCACACGTGCCAATCAATTTAACCCAATTAAATTAATTAAAAAATATAAAAGTAAAAAATAGAAAAATCAAGGACTCTGTTATTGAGAGAAAAAGAGAGAGAAGAGGAGGAAGAGAGAGAAAATGGGTGGTGAATTACAATCATCAACAACTTCAACAACAACAATGACAAAGAAGAAGAAAAAGAAGGGACGTCCTTCTCTACTAGACCTTCAAAAACGCTCTTTGAAACAACAGCAAACCACCCAAATCCACCCCCACCAAAACCCTAATTTCTATTCTCTTAACCCTAAGCGTCGAGCCACTCGCCAAAACCCTAATTTCGTCTACGATTACGACGACGGAGAAGACGACGAGGATGACGAGCGGAGAGAGAAGAAGCACAGGCTGTTGCATGGGCTGAATGAATTGGATTCTCTCAAACGGCGTCGGATCAGTCATGTGCGTATTGGATCTGATGCGATTGTGGTTTGTTTTTTGGGTTTTGATTTTTGTGTATTGTTGTTTTTTTAAACGCGAGTGGGATTTGATTGTTTAATTTCGTTTTGGATTTCGCGCGTTTATTTGAATTAAAGGATTTGTTTAATTTGTTTAATTTGTCTTCATGGTTGTGTTGATGTATTGTTTGTTTGACTTAGTCAGGTGTTTTTTTTTAATTTATTTATTGCTTAAAAAAAGGTTTGATTTTTTTTTTTGGTTATTTAAAGAAAGATTTAATTATTTTTTATTTAATTTTTGTAGATTTGAACTACTATTTCTTTTTTCACTTTGATTGTTTTTTGTATTTAATTGGACCAAAGTAATGGAAGCACAGACTACCTTGTCTGAAAAAGCTTAATTTTGTCTTTTTCCTTTGAAGATAGTTATCTGGGTTGGTATATATAAATATATATTGCTTGTGGTTATTGGGATTTTGATAGTACAACTTTTGCACTGTAACTTTAACTCTTGATAGTTTGGTTCCTTTTTTAATTTTGTTTATATGGTTGATTTTGATATTTATATATTTAATGTTTTGTGAATGATTGGTGTTTTTTTGCAGGAAGGAAATGTTTCGAAAGCGACTGACACTCTACATGGTAAACGCAAGAGTCTAGTTGTGTGTGTTTGATTGATACTCTGGGAATTTTGGGGTAAAAGTGTGTGAATTTGTGATTTAATAATGTGGGTATTCTTGTTTTCTTTTGTTTATGTGGACAGGGTTGTTGCCGGTGGAGTCTGGTCCCACTACACCTTTGCCAGATAAAAAGTTGTTGGTGTTCGTCCTTGACAGGCTTCAAAAGTTCGTGTCATTTTAATTGCTGTTTTGATTTTTCTATTTTTTTACGTTACTGTATGTTATGCTTTTTTGTGAACGGAATTTGGTTGGTTTATTTTTGATGCTTTATTGTTTGTAGGAAGGATACTTACGGAGTGTTCTCTGATCCTGTGGATCCAGAAGAGGTTGTGTTTTGATTTCAGATTGATGTACGGTTGAATTACCATTTCATGGTTTTTGACTGTTAATTGATTTTGTGTAGCTTCCTGATTACCATGATATTATTTCGAACCCGATGGATTTCTCAACGGTGCGGAAGAAACTGGATGAAGGAGCTTATTCTAGCTTGGAAGATTTTGAGGTCTGTTTCGTTATGCTTTATTGGCTATTTTGTTCTGTGAGTAAAATTTTCTTCATCAGTTTGGTGGTATTTTTGTTTGATTAAAATGTCCCTGTAAAGTGAAGAATGATAAGATTTTAAAGTCAAATATGTTATTGCAGTAGTGGAGGGGTGCTTAAAAAAGGAAAAGAAGAGATTACTGATTACAGCTAGTGGAAAATTTCTTTTTAGCCAGTTTTGTCTACTGTGAATAGTTTGGATGCTCATAAGTGTGGAAATTTGAGAATTTTGAAGACTATCTTATACATATACACTCCAGCAGTATTAATTTTGTATCAAATGGTTATTGCTGTTATGAAATTAGGCTCTTATTTTAGATTGGTTTGGCTCATGTTCTTAAATTGGAGCCGTCCTCTGTGTTCTCTTGCTTAGTCGTTTATTGTGTGTTGTCATCTTGCTTTAGAAAGTCAGGTTGAATTAGTTTTGGATGTCCGCAAGTTTGATGGTTACCTTGAATTTGTTATGTGCAGAGTGATGTGCTCCTCATATGTTCCAATGCAATGCAGTATAATTCACCGGATACGATATATTTTCGACAGGTATATTCTAATTTCAAGTTGTACATATTTCTATACGGAGTTCAACCTCTCTTTCTTTTCTGTTTCTCTTGCCTTCCATCCTTCTTCAAATGATGTTTGAAACATTTAAGGCGCGGTCTATACAAGAGCTTGCAAAAAAGGATTTTGAAAACTTGAGACAAGATAGTGATGATAGTGAACCTCAACCGCAACCTCAGCCTAAAATTGCAAGAAGAGGCAGACCACCGAAGAACTTGAAGAAGTCTCTTGAGACATCTCCTTCTGATCGTATTGCTTCTGAGTTCCCTTCTGGTGCAACACTTGCTAATGGAATTGACACTGGTGGCTGGTCTAATGGTCACAACTTAAGAAGAATACCAACACCTTCATATAGGTTTCGGCCTGCTGAGGCGTCAACTAGGGCCTCTCATGGTTTCCATGCCAGCGACAGCCATCACAATAATTCGCAATATGACTGGGAGAATGAATTTCCAGGTTTGGTATATTTAAAATTGGAATTTGTCAAGTGTAATGATATGTTCTTTGTTTTCTTTTTATTAACTCAATCTGGAACTTCCTTGTAGATTTTGACCTTTCCTCTTGATCATTTTCAGCTTCTGTTGTGAAGGCTGTGATGAAGTATGGGAAGAAACATTTTCCTGTAGACGAAAATAAAAGGGATACCTATATGGATTCATTGGCTTCTGAGCAGGTTTCATCTGTTTTCTCAACCTTTGATGGAGAGTTGAAGCAATTGACGGTGGTATGTTTTGTTCAGATCTTTTTCTGTTTTCCTTTTAAATTTTATAGAATTCTAGTCTTGCTAATAATGATTGGAATCTAGTTTAACAGAGGTGAGAGAATTAATCTTTCTATCAGGATTTTGAAATGGATGAAAATGCAGCCTCTGACTATATTTGTTCTGAACTTTGGGAAACTCTATGGATTGTAATTGTGGAGAGCCTTATAATTTGTTATCTACCCTTTTTATTCAATATTTTTAGTTCACTGTTAAGCTTTTTAGGCCCTTTTGTTAATGTGTGTGCTTATATCTGGTTATTTTTCAGGTTGGTCTCCATACGGAGCATGGGTATGCAAGAAGCTTGGCTAGATTTGCTGCAGGTCTTGGGCCAGTTGCTTGGAAAATTGCCTCTGTGAAACTCCAACGTGTTTTGCCTAATGGAGTTGACTTTGGTCCTGGATGGATAGGAGAAAAGCCTAACGAGCTGCAGCAGGCGTATGTAGATAAGCAGAACTTTTCAAACAACTTTGTAGTAGGCGAACAGTCAAACAGACATATGTCACCAGCTACTTCTGGTTCAAATTCTCATTTTGGTAATAGATATTCTGCACACGGTGTTGAAGATACAGAATTCATCAGAGAAGTGGACTCTCAGTGTGAATCAACCTGTCCGAACAGTAGTTCTCCTCTTGGAATGAAACCTGCTCCATCTTTCCAGATTCCAACCAGACCTCTAATGCACACAGACACAAATGGCTTTACTAGTGGCGACAATTCTGGTTTCCATTCTCAGCCTCCAATGGGAATATCTAGACATGACACAAGTCTGGTAAAATCCACATTCGACAACAATGCAATGCCTTCTCAAATGCATGGCATTATCCCGGACAGCAACCATGGTTTTGTCTCAGCACCTGCCTGGCCTTCTCAAATGCATAGCTTAATCTCAGACAACAACAACGGGATCTCCCTAATGCCTGCAAAGCCATCTCAGATGCAGAGCCTGGTCTCAGACAACAACCAAGGCTTTAACTCCATACCAGTAAGCGAGTACAACGGCTTAGTAGATTCATCGAGTAGACTACTACACTCAGGAAACTCATTGGTCCTTGGCTCTGGCCCTTACCCTTCAACAAAGCAACAGGCTAATAATGCAACATGGCAAGGCTTCTCAGCTTTCCAAAAACCGGATTGTCAACCATTTGCACCACCTGATCTGAATGCAAGATTCTTAGCTCCAGGTTCACCAATTCCAAACATGCAAATGGGATCGCCACAGCAGCCTGATTTGGCTCTACAGCTGTGAGAAGTAGATTATTATTTTTCTCTTTTTGAATCTTCTTTTAGAGGTATTTTGGTAGAGTTTTAGATTCTCACATATACTTTCTTTTAGCCCGAATAAGAATTAATTAGCTAATTGTCCTGAAAATATTTGCCATGCTCTGTGTCTGATTTGGGATGGCTTTTGCAGCAGTTGTGCTGGGAAAATTGCTATGGTGGTAGAGTTAGGTGAATATATGATTTTTGTACAGATTGATATCATCATCCTCATCATCATATATTATCAACAAAATTTTGCTGACTTGAAATCAATCTACATGTTACAAATGTACATCTGATTACTACTACACCTTGACATTCTCAATTGTAGCTTAGAAATCAGCTTAATCTTGGTATTCACTTCTATCTTTTTTTTTCTTTAAATTCTATCTTTTAACATAAGCATCTATTTATCCGTTTTCATTTCAGCTCTTTAGTTGTTAACACCTTTGAACATAAAAAATTAAAAAAATTTAGAACCAATTGGAAATAAATTTCGTATATATTTGATGGTGCTTGTGATAAATAATCACTTCCTAGGCAATGGAATGTCAAATATAATTTTCATCTATTTCAAATTTATATTCATGTATTATTATGTATATAAATTTAAGAGGAAAAAAGGAAAAATTTGGATCACGATTAATTTCAAACATAATTGACTTTATGTTGTAGGGGAAATAAGTATAAGTTAAGTTATTTCGGAGAAGTTATGCTCACAAAATATGTTTTGAAAGGGATTATTATTTTACATGTGTAATTTAAATAATTTTTTAAATATATAATTTTATAGTTTTTGTAATTAAATTTAAATGGAATCATAATAAAATAAATTTATTTATTTAATATATTGTTTAAATTAAAAATAATAGAAGAATGTGTAAAAATTATGAATGTCATGATATATAAATTTGTTCGTGTATTTTTACAATTAGTAGTTAACATCTTATAAAGGCATCTCAAACTTGTGATTGTGGCCCATATCAGAATCATGTAGGCATTGGAATTTGGACCCCAAGAATCTTTTGTATGGTTAACATTACATGCAATGCATGCAATGGTTGAGTGAGAGTCTCTTCTCTCACAAATATCACAATCAAAACAAACACAACAAAATTCAAAACTAAACTTTGCATGAATCATCAATTCCACTTTGAATTATATTAAAATCTAACATCATCAACAAAAACATAAATATACATCTCTCACTACATCTTTTCTTCTCAATAATTTTCCCAAAACCTAAAACAAAACTATACAACACACACTAATAAAGAAAAATTAGGGTTTTTAACTTCTAAAACAAACAACTCACCTCCTCTCCCACACCATCTTCGTCCCCAATCTAAACCACTTCTCAGTCAAAACCTTCAACCTCTCATCCTTCACATCACAAAACATCTTCTTCCACCCTTTTGGCTCAATCGCTTCAAACCCTAACCCGGGCGTTCGATCATTCGAATTAGGGTTCGTCGTATCTCTCCAATCCACCACATACGCCGACACTCGCCGCCGAAACTTCACTCTAAACTCCGACCAAGCCTGATACTTGTAATGATTCACCACCGCCGTCTCCGCCTCCACTTGCGTCGTCTTGTACCCACTCTTCAACCCGAAATGATGAACCGCGTTAACCAACGAATCGTCAATCGCGTCTAACAACACTATCGATTTATGTCTTTGTAAAAGAACCAATCTGTGACACGTGTAGCCTTGTGTCACTCCAGCCGTCGGATGGGTTTCCTGATCCGACGGTCCGAAATCGTTGCATTTGAACGAAACTTGTCCGATTGATGAATCGTTTGAAAGGAATAAAGATCTCATCATCTCATCCGACGGTTGTGGTTCATCCACCCACGATGGCGCGAAAACGAATTCGTCCACGTCTAAATACATCATCCAACGGCAAGTTCCGTTGGAGTTAACGGCGTTATGTGAAAACCCGGCTTCTTGTGTCTTTGGCCAGAACCATAGTAACGTCTTGACGTTAAATCCTTCACGGTTTAGTTCGTTAACGACTTCTGTTAAATTGTCGTCGCTGTCGTTGTCGTAGAGGATAAATTCCTCGACGCCGAGTTTTGAATAGTAAGTGACCCACTCGCGGAGATATTTTGCCACGTTGTACACCATCGTACATGCGCAGAGTAGCTTTTTTGCCCTGGGATTGGCTAACGTGCGCTGTAGAGGTTTTGTGGTTTTTGTTGTGTAGTAAGCGATTGATGGAACCACGCGGTTCTCGGATGAGATTTGTAAGGAGACTTTGATGTTGACGGACGTGTTTTGTGGGACTGACGCCGTTAAGTTCGGATGTGGACATCTGAAGACCTCTTGGACGGAGGATGTAACGGCGGTTTTAACGGTGGTTGTGTTTTTGTGGTTTTGGATTGTGAATATGCAGTTGAATTCTTTCGCTTGTCTGTTCACTCCTTGACGGTTGTTGACGCCTTTGACGAATAAAACGACGTCCTTTGGAGTCGAGATTGCTTCGTAGACGAAGAAATTGAATCGTATCATGTATTTAGATCTTTGTTCGATCGGAGGAGGAGATGAGGTCATGATCGGATTCTCGATCAGGACTGGTTGATAGAACGGCTGTCGACGGCGAGTGTTTCTCGGCATTTCACACTTAAACGTCGTCTGATTCGTGAACGGCAAAACTCCGGCGAATCTCGCCGGCGAAGTCGCGTTGTTCGAGAACAAACAATGAAATCTGTTTTCTCCGCCGGTTAACTCCTCCTCGTCTTCCGCCGGCGATACTATCACCAAAACCTCCCATTCCGGCAGAAGAACCGATTCCGTCCTCAACCACACCTCCTCCACGAAAACCGACTTCTCCGCCGCAACAACGACGGAGCTATTGGAAATCGGCGCCTCCGGCGCGACTGAGACTGTAGCAGAATCGGAAACCTTGATCGGAACATAAAAGAAGTTGAAATCGCTTCTTTGAATAGCGAAACGAGAGAAGAGAGAAGACGACAAAGTGAAGAAAAACAGAGCCAAAAATACCAATAATACCCTCGTGTGTCCTCTCTTACTCACTTTCTCACCAAAAACGTTCGATAGATTCATCTTTTCCATCACCATGTAAAGAATCGTCGGCTCCGACGACGACCTCTTTAATGGCGACATTGAACACCCCCACAATCACCTCTGGTACGCTCTCTCTTCTCTGCTTTTGTTCTGTTTTTTGTTTCAAAATTTTTAAAAACAGAGAATTGGAAACAACAATTAATTCATAAATAATAATTAATAAAAAAAAATGTTAATGATAATGCAAAATTTTATTTATATATTAAAAATTAATTAAATTAAACAGATAATAAACTTAGGAAGTTGTTTATTATTGGTATATATTTGATGTAGTTAGTGTTAGTATGATGTGTTTATTTTATATTAGGAAACGGTTTTTTACTGTTATTGTTTTTTTTAACAGATTTGTCTGTTTAAGGTAAAATATCACTTATATAGAAAGGTTGACATTAGCTTCTAAATAATTAATAAAATAATAAAATATATACTTTTTATATTTATTTTAGTTTTACGGGATTGAAAATATGAAGTAAATAGATAGATTGGAATATAAGTCATTGACGAATTATAAAACACAGTTTTTACATATACACGAAGATTTATTCTTGTAATATACATAAAGTTGATTCTTAATATAAAATTCCAATTGATTCATGGATTACAACAATTATTATAAAATACAATATTTTTAAAATTATTTAGTAAAATATTATAAAATTTATTTTTAAAAATTAAAAATTAAAAATTAAAAATCAATATATCAAACGAAGTCAATATATAGAAGTTAACGCATGTGTCATCTTTTGGTATAGTGTTATGTACTATACCCTTTTATATTGGCTTCGATTTTCATGTGAGAAAAGGAGAGTTGCATTGGACCAATCCTCAAGTCACGTAAAATAAGGTTTTCACAATATTCATTTCTTAGTCTATATGCTACTACATGTTACGTAGGGATATTGTCTAGCTTTAGATTTCATTGAAATGTATACATAAATGATCAACAATTTTCTCTTCATTTTTCTCTTAAATGAAGATTATTACATAAACACTTGAAATACATGAATTTATAATAACATGTAAGAAAGAAAAAACCTAATATTTAGTTTGAAAGAAAAGTCTTCATAAATACAGGATCACAAAGGTATCTCATAACCTCATTCCTACAAATACAAATGTTGATTTGAGTGCAAACAGAATAAGGAAAATTGCAATCCGCGTTGCTTTTACATGGCCTGTTTACACATGTATGACATTCTGCTCCATCCACCACTACACCTATTATTTTCATTTTCAAATATTCAAAATAATAATTAAAAAACACACATATATATATATATATATTATATAAACAAATAATATTAATGATAAAATGTAATCTAATTTATAAATAACTAGAAAAATTACCGGAGGTGAAAAGCAATATGAGGACGAAGAAAATCAATTTGGATGAAATTTTCTCCATTTTTGTGGTGAGATGAGGGGTAAGAGTTGGTTTATATATTATTATTTATGTCGTGTATACTGTTATATATTTGGTAGTAATTAATTAGTAACTAATTTTATTTTTTTTATGGGTATTTGTATCTTTATCATAAATATTATTTATTAAAATTATTAAAATCGATACTTCTATTAATAATAGTAATTTATTATGATGCGTAAAATCTAATAAAGCTATAAAATATTTGAGCAGTTAACATTTTGCGTGGAATCTGTGAGGTGAAAATCCGTGATTGAAAGTTTTAATGATATGATTTTTTTTTTAGTATTTATATACGATTTTTGCAGGCTTTTACATACTTTTATAAACTTAAAAATGTGAATGATTTTTTAAGACTTTTATAAATTTTCATAGACTTTATAAATTTGACAATGACTTTCATCAACTTCTAAAATATACTTTTCATGATTTTTGTAAATTTCGATGGATTTTTATAAATGACTTTTGTAGATTTTCAATAACTTTTACAAACTTTTAATAATTTTTATGGACATTCATATATCAATTAGTTAATTTTAGTAGAATTTTCAAATAGCTTTTAAGAATTGGTAAAAGATTATTGATATTGAAAGTAAAAAGTCCTTCCGCATAAAAAAATGATTTATTTTATTTTATTATTTTTTAGTGTTAAGAGCAAGAAGTTTTTTTTTTTTTTCAACAATAATCTTACTAAATATTCCATTACTATCACGTTATTCACGATTGGTGGCGTCAACCCTAAGTTCTAATAAGTCATTATTTTATTCTAATATCCCTATTTAAAAAAATTTTCCTTCCATTTTCGAAAAGTTGACTTCGAAAAGTTGACTCTCAAAATGATTTCTGCTGTGCTTTTTTAGCGTGAACTTTGAATATTCTCTAGGGAATAATTATAATTTCATTTATAAAGATTTTAGGGAGTAATTACAATTTCAATAGAATTACTCCTTTTATGATTGTCTTTCTCATTTTAATATATTTTATGATTTAGAAATAATGAAATATTATAATTTATTAATATTTTAATCATTAATGACTTAGATTTTATTTTTGACAACTGGTTCCTATCTGAATTTCAAGTTGGAAGAGGATTCCTTTTTGTTCCGAATACCTTCTGTTCGCCCCTGCGTCTTTATTTTGACCTTAAACCTTTGTTCAACCCAAAAAGTCTTTGTTTTGACCATAAGCTTTCATTTCGACCATAAATCCTCATTTCGACTCTAAAGTATCATTTCGACCATAAGACCTTGTTTCGCTTATATGACCTCATTTCAATCATAATATCTCATCTCGGCCTTAAGCATTCTTTTCAGTCCTAAACCTTCTTTTCATCTCCAAGACTTCATTTTGACTCTAAGGCATCATTTCGATCATAAGAACTCGTTTCACCCATAAGACCTCATTTCATCCCTAAACATTCTTTTTGGCCCTCAGACCTTATATTTTAACCCTAAGGCATCATTTTGATCACAAAACCGCATTTCGACCATAGGACCTCATTTCGGTCCTACGTTATCATTTCGAGCATATGCCATCATTTCAGGCATATAACATTTTGATATCAAGCAAGATTGGACTGATGTTTAATCCTAAAACTCATCGGCTAAAAGTTTAATGATCGAATGTCTCGAATCCTTCTAATGGACTGTTTAGTTCAGGACCATGCACTGTGAGAAAAGCCTCCCAATGTTTGGGACTCAGGCCTTTAGTCGAATTTTGTCTGAACCACTACAGCAGGACTCAAAAGCTACTGGCACTCGAGCTCGAATTTCGATCTAAACCTTATTTTATTATAGGACCTCAAAGTTTGAACAAATTTGATTCAAAAATCCTTCACATGAAGGATTTGTCTGCCTAAAACCTCAAAGTTTGAACAAATTTGATTCAAAAATCCTTCACATGAAGGATTTGTCTGCCTAAAACCTCTTATCGATAATTCTTCAGCTAAAATTGATGCAACTAGCTCAGTAATGTTTTCGACCGAAAGTTATAGGGTTAAAAATCTTAATCCTTTTTCATATACGCTCTTGATTTAAGATGTCATTTTTTCGAGATGATCTTCTGAGACCTTCACAACTCATTTTATTTTGTCCACTATAGAATTTATGTAATAATTTAATTCATTATAAAGTAGAACTCTTGATTTATGTAAAAATTAATATTAAAAATAAAATAAAAATGCATGTATTTATATAAAGTAGAACTCTCAAGTGCTAACGTGGCGCTGAGAGTTCAACTTCAGATAGAAAAAAATCCAATATCCAAAGTTTTGTTTTTGTACGGGAGAATAGTAATTTTGATCTAAGAGAATTGGAAAAGAATATTCTTTGAATATTTTAAAAATATACTCACAGCCATTAAATTTCAATTAATTATATTATTTTTTTCCACTGTATAAATATTTTTGAAATTTTTACCGGTAATCTCATTCAGGAATACCTATTATTCTCTCATTTATTCTCTTAACACAAGGAAAAAAAAAACTATTTGAAACATGAAGATACAGAATCTTGCTACGATGATGGAGGAAAACAATATAGTTAGTGTGTTCTTTGTTAGCGTTTTTTTAGCGTTTAGCGGTTGGAATAGTTGTTTGAGTAGCGGTTTGTAAAAGTAAGTGTTTGGTAATAATTTTCTAAAATAGTGTTTAGCATATGAAATAGCGGTCTGAAAAATGCTATTTAAACTAGCTTTCTCCCAAATCGCTAATTTAAAACTACTAAAATATTTTTTTAATATCAACGTTAATAAATACAAGTCAAATAATTACTTCAACTTTTTTTTTTTCTTTTTTTGTAATTTTATATCTAACCGCTATTTTTAACCACTGAACACTTATTGTCACCGCTACTCTAACGCTACTTCAAATCGCTAATCACTCCTTTAAACCACTAACCGCTATAGCTGTTCAAACTACTATTTTAACCACTAACACCGAATATAGTCTGTTGTTATTTATTTAATTTTTTTTCTAAATTTATATAGTATTTGTTATTGTTATTATAAAAACTTGTATTCAAATTTAAAATCTTGGTCGCAGGTGTTAGATCGATTTATAATTTTATGTTAGCCAATTTAATGGTAAAATCTACATTCAAAATCAAATCATTCAATTTAAAACAGAAAAGATAATATTGGCAATTGTCCGTTGCACTTTTGGACTTTTTATTAAAAAAATTAAATTTTTAGGCCAAAATTAAATTTTTATAAAACTAAACTTTTTTCAAAAGTTTTTGTAAAAATAGACCAAACTGACCATGATAGCCCTGCTTCCTGATTTTGATTTGTTTCCCGGCGTTTTACTCCCCGGACCGAGAAGCATGAAATAATTATATTTTGCTGCTTTCTGATCTGATACTTCCTGGTCCACCAAGAAGTTCAGTTTTGAAAAAAAAAAATCAAATCAAATCAAAAGTTTAATTGTGCATTTTTTTTTAGAAAGTCTAAAAGTGTAAAAAAATTAAAATTGGTCTAAAACTAAAAAAAAAAAAGAAAAAAAAAAGAGTTTATAATATCTAATTTTGCATATTTTTATTTTTATTGTAATTTTTTAATGGATAATATCAATATATTATGTTATTTTTAAAGCATTTCATTTCTTTCCATGTATAATTATTAAAATTAAATGTTAAATTAGTTGTTGATGTACATTACATACAAATTACTATTAATAATCAGGGTTAATCCCAAAAAATCCACCGTAAGTTTACTGAATTCTCCAAAAAGTCATAATAGTTTAAATTTTCTTTATTTTACCACTTTACTTTTTTTTTTTTTTCTTTTTTTTTTTTTGTTGTTGTTGATTGATATGGAGCTAGTGTACATCTTTTTGGAAAGAAAAGTAGTAAAATGGAAAAAATTCAAACTAGTGTGATTTTTAAGAGAATTCAGTAAGCTTGCGGTGGTGTTTTTGGGATTAACCCTAATAGTCAAAATAATTTATCATTTGATTTGGTAACTTACTAATTTAAATTTTTATTAATTATTTTCTTAATTAAAAATATTAAATACAATTTTTATGAATTTCTTAATTTCATAATTTATTTATTTTTAAATATTCACTAACTCCCAAATTTGTTTATTACATATTATTTTTTATCATTAAAATAAAAAATATTCACCATTAAAGCTTGATTACATATTCCTTCTCCAAATACCTTTACACATTCATTTTAATTTTTAAATAAATAAATCTAAATCATATCAATTTATAATAAATAAATAAATAATTAATTAATTACCAGAACTTGTTAGGAGAAGCAAGCACAGAACTAACAAATGTTGGAATATTGTTATGTTTTATTTAATTTAATATTAAATGATTTTTAAAATTTATTATTAAATTTTTAAATTTATGCCTACTCAAATCGCTTGTATACTAATATTAAATATTTTGAAACTTTGTATTTATTTATTGATTTATTCTGATTATAATAATATAGACAATATTAGGGTATTATACTAGGAGATATAAAATTACAAACACACAAACCACCAAAACATCTATAACCAGGTTGTGTACAGTCATCATCTGAATTGCATGGTTTTGATATACATCTTCCTTCTCCATTCTTCATACCTGTATTATATATTTTATAAACATTATTTATTATTTCAAATAAAATATAATTAAAAAATTCTAAATAAAACCGTAATTATAATTTATATATAGTGAAATTACCAGAACTAAGAAGAACCAATAACATAAATAAGAACACAAGCTTGGATGAAACATTCTTCATTTGTAGTTTCAATATTAATTTATTGTATAATTCATTTTAATTTATATTGTTTTCGAAAAATCTCTTTAGATTTTGACTTCCTTTTGTTATCAGTGAATAAATCCATCAAATTTTTGTAAATTAAATTAGATATATGAGAATTGTCTTTAATTTATTAGAATTTTTTTTATTATTAGTATGAGTACATTCAAAATGATAATAAAGGCAACATTTAATTATGATTAAAATAAGAATTCAACCTCCAATATTTCCAGTGATAGAAAATGAAACTATACCAAAATCATCTAATATTTATGTATTATTTTCTAATATCAACTATCATATTGATCGCATTTTTTTTAGAAAAACATATTTATATATCTCTAATTTTTATTTCAATTTACATTATTCACATTTAGGAGATTTTTTCAATTTGAACATTGAAATACTTAAAGACACATACTGCACCAGTATTTCAAAATCCGTTTGATTTTATTTTTTTAAATATTTTTATTTGCATCGATTTTTCGATCCAGTTTCGTGATCTGAATTTTCACTGCAGTGTCCATACATTTTATATATATATATATATATATATATATATATATATATATATATATGAAAAAAAAAATGGAAAGGTGAAGTCAGAGTTGATATCAAACAATGCTTATAAATGTTAATGGTTAATTAAAAATGGGCCCAAAATTGTCCCATAATTAGTGTGACTACACAGATAGTGGGCCTATAGCGCAATTTATTATTTACCTTTTTTGTCCTTTAGTAGTCTAGTCCCGTGACCACAACTAATGTTGACCCTTCTCATCAAATATATTTAATTAATAATTTTTTTAAATCCAAACAAAATCATGTGAAATTTGTTGGTATTTTTTAATGAAAAATAATTTACTTACAAATAATCTAAATCAGATTTTATACTATAATTTTAAAATATGATTTATATAAGTAGTTGAAGTTCAACACTAAATTATTAATATATTGATTTTGAAACTAATCTAAATTGTATATTAATATATTAATTTTTTTTATATGGTATATTTATGATATGTATATTTTTTATTTTTAAAAATTAAAATATTAAATTTAAGTTATAGTTAAGCATGATTATTTAATAATGAGTCTACCTTAAACCTATGTATATATGTAAATGTATCCATAATTTGATGCTAAGACTTTTTTACAAACAAAACAAAAAAGTCAAATAAAAGCTTTTAATTTACAGCAAAAATACAACTAAAGTATTACTAAATTATTATTGAAATTCCAATTAGAATCACAGCTTGCATTGCACCACACATATATGGCACTAAATTGGTCAATTAAGCAAAACCAAGTCATGATTTGTTTATATTATTCTATATTTGCACTAACATTTTTAAAATTGACCTTTTGAGAAATTTAGTGATAATTACACTCTCATTTATAGCCAAAAATGGAGGACAATTAAGTGGGTCCTAATAGCTTCTAAAGGAGGGTAGATTAGTAAAATTTGAGAATAATTTTAAAAACACCGCCCAAGTTTGAAGTATTACCAAATTCGCCAACATGAGTTTTAAAAATACTATTTTTTTCTATAAACTTAAAAAATTAGTTATATTATTCAAAAACTTCTTTAGAGTTTTAGTTCAGAGAATTAGTTATACAGTGATGATCTGCCAGCTATTAGTATTTGGGTGATTTATACCTGAATCGGCACATCATAATAAGCTATAGTCATTAAAATAATCTTTCATATTTTATTAAAAATTTCAAACTCCATATTATTAATATTGACGTTTGTGTCGGGAAATACACAGCTAGTTCTGATACCACTTGTTGAACAAATCGGTGATTTATTGTATCGGAGACGAGTATTGGTAACACAAAGTAAAACAACATACAAGGCAAAAAATAAAGAGAGAAAATAAGACACAATGTTTTTATGTAGAAAACCAAAACGGGTAAAACCATGGCCGTCAGGACGATGAGAGACTAATTCACTATGTAACAATAAAACAATAGTTACAACCAGAATATCACTCTCTCACTCCCCAATCCAATTACATTGGTCATAGTCTCACATACAAACTCTTCTCATATGGCTATCACGGGATAACGATAACAGGACTCGATCCTAGAAAACAAGATCTCCATGGTCTTCATGGTTCTCAAGGCCCCATGAGGCACCTTCCAAACCTAACTAACCAAACCTACACTATTCTCTCGGGATATCTAATAATAGATATAAGCACCATATTTATAACATTAGATTGCTTAATCACAAAGTAATCCTAAACCATTAAGAAAATATTTTCCTATTTAGAATTATCAACGATATCTTTTTCTTAATTAGAATCCACTTTAGGAAATACAGTTCCTAAGCAAATATGATACTTCTAAAACAGTGATCGAGTCTTTACCTAATTACAAATCAATTCTGGATACTGGAGTATACTCGAATTATCATCAAAATCTTAACATTGTAATTAAAAATTTGAAGAAAAACTGATATTTTTTTAAAAAAATTTTATATGATGAAATTAATATTATTATTAAAATTTACTTCAGAATTCTGATAGTAATCGATAAAATAAGTTGAATAGTGATAATTTATTACCGATTGTTGTCTGAATAAAGAATAATTGATCCGATCACCCATCAATAGTAAACTATATCCATCAAAACGATCTCTTCCAAAATTATTTTAAATTTTATTATGTTAGTAATAATTTTTGTGTTTAAAAAATTATAGAAACAAAAAATTGATACTTTCTAAAGTTACATGATAAAATTAGTAAATCTATAAAATTTGGGGAGATTTTTAAAATTATCCATAAGTTAAAGTGGTCCCAAAGAAGAAATAAGTGAAGTAGAGTACTTAGAGGTGTTAATGCATTTACAGTGGAAAATTTATAGAATATGATAAGGATTGAGAGTGACCCTCAACAATACAATCATGCACTCACATTATTATGATTATACTTATACATATTCAGATAATGATATGCATATATACTTTTTGATGGTGATTTTTACTATATGCATATCTAATATCATTAAATTTTACATAATGAATTATCTCACCTTATTAAAATATGTATATTTTGAGATATATTTAAATTTCATTTATATTTATTATAGTCAAATTGTTAAATGTAGGATTAACTTATATATTAAAAAAATTATATCTAAATCCAAAAAATAGTTCAATTAGTTATCTGGAATATTAAATTAATAATTTTATATTAATTTTATTTAAATATTTTTATTAAATTATAAGACAAATTAAATATGTTATAATAATTAAAATTGGATATATGTGCAGTTGAAATATTTTATAAACAATTTTGTAAAAAAAAAAAAATCTAAAATCTCTAATTTAAAAAAATTATTTATCTAAGTCATATAAAAGTTTAGTAATAAATAAATATTGATTTTTTCTCTAACCTTAACTCATTTAAAAAATAATTATTTCGATTTTTTATAATTAAGTTTAACACTTTTTAATATAAAAAAATCAAAATTCAATTATTAAATAATTATTAAAATATTGCAAATTGACATGATCAATTACATATTATTGAATGGCAATAAATATGGTAGCAAATCCTTCCAAATGATATTTTAAGCTAATATTTAATTATATTATTATAATATAATATTTTTTAAGAAAATTATAAACTAAAAATAATAATTAAAAAAATTGACAATAAGAAGAAAAAAAAAGAAAAAAAAAGAGAGTAGAATAGAAAAGAACGAAGTAGATTTGTTGCCGATAAAAAATGGCGATTAACAACAAAGCATTGTAAAAACCATCGTCACTAAATTAAGAACTAAAACACAACAACAAAAACAAAAACCACTTCAACAACACAACACACTAGAGACAGACATACATACATTTGTTTGGTTTTATTGTTTATGTGTTTCTAGATTTTCTTCGCTTTCTTTACATACAATTCCCCACCACCGCTAAACATTAAATTTTCAATTTTTAATTTATTTTCTTAAACAAACACCCACTTTTTCTTTGGTGGGTACTCATGATTTTGCCATATTTATTTATTTTTCAAGACTAATTTGTGAATATTCGTGTCCTGTTTTGGTTATAGTAGATAAAGAGACTATATCTCTGTCTAATTCTCTTCTTTTTCTTTATCTAACTACGTTTATATTTGGAATGGTGGTGTAAATTTCGGTTTTTGAGGCGTCTTGGTGTCATTTTGAGATTTTTTTGTTGGATTCAATTCTCTGCATTGCGAATTTTGTGTATTGATCTGTCACTTTACCTGACCGGAGAGATTTTAAGCTCTCCTAAGTCAGGGAAATATTAAGGTTTGTTTGTGGTTTTTTTTGACATTGATTTGCAAATGGGGTTTGTTTTGTTTGGTGGATTAATGTTTTTGTGTTTTTGGTTTTGACAGAGAGAATGAGTTGCTTTTCATGTTTGAATCGGCGAACTGCTGATACTAAGATTGATATTGATGATGATGGCCCTCAATCATGGTCTCAACATTCTTTGGATTCATCAGGTTTGTTTTTGTTGTTCGAATTTTCAATTTTTTGGCTGATTTTTGGATTTTGTTTTTTTTGTCATGTTAGTTTTGGTGAACTCTGTGAAGGGTTTGTGTAAAAAGCTTTTGTAATGGATGTTTAGTTTGGAGATTTACTGTGATGATATTTGGTGAATGTTTTACAATTCTCTGTGTGAAAAGATTTAGACTTTGATTGGTTATATAACTTTTTTGTTGTTTTTATGTGTTTCATTGTATTTGCATTTTTGTTCGGAGATTTATAAATGTGTAACAATTGCTGTGGGAAAAGGTTTAAACGTTGATTGATTGATTGATCATGGTTGATCTGTATGTGTTTTCTGTCATTGCATTGTGTTTGGATATTACAATTGACTGTTTAATGATTGGTTTTGTTGTTGTTGTTGTGATGTTGTTATGTGATCAGTTTGGAGAAGATATATTCTCAAAGTAGCTGATGTGAAGAAAGTTTTGAAAACTTTGATTTGTTTGTTTGTTCTTGTTGTTATGTTTGTTGTTATTTTAAATGGTGTTTTTATGCAGATAATATGAGGTCTAGTGGTGCAGAAGGTGGTGTTCCTATACCAGCAGTTAGGGGTGGTGCACGTAGCTTCACTTTTCGCGAACTAGCTGCTGCGACTCAGAACTTCAGAGAGTCCAATTTGATTGGTGAAGGAGGATTCGGGAAGGTTTACAAGGGCCGTCTGGAATCAGGCCAGGTAAGTTTGTAGCAGTCATGTTATGCAGTTTATGAGCGAAACTGTTCTACAATGTTGTACTTTCACGTGTATAGGGTTCGTTTAATGAACTGATGTTTATAACCTAGAGTTTCATGTCATTATATTGATGTTTATAACCTAGAGTCTCATGTCATTATATGTTAAGTGTTTGAGTTTCGGCCTTTTTTATCAGATTGTCGCAGTCAAGCAGCTAAACCATGAAGGGCTTCAAGGGCATCAGGAGTTTATTGTGGAAGTACTTATGTTGAGCCTGTTGCATCATCAAAATCTTGTTACCTTAAACGGTTACTGTACTGCTGGAGATCAACGGCTCTTGGTTTATGAGTATATGCCAATGGGCAGTTTGGAAGATCATCTATTTGGTAAATTTCTTAAAAATTTAACGAACTTGTTAGTTATCTTCGTATCTTGCCTTATCGGCTGTTTGAACTTCATGTTTTGGTAATATCTGGGGAATTTACTGTTTTAACTATTTTATCTCCATGTTTCGCGGTTTTTCCTGTTTGTTGCCATAATTCTTGTCTCCGCTTGACATCATCTCGCTTTTATCAACTACTATATCTGATTGTAACGGACTATTTGGTTTGATTAGATGAAGAGGAATGGTTGATTAGTCTTTTTCTCAGTTATCGGTTTTGTATGTGTGTACTGTATATGGAGCTACATTGTTGACTAACTTCTTCACATTCAGATTTAGGACCTGATCAACGTCCCCTGAGTTGGAGCACTCGCATGAAGATAGCTTGTGGATCTGCTCGAGGTCTTGAGTATCTCCACTGCAAGGCTGATCCTCCTGTCATTTACCGAGACTTGAAGTCAGCAAACATCTTGCTGGACAGTGAATTCAATCCAAAACTCTCAGATTTCGGGCTGGCAAAGCTGGGACCTGTTGGTGACAATACCCATGTTTCAACCCGAGTCATGGGAACTTACGGCTACTGTGCCCCTGAGTATGCCATGAGCGGCAAATTGACCCTCAAGTCTGATATCTATAGCTTTGGTGTTGTACTGTTGGAGCTCATCACTGGACGTAAGGTCATTGATTCCAATCAAAAGCAAGGCGAACAGAACTTAGTCTCTTGGGTACAATTTTTAACACTTTTATCTTCGCATTATCATATATTTCCTTTCTCATTTTACCTTACTTGCCATATCTATCCCATTCGATCACAGTCTCGTCAATATCTAAAAGACCAAAAGAAGTTCCACCATTTGGTCGACCCCAGACTGCGTGGGCGCTACTCTCGCCGCTGTTTAAACTACGCAATAGCTGTCACTGCAATGTGTCTAAACGAGGAAGCACATTTCCGCCCTCTTATAAGCGACATTGTCGTAGCACTTGAGTACTTATCAGCTCAGAGTCAAAGTCCCCCATCACGAACGAACACCAGCTCCCACAGCGAGCCACCATCTGTAGGCGGACCTCCTCTTCACCGCTCTAGTAGTAACAGACCCACCTCATCCTTCTAAAAGGTAAATCCTCAACCAAAAACACATTCCAAATGGGTTCCATAACTAAAAACACATTTTAAACTCCCGGTTTCTCAAATGCATGCTTGTAGGTATGTATGTCGTTGAATCAATCCTGGAAAGCAACCATTCAAAAGACAGAAAAATATGCAAAATTTTCTATACTCTTCAGCAAAGGCGATAAGTATACATATTTATATACTATATTGAATATTAATGTAGTATGTGTACATTGACTGTACATATAAGAGTATGGATTAGCAGAAGAAATTTTTCATTGCTGTGAAATAAATTATAATGGCAATTTGGTTAAAAACGTTAGCGAAATTGAGTCCATTTTTTGGTTTTCAGATGCTGCATTAGAACTTGGTTATGATATGTTGTTTGTGGTTATGGTGTTTGTTTAGAAGAGATGTTTGTTTTGGTTGTTTGAAGTGTTTGATTAAATCATATGATGTTGTGTACAATGTGTGTGTCTCATTCTATTCAGGATCATGTGTCTTGTCAGGTTTTGTTTCTAATTAGTTTAGTTTGGGATATGTTGAATATTTTATGGATAAGGTTAGGAGTGTGAGTCTGTTGTTCTGGACCTGTTTGAAGATGAGAATAGTACTTTTTAAGTTTAAAAATGTTTTGTGAAAATATTTTTTCAATCTGAAAGTATTTTTGAATGGATAGAAAATATAGATACATTAAAAGTATTTGGAATAATTTATATTTTTAATTTTTTTAATAAAAAATATAAATATTTTTATAAAAGTGTTTTGATAAGTGTTTTTTTTTTTATTTTTTCATATAAAATATGATTGGATTTTCTATTAATAGAAAATACTTTCACAATTTATAAAAATATGTTTGAAAAGTACTTCTGAATCTAAAATTTTTGAAAAAAAATTATATTATTCAATTTTAATTTTTTGTTTCTAAAAAAATTATTACATGTTAGAAGAGCAATATTAAAGCCTTGTTTTCATAATTGTCTACCTTCATATATAATCAATGATAACATTTTCATTGGTGTATTACTTATCTACTGTATTTTTTCATCAAAGTTTCTAGAAAAGCAAATTCATGTTTCCAAGTCCAAAAGCAAATAATTGAATATGTGACTGGTATGGTGTGTGTTAAACATGGTTACATGGAAGAAAAAACAAACCCTAGTTTGATTTTTGCACTAGTTCCAGCTATTGTGCACTCACTTAACTAAAATAAACTCAAAAACAATAAATAAATAAATAAATAGATCGAATAGATATTGGACCAAACCTTTTCTCCTATCAATTAAAAGTATACTTTGATGTAGATATGAGAATAGGACCAAGTCTTAGCTACAACAAGTCAATAGTTTCATTTTCATTTCATGGACCCTATTCATTTATAACATTATTCAATAAATACATGTAATGAACACAAGATTTGGTTCAATCTGCATGTAATTAGCCAGGTGACCAGTATTTAGATACATAATTTTATATTCATGACACGTGTAAGATAAATTTTATTTTATTTTATTTTTGTGTGTGTAAATATGTACAAAAAGTCACATGGATCACCCTTATATTTTATTTTATTTGTATATTTCATAAAAATTAAAAATAATGAATTATTATATCAAGACCCCACCTGGACTACCGCGTAAAGTTGAGTTGGGCCCATATTGCAGGTCATTATATTTAAGTCAACACAATTGTTGTAACTCATATTTTCTTCACTAAAGTATTTAATTTTATTTTAATTTCATGAGTGTTTTCCAATGAAATTAATTATATTTGCATGGTCAATTTAGATATGAAAATATGTTAATTAGATAAATATAATTAATGATTTGAGAAATTATAACTGAATTGTTCCAAGATAATGCCGTGACACTGTAGTAGCGTTGACTCTCTCTTATCTTTTATTTTCATTTCTTTTTCCAATTTATAGCTCAAATCAAAACTAGTACCACCATTTATTTTCCTATATCTAACTTAAACAATAACATCAATGAAAACGATTGGAAAAAATTTAAGGACCAGCAATTTATTATTATTATTATTATAAAATCATCGTAGGTTTATAATTTTTTTAAAAGATATTAATTCTTTTTTAAAATTTTATTACTGTTAAAAATTTCTAAATGATAGTTGGATATAAAAGAATATTTTTAATTTTTTGGAATTTTTTTCTTTTTCAATTATAAATTGTTAATAAATTACTCCTATTAAATTTGTTTTTTTAGTTTATATAAATATTTTTTAAAAAATTAATAATTTTTAGCGATTTTAATTTAAAAATAATGAATTAAAAAATATATATATATATATATAAATCGGCGTAATTTTTTTTAAAGTCACATTTACCATATATATTTTAAAAATTAAATCTTTAATAATAATAATAACAATATATTATTATTATTATTAAAAGCATAATAATGTAGATGGCTTAAAAAAAAGTGGTGTGAACGCACACAACAGAACCTAAAAAGTAAGTTGTAGTAGAAGAAAAAGTCAAAGTCATTACATAAAATTTTCTCCAACTCTGTCTTAATTTCTCTCTTCCCTCTCACCTTCCTTTATATATATACACCACCTTCTTCTATCTCTCTCTATTCACACATCAAATTTTCTAAAACTACACTTCTCAATCCAAATAATATTACAAGCCAACATGGGCAATTGTTGGGGTAGTCGTGTAGACAGTCTCACTCAAGTCATCAACAGAAACCAACATCATCAAACCAATCCTGGTAACTTCTTTTTTAATTTAAATTATTTATTTATTCATTTTTATGAATTATTTATTGATTTATTTATTTACAGTGGTGGTGGAGGAGAAGAGAGATGTTGGTGGTGATGAGAATAAGAGTGGGGGTACGACGTCGTTTATGAAGACGTTTAGTTTGCAGGAGCTTAGAGCAGCTACCAAGAATTTTAGACCCGATTCGATGCTCGGTGAAGGTGGGTTCGGTCGGGTTTTTAAAGGGTGGATAGATCCGAATACGTTTGGACCTACCAAACCCGGTCATGGAATACCCGTTGCGGTTAAAAAATCTAATCCCGATAGCTCTCAAGGTCTTGAAGAATGGGAGGTAAGTTAAGCTTACTATAAAATTAATTTTACTATAGAATTTTTAAATAAAAATAGTTTTTAATTTTTTTAATAATTTTTGTAAAGTTAATTACCATATCACATTCAAAATCAAGTCAATATTTCAAAATTTAGAATATTAATTTATAAGGAATAATTATTTTACTCAATTCAAAACTACCCTCACCATTTCATTTATTTTTCGTCAATACAATTTAAATTATATGAATTTCATAATTATCAAATGGAATAAATAGTTGATTAAATCAATTTTTAGTGGATCAAATTATTATTTTTCTTTTTATTTTATTATTGTTTTTCCTTGTTGGACCAAACCAAACCATTTATAGACGTTATTGTATTAAATTTCTTGGAATCTATATGGTTAAGAAGTTAGTGAATTGTACCATACATTTGACCATAAATATCTATGTGACGTATTCAGTGACATTATGCTTATTTATATATATATATATATATAATAAATATTGATTATTAATTTAATGAATAATGGGTTGACTACAGGCTGAAGTCAGGTTTCTGGGAAAATTCTCACATCCAAACTTGGTCAAGCTTATTGGTTATTGTTGGGAGGATAAACAATTTCTTCTTGTGTATGAATACATGCAGAAAGGAAGTTTGGAAAATCATCTATTTAGAAGTAAGATCATCAACCATTATTGATAATATAATTTTATTTTAATTTTAAATTATTTATATTATTTATTAATTTAATAGTTTTTTATTTTTATTTAGAGGGAGTTGATCCTCTTCCATGGAGTACCAGAATCAAAATAGCAATTGATGCAGCTAAAGGCATCAGTTTCCTACATTCTTCGGAGAAGAGTGTTATTTATCGGGATTTCAAAGCATCTAATATTTTGTTAGATGGGGTAATTATGAGATTAATCTCTACCTTTACTATTTGAATATTGAATGTGATTTTAATTAGTATAATTAATTTGTTATTTATTAATTATTTGTATTTTAATTTTTATTTTACAGGATTATAATGCCAAGCTTTCCGATTTTGGATTGGCTAAGTTTGGACCTATAAATGGAAAATCGCATATCACTACACGGGTGATGGGAACGTATGGTTATGCGGCTCCAGAATATGTTGCGACGGGTATCTATTTCTAGTAGTTACTCTTTAATTTTTTTATAGATTAATTTAGATATAAGAGTATAGGAGTCTTGAATTCGATTATATTTTGTAAGTTAGTCATTCAATTTTAGGAATGGTGAATTTTGCTACTCAATTTTAAATATTAAGTCAATTAAACCCTTTTTTATTTGTGTGGAGGTTGAGCCAGTAAAAAGAATTGACTTGAAAAGATCGATTAATTCTATCACACTCAAAAATTTTAAATTTTTACGTGATGAGATATTGAGCAGATTTTCATATTTCTATGTCTATAAAAGGCATTTACATCTAATTGTTATATATACCCTTGTTTGATTGCTCTATATCATTAATGAAAGATTTTGAGTTTTCTAAATTAAAAAAAAAAAGAGTTAAAATTTTGTGAAAAGAACTTAATTAAATTTAAATTTTAAAAATTGAAAAAGTAATTGACTTTTTTCTTTCATTGGAAAGGGATAACTTCAAAAATATAATAAGTTTAGATTTCTAATACTTATACCACTCATTTGCTTATAGTGATGAATTAAAATATTTACAGGTCATTTATACGTAAAAAGCGACGTATACGGTTTCGGAGTAGTACTGCTGGAACTATTAACGGGCTTAGCTGCACTAGACATGAGCAGACCATCCGGAGAACACAACTTAATCGAATGGACAGCACCACTTTTGACGGACAAAAGAAAGCTCAAGAAAATAGTAGATCCCAGACTTAAAAATCAATACCCATTAAAAGCTGCCGTTCAATTAGCTGAGCTTATAACACATTGCTTAGAATCTGACCCTAGAAAACGACCGTCCATGCAACAGGTCTTGGATAATTTAGTGTCCATATATACCATTGAAGACAAGCCAATAAAGAAAGGTCAATGAAACTTTGGTCTTGTTGGAAGTTGTTGTTTGTTGTATATCTTTTCTCTGTACTCATTTTTCTGGTCTGTTTTATATTAGTTATGGAAATTGAGGATGATACAGATGATGATGATGGGATTTTGTGTTTTCTGATGTAATGTTAATGTTAAGGTCCTCATTTCATTGGATTTAATGATATATTCACAACCAATTTGTGGAATTTAAAATAAATAAATAAAAAGGTTGTGAGAAAACAAAAAGTCAGAAACAAGGAATTCAACGTTAACCATCAAGTATTCTCACACATTTATTTCTTCTCACCTACCTTCCCACTCTTTATCAGTGTTCTTGAAATCGGGTTTAGGCGGCCGTCGATGCGTTTTGAGACCCAAACGATTCGATTTTTATATAATCGAAAATTAGAATCGGTAATGGGTCCGTCCAACCAGGCGGATTAGGTGGTCCAAATCAGTGCAGACGGCCCAAATCGGTCCGGCGGTGCTTATGCGGCTAAATTGATTTTTTTAAAGATTTGTCCAAAACTAAAACGAACTCGTTTTATATAAAGCATAATTTATTCTTCTTCATCCATTTTCTTCTCATTTTAAAATTATTTTATTGTTGTTCTATTTAGTTTTTGAGTTTATAACTTGATTAGATTTGAAATTATTTCATATAATTATTTGTTGAATAAGATATTATGAATTTTTAGATGGTAAATTATGTGATTGAGATCTCGTAATAGTATAAATTAATTGAAAACAATAAAGTTATATTTTTTTCTTTTTAGGAGATCGCAGTACCATTATATGTGAAAATATAGCCAGTTTGAGAACGTCCTTTATGCGGATCCGAAAGGTATCCAGCATCGGCATAACCAGTCAAACCCATAAATTTATCAGAATTCGTATAAAATAATCCCAAATCTTTTGTACCCTTCAGGTAACGCAAAATATGTTTGATTCCATTCCAACGACGACGGGTTGATGCAGAACTATATCTCGCTAATAAATTTACAGCAAACGAGATATCTGGCCTCGTACATTGTGCCAAATATAACAGTGCACCTATTGCATTCATATATGGTACTTCAGGACCAAGTATTTGTTCGTCATCATCCTTTGGTCGGAATGAATCCTTTTTGGGATCAAGTGTTCTTACAACCATGGGTGTACTTAATGGATGGACATTATCCATATTGAATCTTTTCAGAAGCTTTTCAATGTATGCTGACTGATAAATCAATATCCCATTTGATTTATGTTCAATTTCCAGACCATGACAATATTTTATTTTTCCCAAATCTTTCATCTCAAACTCATTTTTTAAATATTCAACAGTTTGTTTGATCACTTCAGGAGTCCCAATGATATTCATATCATCCACATAAACTGCTATAATTGCAAAACCAGACCCTGATTTCTCAATAAAGATACATGGACATATAGTGTTATTCTGGTATCCTTCTTTTAGTAAATACTCACTAAGGCGTTTATACCATATTCTCTCAGATTGTTTCAACCCATACAGGGATTTTTGTAACTTTATGGAATACAAGTTTCGAGATCCCAATCGATATGATTTAGGTAGTTTCAATCCTTCTGGGAGTTTCACGTAAATATCATAATCAAGTGATCCATACAGATATGCAGTAACTACATCCATTAAACACATTTCCAGTTTTTCAGCAACTGTAAGACTTAACAGAAATCGAAATGTGATTGTATCCATGACTGTGGAATACGTTTCATCATAATCAACTCCAGGTCTTTGTGAGAATCCTTGTGCAACCAAACGTGCTTTGTATCTCACAATTTCATTTCTTTCATTTCGTTTTCGAACAAAAACCCATTTGTAACCAACTGGTTGAACATCTTCTGGTGTTTTCATTATGGGTCCAAAAACTTTTCGTTTATTCAGAGAGTTTATCTCCGCCTGGATTGCTTATTCCCATTTTTTCCAATCATGTCTATTTCTGCATTCTTCCATACTACGTGGCTCATGATCATCATATAAAATATCTACTGCCACTGTGTAGGAAAATAGATCATCAATTTTCATTTCATTTCTATTCCATAATTCATGATTGAAATTTACAGAAATTTCTTCATTTTTCGATTATGATATTCTTTGATCATTTTCTCCTTCAGGGAGATTATTTTCAGAGATCTCAACAACTTCTGTGATTTCATTAGATGTGATTTTAGGATCCAGATCATTTTTCGTTCTTTTTCTTGGAACTATATCTTTTGAACCAAGGGGTCTACCACGCTTCTGGCGAGGGATATGAGTTTCATTTGCTATTGTCTTTTGAGATTGTCCTTCTGGAACATTTACCCTTGCTGGTACATTAGCAGCTTCTATATAAGACTTGGTTATTTTCGAAGTATCATTAAATGCATCAGACATTCGATTAGCTATCATTTGTAAATGTAGGATCCTTTGAATTTCTAGTTCACATTGTCGAGTACGTGGATCTATATGCGCTAATGTGGGAACTTTCCATGCTAATTCAAGTTTCTCTTCAGGAGAAATCTTTTCTTTTCCAAGTGACGGAAAATTACTTTCATCAAATTGACAGTCAGCGAATCTAGCTATAAACAAATCTTCTGTCAATGGTTCCAAATATCTAATAATTGATGGATCAAAACCCACATATATTCCTAAACGTCTTTGGGGTCACATTATTGTTCTCTGAGTTATGGTAATGGGTACATATACAGCACACCCAAATGTTCTCAAACGCGAGACGTTAGGAGGATGCCCAAACACTAACTGTAATGGAGAATATTGGTTATAAGTTGTTGGGCGAATACGAATCAATGCAGCAGCATGCAATATAGCATGTCCCCAAACAGTTATCGGTAATTTCGAGCGCATTAATATAGTTCGCGCAATTATCTGAAGGCGCTTAATTAATGATTCAGCTAATCCATTTTGAGTATGAACATGCGGCATAGGATGTTCAACATCAATCCCAGATACTTGACAGTATTCATCAAATGCTTTCGATGTAAATTCCCTAGCATTATCAAGTCTTATACTCTTAATAGGGTAATCTGGAAAATGAGCTCGTAATCGAGTAATCTATGCTAACAGCTTAGCAAAAGCAACATTATGAGTGAATAACAAGTATATATGAAACCATCTTACGGATGCGTCTATCAAAACCATAAAGTAGCGAAAAGGTCCACTAGGTGGATGAATGGGTCCAAATATATCTCCTTGAATTCTTTGTAAAAATGATGGAGATTCAAAACCTACTTTCGTAAACGATGGTTTCGTTATCAATTTCCCTTGGGAACATGAGATACATAGGTCCCTATCATTTAGTAGGATTTTATAATTTCTCAGTGGATGCCCATTTGAATTCGCTATTATTCTTCGCATCATTGTAGATCCCGGATGCCCAAATCAATCATGCCAAAGTTGGAATATTTTAGGATCAGCGAACTTCTGGTTCTCGATAGCATGGGTTTCAACATGTCTGATGGTTGTATAATATAATCCAGATGATGAAATAGACAACTTTTCAATTACAAGCTTCTGGCCTGATTTGTTCGAAACAATACACAAATATTCAACACCCTTTTCATCAACTGTTTCAATATGATATCCATTCATTCTTATATCTTTAAAACTGAGCAAATTTCTTCTAAATTTGCGAGAGTATAACGCATTTTCGATTTCCAATTTAGTGTTATTTGGTAATACAATTGAAGCTCTTCCGGAGCCTTCGATCAGATCTACTGGACCTGATATGGTATTCACTTTAACTTGAATTGGAATCAATTCCAGAAAATATTTTGTATCTCTAAAAATCGTATGGGTTGTAGCGCTATCGGCTAAACATATATTTTCAGATATAACTAATTCTTAATTCGAACCCATAACCTTTAATAAAATGAAACATAACATTAATTGAATGGAAATGTAATATTCATAACTACTTACAAATATTTACAATCAAAACTAAACTTACATTCCATTATATTTACATTCCAAAAAGAGGAAAATACATTCACTTGTAATTAACAGTTCCATCACCAATCAGGTGATCTATCTTCCCATCAGAATCTTCAAAGAAATCAGCGGTTTCCAGATTTGATATGTCGACAGGACCAGTATCACCATCGCCAAAAACATCAGCCATATTTGCTTCGTTATTCTTTTCTTTTTCTTGTTCGCGTCTCAATTTCTGATAAGCTTCAACTACATGTTTAGGAGGGCGAAAAGTCCTCGAATAACAAGTGGGGGAACCACATCTATAACATGGACCACGATTGAACTTTGGTGGTTCCATAACTTCTTTCCCTTTGCTAGAACTAGCATTATTATTATTCCACTTCTGGGGAGTATTTGGATTATAATATGGATGCCCATAATCCCTATCACGACCACGTCCCTGACCATTTCCAGATCCTCGACCACCTCGGCTATTACCACGTCCATTTCCATAATCATTCCAACGTTCACAATTACGGCCACGACCACGGTAACTACGACCATGACCACGGCCTGAATTTTCATTATAATGTGCATTCACTTCTGGGAATGCTTGGGTGCCAACAGGGCGTCTTTCACTATTTTTCAACAATAACTGGTTGTGTTTTTCAGCAATATCCAAATGTTTAATCAAATCATCATATTCTTGGAATTTCATTTCCCGATACTGTTGTTGTAAAATTGCTTGGGAAGGATGGAACGTGGTAAATGTATTATTTAACATTTCATGGTCATTTTTTGTTTCCCCACACATTTTCAGCTTGTTCACAATCAAATACATGGCTGAGTTGTATTCACTCACACTTTTAAAATCTTGAAATCTCAAATTATGCCATTTATCTCGTGCTTCAGGCAGGATGATCTCATTTTGGCGATTGTATCTAGAAATTAATACTTGCCACAGATCTGCAGGATCAGTGACAGTCATATACTGATTTTGTAAATCATCATTTAGATGGGTTCAGATTATAATCAAAACTTTATTCTTCTGTTGCTCAGTTGTTTCATTATTTTTAACCAGAGTCCCGTACAGGTTTTTAGATTTCAATCTTATTCCACAATCACTCAACCATCTCATATAATTCGCTCCAGAAACCAACAATTGCTCAAATTTGTATCGATTCATTTTCTGTAAAACAAAAATACTTTCTTTAAATTTCCAGATATCCAGAATTCAATTATTCAACTTCAGGTGAATAATCGTAATTTCCCAATTTTCAGATCTCACTATTTCTCGTTACCAGAATCACAATTACCAAACACTTCATGATCTGGAAGATCCATCTAAGTGGCAACCAGAGAACATACTCGTGCTGATAACGTGTTGTAAAAATAAAAAGAGAATTGGGGTAGTAGAAGAAGAAAGCTATTTAATATTAACTAGAAAGTAAACCGAGATCAGAAAGTAACCTGGTAATTCTTGCTTCTTGAATATTATAATATTGAGAGGAGAGTAAAATCAGCCGAGCAAAATAAAAAAGAGAACAACATATATGCAAAAAGTAATTGTATGTGTTATATTTGATTTCAGATTTATACGCATATATACAGTGAATTGGGAGGGCACGTGTTCAACATGCAAAACCTTGAATACATGCAAATGGACATTTGGACATGAGGTGATGTTCACAACATATATGATGTTTTAAGTGGTTTTACTAGTTTTAATCATTTTTAATTTTTTGAGTTAATAACTTTATTAAATTTTATAGTTTTACCTTAATTAAAAATATACTTTTATAGTTTTAGAAAATTTTAGTTCATTAATTTAAGTATTTTATAGTTTTAACTTTTATTTTTTACTAAACTAAAAATATTATATTTTAAATATTTTTAATTTTTTTAAAAAATAATTAATGAATTCTCAGTTTTAATTTTAATTTTACTAAACTACAACTAGTATAACTAATTTTTAATTCTTTTATTTAATTATTTGAATAATTTTAATAGTTTTTATTTTTATCTTTTAATTTTTAATTTAAATATTTATATTTATTTTTTCAAAAATAAGATAAATATTAAATATACAAAAAAAATTATTTTGAATATTTTTTATTTATTGATATTTATTTCTAAAAACCTATAAAATTATATTACAATAATAATATAAATAATTTTAATAATTTTTCAAACATACTTATAATTAAATAATCTCTTGTTGTAGCTTTTAGTAAATTAAAAAATAAAATTATAACAAAAATTTATTTAACCAAATATTTAAAATTTATTAAATCTACACAATATATTTTTTTAGTTTACTAAATTTTTTAAATAAAAACTAAATGAAAAATTATTAAACCAAATATTTAAAAAATAATAAATGATATAATAATTTATTTTAATTTAGTAAATTTTTTTAAAAAATTAAATAAAAATTTTTAAATAATTTAATACAATATTTAAAAATTTAGTTAGATTATTAAATTAAAATTTTTATAATTATTAAAATTAAATAATTAACAAACTCACCCAAATATATAAAACCCGCCCACATCTCATCCAAATACTAGGATGGTTTTTAGAATCATATAAGTATAAGGGTGGTATGATTAGAAATACTTAGAAGTGTAAACTTGTAGTGTAATTTTCAACTATGGTATAAATCGTATTTAACGAGATATTAATTTTAAGAATACTTAATTCTCAAATCCTCATTTGATTAGATCTGATCATAGATTTAGAACCAATTTGTAGACTTAAAAAAAAAAAAAAAAAAAACAAATAAAAAGTAGTGAGAAAGCAAACAAAAAAGTCTTAAAGAACGAATTCAAAGTCCACCATCAAGTCCCCTCACACATTTCTTTCCTTCTTCTTCTCACCTTCCTCCACCTTTTTATATACCCAAACAAAAACCCTACATTCTCACTTACAATTTCTATTCAAACGATCAGAATCCAAACCCGAACCCGAATCATCAATATGGGCATATGCTTTGCAACTCCTAAAAGCTTAGGTAAGTTATGCAGTGATGTTATTATTTTTAAATAATGTTTTTAGTGATGTATTATTATTTTTGTAGATGATGATACAGGAGCTGAATATGGTAATTTTGAGGTTGATGGAGGTGTGATTTCGACACCAAATTTGAAGGTATTTAGTTTAAAAGAACTTAAAGCTGCGACTGGGAATTTTGGAGAGGATAGGAAGATTGGTGAGGATGGTTTTGGTAAGGTTTTTAAAGGTTGGGTGGATGAGAACACATTTGGACCCATGAAACCTGACCATGGATTGGCTGTTGCTGTGAAAAAGTGGGATTCTAGTGGCTTTCAAGGGTTTGAAGAGTGGGAGGTCAGTTCTTTCATCTATATATCATTTACATTGAATTCAATCCAAGATGTTACTGTATTTGTATATGTATGAGCGATTCTAAAATAACCTTGTGTTAGAAATTTCAACCACGTCCTCCTTCCGTTCGGAAATTATATAAATAATAATAATAATATATGAATATAAATTTAGGATGCATAAAAAAAGATATATTTGACATTTCACCTCTTAATAAATAATTACCAACTGAATTTGAATAAGTAGCAATTTTGGATGAATTTGCTTTTATAATTTCTTATAATCTTTTAGAAAATTAGGAGTTGTTTAATAGTTATATAGAGTTTCCGTAAATTATGTACGGACGGTTTGAAATTACTCCATTTTCAATTTTGAGTAGTAGTTTGAAGTTGAAATAAAAATTATTTTAAAATTCATATATATATATATATATATATATATATATATGAATTCAGAGTTTGTGTGGATTCAAAAAGTAAAATTATTTAAATATTATAAATGCGCTTTAAAAATTAATTTATATAATTTAAATAAGAAGGAGAATACTGATATATTTGTTCTTGATAATAATTTATATTTATATGCTTTTGTACCACTCGAAATCGAAAGTGAAAACAATCTATCGTAAACCTATGTAATCTTAAGTTTATATTATATTTGTTTATCGCAGAATGAGATCAAGTTATTGGGACAACTATCGCATCCAAATATCATCAAACTTATTGGATATTGTTCGGAAAATGAACAATTGCTTTTGGTTTATGAATATATGGAGAAAGAAAATTTGGAAAAACATCTTTTCCAAAGTAAGAAAACAAAACTTAGAATATACTTTTTAAATAAATAGTTCTTTTTATAAGCACCAAGTTTTTATTGTTTATGGTGATATTGTAGGTAAAGGGAAATCTCTTCCCTGGATTTTGAGGATTAAAATTGCAATGCAAGCAGCAAAAGCTCTCAGTTTTCTTCATACACTCGAGAAAAGTGTTATTTACCGTGATTTTAAAACCTCTAGTATATTGTTAGATACGGTAATAATAATTTATTTTTATTTATTTATTTGAATCATTCTCTTAATAGTATTTTATGTTTCAGGAATATAATGTCAAACTTTCTAATTTTGGATTTGCGAAGTTTGGACCAATAAATGAAGAATTACATATAAGTACACGAGTTCTGGACACATATGGTTATGCTGCTCCTGAATATATAATGACAGGTAAATGTCCTGCTAAAAAATATCAACTCATGAATATTCAATAATTCATAATAGTTAACACCAATCATCTATTATACAGGTCACTTGAATGTAAAGTGTGACGTATATGGATTTGGAGTTGTATTATTAGAAATACTCACAGGTTTACGTATTGTCGACAAAAATCGATCCCCCAAGCAAGTCAATCTAGTAGAATGGACACAACCATACTTGAATAGTGAGAGTAATGTGAAGAAAATAGTAGATCCAAGACTTGAAAATCAATACCCATTGGAAGCTGCAATTCAAACTGCTAAGCTTGTCAAACGATGCCTAGAAAGAGACCCTGCAAATCGTCCTTCTATGCGAGAAGCCTCGATTATTTTAGATCGAATTAGTCAAATTTCTCTTTAATAAAATATATTTTCAAATTTTATTCGAAATTTCATTGTAAAAAATACATTTTGTATTGTGAAATATTATTATTATTATGATGATGATGAGATGAAAGTTTCTGTTTGATTGTTGAAATAAATATGGATTTATCATATATTATTCTTGAAACGAAATAGAAAATATAAATGGGCCGATTCGGGTAAAACGACCCATATGACCCATATCCATCTCCAATTAGGTACTAACCCGGCCCAATATCCGTTATATATATACAAATAATACCCGCGCTTTCTCTCGATTTAGCCAAATCCTCTTCGATTCCCTCTCGATCTCTACTCCGTCGTCTCCGGCGGCAGCCGGTGCTTAATCAACGACATTGATTCTCTCTGGAGGCCGGAAATCATGCCAGAGCTTGCTTATGTCAGCGATCGGCCGGTGACGTAATCAATTTTTCTTTCGTTTTGATCAATCTGTTATCTATCTACTGGTTTTGTTTTTTCTTTAGGTTTACCTTCGATTCTCGTTTGAATCACGTCTTTGATTTTTATCTTCTTGCTCGGATTTTGGTTTTGTTTCAGGTCCTGCTCGGTTTGTGTTGATATTGCAGAAAAGCTAGCGGTGGTTAGTCTTTAGTTGTTTTTATTGAATTTTTACGTAATTTGCAGTCGTGATGTTTTGTTGAATATGCTTAATTAGGTTAATTTGGTTACTTAGGTTAATTAGATCTGAGAGGTCATAGATTTGGACTTACAGAAGAAGAAAGTTTGAATTCAAAGTCCACCACAAGTCATTTTCTCATCATTTTCTTCACACGCATTCATCACACCTTACTCCACTCACTCCCTTATATAGCACAACAAAATCCTTACATTTTCACTATAATTTCCATTCTCAATTCTCTGAATAAGGCTTTGGGGTTGGGGCTAGTAATTGAAGGGAAATCTATTAAGTGAAAAATCACCAATATGGGTATATTCTATGCAACTCCTAGAAACTTAGGTAAGTTGTTGTAATATAGCTCATGAATTTCTATTCAATTTCTAGATAATGTGTTTACTGATGCATTTTTGTGTTATATAGATGATGCAAGAGCTGAATATCATAATAATTTTGATGTTGATGGTGGTGTGATTTCGACACCAAATTTGAGGGAATTTAAATTGAAAAAACTGAAAGCTGCCACTGGGAATTTCAAAAGGAGTAGGAAGATTGGTGAGGATGGATTTGGTAAGATTTTCAAAGGTTGGGTGGATAAGAACACATTTGTACCCATGAAATCTGACCATGGAATGGCTGTTGCTGTGAAGAAGTGGGATCGTAGTGGCTTTCAAGGTGTTGAAGAGTGGAATGTGAGTTCTTTCAAGGATGGATTTGGTAAGATTTGGTAAGATTTTCAAAGGTTTGGTAAGATGATCCATATGCGCCAAAGTTGGAACCTTCCAGGTGAGAATTATTACATTTTCCAAGCGATGAAAAATTACTTTCATCGAAATGACAATCAGCGAATCTAGCTGTAAATAAATCTCTTGTCATTGGTTCCAAATATCTGATAATTGATGGGGAATCAAAACCCACATAAATTCCTATACGTCTTTGCGGCCCCATATTCGTTTTTTTAGTTGGGGTAATAGGTACATAAACAGCACACCCAAATATTCTCAAATTTGAGACGTTAGGAGGATTCCCAGATACCAATTGTAATAGGGGAATATTGGTTATAAGCAGTTGGACGGATACGAATCAAAACTGCAGCATGCAATATAGCATGTCCCTAAACAGAAACGGGTAATCTTGAGCGCATTAACAATGTTCGCGCAATTAATTGAAGGCGCTTAATTAATGATTCAGCTAATCCATTTTGGGTATGAACATGCGGAACTGGATGTTCAATATCAATCCCAGATACTTGACAATATTCATCAAATGCTTTCGACGTAAATTCACTAGCATTATCAAGTCTTATACTCTTAATAGGGTAATCTGGAAAATGAGCTCGTATCGAGTAATCTGTGCCAGCAATTTTGCAAAAGCAACATTACGAGTGGATAACAAGCATACATGGGACCATCTTGCAGACGCGTCTATCAATACCATAAAGTAGGAAAATGATCCACTAGGTGGATGAATGAGTCCACATATATCTCCTTGAATTCTCTGTAAAAACGATGGAGATTCAAAACCTACTTTCGTAAACGATGGTTTCGTAATCAATTTCCCTTGGGAACATGAGATATACAGGTCCCTATCATTCAGTAGGATTTTATAATTTCTCAGTGGATGCACATCTGAATTCGCTATTATTCTTCGCATCATTGTGGATCTCGGATGCCCAAATCTATCATGCCAAAATTGGAATATTTTGGTTTCAAAGAACTTCTGGTTCTCAATAGCATGTGTTTCGACATGCCTGATGGTTGTATAATATAATCCAGATGATAAAATGGGTAATTTTTCAACTACAGCTTCTAACTTGATTTTCTTGAAACAATACACAGGTATTCAATACTATTTTCATCAACTGTTTTGATGTGATAATCATTTATTCGTATATCCTTGAAACTGAGTAAATTTCTTCTGGATTTGCGAGAGTATAATGCATTTTCGATTTCCAATTCAGTATCATTTGGTAACACAATTGAAGCTCTTCCAGAGCTTTCGATCAGATCTACTGGACCTGAAATGGTATTCACTTTAACTTGAATTGGAATCAATTCCAGAAAAATATTTTCTATCTCTTAAAATCGTATGGGTCGTAGCACTATCAGCTAAACAGATATCCCCATGTGAAGCCATTTCTTGGTTTGAATTCATAACTCCTTATTGAGGGTCCCAAATAATTCTTTGGTTTTTACTATTTACTCGCAATCATCACAACATTTCATATAATTTCTTCCAGAAACTTCCAGCTCGTCAAATTTCATATTTTTCATTTTCTACAAAATAAGAATACATTCTTTAGATTTCCAGAATTCAGTTTCAAAAAAATTCTATTATTCAGCTCGGATGAATAATATTATCATTTCAAACTTTTCAGATCCACCATTTATTCAACTCAGGTGAATAATGATATTTTTCCAAAAATTTCCAAACCCATCATAATTTTCAAAAGGGAAAATTATATAAAATAAACCAAATAAAGTTTAAAAATTCAAAACTAAACCAATAGAAGTTTATTTCTATTTTTGAGCCACTCAAACTTTAATTTTCAAAAATAGACCATCACATATGTGAAGGTTCTCTTCACACCTTCACAGATCAGTGTAAAAGATCTTCACAGAAGGATAAAATGGTCAATTTGGTTCATTTTTGAATAGTGAAAGTTTGAAAGATTATTTTTGTTAAAATTTTAAAGTTAGGTTATATGATGTAAATAAAAGTTATAAAATAACAAAAATGAAAATAACCCTTTCCAAAATTTCTCAGAACACATAGAAAAAAGAAAACATCATCACCAGACACTTTCTGATCTGGTAGATCCGGCAAAGCGGCAATCAGAGAGTATACTCGTGCTGATAACGTGTTGTAAAAATAAAAAGAGAGTGGGGTAGAAGAGAAGAAAACAATTTAATATTAACTGAAAAATAAACTTGGATAAAAAAATAAACCTGGTAATCTTGGAACACTTCTAATAATGTTGGAATACTTTTGGAATATTATGGAATTGTGATTTATGAAATAAGAAAAATCAAAATAAGAATAACAAGAAAAGAATGGAAACCAACCAAAACCACACCCACACTTTATTGATGTGATTATCAAACATATATATATATATAAAATCTATATATACCATGTGAAATAAGTAGAAAAATAAACATGCGTGGAGGTACGTGTACTGATGGTAGAATCCACCTCTTTAGTAGCTGGTTTACAATAAATTATAAACACATACATATAAATATATAAATAAAAAATAAAAATAAATAAAATATAATTTATTTTACCAATTAAATTGGTTTGAATATATATTTATATCACTTTGATTGAAAATTAAAATAAAAATAAAATTTTATAAATTATATTTTTTAATAAAAAATAAAAATAAAATTTTATAAATTAAAATAATATAAAAATATAATTTATATTATTAAATTATTTTTTTAAAATTAAATATTATTTTAAATAAATAATATTAGTATAATTATCGAAATAATTTATCTGTAAATTTTAAGTGAATTGAATTTCACGTTATAAAATAAAATGATTAATCAATCCTACCCTTCCTACTTCTTGTGACTGTATAATGGTACGTCTGTAAATAAAAGAAAAATTAAGGCTATTGAGCGATTTAAAAGGACACGTGTTATTCTGAACATACCAAATGAAAACCACCTCTAACCGAATTCTCTCAAATATTCTCTCCCAAGCTTTCGCGCTACTCTCTCTCTCGAGCTCTTCTCTCACAATCGCTTTTCAGGTCTCTTCGCTGTTCTTCTCTGATAATCTTAGCTGATTTTGGATTTCGAGCTTCGATTGATCGTTCGTTCGATTGCTTTGTTGATTCGCGCCATAATTGTTCGCTTTTCTGTTTTTGTTTTGTGATTCTGTTAGTTGTTGTTTGCTGTTGATTTCGTGCCCTAATTGATGATTAAGTTGAGTGAAATGGTTTGGATTTTGAGACAGAGAGGCGGAAGGTGGACGCCGAGGTGGAGATGACGGTGATTAAGTTTTTGGAAGAGAACGAGAAGGTGGATGTGCTGGGTCAGGCCTCAGGTCGGTTTTCAATGTTAATTTCATAAGATTTTTGTGAATGTTTGAAACTATAATATAAAAAAAAAATTAGGTTTTCGATTTCTCTGAAGTTTATCTGAATTCTATGAGGAAGTTTATGTTTGGATTATTAATTGGTAGGTTTGATCTAAGATATGTACGTTGAGACCTCATGTCGATATACTGTGTGATTTCACTGCTGATGCGTTGTGTATCTGAATTCCTGATGATTTGTTGTGAATGATTTGTGAGACGAAATATCTAATAAGAATAACTGTTACTTGTTTCATGAAGATTTTGCAGATAAATATAAATTCTTAATATTTGAAGATCTGCATTGGTAATACAGTATGTAGTATGAAGGGTGAAACTGTAGACATGGTTTGTTTCTTCTAATTGCCTTGCTTATTTATATATAGGGATCTTGGTTTGCTTATTGCATTGGATTGGCTGATATTGTAAATTGTCATACATTTCTGGACCAGGAATTGTGGAGGGTCTTAAATTGAATATTGGTATTAGCTTTATGAATTTTAATAGCTATTTGATTTAAGAACCTAAATGGTTTTACCTTCATTCTACGTAGGGGTTTTTTGCTTCTTGTGGAGATGAGTTTGGTTGAAAACCTAGTTACAGGGGATTCACAGCTGGAGCTATGACAACATTCTGATTTCATCACTGGCTTCCTCTCAGTTAACTTCTTCTAGGCCTAGTGCGCCTATCTGTACTGCTTTTATTCAGGGGATGTCTGCAAATGGTCAAAGGTGGTGATAATCCAGGACAACAGTAGAATACTCCATATGCAGTAAGTATCCTTGGTGTTCACTTCACCTCTTATCCAAATAAATTCCCTTTTCATATTTGTTAACATCATTGTATTTGTTGTGTTTGTGAATGAATGTATAACAGAAACTAAACAGTTTTAGATTATATTTTTTATTCTTTGCATTTCAATTAACAACTCAAACAAATGAGTTTTTGTTTTTTTGTTTTTTTGTTTTTTTGTTTTTTTGTTTTTTTGTTTTTTTTGTTTTTTTTTTTTAAGAGGATTCCAAGTTCCAACCTCCTAGCCCTAAGCTCACTCTAGTCACTCAACAGATTTCAGAGGATGCATTCACCTACTACTAACCCTAGATTATTTATACACTAGAGCTAGCACACCTTACAAGAACTGCTAATTATCATTTCCTTCCCCTTCATTCCCTCCTACATTCCTAACAGACCACTTCTCACCGTTCCAGCCGGCAATTATTATCATTTCCACACCCCCATCCCCACTGATGCTAAATATTTCCTGCCAGCTGCTGCTCTACTCCTCTGGTATACCCTAGTAATAGGAGCTCTAACACCACCCCTTCACTTTCTCCTTTTCTTCAAATGAGAATCAGGAAGTTGCTTGTGACATCTTCAAATGCATTCTCTGTCATATTTTCCCATTTGATCAAGATTTCTAAACCATGCTTGTGTGTACGTGGTCTGTTTCTTAAAACTTCTTTACGATATACTTGTTGCACTGCTTGGTTTTCCCATTAGGTGGTAGTGTGACTGCTTCTGTAACGTCTTCTCTCATTGGTTTGAGTAGTGATACATGGAATACTGGATGTATGTAATCCTCTGTTGGTAGTGAAAGTTATATCTACTAATTCTTGTTAATAGACAAATTACGTATCTAAGTTGTGGTCAAATCTAGTTTCAATACAATTAACATAATGTTAATGTAATTGTTCTCGTGTATTTTACTTTAGGTTTAAACTGGACATTCCGGGTTTTCTGCTGGTCAAAATAGAATTTCCCTCTCCAACCAAGCTGCTGCTATTCTTAGGTAATGATTTTTCCTCCAAATTTCCTAGGTTGCAAGTCCCTTATCATTTTTTTTTTTTGACTTATTGATTCATTTTTTATCACCACTTGGTAATAATGTTTCTATCCATTATATATCATGTATGTTTAAACATCTTGTGTGTTATTATAGGTATTGACTTGGGGTGGCCATGATGAAGGGTGAGAATTGTCATTCCCAATTGTGTCCGGAGGCTGTTAGGGAGTATCCTAAATCCAGATGGAAGCCTCAGCGGCGATGCTCGCGCATCTCAGATGCAAATCAAGTACTAGGATGACTCATGGGGCAGTGAAGTGTAATTCTCTTCATCAAGCCTGTGACAAATTGAATGATATCATCCGAATAGTGTTCTTCGTCTTCTTTTGGAGAGTGTTTCTCAACGTCGGCAAAGATTAGTCAGGTTTGATGATTCTTTCTAATTTGTTAACCTCTTAACTTGCCCTTTTTGTTTCATAGAACTGAAAAAATTTTGTAGGTTGTCCAACAGGATGTTAACCACATAGCATAGCATTTATTTTATAGCATGTTAAATAGTTGTCTACTGCATATTGCATATTTGGTTTGAGAATCTAAATGTGTTCTAAGTGATGACAAGGCATCCCAAGCTACTGTGGTCTTTATTTATTTATTTTGAAATAATTTGATTGTGCAGACTTGATGTTGTTATAGCTTGAAGTTAAAAGAGGCATAGATGTATTGTAAACGTATAAAAATGTCTCAATTGTCAATAGTCTTTGTAAGAGGGGTGTGGATTTGAAGGTTTTCCTTCTGATAAATGATGATTTAGGTAAACGTATAAAAATGTCTCAATTGTCAATAGTCTTTGTAAGAGGGGTGTGGATTTGAAGGTTTTCCTTCTGATAAATGATGATTTAGGTACACCAAGGAAACTAGATTGATCACATTTTAAGAATGAAAATAAAGTTTTCAGTTGTTTACATACTTGTAAACTTTGGGAAATGTTTTAATAAATAATTGGCCTTTTGAGATATTTTTTCTGACCAAAAATATTGTTATTTAATCTCATATAACATTCTACACTTGTACTATTTAGACTCATATAATCGCATTTATCAAATGTAAAAAACAGTTAATAACTAGATATGTATATTTTGTTATATCAATGTAATATAGTAAATAGTTTTCCAACAATTCTACTAAAGATTTTTCTTCATATGCTGCATATTTCTTGTTTTAAATACTTGCATATTTGAGAAAGAAGCTCATTCATTCCTGCATTGAAGTTCTCTTATCTCTCTTCTATCAGAATGGTATTCTACTTGGTCTTTATTTGGTAAAGTTTGTATATGTATTTGATTTGAGGTTTATGACGTGCAGTGCCTGACCTGGAAGACAAATGGAAGAATTTGCAGAAAGGAATATGATAGGATTGGTTTTTATATTTGTAAATTTTGCATGTTGAATGTTTTCAAATAACGTAATATGTTGGCATGTATGATGTATGTATAAATAAATAAAAGCTAGGGGTTGGTGGGTGGGTGGGTGGGTGGGGGGCGGTCGGTCGGTGGATCAGCCTTGGATGGAACTGCCGTCAGAAAGCCAGGTGGGTAAGGTAAGCTGCGGATGGCCATCACAAACTTGTCGGGCCTTTTTATTTCCATTCATCGAATAGGTAAGAGGTTCTAACGTTTTGGACCAGTGGGATGGGCCTCTCAAATAGGGCCTCAGTTTGAAATTTTAGGCCCAATAATACTGTGGAAAGATATCAGGTATGCTAGACCGTTAATTAAAGTAGAAGCGTATAATAGTATGGCCTATAAAACTGAGTTCTAATTAGAATATACGAAAAAGATATCGTGGTATGAGGATGATAGTTTGGTAGCAACCCACTATTTCAATCCATAAGATTGCTACTTACGGCAAATAACCAGACCAAGAAGGTTTCTAACGGGGTTTCTCATGGATATCCGACTTTAAAAAGAGAGGGAAAAAAAACAGAATATATATGTTCAAATCACCCAATTTTTTGAGCGATGTTTAAAAGAAAAAAAAATGTGAACTAAAATTTTGATGGATTGGCTACGTTTCTAACTTTTTTTTTTCTCATTTGTTCCATCAGAATTGTATTTATTGAAGATTGATTTTGTAGATTCCAAAAATTACCTTCCTTTGTTTCTTCAGTATCCTGTCGGTCTTTAAAAATTATATATATAAAATTGTTTATTATATCCCATTTTATGACGGTTCGAATCGTGTCCGTACAAATTTCTGTGTAAAAAATATATATATATATATTAATAACGTTTTCATAGGTGTCCTCACAATATACCGTGCC
Source organism: Cardiospermum halicacabum (assembly GCA_031304145.1). Classification (NCBI taxonomy): domain Eukaryota; kingdom Viridiplantae; phylum Streptophyta; class Magnoliopsida; order Sapindales; family Sapindaceae; genus Cardiospermum; species Cardiospermum halicacabum. The sequence goes on from CM062394.1 coordinate 2,048,945, forward strand.
GCTTCATATTCTGTCACTACACTATATATTTTAGTGACGATTTGTATACCCCACATATATTATTTTGTGGCGCTTCATATTCTGTCTCTACACTGAAGTAAATACCGTGCCGCTTCATATTCTGTCACTCCATTATCTATTTTAATGACGCTTTGTATTCCCTACATATATTATTTTGTGGCGCTTCATATTCTGTCACTGAACTATTTAGTATTTACTTATTGACGTTTTGTGTTCCGTATATATTAGTTTATGGCGTTTCATATTCTCTATCACTACAGTGACGTGACGTTTTGTAATCCATGTATATATAAGTAAGACGGTTTATATTCTACATCCGTACAATATTATTTTTTTTTTAGCGACTCTTCTTATTCTATATCCATAGAATATTTGTTTTCTATGTTCATACAATATTTTCTTTAATAACTTTTCATGATCATTATAAAATGCATTCCAAAATGTTTCATATTTCATGCACTTGATAATCTGTGTAAACAAAATTATGTGACGGTTCGCATCCTATTCTACACAATTCGAATATTATTCTACACAATTCGAATATTATTCTACACAATTTTTATTTTTGAATCCGTATTCTATTATAAACATCAATACGGGTTGTACTTTCTAAATATGATTTTTAAAGAGTGCCGTTGGTAGGACATATTCCACTGCGGTATTATGACGTCTCACATGGGGCCATAATTTCCAGATTAATGGCGGATTCTGCTTTGATTTTTGTGAAGATATAACATTTTGATGGATAAAACGAGAACCAAACGTAACATGTTGGGTTTATTAATTTTTATTTTTACGACTGAATTCTGACAGCATCCTTTACACGCTGAATTTCTTCTACCGTAGCCTACCCGTGTTTCATTTTCGATTTAGGTCATTTCTACCGGTTTTCTTTGTTAGAAATCCAAATCTAAATCATGATGGGTTATGACGTTCTTATGATATAGAATTGACCATCGGCTTGATAAAGGAAGTTTACGACATACCCAATTGAATTCTAAGAGCCCGGAAATAAAGCCAAAAATGTTAAAAAATCTAAACGCCCCACAAACAAAATCAAAACATAACTCACTCACGACTACCAAAGGAGTCCTGAACCCTATATACCAAAGACACAGACAGTAGGCAATGTAGAAATTGGAAAAGGAAAACTTAGACCAGGCGACTTTCACATCGCATAGCATTGCGCCAATAATTATAATATATCAAACCAAACTCCTAAACTGCATCTAGTTTTCTCTTGATCCCTATTGACAATTACCAACCCAGCTTATGCAGAGAATAGACAAGAACTATTGACAATTGACAATTAGCAACCCAACTTATGCAGAGAAACGTATGCTACCCACAACAATACCTTACCTTTTTCCACACGCTTGCAACCTAAAAAGAGCAGTGAAAAAATTGTCACAAAGAATTTTTAAACACATTATAAGTGAATTCATAAGAAATGTAGACATGTAACAAGGGTAAACACAAAATGATCACTGGAAATATAAATTCACCTTCCAAAGTAGATTGTGTCTATATATTTAACACCCAATGAATCTATAGTTTTGAAGCCATGGACACTTGGTGAATCATATGATCAGAAGCACTACATACACTTAAGACAAATTAAGGTTAGATGCATGTAGAAGTAAGTGTCAAGAAACCACGCATAAGAAACCACGCATAACCAGCATCCACTACTGTACAACAAATCAATGTCACTTCACTCAGATAAACAACTGTTATTAAACATGCACAGATAAAGAGATTTTAGAGTCTCACACTGGTTTCCTTTCCTTTATACTTGTTTCGATGCTTCCACCGTTAAAAAAAACAATATGGATTAAACCACCCTTTTCAAATCCAGTAAAATAAAACAAACCTAATGTCCATTTTACCTCACTGACACCTAAAAATGAGTTCATCATAGCAGGCCTTGCAGCTAGTCATTTTCAACTTAAATGATAGTATTACCGTGAAAAAAAAATTACAAAAAATTTAAAAAATCTTTATGAAAGCATACCTGACAAATGGCTGCGGAGGCACATTGGAGGATCATCATCGCAAGAGAAATATTGAGATCTATTGTCAAGAACCATAAATCTTAGCTACTAGTACTACCATCCCAATAATCAAGGAAGTCATCCTTTTGTGGCTGCAAACTAGATATCCCTCCTTGTCCCCAACCTTTCTGTACCTGCTTCAGAGTTTTCATAGCAATACTACTGCCATTGTCTCTGTCCAGGATACAAAAAAGAGGGAGAAAAAAAATTATAATTATGGATGATCGAATTACAGAAATTCTATAAAGATTATCACACAACACATACTCTTCTTTAATAAGTAGACAGAACATCAGAAAGAAAAGCTACAGCCTTATGCTCATAGTATGAGTGCAATATAACATGACTTTAAGTGCCGAGAGGATAGAAAAACTAACTGAAAGGTTCACAGATGAAGTTATGATGCTGCTAACATTGAACGTTGAGACATCCAACAGCAGATTATTAAGTATTAATACGATTAAATTCAATTAACTAATAACTAGAAAGGAAAAATCAGAGGAAAATGGTTTTGTAGTTTCTACCGCCCAACGAACAATGGACAAGACAATGAAGACAACATGAAAATGTCAACAAAGATAACATGAAAATGTTAAGCCCCTATCACTCAAATTTATCAAAGGAAGAAGCAAGGTAAAGAAGTAGTTACCTAGGAGTTAGTACATGAGTGTGTTCACAGTGACAATTAGAAGGTAAGTAGTTCGTTAGGAACATCAGGAATTGAGATCTGTGCTGCGTGTGGCTGCATTGTCTACTTGCGTGAGGTATGTAAGCTCTATAGAAAAATAATCTAGGAAGACTAGTAGTATCAGTCATCATCTGAATATTGTTGAATTCTTTAAGTCCGAGGCTAGGAGGTTGAGATACGTCATAAATCTTAGGCTTGTATCAGTTCTTACTAGAAATGCAAGTTTATCTATGAGCTACCGTTTGTTACTAGTACCACACAGCCTTGGTATCAAAGCCAAGTTAATCCTTGAGATGAATGAAAAGATAAGCAGTGGTGGAGGTTGAGAGAACGGTCTCAAGGCTTTGTGGTAGTCTCTCAAGAAGAGCATAGCATTGATGAATAGAAAGAATGCTGGAATCCACCCATTCGGGCAGAGATGCTTTTTTAGGGAAGCCAGTTCACGAGAGTAAAAAATGTGACTGACTGGTAGCATTGTGCCTGGATGGAAGATACAGTGCTGTACAGCCGTATATACCATTTATACACAATACAGACCAAAATCCATGTTGTAACGGCTGTACAACGGCCAGAATAATGCCGTAACCATTCCTGTACCAGAAATGTGCTGTACATGGCCATACACTGTATATAGGGCTGTAAATATGATGAAACGGTCCATACACAAAACTATGTATATAGAAGAGTATAAAGGTTTTGATGAAAGGAGTAGTTGCATTGTTGAAGTAGGCATGAAAGGCTACTAGATTCTACCCAAAATCTGTCTCTGCAGAAACTGAATTTGCAACCAATATGCACTATATAAGAAAACTACTCGTCAGAGAAGGTTGAAGGAGAAAAAAAAAAGAGAGAACATGTTTAATAAGATCCTATATTTTAATAAAACTGTAGATAAATTCTTCTCTAGATAGTATATATACATATAAAACATGTTTGTACCATAGTATGGAGAAGGTAAAGCCTTATATTGGTATCGATGGATGAGCAGTCGAATTCCCTTGATTGGGAGGAATTTAGGGAGTTACGATTAATAAAGTTCAGACCAATTCATGACAGGCACCCAATATGAGAGATGATTGGTTCTGAAGCAACAAGGTTCTGGAGAAGATCACATCAATAAGCTGGCAGCCCCACAACAACAGTTACCTGATGAGGTCCTGGAAGGAGCAACAAAGCCGGGAATGGCAAAGGAGGTGAAAACAGAGATGGATCTTCTTAACCCAAGAAGCATGGAAATGATGATGATGATGACGATAATGGATCAACAGATTGAGGTAAGGAATAAGGATATGTGAGCAGGGTAAATATGGGCAAAAAGCAAGAGTAAGGAGTATGAAGGAGGATTCAAATGTGGTAAGGTGCAGGGTTATGGAGAGAGAACTATTGAAAAACCAAAAGAAATTCAAATGTGTCACATATCAATTATAGTTACCAGCAGAGGGGCACATGCACTCAATACTCCATGTATCACAACTCAAACCAGTGAGAGAGACGTCACAGAAGCAGTCGTACAGTCACCAAATATGGAAAACCAGACTGTGCAACAAGTATATCCCGAATAAGTTTTGAGAAACAGACCAAGAACACCGAAGCATTGTTTAGAAATTTTGATGAAAGTGGAGTGATGTTAGAACCCCTATTACTAGGGTATACCAGAGAGTAGAGCACAGCTGGGAGGCCATACTTAGCATCAGTGGGTACCAGGGAGTGGAAATGATAAGAATTGCCAGCTGGGAGGGTGAGGAGTCTTAGGAATGTCGAAAGGAACGATATTTGGCAGTTTTTGTGTGTTAGCTCTAAGTGTATAGATAATTTAGGGTTAGTAGGTGAAAGCATCGTCTGAAATCTGTTGAGTGGATAGAGTGAGCTTAAGGCTAAGAGGTTGAAATCCTCTTTAAAAAAAATTTTTTTTTTTAATATTTGTTTGAGTTGTTACTTCAAATGCAAACAATAGAAAATAATATCAAAAGCTGCTAGTTACTGTTAAAAATCATTCACAAACCCAACGAATACAATGATGTTAAGCAAAATGAAAAATGAATTTATTTGGATAAGAGGTGAACAACAAGGATACTTACTGCATATGGAGTATTATACTGCTGTCCTAGATAATTACCACCTTTTACCATTTTCAGACGTCCCCTGAATAAAAGCAGGATTGATAGATACAGCCAAACTCATCTCTACAAGCAGCAACAAACCCCTACCTCCAGCCAAACCCTGGTTACAGGATAAAGATAAACCATTAAATCAATTACCAAAGACTCTTAAATCAAATAGCTATAGGAATTCATACAGCTAATGCCTAATACTAACCTTCAATTTCAGACCATCACAATTCCTGGTCCAGAAATATAAGGCAATTTACAACATCATCCCAATCCAATAAATGAAATATACTCTGCAATAAACAAATGAATATCCCTCACAATCACATAGATAATAAGCCAGGCAATTAGAAGAAACAAATGTCTACAGTCTCAACATTCATACGACATTATTACTGTATTAGAAATGCCTGCGAACTTACGATCATCAATTATTAAGAATTTATGTTTATCTGCCATCTTCATGAAACAAGTAACACTTAGCCTTATTAGATATTTCATCTCAAAAACAATTCATAACAAACCGTCAAGAATTCTAACACAAACCACTCTGATTTTTGCACATAAAATCAGAAATGATATCATGCAGTACATCAACAAGAAGTCTCAAAATATCTAATCAAAACATAAAAGAGTTCAGATAAATTTCAGAGCAATCGAAAACCTATTTTTGTATATAATAGTTTCAAGCATTCACAAAAGGCTTATGAAATTGACACAGAAACCCAACCTGAAGCCGGACCCAGCACAATCACCTTGTTCTCTTCCAAAAACTTAATCACCGTCATCTCCATCTCCGCGTCCAGCTTCCGCCTCTCTCTCTCAAAACCCAAGCCATCTAACTCAACTTAATCACCGATTAGGGCACGAAATCAACCGCAAACAACAACTAACAGAATCGCAAAACAAAAACAGAAAGTGAACAATTACGACACGAAATCAACAAAGCATTCAAACGAATAATCAATCAAAACTCAAAATCCAAAATCAGCTAAGATTATCAGAAAAGAGCAACGAGGAGACCTGAAAAGCGATCGCGAAAGAAGAGCTCAAAACCGAGAGTGAGCGAGAGAGATAGAAGCGCGAAAGCTTGCGAGACAATTTTAGAGAGAGAAATCTGTTAGAAACGGATTTTATACGGTATGTTTTTAGAATGACACGTGTCCTTTCAAATGACTTAACATGACCCTTATTTTTAATCTATTTACACACATGCCATTATATAGCCACCAGTCAAGAATCGACGTACATACATTCCCATTGAATTTGTGAACCGGCCCAATTAGCAAGCCCAATAGGCCCAAAATTGATTGGATATGGTCACGTGATGCATGTGCTAGCGACCCAATGGAAATTATAAAGATGAAATAATTGATGGTGTTAATATTTATAGTATGTGTATTTCCTTGTGATTTCATTTATTGAAGTATATTCTATTTGACAATAATTGATTTAGTAGTGCTAACGTGGTTGTGTATAATTAATAAAGGGTATCTAGTCTTTTCAAGTAATGAAATTTAGTTGGGTGTCATTTGGAAAATTATTTTGAACTATAGTCTAATTCGTTGGGAAAAAATGGGGACTCATGTTGGTGGTTGAAGGTAGGAAATAAATAGGGTTAGGTATCAAACGGGAGAACTTAAAGATTTTATTAATAAAATGGTATATATATATATATATGGGTAATTGCCAAAACCTCCCAAGTTCTGAAACGTTTGATTTTCCGCCACCAATTTTCAAACGTTGTACCAAACCGCCCCCATTTACAAAACCAAAGCTGTTTTCTGTTATAATGGGATGTTTTCTGTTAATGGGGGCGGTTTGACACAAACATTTGAAAAATTGTGGCGAAAAATCAAATGTTTCAAAATTTGTAGGATTTTTTGGTAATTACCCCTTATTAATTCTCTAAATGATATATATTATTAATTTTTTTATTTATAAAGAATAAAATTATAATATAAAATTAATGGAATAAAATATAAATATCAAAATAGCAAGTGAGCATAAACAATATTTGATTATAATTGCAAGTGAGCAGAACAATATTTGAAAAATAATAAGATATATACTGCGTGATTACCCAAATTGGAAGAATTTACAATATCTTTTCGTATTTGAAGAAGATATATAATGCGCGATTACAATCGTTTTTTTTTTCATTTATTAAGTTTAATTTGGTGGTAGATTTTGTTAGTCCATTATTCTTTAATAACATAAACATTTACATGTTTTAGTAATGGTTAGAGTTGTAGTAATAATAAATGCATATTAATTATAAATTATATATTTATATCATTCTAATTCTAATTGGTAATATATTTTGTTTACCATTTTAGTTTTATCATTTCCAATATTAATTTTTATATATATTATAATTAAAATGAAGAATAATTATTCATTTATTTTAAAAGTATTTGATATTGTCATGAATTTTAATTTTAATTTTGCAAATTATGATATAAAAGTAATGGAATAAAATATAAATAAATAATAATAATAATAAGATATATAATTTTTTTTAAAAAAATCAAATTTAAAGAAATAAATAGGTTAATAAATTAAATTAATTTAAATATTTAAATTTAAAAATAAATAAAAAGGTATTTTTGAATTAAACTACTTTTGATAAAATATGAAATAAAATGTGGAACAATTAAAATCTAATTAGTTAAATAATTTTTTTTTTAAATAATTTAAATTTTTATATTTTGAAAAATCTCTAAACAATATAACATTTATATTTATAAATCATAACATATCCTCTGATAGAGATGTGATAAACGTATGAATATCATTTAGATAATTAATAAAGGGTAATTATAAAAAAAATCCTCCAAAATTTGAGACGTTTGATTTTTCGCCACCATTTTTTAAACGTCTGTGTGAAACTGCCTTCATTAACAGAAACCATCCAATCATAACAGAAAACAGCTTTGGTTTTATAAGTGGGGTGGTTTGGTACAACGATTGAAAAATGATGGCGGAAAATCAAACGTTTCAAAACTTGGGAGGTTTTTGGTAATTACCCATATATATATATATATATATATACTTTTAGAGTATTTCCACGCCGGTATTGTCTGTCTTACCTGCGACCCAACCTGCATGGATTTGTTCTTCGTATCACCACTCAACAAATTTTGTACTAATTAAATTATTTTGTACCAATTAAATTCTTTAAAAATCTGTTTGGTTCTTGTGTCAACTAGAGGTGACAGAGTATAAATACATAAGTCTCTGTCTCCAGACTGTCCGTTTCAATTCCATGTTATCTCTGTCTCCGATGTAGAAAATATAAATTTTTATCCCTTCAAACTGAGGTACAATTTTTTAGAGATAGAGACAGCAATTGGAAAGTTAAAAATACCTTCATCATCTTCATCAATTCTAGATGTATAACAAGAAGAAATCACCTTGCATCACCAATATTTGAAGTATATTAAAATTTGGGATAATGTGTTCTTTTTATTTTTTAAATTTTGTACCCCTAATTAAATACGATTTTATTCTGAAAACGAATACAAACTTTCAATTTTGTTCACTTCAATTAAACACTCTACTGTCCCAATTTGTATATTCGTCTATGTATTATTCCTGTTTCCACCGAAATTACTGAAACCAACGCAACGTAAATACTTGATATACACGTTATTATTCTCATATCCATATATATATATATATAACTTTGGAGGGTTCAATTACCATAAGCTTTACATTTTCGAATCAAATTACATAATATTAACTTATATATATATATATATATATATATATATAAACATGATAACAAAATAGTGCATGCTCTCCATCTCCATGCTAAGAAAGCAAGACAAATGTATATAAGAAAGTTGCATGTTTGAATTTGATTATAATGTTGTAAGTGGAGTGGTCTCAAGTGGACCAAATACACACATGACTATGAATAGTCATCAATTGTGGTGCATTCTATTCTATTCTAATCAACATATTATGATGATGATTTTATAGCTTCTCATCAAGCTTTGAGTAAGTGACATTATTTTTATTATTCACCAATCTTCCATTGCATAGTGTGGTGGTTCATTTGGCTCGAACTTTTAGGTGGGTTGTTGGGTAATATTTTGTTTTTATTTTTTGTATTGTTTATGAAGAAGATATATATCTATTGTTGGATGTAAAATTGTAATTTGAATAACAATTCAAACATTTTTATTTCAGTAAGTATATATACATATATATATATATTAAAGAATATAATTCATCCCAAATCAGAATATAAATCCAAACATATACACGTATTTCAAAGTTTATTCAAATATTATTAATTAATGTTATGATATATTTATAATAGTAATAATAAATAAATAGATATTATTTAAAAAATAATAATTATGGATAAAATTAAAAAATTAATATAATTTTGAAAGTTTAAAAATAATTTTAAATATTATATATGAATGGTATTTTATTTATTATTTTTTTAATAAAATTTCAAGAAGTAAAACTTCATTTTTTTTATTTTGTATTTTTAATTTATATTATATAGTTTAATTTATTAAAAATTATAAATAAATTATTTTAAAATTTATTAAAATGGACCAATTTAACCTTATAGAAGGCTGTCTATTGAATTGTGAATGCAAATACAATTTGTTTATATAGGAATAATTTTGAAAATCAAAATTTAGAGGACTAAAAAATGTAAAAGAAATTTTTTTTAAATTAAATTTTAAATTTTTAAATTTTATTAATTTAATTTTATATAAATTTTATTTATTCATTATAAATAATATTATATATATATTTTATATTGAAATTCTAAAATTATATGTATGAATATATTTTTTCTTTTTTTAATATAGGTAATATGAAAGGTTTTAACCCATCGGAATGATATTTCTCACATATAACTTTAAAATAATATATATATATATATATATATATATATATATATATATATATGAAAGAAAGAAAAGCAACATGGAGGGTCCTATAGTAATGTGAAAACATGAATTATATTAATACATATAATCCAAAAGAAGAATCAAACTTTGTAAGAGACAGTTGTCTTCTCCAATGGAGTCAATTCAGGACATATAATCATAAAACATGGTCACCATTTTCACATTGTTATTTAAATCTCAAATGATTAGGCCAACTTCACTCCATCAACCTTTAGACATGCACATTCCAACATTCTTATCAACAAGTAATTATAATAATCCTCTTCACATTCCTTTATCTATTACAATTACTTTTATAAATTTATTTGGATTGGCTTTTGCACAATCCATTTGTGATTTGAAAAACTGACTATTTTATTTTTAAATTTTGTTCTACATTATTTGGAGTGTTTGGATGGTGTAAAAATTGTAATATGTACTTGTTGATTGGCATGATTTGAATTGAGAGAGTGAATTGATCACACTTGAAATAGAAGCAAGCCTGCTTTTCATTGTTTAGATTTAGCCGTTTAAAAGTCAAAATTGGGACCCAAATTATTCATCAAATTATGACTATTCACATTATATGTACACAAATTGTTTTCAATTATTTTGATAGATCCAAAGCTCTAATTATGCGCTTTTGGTTTATAAAACTAAACGGTTTTATTCTTATCGTGATTGAGAGAATCTGCTTTTCAATTAGCAACAGCTTTAGGCAGTCAATTAGCTTTATAATATTAAGTGAATTCTTCATAACAAATAGTATAAAAGAAGTATAAGATTTTTTTATAGATAAAATAAAACAAATATATATTCCTATTGATATTGAGAGAGGATAATTTTTTAAAAATTTTATCAAAATATTATTCAAAATAATTTTTAAAATACAAAAATTAAAAATTTATTTATTTGAACATTTATTTTATACATAAATGATTGTTTTTTTAAAGTTGAAAATTGATTTCTTAAATCTCATTTTTATTTAAATTGTAAGATAAATTGAAAAATTTATCATAAATTTAATTTTTATTTTTATGTATTTTATTTTTTAAATCGTTATTTTAATTTTAATAATTTTTATATATATATTTAAAACATTAGTTATTTTTATTAAAAGATGTTTATATTTTTATTTTTTAAATAATAAAACTATCTTATCAATGAGAGGAGTAGAATTTTTAAGTCAAATATCAAGTAAAACATGAAAATTATATTAAACAACAAATATGAAAAAAAAATATATATTAGGAGTTTAAATATTATATGTATTTTTATTTATTTATACTATATATAATTTTAATAATCTTTTCAAGATTAACTTTGAATAGAAATTGAGTACTATATTGTGCAGTTATATTAGATGCATGTATAGTATGGGTGGTTATAAAAAAAATTATGTTAAATTTAGCTTTTTAGCATAATATTTATAATATACAAGGCGTGGCGCCGATAGATATGATACCGTCAAATAAGTGGCAATGATGTGTGTCCAAGCTCTAATTTCCTATTACAAAAACAGCCCTCTATTATTCTATAATTACAATTTTGTTCATTCTTTCGGACCCACTATCATCTGTATTCATCATTAGCCTCATAAGGTTTTCTCTAATTATTTTCAATACACAATTTTATATTTCTTGTGACATACATGATTATGATGGATTAAAGATCAACATCAAATACTAATTCAAATATATATTATTGTGCTAAATAATACGTACGTAACATATTATTTTTATAAAAAATAATAAATTATCATTAAGGTTTTTTTTTTTTTTTTTTTTTTTTTTAAAAAAAAGAAGAAAATTGTTAGGTATTTGAACATCTTTTCAAAATTTTAATAATATTGATTTTTGTTCTGTAAAAAATTTATGTATCATTATAATAAATTTTAAATAACATTTAATAACCGTATTTTGATTAAAAAAATTATTTTTGTTAGAAAAATATTATTTTAAAAAATTATAAAATTTATCGTAATCAATATTATTATAATATAATAGTTAATAATTATAAAATACATATTGAGTTTATATTGCCCTGATATTTTAATTATTGTAAATAATAATTATTTTGAAATAATAATTATTTATATATTATTCTAATTAAGTAATTTAAAGCGTTTATTATTATTATTATTATTTTAGTTATTTATTTTTATAAAAGATAAAAAATATTGAATTTTTCGTTTAAAAAATTGATTTTCAGATAATTTGATAAATAAAAATTAAAAAAGAGGTTATTGTAGGATAAACTTAACTAAATTTATTTAATTGTTTTTATTTTTATTTTATTATTTTTGAAAAGAATAAAAAAAAAAAACTATTTCTAAATACTTGTATATGAAATTATGAAATTTCATATTGTTTAATTAAAAGGTTAATAAAAGACATCTCTCAGGCAAGTCTCTTAATATAAATGAATTTAAAATACTAATTAATTTTAACCGCCCAATATTATTTTTAGGATAGGAAATTGTATTGACCCAATTAGCTAGCTTAATTATTCTGCTGTGAAAAATTAAAAATTAATCAGATGATAAAGTGACAACAGTTGCATTATATATTAAGATAGCTTATTATATCATATAAAGATATGGTGACTATTTAAAAAATTAGTTCAAATTAACTGTCATTGACTATATTTTGATTGATTTTATATTTCCTATGACATTTTATGATCAGGATGTATAAAATGTCAACTGTAAATATAATTCAAAATCTCCATTCACAACAAACGTATAAACTAAATTCATACATATATAATATTGATACCAATTTTCATGTAAACTAATAATTTGTTTTAATTTAAAAAAATAAAATACGATTGGTTAGTCATGTTATCTGTGTGGGAGGGAAATTAGTAGCGATCCATTTAGCTATCTATATTACATATATATATTACGTATCAAAGACAACCAAAGATCCCAATCGAGTATTTGAAAAGTTTAAGCCGTAAAACAAATTTAATTAAAAACTGTTCTAAATTATTTATTTAATATTTTTTTCTATATATTTTTTTAAAACAATATTGCCAAATGTATAATTGTAAAAATGTGATTCGATCAATAGTTCATTCCAAAACGATCACAAATTAGTATTTTTATTTTATTTATATTTTTAGAATTTTATTTAATATTTTAACAATAATAATTTTACTTTATTTATTAATTTTTAATTTTAATATTTATTATTATTATTATTATTTATAATATTATCATTTATTTTTTAATTAGAATTTTAATTTTTCAATTAAATAAAATTACTTATCAAAAATCTATTCACGGAATTTGAATAATTTTAATTTATTTTTGTACTGCGTAACATATTACCAAAAAAAATCATAAAATTATAAATTAAATTATTGGATGGTTATAGAATCGAAATATAATATACACACGTAAAATCAACAAATCAAGTCACCATTTATAATTCATTTTTGGCAAAAGAAGACATAACATGTAATCTTATCAAACCTAAAAGACGTTGCGTGAAGAATTTGACCTAATATATGATCACATGTAATATGAAGACAACCTAGATTACGTGTAAATGACATGTTAAGTTGGTTATATAGTTTCTAGAGAATTGATGAATTTGGATGTAGGGACATTATATTTGAAAAATAGGTAACTCGTCAAGTGGGTGATCCATTAATGGAATTCATTGAAGACGATATGTTCTTGTATTGACACGATGGTGTGTAGTGCGGTGGTTGAAGAGTGTAGTTTTCAAATTTACCAACTTATTTAATGCTTGTTAATTGGTTATATTATGGTATGGAGGAAAGTTAAGGTCTAAAGGTAGGTTTGGTTGAAATTATTTGTGTTTTTATTTTTTTTTTTTAGGTGAAGGAGGAGAAATAGAAATTAATAAGGTAATTTTTTTTTTTTATAATTTTTATAAATAAATTTAGAAAATTATAAACTTTTATAACAGTAATTAGAAAAAATCATTCGAATAAATTTATAATTATTTGTTTGAATTTTATTTAAAAAATAAAATTAAGCTGGAAATTTTATTTATTTATTTATTATAAAATATATAAATTAAAAAATATGTTTGGAGTTAGATTTATCAGTTAGATTAGATTTTAAATTAACGGTAAAGTTAACGTTGAATTGAACGTTTGTTATTAATTTTATTTTTAAAATTAGTTTGTAAATATAAAGTTATTAAAATTTATTATAGATATAGATATAATTTAAAAATAGTTATATAATTAATTATAAAATAAAAATAAAGTAAATCACTATAAGTTTGAATTGAAAGTTATTTTAATAATTTTTTTTAAAAGTTATCTTAAATGTTAATCGCTATTTTAAACATTATTACCAAACACACAATATTTATTTAAAGTTAATAGTATATAATTTAAACGTTATCTGAAATGGTAATTAAAAAATTTTTCTAAACACACGTTAAATTTCTATGCGAGTTTTTTTTTGAAAATTTACAAACAAATATAAAATATGCTGAAAATTTTTATAGTGATTTATAACAGTAGGCATAGTTTCGTTTTATTTTCAATCGAATAAATCAAATTGGATTTTTTTTTTTAAATTACAACCGTATATAAAGTATAAAATTTAAGTAAAAAAATATCGATTATATTTAATTCAATCTACATCAGAAAGTTAATGTATTTTAAATAAATATTTAAATTCAATTTAAAATTTATCTGTAAAATTACCATTCAAATCAAATTAAATTGAAAAGAAAAAATCTCTTTAGAATTATAAACTGACGTTAAAAACTGAACTGAACATGTTAATTCAGTTAAGTTTGAATTGGTTTCACTTTACATGGAAAACTATCTAAAATATCATTTGAATAATGGGTGGTTACAGGTGACAATGTTCTATAAGGATGGTCCTTTTAATGAAAGGGTTATTTTTAAAAACACCCCATTTTTTCAAACGTTTTATTTTAAACACCCGGTTTTGAAAGTTTTGAAAAACCACCTCAAAATCAAAACCACTAGTGGTTTTTGGTAATTTTGTGAGTGGTTTTGGTATTGTATGAGTAATTTTGATCTTAGAAAATTTCCAAATCTCTAAATTAAACATATAAAATTTCAAAACCACTTATACAATACCAAAACCACTCATAAAAATACTAAAAACCACTAATGATTTTTTGAAAAAATAGATATTTTTATAAATAACCCTTCATTAAAATTCCAAACAAGTATCTACTTTCTTTGATGTTGTTATTAATGTTGTTAACTTGATGTCATCAAAACAAATAGTCTATATCAACATTCACATCATAATCTAACCTTATTCCATTTATTTTTAAAAACTAATAAAAAATTCAACAATAAAATTCATTATCACTATTGAATATAGATAGAATCACTAACCATTTCAATAGAGACAATACAATATCTAAGTCGACTTAAATGAACAATTCCAACAAAAAATGACACCTCTTAATCTCAAAAATTAAGTGATTGCTATTAGTTTAGCCATTAAAATTTTCACCAAACACACACTACAAATACTATTATTAGTCAACACATTACTGTTATGTTTCTTTTTCAATCTCCTATCTCTCATTCAAAGTATATATACATTTTCTATAATATAAAATTTTATTATTTATATCTTCTAATAATATTAACATTTAAAAAATATATATATATATATATTTTATTATTCAATATTATCAACTTTCATTCATCAATTCATTTTAAAAATTCAAGAACCATAACTTGGAATTCCCTCTGCCCTATGCATAAGGACATTATCTTAAATTTATTAATTATATTTATCCATATCTATTTAAATTATAAATTATTATTTTTTCAATCTTATCAAATTATATTTATTGTTTATGGTCATTTCTTTTTAAAACTAATATCTTAAAAATAATTGGGAGCTTTGTTATTGCTAAAGAAAAAAATAATAAATAAAATTTATATTAATAATATAGTAATTTAAATATATAATTTATTTTATTTAAAAATAGTAGTCTAAGTTGTTATTTTTAAAATATTTAAATTTATTAATTAATTTATAAATTTTTATATGATATCATTTTAAAAAATAATTAATTACATGACCTTCTCATGTATAAAATATTACACAAGTGAATGCTATCAACCAAATTTTATTTCGCAAGAGGTTTTTTTTTTAATTAATTATCTCTTACTTTTATCTTAAATTATTTTTGTGATAAATATTATTCTATCTCATTTTATTAATTCCATTGTTTAAATATTTCTTACACTAATTAAAATGTTAAAATAATAAAAAAATAAATAAGTAAAAAATAACCAAAAATTAATAATTTATTTAGAAGTAAAATATAGTAAAATAAGATTATTAAAAAAAATAAACCAATAATTTAGTTAATTTATATAATTTTTAAAAATATATTAATTATATTAATTGGACAATCAATTATAATGAAAATAATTATGCCATAGATTGACTTTTGTGGCAACATACAAAATAATCTGTATTGTTATTATTAGCTAACTAATCCATTGATTACATTCTTAAAATTTTTACCAACTACAGCACATGCATACATGGAAGTAATCTTCTTTTGACTCGTATATACAATTACTAAATTAACCCTATTCGTAATCACTATACACACTAGAATACAAAGGGTAATTACGTAATAAAGTGACTGGTTCGCGTTTTCTGCTGATGGATTTTTATATTTTTATATAAGCAGTTTTTTCTGAAACTGTGAAGCTGACAGTAAAGAAAGAGAAAGAGACGCACGGATTCGCGTGGTTTATGTGAATTTTCATTCTTCTAGTGAAAATGAATCTGACTAAATAAACACTACTACACACTTCTATTGTACACTATATATAGCTATTTTGGTCTTCTGTTAGTGTGTTGATATACAGCTCCAATTTGAAATTCAGTCAACAATGGAGCTATTGTGTGGATTCTTCAAGCTTCTGTTGTTCTTGTTCTCTTTTCAGGCAAATAATGCTCACTCTGTTTCTGTTTCTGTTAGCTTTTGCTGCTGTTTGATTGTTTGTTTGTTTGTTTTTATGTGATAGTGTGTGAATGTGTGTTGTTTTTGTTTTTGGAATTGAAATTAGAAAAAATAAGTGAGTGAATCTGTTTTTGAATTTTCAGTGTTTGATGAGGAAGTTGAAGTTGAAAAATAGATTAATGTTGATGATGCTACTGGGCTTCTGGATTTTTATTTTTTTTTTAATTATATGTAGATGACATTTCTATCAGTTCTATAATTTTGTTCTTTGTGTTCTGTTTGGTTGCTGTGAAAACGAAAGAAAATTCAAAATTTTGAATTATTTTATTATTTTTTGAATGCTGTGAAAATGGATGATATATTTTATTTATCTGTTTTATTAGCATTTTAGAAAATTTTAAATTGATTTTGAAGTTACATATATATGTTCATGCAGATTGTGTTTATTTTCTCTGAAGTGCATGCTCAGCAGCCATCAAGTACCGGGTATGATTCTCAATGATGAATAAAGCTTGATTATGATATACAATTTTGTTGATCTTTTTGACAGATATTGAGTATTGACAGGTATTTGTGTTTTCTTTGTTTGTGTTGTTGATTATCAGAGTACAGCATAAAGAGGGATATTGTTCAATGTATGATATCTGTGGAGCGCGTACTGATAGAAAAGTATTGAATTGTCCTTTTAATTTACCGGCAGTGAAGGTGTGTTGCGGTTTGTGGTGAAATTATTTATGTTTTTTTTGCTGCATATACTTGTTCTTGGACTCAATGAATTCAAATTTTCTTAATCTGTTATGATTATTTGGTTGTTTGATTATGATTATGATAATGTTTTGTTATGTTCCCCAGCCAGATGCCTTACTTTCATCCAAAATTCAAAGTTTGTGCCCTACAATTACCGGCAATGTTTGTTGTACAGAAAATCAGTTTGATACTTTACGGACGCAAGTTCAGCAAGTAATAAGCTAAGAACTGAATGTGGTCATATTATCTTTGTAGTCCTGCAAATTCTGTTCAGTATATGAAGTGGTAGTAATAATGTATGTGTCTATGCAGGCGATTCCTTTTCTTGTAGGTTGTCCAGCATGCTTGAGAAACTTTTTGAATCTATTCTGTGAGCTTACATGCTCTCCAAATCAGAGTTTATTTATTAATGTGACTTCAGTAGCCAAGGTCGGGAATTCCATATGTTTTCTTATGTTCCCATTTAGCAACTAGAGTTTAATCTTGCTACTTATATTCCAAGAAGATACGTTACAGGAATACGAAATATTTGGAATTAGATTCACCATCACATGCGTTACAGATACAATGAGACAAACTGTTGTTGGGCTGTTTTATCTATTTGAACTTTCTTACTTGTTTGCAGGTTAATAACAACAATACAGTAAATGGTATTGAATATTACATTACCGATGCTTTTGGTAAAGGATTATATGAATCTTGCAAGGATGTAAAGTTTGGTACTATGAATACTCGCGCTATAGATTTCATTGGTGCTGGTGCTCAAACATTTAAAGGTAAAAGGGTTGAATTTGACTAATATCTAAGACCACTTTATCTTTCCAAATACTGCACATATTTCACTGTGGACTATCTGATTAACTGTTTTCTTCAGTAAGCAGTAAACTTGTGCTTTGCAACATTGCTTTTGGCAGATTGGTTTGCATTCATTGGTAGGCAGGCTCCTCTGAATATTCCCGGTTCTCCTTATGCTATTCAATTTTTGCCAACTGCACCTGAATCATCTGGAATGGTACCTATGAATGTATCTACTTATTCATGTGCTGATGTTTCACTGGGATGCTCTTGTGGTGATTGCACTTCATCTCCTGTATGCTCCAGTACAGCAGCTCCATCACTGCATAAAGAGAGTTCCTGTTCAGTGAGAATTGGATCCGTGAATGTGAGAAAAAGATGCTATTATAATTTCTCTTTTTTGCCAATGGATGAATAATGGATTTAGTTCTTTTCATGGTGGAATTGTAAGTGATGTATGTGTTTAGCTAATTAGGTTTGTTGGTTCATATCTACAGGCTAAATGTGTAGACTTTGCTTTGACTATCCTGTATGTAGTACTCGTTTCCTTGTTTCTATGGTGGGCTTTTGTTCGTCGGTCAAGAGAAAGAAACAGAAGCTTTAGAATGAAGCCACTGTCAGAAGTAGCAGATACTGAACGACATTCTGTTAGTGGGCAGAAAGAGGAGAATCTACCCATGCAGCAGGTTAGTCTTTCTTCCATATCAATGAAACAGAAGCTTTATGATGACAATCGTTCAACTTAGTCAAATCATTCCACTCATAGGACAAGTCTTGCTTTGTCTACAGATCCAGTCAATCTATGTTAGTGGTACCTTTTGTTATAAATACTAATGTTAACTTTTTCTGCAAAACTTAATATCATTTATGAGCTCTGTTATAAGGTAACGGTTATGAATGAGATTAAACAGTTTTCTGGACATCTTCCATGTGAATGCTTTCATTAGACTTTCATAAAGGTTTTGAGTGAACCTGGAGATTTACTTATTGGTGTTTTCATACTTGGGCATGCTGACCATACTTTTACTTGAACCGAATACCGAGTTAATACATACTGCTGTTAGTTTCTCATTGCATAGATCATGCTTGCTACTTATTTTTTATGGTCCATCACTCTTCTTCTGTTCAATAATAGATTGTTCTCTCTCTGTTTTAAACAACCTCAGCTCATTCTCTAGGCTGATCATGTCTTGAATCTTTACATCAGATGCTTGAAGACGCTTCACGGAGTAGTAACAGGATTCAACTTTCAATTGTGCAAGGATATATGTCAAACTTTTACAGGTCATTGCCTATGCCATCAAAACATTAATCATGTTCTTTCTGGAAGAACACTATCTGACTTTGCGGGTAACTTGCTCATATCCAGGAAATACGGAACATGGGTTGCTAGAAATCCAACCCTTGTGTTGAGTTCGTCTGTGGCTATAGTTCTTCTGCTTTGTTTAGGTCTAATACGCTTCAAGGTGGAGACAAGGCCTGAGAAGGTATATATATATATATATATATATATATATATATATATATATATATATATATACACTAGATGGATTTCCAATGTGAACATAATATCTAGATTGAACCTTTTTTTCTTGCCTGACATCAGTCCTTTTTAATTGTGTGCTATATTTCAGCTGTGGGTAGGCCCTGGCAGTAAAGCTGCGGAAGAGAAACAGTTTTTTGACAACCATCTTGCTCCTTTCTATAGAATAGAACAGGTCATTTTCCTTTCTCTTGGTTATCTCTTTTTCACCTTATATATTTCCTTATTCATGTCCTCTTAAGCATTTTTTGTCAATGTTATAGTTGATGAAGCCTGCTAAAAATGATGGTTTTCAATTGGTTGACATACTAGGCATCTACATTCATGTTAGAATTTTCTCTTCGGAATGCATTTTACATGTATAAAAAAATAAAAGTTTTCGTTATTATTTTCAATTTTTGGTTTTAAAAGAAGCTATTATTGCTGAATTGGCGAGTATCTTTCTATCTCTGAAAGAAACTAACATTGACTATATTTTCAGCTAATATTGGCTACAATTCCAGATACTCATGGGAAGTCACCCAGCATTGTGACAGAGAAAAACATCAAATTACTTTTTGAAATACAGAAGAAGGTATTTATTCAGGTTTCTTAAAATTAATGTCATTAAGTGGATTAATGTGAGATGTACATTCAATGTTGATTTTCTATGTTATTTTATGATTTTTGAGTCATATGTTTCTTTCAAGTACAACTATTTTATCTCAACAGGTTGACGCACTTCGTGCCAATTACTCCGGTACTATGATATCTTTGACCGATATTTGCATGAAGCCACTAGGGCAGGATTGTGCTACACAAAGTGTTTTGCAGGTAGGGTTCATGTTATGGTCTGTAATGGCAATTTTTACGGATGCATGTTGAATGTTTTGATAGTCCGCTTAGATAAAGTGGCTTATCAACAAAATATTTTATTCTTTTGTCCTGCATATCCATTTAAGTTTCTTTGTTTTCGTCTTTGTGGCAGTACTTCAAAATGAACCCTGAAAATTTTGATAACTTTGGAGGGGTTGATCATGTGATGTATTGTTTCCAGGTACACTTTGGAACTCTCTAATTAATTGTTGTTTAACGCTTAAAAGAACATCTATGTTGTCTTAGATAACGGACGATCAACTATTATCCAAAACAACACTACATAGGAAATGGTATACTAAATAACGTGAGCATTCAAATAATGTGTTTGTATGAATACTAAATCTTGGCCGATGAACATTATATTGACTTAGCATATATTTTGGATTGCTTATCCTTTGGATCTACAACTTTTAATCACAGACTCTTAATTTTTTTTCCTAGTTATGTCTTTCTTCTTCTGTCTTTTTATCACATTTTTGGGGATACTTTCCGCAATTGGCCAACTAAGTGGACTGCATTTTTCTTTTAGCATTTTACCTCGACAGATTCATGTATGAGTGCTTTTAAAGCTCCACTTGATCCAAGCACTGCATTAGGTGGTTTCTCAGGGAGCAATTACTCAGAGGTAATTGGTTAATCTCTTTCAAGCTTTCATGGGTTCGTTGAAGTAATAAACAAACAATATTATCTTGGAGACAGGCATCAGCCTTTCTTGTAACATATCCGGTAGACAATGCAATAGTCAGAGAAGAGAATGAAACAGAAAAGGCAGTGGCTTGGGAGAAGGCATTTATACGTTTAGCCAAGGTCTGAATCCTGTTATTTATTTTATCTACACTTGTTTTGAGATGGTATTGATTATAACTCTTTGCTATGCTGTCTTGTCTGATATTTATCTTTGTTATATCTTCCATGACAGAATGAGTTAACGCCAATGGTGCGGTCTCAAAATTTGACTCTTACTTTTTCATCAGAAAGCTCCATTGAAGAGGAACTAAAAAGAGAAAGTACTGCAGATGCCGTTACAATAATGGTGATTATTGGTTTTTATTTTAACAGAAACCAACCCTCAATACTACATCATTGAGAATAGGACACAAATCCTTCTACTTTTGTTCACATTGGAGTATTTTGTGTACTAATTGGACTATTTCCTTATGTGCATTTCAGATAAGCTATCTAGTGATGTTTGCTTACATATCTCTTACTTTAGGGGATACACCTCACCTGTCTTCATTTTACATATCTTCTAAGGTACATATTAATTCTATAACTTGTGCTTTAACTGGCATTGAGTTAGTTTATCTTTTGCTTGACGGCCTTAGGTGTTTATGATGGCTTGATGGCAGGTATTGCTTGGTCTTGCTGGTGTTGTGCTTGTGATGCTTTCTGTCCTGGGGTCAGTTGGATTTTTCAGTGCTATTGGGGTTAAATCAACACTTATCATTATGGAAGTTATTCCATTTCTTGTTCTGGCTGTAAGTTCTGTACTTCCTATGCATGATTAAAATGTTCAGATATGAGTTTGCATGTGTCCCCATCTGACACAAATCAGCTGAAATATTACTTTTTATAGAAATTTGCTTATCGAGGAGATGAATCTATATCTTCCTTGTATAGCACTTGATGACTGTGATTGGGCAATGATTTGACATTCCATAATATATGATAAAATTTATGATGTGCTTATGGTTTCACCACAAGGTCTGTTAAAAAGTCTGATCCATCATGTGAATTCTATGTTTGTTACAAAAAAGCGAACTGATATTTTCAATATAATTACTTTGTACTGAATTGTTTGATGGTCTGGCTGTCTAATGTTTTCCTTTTGAGGGTGTCTCCATGATTAGTATTATTGTAGCTTATGTTTACAAACTCTATATATGGTCAGGTTGGGGTGGATAATATGTGTATACTGGTGCATGCTGTTAAGCGCCAAAACCTCGATTTACCTTTAGAAGGACGAATAAGCAATGCTCTAGTGGAAGTTGGACCATCCATAACACTAGCTAGTCTGGCAGAAGTTCTTGCATTTGCGGTTGGAAGTTTTATCCCTATGCCGGCCTGCCGTGTTTTCTCTATGTTTGCTGGTGACTTGATATTTCAATTCATAAATCTTCCATTTATATTTTTGCCCTTCCTTTTCCCTTGTGATCCTATTATAAACTTCTATATTTCATATTTTGCAGCCCTGGCTGTTCTATTGGACTTTCTACTCCAAGTCACTGCTTTTGTTGCTTTAATAGTCTTTGATTTCTTGAGAGCTGAGGATGATAGAATTGATTGTTTTCCATGCATCAAAATGTCTTCATCATTTGCTGATTCTGACAAAGGTATTTGCTGAGTTGTATTATTGACACTTAATTGAACACTCTGAATTGGTTTGTTGTTCTAAATTGTGTTTGCAGCTTGCCTCTTTAAAAATTTTATATGTTTTCTACTGTCACGAATCTGATTGAATATGTCTTGTGAAAGTTTAGGCATTAGTCAAAAAAAACCTGGACTGCTAGCTAGATATATGAAGGTAACCATCTTGCTTATAAATGGACATAATTGACAAGTTATAAATCTTTTGTTGCTATCCTTACACCTAATCCACTTTGATTTTATTTGGCAATTCCTTAGGAGGTTCATGCACCGATTCTCAGTCTCTGGGGAGTCAAGATTATTGTTATTTCCATTTTTGTTGCATATGCTTTGGCAAGCATTGTAAGTCTCTTATTATTTCTGTCTATCTTAGAACATTCAGTGTCCTAAGTTCTTCTAAAACTTTCAGGCATTATCCACACGTATAGAACCTGGTTTGGAACAAAAGATTGTCCTTCCACAAGATTCATATCTCCAGGTTGATTGTTTTATATTTTTAGGTTACTTGTACTTCTTAAAAGGCAAAATCATTCATGAGAATTCACATAGTTGTTATATGCTCACTCCACTTCTTTTGTTTATTTGCTGCAGGGGTATTTTAATAATGTTTCAGACCATCTCAGGATTGGACCTCCTTTGTATTTTGTTGTGAAGAATTATAATTATAGGTATTCAGCCAAAATTCTTTTGATTGTGTTGTATTAGAAAAATGTTTGGCCGTTTACTTGATATGAGATATAAGTTTTGCAAAGTGTATATAAAACGGTCGGCAGTAGTATAGCATTAGTGGAATGGCAAACATGCTTTTTTTAATGTCTGAAATCAGTGCCATGCAGCTTCAGTAAAATGAATTAGCTCATGAAATTTTATGCGAGGACATTCTCCTATTAAAATAAATGATTGATTAAGCTTATATCTTAGTAATTTTGTTGCTCAAGATGGTTTTGATGGTAATATCCTCAGCTCAGAATCAAGGCAAACAAATCAACTGTGCTCCATCAGTCAATGTGATTCAAACTCTCTTTTAAATGAGGTAAACCTTCTAATTATATTTGATCTAGAAGTAAAATCTCTCTGGATTCTCATTGTCTTTGTGATCTTATTCTTAGCATTGTCATTTTATTGTCAGTAAATCTGTATGTATACATGTATTCAAATATGATAATTGATTGAAAATAAGTGATCATGGATCCTTGCATTAAGTAAGTTTGTATCAAGAATCAAAGCCAAGCTCTTACTCTTGTAGAGTCAATGAATTTGTCACAAACCCAATTCTTTCTGTCCTTTCTGTGCCAGTGTTTTACCATTTTGCAAATTTATGTATCTGTTCCTCTTATCTTTTAAATTCAATCATTGCAATTGTTCAATGCTCTCTTACACTGAAAAATATATTCTGTTTCTAGATTTCTAAAGCATCATCAACTCCAAAATCAAGCTACATAGCCAAGCCAGCTGCTTCATGGCTTGATGATTTTCTTGTATGGATATCTCCCGAAGCTTTTGGTTGCTGTCGGAAGTTCACAAATGGGAGCTACTGCCCTCCGGATGACCAGGTTATAGCCTCACAATTCTGGAACTTATTATGTTTTATTCAATTACAATAATACCTCTACCATGTTTGCCAAGGTCCCACGTTTTAATTGCTTGTCTCTTATTTTCTTCATGATAATCTAGTTTCCATGATACAAGTTCATGCTGCTTCTTAATTTTTTATTATAGACTCCATGTTCATATTTCGGGTTATAATGGAATGAACACAATATGCATGTTTAGAACTTGCAATGAGTTCATTAATGTTAACGACCGGTTTTAACTATAGTGGACTTAATATTAATCATGCAAGTTTATGGTAATCTAACCTTTTTCATCATTGGACTGTTGCAATAACTTATTAAGTTAGATAATCTTTCTTGCAGCCACCTTGCTGCCCTAGTGGTCAAACCTGTAGCATGACTGGAGCATGCAAAGATTGTACCACGGTAATACTCCCATTCTGAATAGAACTCTCTTGTCGTGTTATATATATATTTTTTAATTATGTGCATAATGTTGATGGTTTTGGATCTCTTCAGTGCTTCCACCATTCTGATTTGCGCAATGACCGTCCATCTACTGCACAATTTAGGGAAAAACTTCCATGGTTCCTTGATGCTTTGCCCTCTAGCGACTGTGCTAAAGGTGGCCATGGTGCATACACTAGCAGCGTGGAAT
This sequence comes from Cardiospermum halicacabum, assembly GCA_031304145.1. NCBI lineage: Eukaryota > Viridiplantae > Streptophyta > Magnoliopsida > Sapindales > Sapindaceae > Cardiospermum > Cardiospermum halicacabum. Next base: position 2,074,227 of record CM062394.1, read on the forward strand.
TGAAAGGTTTGTATGATTTTGTTCAATGACAAGCCTAAATAATACAAAATTTCTTTACATGTCAATGTTCCCTTTCACATGCGTCTGTAACTCCGTTGGAGCATCTTCAGGTTATGAAAATGGTATCATCCAAGCATCATCATTTCGTACATATCATATGCCCCTCAACAAGCAGGTGAATGAAGTTACTTTTTGACTTTTCAATATGTTGCATTCTGTCATGCAAGTCAACTTCTATTCATCTGAAATCTGCAGGTTGATTACGTTAATTCCATGAGGGCTGCACGAGAGTTCAGCTCAAAAATGTCCAAATCTTTGAATGTAAGATATCAAATTCCTGACGGACACCATATTCTTACTTATGCTACTCATTTGAATCAGTAATATCACCCAATAGCTTGAATACAAATCTTAAACTTTCCTTTTTGTGTTTTTCTTCACAGATTGAGATCTTTCCCTATTCTGTGTTCTATATGTTTTTTGAGCAATACCTTAATATATGGAAGACAGCATTAATCAATCTTGCTATAGCCATCGGTTAGTAACCAGAAATCTTCTGTTCAAAACCAAGTATATTCTATATGTAGTGTTGGTATATATCTAATACCCAATATTATTTCATGTAATTCAAATTTTCTTAATACTAAATCAATCCTTTCAATGATTCACCAGGTGCAGTATTTGTTGTTTGTCTAGTTATCACATGCAGGTGAGTTTTCTATGAGTAGTTCACTGGTTATCGGATAACCTTGCCTGTATGAATAAACAGTTCTGTTTTCTTTAACTTATGCTTTCTTTTAATGTCAAATGTAGTTTTTGGAGTTCAGCAATCATTTTGCTGGTATTGACGATGATCGTGGTGGACCTCATGGTACTTCCTTTTGCTCGACTATTAATCATAAAACTTCTCTGATTTCGAATTGTGACATCAATTTCGTTGCATATCTAGTTTTGACATCTGCATGCAACGTGAAATCTGCAGGGTGTAATGGCAATGCTAAACATTCAACTGAATGCAGTCTCAGTTGTTAATCTCGTAATGTCAGTAGGCATTGCTGTTGAATTCTGTGTGCACATAACACATGCTTTCACAGTAAGCATCAACCCAGTCTCCATTATACCTTCTCGCCTCCGTTTCTTCTGTACCATGTTTAAACCATTCCCTTCTTTTACAGGTAAGCAGCGGCGATAAAAACCAACGTATGAAAGAGGCTCTAAGCACTATGGGTGCTTCAGTCTTCAGGTTTGTCTTCTTATCTTCACAATGCCTAGATAGCATAAAATTCTCCAAATTAACACTATTGATCATAGAAGTGCTCTCAGGAAAGAATCTTTGATTCCAAATTCAATATTTTTCTCTGCAATTCAGTTGCTAAATACATTTACACTATCATACATGTCCATTTTTCTATAGTTACTAACTTTCTTTTTTTCAGTGGAATCACATTAACAAAACTAGTCGGAGTGATCGTTCTCTGCTTCTCAAGGACAGAAGTTTTCGTGGTATCTATCTACAATCCTCATAATTTGACATCACAAGCAATTCTAAGTCCTTTTAACACATCATATGATTTCACAGGTTTATTACTTCCAAATGTACCTCGCACTAGTCCTCCTCGGCTTCTTACACGGTCTTGTATTCCTACCAGTAAGTCTATCCATCCTATAAAATCCAAGTTCTTAATAACCATCAATTTGATTCGATTATGAATCAGACAAATACATCTCCGCATTGGTTTTGATATTTTGCTAAAAGGAAATTTCTTCTGGTAGGTTGTGTTAAGCATGTTTGGACCACCATCAAGATGTGTGGTTGGCGAAAGGCAAGAAGATAGGCCATCAGTTTCATCACAGCTGTGAGAATATCTTCTGGAGCATCTAACCAGATTCTTTTGTTGTGAGTTCTACTACCACATCTCCTCCTTCAGTTTTGATAGTCTCTAAATTACATGTACAAGTAGTGAAAACAGAAACCAAAAACAGCTATTTGACTACTTTGACAGCTCCCCATTGTAAATTTAAATTATAATAGTGAAAAGTATATCCGTCCTAAATGTTTAGAGCATCTGTCTGAATTTCTCTGTATTAGTAAAGTCAGAACTGACAGCCATTCAGACCAAACAAAATAGAGTTTTAATCAAGCAAGTCAGATTTATATCAGAACTTAGGATGTTAGTTGTGCACTATTGGAGGTGCTCTTTAGAGGGACAATTTGAAAGAACAACGATTCTAATTCGTAATTTGTACAGATTAGATGACTTTTTCTTTATTTGGTTTGTGGTTATAGTTTGACAAAGATGTGAAGAAGAAGAAATGAAGTGATTGATATAGATACACTAAAAGGACGTGAAAAGGAAAGGACTTGGTTTATGGTCCATGTAAAGGTCTTGTAGACGACAAGAAACCAAGGTCTATCATAGTGTTCGTCTTCGAACCGTTACAGTCCATTGATTCTGACCTTGGAAGCTGTAATTAATAGTGAGATTGGCATCAATTTTTTGGACCATTTAACGGTTGAAAGTTGACATCAAACATGTCATTGGTTGATACCATTAAATCAAGCAACTGGGTCTATGTAAATCCTACCAAATTTCAAGTACTCATCTTTGAAAATATCAATGGAGGTGGATAAGAACAATGAACCAAGACACTTAATAAGTAAGTTAACAGACAGGACACAACAAATTGAACTTGAGGTTTTGATTAAATTAATCGATTCGAATATGAAATACCAATAAAATATTAGATACGTCTCCGGATTCCTCGTCACATTCATCAACAACAACCATGTGCATCAGAACTATCATTAGTCTTGTATTGTTGTCACTTGATTTGAAAAATCAGACAAAATGGCCGGCTTATGTCGACCAAAATGATTTTAATTAAAAAAAAAAAAAAAAAAAAAAAAAAAGCAATGATGATGAAGAAGAAGAAATTCCAACTTCATTCAACCATTGATTGAACAACAATTTACAATTTGCTGAATAGTTTCAGAACAATAAGTTGCAACCATGGATATATATCATACAGGAACTTATTGATCTGATCTTAATCATGCTAGCTATATATGTATGATATGAAGAATGTGAGATTCAATCTCAATGTTTTTTGGATTCGGAACATCTCCAGGAATGTGAATTTGTACTTGAATGTCATTGATTCCAGAATGTTGTTTACCATCCAACAGCTGACAGTGAGCCTGAAACTGGGTTTGCTTGCAGTGGAAGTATGTGTTTAAGACCGACCAGACTTGTGAAAATCATCAGGAGCCACTGGTACCGAAAAACCTTTCTGAATGATGATGAGAGACCTGAACAGAAAGCTTGATTGTTTGGCCCTGAGATGATCTGAATACATCAATACACTCTTCTAAATCAGCATCACAAGTTAGGAGAACCCATTCAGAGTCATCATCCAAGTATTTCAGATCAATCATTTGCATATTGTCTATGCTGAATCGCCTGGAGATTTCGTCCAATAAGTCTTGAAGTTTCCAGTTTTGCTGCATCCTGAACCGGATGATCTCATTTCCATATGTGACTTTTACTCTCAGCGTGTCAACTTCTTGGGATATGTTGGTGCGATTTTGTGTTGGATGTTCGGTTATAGACTTGTAGCTTTTGGACCTTGGAAGGGGTTGTTGTGCTTGTTTTGATGTATGCAGCTCGAAATCACTCCTGACCCTTTTCAGAATAAGGTCAGAAGAGCTGTCTCCAACCATAGGATCTTCGGTCCTAGCAATGTTTGATGCTGCAGGTGGCATCTGAGTAGTTCCATTCGAACAACATTGACTTGAGCTTGTTGAACTCTGACTACAAGAAGAAGATGGTGATTTCGCGTCTTGCGCTGGACTCAAAACACAGCATTTGTTCTGTGTGTTCACTGGTTTTGATTGATCAGTAGACTTTGACGTTGAATGAGGACTGGTTGCTGATTTATTTGGAGAAGCCAGTTCTGGGAAGTTTGTATAGAATGAACCAATAGGAAGAGTACCAGAAGCACCTTGAACAGAATCCATTACAAGTTGTAGCTTCTGCAAGGAGTGACCAACCTTCTTGATCTGTCGAGAAGGCCAGCGCTGTATCCCATGTTGCCTACATATCCTTTTCAATGTTGTTGGACAAACTGAGAATCGAAAAGTTACAAAAATGTCAACTTAATAGAATCCAAATCAATTGAAAATATTCATCAGTGAAATTTTTACTATAATATGTGCTTACCACCAATACTCTTAGCAGCATCTTTCAAGCTTCCGGCGAAATACTGTCTCAGAACTTGCAAGGTGATGGTTTTCTCGGCTTTAGTTCGCTTTTTCTCTCCATTTTTACCAACACCTAAACTAGTATAGCTACTACCATCGCCAGAATTCGAATCAACATTGCATTCAGCATTCCCTTTCAAGCTAAAATCCTTTTCGTATTGCTCATTGATCAAAGAATTTTCACCCAGTGCAACAGTTGATGATTCATCCTTCAAGTCAAATGACTCAACATCACAAATATTCTGTACCTCCTTCAGACAACCTGACCATGACCGTTTTTCTTCAACGTTTATTGTCTTTTCTTGAACATCAGAAGGCAGAACAACTTCAGCTATTGAAGACCTGGTTTCCTCCTTCAGCTCCTCATCTGTTACAACACGTAAAGTTCGACAAACATGTTGAATAATAACAGACAAAGAACCAAGAAGCTTCCTTTGTTCCTCCGCATCTCTGCAACTTTTCGGCAAGAAGAATTCCAACACAAAATCAGCAGTACCTGTGTGAATGCTTCTTAAACGTATAGCAACAGCACCACACAGTCCAAACATCTTCGCATGGTGAGCTAGAGGATACTCAGTCTTCTTAAAAGAGGTAATATCAGCTGAGAAGCAAGGTTCATTCGTCAGCAATGCCTTCCCAGCAACACCTTCACCTTTCAATAAGTGATGCTCAGAACAAGCCTCATGAAAACTCCACATATCAGGATCAGCTACATAACAAGCCTGATCAACGGTAGAAATACAATGCATCACATTCTCATCAGTATGCCTGCTACCCCCTTTACCTTGTTCAGTACATGAAACCCAAGTCTGAGCTAATGGTAATTTATGCGACTCGCAAGCAGTTCTTAACACTAGTTGAATCTCAGATAATGCAGCTTGGTAGGACTGGTTACATGCCTAATATACAATACAATCCCATTACTCTCATAACATTCAAAAAGCAAAGTTTCTTCTACTTATAAGCCAGTTTTGAGTACATTACAATCACATTACCTTTGTTTTTTCGACAGATTGAACATCAGAACTCCTAAGATCAAAAGCCTGCATCAATCAGAACATGTTAAGATAATCTGAATCAGCGTATAAACACAATGTTCAAACTTCAAACAATGATGAAGGACAATGTTCAAGACAACAGACCTCAAGAGCTTTGCAAACACTTTCGAGTTCAGACCGATACTTGATCCTCCTAGTAGTCATAACAACTTCAATAACTCCCAAACAAGACCTACTGCCTTGTTCAAAAACAGGAAGAGCAAGAGTTCCGCGAACATCACACTGTTGAGCATGATCAACTCGCGAAAACTCATCACTTCTAAACAACTGAACATCAGGAGACCACTCAGGAACCTTGCCTAAATAAACTCGACCAGGCAATCCTATCGCCTCATTAGACCCTTCTTCCGCCGAAAAATAGTAGTTAACAGAAACATCTCTGTAACTAATAAGCCTCTGATTGTTATAATCAATGGAAAAAGGCTGATCATATGTAGTTAAAACACGCCTACCAGCTCTATTCACTGGTAACCATAACTGTATAAGCACATTTTTGTCATGTGTTAGATCTTTGATGAACCCAAGTGCACATATCAGTCTCTGCATTACAGAATTTGCAGGAGATAGACTCGATTTTGGACCAATATACCATCTTTTGCTTGGTTCAGAACCTTCATTTTCATAGTTATAGTCACCATTGACATTGCCAATCATATCGAAAACACCATCAGGCCTTTCTTCTCTGTTGATTTGTTGAGACTGATTCGCGCTTGGAGCGGTATTGATTGCATCCAAAGCAGGCCATGGAAATGAAGAATCAAGGAAGGCAGGCAATTCAGATCCATCTATGGTTTCAAGCCAGCAACCTTGTGAGAACAAATCATCCATGTAATCAAAATCCATAGCAGAATCCAATTGATTTTCGAGCATGGTACCGGGCGAAAACATAGCCTCTTCCATGTCTTCAATCTTTGATTGATTCAAAATCAAATCACCATTTTTCACTAAATCTTTCTTCTTCTGCCGCTACAACCGCAGTGATTCCTCCAGCATCAAAATCTGGTTTTTTCTCTGACACCAATCACAGCAAAACTTCAGATAAGAACATAGATTTGGATAATGAAACAAAACCAACTACAACTTGAATCTAGAACAACAACAGCAACAACAACAACAAATGAATTGACTTCATATATGAAGATATATTTCTCTAATCAGCAAAACAAAGAATCAAACACACAAACAAACAACAAACAGTTACTTGTCAAGGAATAAAAATCCCAGTGTTCCTACTATAATATCAATCAACATATCAGCAAAGCAATAGAGAAGAATAAAACAACTCCACTTTACTTGGAATCACTTCCAAAATGTTGAAAAAAGGAATCATCTTTCTCATTTTCTGATTGAAAATATTCCATCAAAAGAAAAACCCAGAAACTGTTTTATCTTCCTTTTCTACCAAAACATCACCTATTCACATAAACAAAATCAAACCATGAATATTAAAGAAGAAAACAACTCACAAAAATGTGAAGATTCCTCAATATACTCAAATGGGGTGTTTTCAAAAGCACTTTTAAAGACAAAAAACCAGAACTTTTTGCTCTCAGTCTTGGATATAATCACAAAGACCAGGTTTTTATTTTCTCTCTTTGTGGTTTGGTGATGATTCCTATCAATTTGGCAAAGAAGAAGATGAAGAAGATTCTGTTTTCACAACAAAAATGAGACCCCACTTAAACAACTCACTAGCATTTTAAGCCTTGGAACACTCGCTATATATGTATATATGTACATGTATAATAAAGTCAAATCCACTTGAATGAGAGATGATGTGATGATATCAATACACAGATCCAACTCTGGTTTGATCAATTTGTTTTAATTTTTTAATTTTATTTAAAAAGGAATCAGAATTCTTCAAAGTGGTAAAAAATGGGATTTGACATATATATTTCCATATTTGGATTTGTAATCACAAATTTATACAGAACAGAACCATTTTTAGATTTATTAAGACAAGAAGTTGTGTGGATCACTGTTGGTGAAAAAGATTCAAGCTTTTGTCTTCTTTGATGTCAAAGTCTTTATCTTTTTTTTCCATTTTTTTAAAAAAATCACCCCTCAATTCAATTCAACTTTTTTATTTGATCTGTCTCTTTGCTTGGCTGCTGTGATAATGACTCTATTACTATTCCAATTTTTGTGAATTTCAGGTCCACCACTTCAATTTGGCCACTTCAAACATTTTTAAATAATAAAATTTCCATTTTTATTTATATCATAAATTAAATAAAATATTTATTTACTTATTTTAATTTGTGTAAATACAAAAGAAGTAGTGGTGACAAATGATTGGAAAAAAGTGAACACACTTTGTCTTTAAATGTAATTTTGTGCTTTTGATTTCATTTTCATACACAAAATGACATATAAATTGAAATTATGTGTTCCCACCTAAAATAAGAATTTTTTTAAATATATATTTTTAATAAAAATCTACATAAGCAAGTGGTTTGTCTTGTGTGTTTCCACATTAAAAGAAATAAAAATATGTGGTCATGCAAAACTATGAATAACTATTAATAACTTTCTATATTTTATTTATATTTAAGAAAAATATACAACTCTACTCTATCCATTTAAGAAAATAAAAATTCATAAATGGGCCCAACTTTGTTTAAGTTAATAATTAGAAATTTTTTTAAAATAATTAAAAAAAATTAATCAAATAATTAATTGAATAATCAAACACAATTATATTTGGATCATCTTATTTTATTTAAAATTTTTCTCTAATTAGAATTATTTTTAAATGGCAAGTTGTAATAAATAATAAAAATAATCAGTAAAAAAATGAAAAATAATAATGAGATGTGTTGAGATTCTAAATGATTAATAATTAAATAAGTAAAAAAACTATTTGTGTAGTCCACTTTATGATTAATTAAAGATCAATTTGGTGTTAATGGTTGCATATTCTTTTAATCTAATTGGTTACAAGTTTGTGCTTTGGATCTCAGCATCAATACTTCATTTTAATCCAATAGATTTCAGGTACCAAATCAGTTTCCACCTTCCTTATTTAACTTAAATTTAATTAAGCCAGACTTTAATTTAATTTTATATTTAATCAATCAAAGTTTTTGGTCAAAGTTACTCAACAGCACTAGTTTATATTTTCTTTTTAAATTATTACTATTATATATATATATATTTAAAAGTGTTCATAATTATATATTCATCATTAACCATTCTTAATCAAAGTCTTATTAGTTTACACATCTAGTATACATTTACAAACATAAAACCTACCAAATAGAGCTTTAACTCAAATCATATAATCTAATTTAAATTAATTATATATGTATAAATATATATTTTTATACAATCAATTTTTATTAAATAAAAATTAAATCTTTTTTTAAGTTGAAATTGAATTCAAATATTTAAATCTATTATTATTATTATTGTTATTAATTATTATTATTATTATAAAATTATAGTTATTTGATTGATTGTGGATTATTTATAATCAAATTAAAAAATAAATTGAATCTAGATTTAATACTTATTTGATTCAAGTAATAATTAAAAATAATAATAAATAAAAACTAAATTTGTTAATGAATTATAAAATTTAATTTATGAAAATAATTTTTTTAAAAAAATTTTAAAAAAAATCAGAAACTTTATTATAAAAATAAATACGTAATAGATATATTTTTTAAAAAATAAAATTTACAAAAATTTATTTTTAAATTTTTTAAAATTTAACCTATTTTTAATTAAATTTTATAAAACTTGCAAACTAAAAAAAAAACTCCTAAATAACTATAATAATACTTCATCAATTTTTACTCACTGCATTTGTAAAATGGGTACTATTCATCATCAATTTTGTTTCATATTTTGTTACTTATATATAAATTAAAATACAGTGAAATGTGATATTGTTTTGTTCGTCTTAATGTCTATTTTCTAAATATAAAATTATTATAATTTTTAATTATGTATAACTAAAAATATTTATCGTTAAAGTTAAATATCAAATAACGTGTAAATAGTAAATGTAGTATAAACAGTAAATGTAGTGAGTATTAAAAAAAAGAAATAATAATAATAATAATAATAATAATAATAATAATAATAATAATAATTATTATTATTATTATTATTATTATTATTATTATTATTATTATTATTATTATTATTATTATTATTATTATTATTATTATTATTATTATTATTATTATTACAACAATGGAAGTCAAATTGGATCGGTTGGAATGTGAATATGATTAAATATGAGAAAATGAAGATCGATGACGCAGTTTTTTGTTGTCGTGTCGTGCAAGAAATCTTCAACAATATGATTTTGTTTGGTTGTATTAATAATATTATTAATTGCATTAATTTTACTTCAATAAACAAAAATTAGTCAAATGAAGAAAAATAGGTGATACGTGAACCAATCAGAAAAAACAACTAACGTAATAATTGGATATGGAATATTTAATTACAGCCGTCCGATCTTCTCCAAATCAGAGAAGATTCCTCTGAGATTCTCTCGTATCTTATTTGACCCAGAATCTTTAACTTATAAGATTTTCTTGATAAGAAATTTATGGACACAACACAATTCATCGTGCATGCATCTCACCCCATACATATACATATACATATACATATATATATATATACATATAAATATAAATATATATATATATATATTTATATTTATATTTATATTTATGGTTTTAGTTTTTATGCGAAAGTGAAAAAAACTTAAATCAAGGTGGCGAAAGTACATAACATGTATTGTACTTGAAACCAAGTACATATATGTGTAATATTTATACATATAAAATGGAGACGACATGAGATAATAATTTATGTTTATATTATATGGTTTCAAATACTTGACGTTTTATGTATAGTGACTTATAACTATATCTTAAATTCTCTTGTAACATCACCTACATGTACAATTTGCTCGATGAATGTCGTATTGCCACTTGCAGTCTGTATAATCTAATGCCAATTAATCTTCTGGTGTTATATTATATTCCTTTCTAATCAAGTAGGACGTACAAGTCAATTTACAAATTAATTAATAATATTAGCAAGTGTGAAATTGTAGTTGAGCTAGAACAGTCGAGCTTAAAAACAAAAGGGGATAATTACATAGAAATCCATACTGATTTCACAAATTTTCTAAAAAAAAAGTCAGTTTATTTTTATTTATTTATTTTTATTTTACTTTATTATATTAAAGTTAAAATTTCTAGTAGTTGAATTTTGGTAGAGTTCAAAAGACGAATGGAATGGTAGTATTGTCAACCATTGTTGATCCTACCACGAAAATATGATTTTATTTTATTTTTTTATAAATTTGAATTTCATTAATTCTAATTAGACTACTATCATTATCACCATTAAACTTCTTTACAATTATATTAAAATTAAAAGATTTAACTTAAAAAATAATAATAAAAAAAATGCGTTTTTTCCATATTTTATAAATGCTGAATCCCTCGAGATTATTATTATTTTTTTTTTACTTAGTTGGGAAATGTCTAAAAAATAATGTGGTAAAATTAAAAATATATGGAACTAACATGGGTTTGTTTGAAATTAACCAATTATTTAATAAGCGCAATGGGCCCAATACAGGTATTTTCGAGACAAATGGGCCGAATTTAAAGCTGGCCCATTCCAACTTAAAAGTAGTTTATGAAACGCCGTCGTGTGTAAATTGGCGGGTAAGGTAACAAACGGCGTCGTATAATGCGTCACTATCAACAGAAAATCAAATTGAGTCCGGACGGCTTGTCAACATTTAATTACACAAAATGAGTATTGAAGAACACAGCTGTAACTTCAACTATGGTGGTGGTGGGGTCACTACAGCCTCTCTGTTTGGTGTAGTCAACATTTTCTCTCACTCACTATTTTTTTTGTTTTTTTGTATTTGTTTTTTGAAACTTATTATTATTATTATTTTTAAAGCAAAACTGCAAACTCGTCAACGCACAAGTCTATGTTTTTTTTTTTTTTTTTTTTTAATCATCCAATCTCCTGCTTTTAATTATACTTCGAACCCTAAATTATAGAAAAAGGATTAGAACCCTTATGCATTTCGTCTCTATCTGATCTGGGTTGTGTTTGATTGCTGTTGTATGGAAGAAAATTTTCAACTTTTTATCAGCTTCTTTGGGGGAGCTCAAAGAGGATTGTAATTAGGGTTTTTGTAGATTCCTTTTGGCAGGCTGCTCCAGATTACCTTACTAACAAAGGTGAGTAGTTATGCTTATGTTGGTGTTGTTATTGAAATTGTGTGCTGGGATTGCGACTTGGAAGCTGTTTTAGTTAGTGTTTTAGTTGCTAATATGTGTTGGATCAATTAGTCTAGTATGGTGTTAGGTTTTCTGTTTGGCTTTGTTTATTTTGGTAGTTGCTTTTGTTGATGTTGATGGCGGCTATTTGATTATAACTGTTTTGGAGCTTAGAGTGTTTTCAGTTGTTTTGTTCTTTATTTATATGTATCTGAAAGAATTGTGGATCCCGGGTTGGAATTTGTGTTCATTGTTTAAGTTTTGAACCTCTAGTGGTTGTTTGATGCGTTATTTGTACGGGTGATTTAGATAATGAAGTTTAGCTAATTTGGCAGTGAAGTAATTGCTGTAGTATATAAGTTTTTTTGGTATACATTTGGATGGATGGAGTATGGTACATGTAGGATATTTGGATGAATGGATGGAACCATTCTTTTGGATGTGTTCTGTTGTTTATGTGTATAGAGGCTAGGTACTCTACAAATAGTTTTCTTTTTTATAACATGTATTGTATTTTTTGTTTTGTTAATTTTATAGTGATGTAATATTAATACAAAATAATGTTGTTACAGACTTGTAGTGAGGGAATTCGGATAAATGGCTGGAAGCTGGGATGAAAATTACGACTCAGGCAGCTTATCAGATGAGAGCAACCATTTTGAGAGATTTCACATAGAGCCTAAATATGATTCATTTGTATGCCCTTTGACGAAACAAGTGATGCGTAATCCTGTCTCGTTAGAAAATGGGCAAACTTTCGAACGGGAAGCAATTGAGAAATGGTTCAAAGAATGCAGGGAAAGTGGGAGGAAGCTGGTCTGCCCATTGACTCTGAAAGAATTGAAAAGTACATATCTTAATCCTAGTATTGCTTTACGAAACACCATTGAAGAGTGGACTGCTAGAAATGAAGCTGCTCAACTTGATCTGGCTCGCCGATCCTTAAATCTTGGGAGCCCAGAAAGTGATGTTATGCAGGCTCTGAAGTTCATACAGTACTCTTGTCGAACTAGTCGATCAATTAAGCATGTTCTCCACAATTCTGAATTTGTACCTAAAATTGTCGAAATGTTGAAGAGCAGCAGCCGTAAAGTCCGGTGTAAAACTCTGGAAACTCTTCGTGTTGTGGTCGAGGAAGATTCTGAAACTAAGGTTGTCATGCTGAATGTTTGTGCTCCTTTGACACTTGCAGTGTGATTGCGCTTAGTGCTGTTGCTTATGTCTGTTCTTTATTTTGCAGGAAATATTGGGCCAGGGGGATACAGTTCGGACGATAGTTAAGTTCTTGTCTCATGAGCAATCTAAGGAGAGGGAGGAAGCTGTCTCTTTGCTTTATGAACTGTCCAAATCTGAAGCTTTATGTGAGAAAATTGGTTCAATCAATGGAGCTATTCTGATATTGGTTGGAATGACAAGCAGTAAATCTGAAAATGTTTTGACTGTTGAGAAGGCCGATAAAACATTGGAAAATCTAGAGAGGTATGAAAATAATGTGCGGCAAATGGCTGAGAATGGGAGACTCCAACCTCTTCTGAATCAAATACTTGAAGGTGCTTATATTCTATTCATTATCTTTGATGTGTGTTTTTTTCTACATCTTGCAACGATGGTGTTATCTGTTGTTTTTTCTTTTTCGGATTACCTTTGTATCTTTCTGTGATTTACTTTTCAATAAATAAAAAACTCACTTTGAGAATGGTGTGAAGTCTGTTTCCATTATGATTGAATTTAAGAACAAATAACTCCCAGTAATAGATGAATTGCTTGCAACCTTTGCTTCATTTAATGTTTCTATAAATGTATGACTGTAGGTTCACAAGAAACCAAAGTGTCCTTGGCTTCATTTCTCGGTGAACTGGCTTTAGATAATGATGTGAAAGTTCTAGTGGCAAGGACTGTAGGTTCATCTCTTATAAACATCATGAGAACTGGTAATATGCAGGCAAGAGAAGCTGCTTTGAAAGCTCTGAACCAAATCTCTTCCTGTGAAGCAAGTTCTAAGGTGCTGATAGAGACTGGAATCTTACCGCCCCTCGTCAGGGACCTTTTCTCCGTCGGTGGCACTCACCTTCCAATGCGGCTAAAAGAAGTCTCTGCTACAATTCTCGCCAATGTCGTGAGCTCAGGATATGACTTTGAATCTGTTGCAGTTGGCCCTGATCACGAAACACTGGTTTCTGAAGACATAGTGCATAACCTTCTCCATCTGATCAGCAACACTGGTCCGGCAATTGAGTGCAAACTTATACAGGTTCTTGTCGGATTGACTAGTAGTCCTTCTACAGTCATAAATGTGGTTTCTGCCATTAAAAGTTCTGGTGCTACAATCAGTCTGGTTCAGTTTGTTGAAGCTCCTCAAAAGGAATTGCGATTAGCTTCAATAAAGCTTCTGCAGTACCTTTCTCCTCACATGGGTCAGGAATTAGCGGACGCGCTTCGTGGAACAGTAGGCCAACTTGGCAGCCTAATAAAAGTTATAGCCGAAAATATAGGCATCACAGAGGAGCAGGCAGCAGCTGTTGGTCTTTTAGCTGAATTACCAGAAAGAGATGTCGGTCTGACAAGGCAGATGCTAGATGACAATGCCTTTCAGCTTATTTACTCTCGAGTTGTTAGTATTCGCCAGGGAGAGATTAGGGGTGCCCGCTTTGTCACTCCATTCCTGGAAGGGCTTGTGACAGTTCTTGCAAGGGTTACGTTTGTCCTGGCAGAGGAGCCTGATGCTATTACCCTCTGTCGCCAATACAATCTTGCTGCTTTGTTCATTGAATTGCTTCAGTCCAATGGACTTGACAAAGTACAAATGATGTCTGCTACAGCATTGGAGAACCTGGCACTGGAATCCAAGAATCTGACTAAACTTCCCGATCTGCCTCAACCTAGCCTCTGTGGTTCAATATTTCCTTGCTTCAGCAAACAGCCTGTCATAACGGGGTTGTGTCGGCTGCATAGAGGAACGTGTTCGCTGAAAGAAAGTTTTTGTCTTTTGGAAGGGCATGCTGTGGAGAAACTTGTAGCTCTTTTAGACCACACAAATGAGAAAGTAGTTGAAGCTGCATTGGCAGCATTGTCTACTTTGTTGGATGATGGAGTAGATGTGGAACAAGGTGTATTGCTGCTGTGTGATGCACAGGGAATCAAGCCTATACTAGACGTGTTGCTGGAAAAACGAACAGAAAACCTGAGGAGAAGAGCAGTTTGGGCGGTCGAAAGAATCTTGCGAACAGATGATATAGCATATGAAGTATCTGGTGACCCCAATTTAGGTACTGCACTCGTCGATGCATTCCAGCATGCTGATTATAGAACAAGACAGATCGCTGAGCGTGCGCTTAAACATATCGACAAGTTACCAAACTTTTCTGGAATTTTCCCAAACATGGGATGAGCTTCTTAGCTTCAAAAGTTTTGCAAGTTCAGATATTGTATGTAATTCTTCTTCTGTGTAAAGCAGTTTTGACATTACTGGATATTGTTTGCTATTTGTCAAATCAAACTGCAGGTAGATATGATGTATACAGACTAATTCCACTATTTGTAGAGAATCTCAAAGGCCATTCATTTGTTCTTAATTATGCTGTTCATGAGGGAAATAGCCTCTGGAATTGTTATGCAGCTGTGGAAAACTGTTCAACTACTCTAGATACTGGAATTGCTCCATTTGGTTGCCAGAAACATTATACTATGTCACAAGAGACTCATATTTGAAACAAATAACAGAAGAACATATATTGACATCAATGCAACATAAATAAGAACATTTTTGGCCTCAGAGAGTACACAACATAACCAAGATTGAAACATGATTGATTTATAAACAATGGAAGATAAATTACACAATTCGCTACAATTTAACATACCTCCTCTACAAGTGCTGGAAAACAAGATCAGAAATTGGAGGCAGTTGTTTAGGTACAAACGAATGGTAAATTCTATCCCCAAAGAATTTTATAGGTGCCATTTTACACTCACCAGGTCCTCATGAGCGTAGAATAAAGTCTAAGATTTTCTGCATAAATAAGTCTCAGAGAGCAGCAGCCCACAGCAACTTTACAAATGCAGGACTGCCAATGTTTTCGTCATGCAAGAAGAAGAATCCAGTTCATGCGCCATGTGACTCCTGGAAGTATGGCTCCAATTCATTTCTCTATCGGAAACGTCCAATACGGTCAGGAAATCAAGCACCTGACCAAAGATTTTGAACATTTCAACTCCGAATATCATGTTCCTGTCGGAGACAAATGTGGCATTCCAGTCCATAGGAGCATCAGGATGTACAGAGACTTCGGTCCATGTAAGGTACATGAGATCGAGTTCCCACAGTTTTCGAACTGCCTTGTTCCTTCGGCCTATTTGACCATCTCCTTCACACCAGGAGACGGAAAGCATGAACAATCGACCATTTGAAGAAACTAGTTTAGGATAGTACTCATGCACACGAGAAGGGAATGGAGAGGTTTGAATACCAATCCAGAATCCCCTTTCAATGTCATATCCTGCAAGCTTATCTGTTTCTGAGTAAACATAAAACACTCCATTACAGACAACCCCAGAACAGACTATCCCAAAATCTGTAGGCAATCTCTGGATTTCTGTCCATTTATTTGTTGCAGAATCATAGATTTCTCCAGAATCCAAAGGCTCGTCCCAGGAACCAACACCACCTACAGCAATCAACACAAATCTTTTACCTCCTCTTGCCATTGACTGATCAATTTTTTGTCTACTGAACTTGTGAGACTTCCTATGGTACATCAACGAGGCCTCGTTTTCATCCAATACATTTCTGTACTGACGTCTCAGTGAAAGCCTGTGAGGATCTTCATAAACATCTGATACCCCACCAATTCGTGTCCTAGGAAAACGCCTATCTTGCCGATTCAGGAGGCTCTGAGTGATCGAAATTTCTGAATTCACCTCAGCTATTCCTAATACAGGCACTGACCTTCCACACCTCATGGATGCAATTTTGCGCCAAGACTTATTTATTGGACTAAAAACCAAAACCCCTTTGTGTGTCTTGAATGAACTACGGTCCACCCTTCCAAAATTAGTCAAGCTGGAGCATCCTCCAACAATATAGATATCTTCTTGGATACTGGCAACAGAAAACATGAATCTTCCTTTGAGGATATCAGCAGCAATCCTATACCACTTATCTTGAGATGCATCAAAAGCATGTATCTCGCCAGAGCAATAACCATCCTTAACAGTGCCGAAAAGAAACAACCATGGACTTTGATGTAAACCTTCTCGTCTCATCTGCAGGAACCTAGGAGTGGTAGTCAAGTATCTCCATTTCTTGCAGACAAGGCGAGCGTTCATAAGGCTAGTCAATGGGAGCCTCATCAAGCACATCTCCAGAATATCATCCGGGAGAAAGATATGCATCCTGCTGTTCCGCACTGATTCTTCAAGTTCAAGATATTTCCTGTTATTTTTCTTCCAAAATTTCTCCTTCACCCCATAAGCAAAGCAATCCACTCCAGTTTCTTCAGTGCCACAGAATGGCTTGTACGACGTCACCTTTCCTTCTTCGCTAGCACTCGACCTCCTTCGATTACTTGGATCTCCAAATTCTTCACCTGTATCTGCCCCCACTTTGCAACCCCCACCTCTACCGTATATAGTAAGACACTTCAAGGAAACCCCCTTCACATCATCCTCATCATCCCCTTCAACTCTCAAATTTTTCTTTCTCAATTTCTGACTAACACTTCGAACTAGGCGTTTCGACACACTCAAGGCTTCAAAATCCCCACGAAGCGATTCCTCCCTCGTTGCTCTCTCAGAATACATACTTTCCTCTTCAACTTAGCTAAAACTTATACTATAACCCATTACCAACCTCCTACAAATAACAATTCTCAAGTTTTCCTCTCACCATTCATCTGAAACGAACAGACCCAGAAAAATTCAACCCTAAACATGATCATTGAAGCAGTAAACAGACACTACGATGATAATATATCCCTGCTTTTTAAGCATTCCAAGCCCTACAAATCAGAATCGCAATATTAAAATCTCATCAACAATAGAATTGCCTGCTTACATCAACATGATACACATTCAATTGACCTATGCAAACAAAAACAAAAGCATTTCACTTCCTCTCTAAACAACATCAAATAACCACAAATGTATAACCTTGTAATCATCAATACACACAAATGCACCGACAAACAAAACAAAAACACAAATTCATCAGATCCACAACACAAAAAACAATCAAACCCATCCAACACCAACACACAATTCCAAACAGCCCCATTTCCCAGATCAAACCCCATCAACCCTCTATCAAAAAAGCAACAACCTTTACTAAAAAATCACAAACCCCACATCAAACAAACCATAAAAAAACCAAACTTTGAGGTCCATAAACACATATAAAGATAAAAACCGACCTGGGGTCTCATAAAATCTTGTCTGGACTGCTCTGGTTTTGTTTTCCCGAACAAAAACGACAATCTGAGATGAGATTCGAGACGATGAAAGTTAAAATCAGAAGAAGAATAATTTAATACACGAGAATATTTTAAAGGAAAAAAGATCGATCAAATAAAGAAAGACAGTAAATGAATTGTTATGGTGTGTGTTTAGTGTTGTGATTGGTTTGGTGTTGGAAAATTAAGTAAAGAAGAGACACAACACCAGTGATTAAATAAAGCGACTCATCAAGCTCTCTCTTCAACTTTTTTATTGTCCATGTTTTTGTTTTTTGTTTTTCTTCTCTCTTGTTTGGATTCTTCAACTTTTCATCTTTATTTATTTATTTTTGTTGCTCAGTCTATTTTCCTCTTAATTTATTTTTTTAAAATATTTATAAGTTGAAAAATCATCTTATTTTGTTGTCATGAAATAGACAAATGAAAGAGACATGACATAATAATTTGTATGTTTTTGTAACCTTTTGAGGTATATTGATTAAACTTATCCAAAATTTTTGATTATATATTAGGTATAGTATTGATTTACTATTATGTTTTAAATAAATTATCACTTAGTTGGTAATAAATCAACACTAACAAAAGAAAAATATCCAAAAAAAAATCTCATAAATATAGTTTTTTAATTTTAATTTTTATTAAATAATAAAATTATTATAAATTAACTTATAAAATAAATTTATAATTTATTTAACTAGATTTATATTTATTCAAATATATTTTTTTAATTAAAAAAATAGTGGTGATTTAAGAGCATCTCCAATGGCTTAGTGAATTGAGGCAAATGTGGCATGATAAATAAAGGGTGTAGATAATGATGTGTAGAAAAATAATATTTTTGGAGAAAAAAAATTAAAAATCGTCCAAAGTGGTTATTGTCTATTCGGATTTCCCTAATCTATATTTCATTAGAATTAAATTTTTATTTTCTTTTTAATTTATAATTTAAATAGAAATATGGTAATTACAATTTTAAAATATTAAAACTGATGATTGACACTGTCAACTAGAACGTGGATAATAGAAGCTCTGCTCCACACACCATCTATTATTTTTTCTGCCACGTCACCTGCACATTGTGAATCATTCCAACTGGAGATGCTCTAAGTGATAGATGAATTCAAAATATATTTTAAATGTTTTTTAATTATTAAACACTTATAATTACTACTATACAAGGAGCTTTACCCAGGGTTATCGTGGAGACTAGAATCAGAACCGTCGGATGAGAGAAGCCAAGCCGTAAAAATGTCGGCTCGGGTCTCCCTGGCTTCGGCGCAGTCACGTCGGCGGCACGTGTCTGCAATGGTTAGGTTAGGTATGTGCTTTGTGTGCTGGTGATGGGCCGGATTACACGGCACCAGAGCTGGGCCGTGACTGGGTATTGTTCCCTAATTGGTTGTTGAAATTGTGGACCCCATTACCAATATTATATTATATCAATTAATTAATTACTTTAAAATCAAAAGAAAATGATTATATTATAGGTCATTATACTACTAAGTACACACCATTAAACTTACCTTTCATGGTATTTAGTGTGGTAGATGATGATGTTGATGCTTCTCCACTTTGATCATGACCTTATACTTCTATAAACTTCTTTATCCTACTATTAATTAAAAAGTAAAAATTATCGAATCATTCCAATTAAATTAAATATTTCGTTTAAATATTTAAATCCAGTCTAAATAGACCAAGAAAAGCTTTAGAAATAAATATCGTAACATATTGGGTACATAATGACTTCTAAACTCGGCATACATTAGGACACGCACACACTCACTTTAGCTTTGGACCACGTTGCCTTTAATTATACATATACATAATAATTTCAATAAAATTTATGTAATATATAGGTGGTCCATATACAATACTTATAACAATACTATAACACGTAACACCATAGCTTAATTAATGGTCATCTTTGATTATTTAATTATTTAACGTTGTTTTGGTGATTTTTATAGTGGAGTTGTTGGGCCTGAGAGTCCAGCTTATAAAAATGGATTGGGCCTGATTTGGATTAAACGGTCTTAGAAGCCCATTAAGAACTATAAATTTAGTAAAATGAAATTATCACTCACGGAGCTAGAGGAGACGAAAATGGCGAAGTCAATTGCGTGTCTGATTCTGTTGTTCGCGGTGATATCCTCTGTGGCTGCGATCGACGACAAGTGCGCAGCTTGTAATGCCGTCGCGGTAGTCTATTGATGATTTGATTTCTTTAGCTTCTCGTTGTTTGTATTGTGATCTACTGCTGATTTGAGAGTGTGATTTGTTTTTGTGTTGCAGGCGGAGTTAGAGCGAGGGATTTCTAATGTGAGAACTTGTTTCGTTTGGTGTTTGCGAAAATCTGTTTGAATTTGATAGGAGACTTGATTTGATGAGTTGTTTGCAGGAGAAACCGAGGAATCATTTGGATATGAGGCATCGATTGGATCCTCAAGGTCAGCGTCAAGGAAAGGTAATTGATTACAGGTATAATTTGTGTTTTCTCTGTGTATAGTTTGATATTATTATTGATTGTTTATAGTTGTTGTAGAAATGAAGAAGATTAGGGAGGAGTGAGATCTGTTGTGTAAAAATTGATGCTTTTGATGGAAATGTATTGTGCGACATGTTGGTTCTGTTCAGTGATTGTGGTTTTGTATTTTTGTTGCTATATGTATATCTGCGTATGAGTGTATTTAGTTTGGTTTGTCTTAGGTAGTTAGGAAATTAGTTTGGTTTGATTGATTGATACTTAATGTGTTTAGTGTGATTGTTGTAAATTCAGGGTTAGTGAGTTGAGAGCTGTTGATCTCTTGGATGGACTTTGTGACAAGATGCAAGATTACACTCTTGAGAAGGTATTGTACTTGGACTCCTTTATATTTGTGTTTTTGTTAATAGATATCTTCATAAATATCTTTATTGAAGGTGGTGGGCAGTATCTTTATCTTTCTGTTTTGGTTTTATAGATAAATTCGACTAGAAAAGAGTGGATCAAAGTGTATGATTGGGACATCCTTACAATTAGTAAGTATTTTATGTAAATAGCTTTTGTTAGTAGAAAAACGTTCCTTGAGTTGAGGGATAAACTTATCGAATTTCACTTGATTTGACTGTTGGCAAGATTTGCTCGCGTGAGCAATACTA
Source organism: Cardiospermum halicacabum (assembly GCA_031304145.1). Classification (NCBI taxonomy): domain Eukaryota; kingdom Viridiplantae; phylum Streptophyta; class Magnoliopsida; order Sapindales; family Sapindaceae; genus Cardiospermum; species Cardiospermum halicacabum. Next base: position 2,095,417 of record CM062394.1, read on the forward strand.
GTGAGTTTAACCTTTGTTTTTCAGCATTCTCCCAAGTTACAAGGACTTAGTTTTCCACTTCTTTTACTTGACAGCAGATTCTGCATCTAGCAAACTTCTGAACTTTTATGAATACTTGTATGTTCTACTTGTTATTAGGTAAACAAGAAGCTAAAGCCTATGCAAATGATATTGCTACTTATTGCGGAAGGTGAGATGCAACTCTTAACTTTCCACATATATTAATATTAATAAACTGAGTTTACCAAATCTAATCCAGATTTCTGGAATGAAATAGGTTGCTTGAAGAAATCGAAGACGAGGTGCATTTTCTTATTCTGCCTATTTACATCTATGTGTTTAAAAATCAATCATTTGTAGAGGAAATTTGTTAAGCTAACATAGTTTCGATGTTACGGGACCTTGCAGTTCACTGAACTGATAAAGGAAGGGTCGGTTAAAGCAGGAGAGGTGAGCAAGGTTTTATGTCATGATTTGAGCAAACATTGCAGCCTATCAAGGTAATGTTAACACCAATTCGAATTCATTACACCTTTACAAATTGATCTTTTGTTTGAATCATTCATTTCCACTGCTTATAGCTGACTTCCATGATTTTGTTTCTTCCTTCCATAGCAACTCCAAGCGGGTAGATGATGAAGAAGAATATGAATCAGATGGAGAAGGAGAACTTTAACCCATCAAGATTTGTTTTTTGAACTGGTAGAGTCAATGAAAACCAATTGTAGAACAATATATTTAGATTTGGCACCCATCCATAAGTGGTAAGGTTGCTGGGATGAGAACTAGTTGTGTAACTTAAACAAATTTTGGTTGTTATTTACACTTTCAATTTCATTCAATCAATTACTCTCTAATCTAACAGTTCAAAGATCTGCATAAGTGAGATTCTCCGGAATGATCATCTAAACTAAATGAACGAATGCATAAACTCATCAATAACGTGCTCATTCTTCTACATTCTATGTACAAAGATCAAATGGTAACAACAGTGATGTGGATGCATCATACATGCAACAAGATGATTGCAGGAATATATGTAATTCATTTCCAGGTCCGTATGACTGCAACAGCCAGCTGATAAGGTCGGTGCCTGATCGCAGGGACATGAGAGTTTTCCGGGAAGAATAGCCGGTCGCCTGCTGGAGTTCATGTGCTTACAGTAGGCGACATGCCTTTCTGAACAATTCGCAGATTTTATCAATTACAGTCCAGCACACCTTTCAGTAAATTCAACCCTTCTGCAGATATGCTCCTCCGAACTCTTGATGGAATTTCTATCCGAGGAGGCGGCTCCGGTGAGAAACAGATTACTATCACCGTTAAGTTATCACAAGTATTGCGCTTCAGCGCCTCTCTCACAAGCTCTCTAGAACATCTTTCAGGATCATTATGAAGCATCAATTCTTTCCTAGCTACTGTCACTGCCCATTGGCTACTCATCACATCCCACAGGCCATCACAACCCATGATCAAGAACTCGTCTTCTTCGGTCAGAAGCAACTCCTGCAGTTCTGGTTCTGCACTCAACGGGCAGGCGGAGCCTTTAGGGGTCTTCATATGCCAGTCCCCGATGGCTCGTGCAACAGACAATTGGCCATTGAGGTAGCCATCATATACAACTCCACCAAGTTTCTCAATTCTTAGTTTTTCAGATGTGCTGTTGGGTTTATGGTCATTGGACATCTCGATTGCTTTGCCTCGCCTTCCAAGCACAGCTCGACAGTCCCCAGCATTAGCTATTATCAACGTCCTGTGGAGAGAAAGGTAAGACATATAGTCTGATATATTGGTTTGTATTGTCAGTAAATTTCAACAAAAAGAAGGCCAAATTTCCTAATTTGTACTAATTGCATGTTCATTGAAACCTATTACCTACAATGGGGGAATCATGACACTCATGCAAATTTGACATGCATGAATAAGATGCCAAGCTTTTGTCTGATAGAAGTTGTTATCACTTGTAGCTCCTAAAGGTGAACCTAAAGTTAAAACTCTACAACAACAGCACTACTTTCAATATTAACTTTAGTTCCACCAAGTACTTTATTGACAGTACTCAAACTTGTTGGATACAATGCACCAAAATCAACATCAATCTAGATAGAGACTAACTTAAACCAGAAGCCAAACAACTTTTCACATGCAAATATATATGGTGACAGCTATATCTATTGCTGTAAACATTGAGCACTGCAAGATAATTTTACTTCCATTTATATGATAATGCAAGTGATTTTAATGTTGACTCGTGTAGTTAATTTTAGGATGAAACAAAAACAACTTTATCTCAGTCTCTAGTTATACTTTCCACTTGTTTTTCCTCACATCTCAATTATTCTACGTATGAGGTACCATGATCAACCTATCCAAACAAACAAATATTTGAAGAGCGGCACTGGGGAATACCTTTCAAGGAAAAGAGCGGTGAGAGCAGTGGTTCCAGATGATATATCTAGAGAACTCTCATCTGCAAACGCATAATCAGCTTGCACAAACGCACTCTTAATTGCCTTCTCCACAGATACTGGAAACTGAGAGTCCTCAACTACTAATCTGAGAATGTTCTCTCTAACAAATGTAGCTGCGTCTGTTCCCCCATGGCCATCGAAAACCTATCCACATGTTAACACATATGAGTCCATGAGAGAAACTAACAAAAATGCAACAATCAAAACATTCTCTTGAAAAACAAAACAAACATTCCGGAGTATCTTTGTTGACTCATTAACTAACCAAAACAAGAGAAGAACCGGGAACGGAAACATGATTTACTCACCCCATAAAAAGCTCCTGGAGAAGGAAACTTTACATTTGAGCCTAGATGATCAACAAGATTATCTATACATATGTGCTCATCCTCCATATATTGTTTAGGGCCTATCTCAGCACAGCTTCCTGATCGGAACACCGGTAAAAACTCTGGTTTTTCTTCAGAAGAAGACTTATTGACATCGGCATTTACATCTGTTGCCTTGAAAATAAGAAGAAATAAATCTTTAATTGCAGAACATCTGACTAGAGAAACAAAGAAGAGCATATCAAAGCTCCAACTACTATATCCATAAATTAACATGTAGTTAGGCCTTAACATTCGCAATCAGAACTGGTAAAACTATGCAACAAAGAAGCTTAAACTGACCATATAGAAATGTACTATTACTTAAAACTATAGTAAATCATTTTAACTACAGACTTCTGAAACACATGCTAAAATAAAACATCCAATGAACCAACAAGATCTAAAGTTATACTCGATTCAAATACTAGATAAAACTTAAAAGTGATCATGTAGAAGGAACATACCAAATCAGCAGTATCATTCAGCCTTGTAGTGCTAACACAATGCCGCATAGCTGAGAGATGCCGCGGAGGTTTCCCAATAGCTACTTGTTTGATTTCATTCACATTATCCAACTTCTCATTCTCCATATCCAATAGATTATCCTTATTACAACCACCTTCTATAACTGTAAATGGAGGCGAAAGATCCATACCTGCCGCCATATCCTCCGTTCACAATCATAACAGTCTCCCAACTCAAAACAACCCAAAAAACCCTTCTTCTAAATCACTATCACGATCACCTCTAACACTGATCCCAGCGACTCGTGCTTCAAAATAACAACTTTACACAATCTTAAGCCAACAAACACCACTAGACCTCATATATAGTAAAACTTAAAACCCCCCTTTAGCTACCAACACCAACCCAACAAAAATGTTCGAAGAAATGCCTGAATGAGTAAAACTTCAATCTTAACCAACCAACGAAGCAAAGCACCAAAATAACGTCTAAGTTAATTCCCAAATCAAGAATCGGAACTCCTCTTAAGCACTAGAGAAGTTGAATCCCAATTAAAAAAAAATATACAAAAGTTCAAAATCAATAACCACCCATCAAACCATAAAAATCCCAACTTTGCAGCAATAAATCAACGATCATCCACACCCTCAAAAACCCAGATCAAATTTTGTACGAATTTAACCAAAAGCAATCAAAGAACTTCAAATAAAAATGAATAAAAAAAACCACAAAAATTAAGCAATCAGATAGTTAACTCTCAAATACAACAACAAATTCTCCGATTCCCGTTTATCTAATCATCACCATCAACAAACCCTAAAGAAGAAAAAGTCACCTCCCGAAAATCGATTATCAAAAAGCTGTTCGAAAAGGAAACAAAAAAACGAAACGATGATTGAAGATAGAGAAAGAGATTTAAATTAAAATTAAAAACAAAAAAATAATAATAATAAAACTAAAATAAAACAAGTTGATATTTGGTTGGCTACCGGAGATTCCAGGTAATACAGATAGATCTTCTAGATGAAATAACCGAGCAAAGTGGGTTAGGTAACCGACACGTGTATCATTTTGGTTGGTTTATGCTCTGTCGTGACCGGGCGGTGTAGGTTAAAAATGTTTGTTAACGGTTTGGTGCCGCCATTGAGTTACAACCGTTAGATTAAATAAGGTTTAGAGTTTCAACGGTGGAGATTATATTTGTGTTGTTTTAGTAACCGCCGTGTAGATGGAAATAATGCCTAGGATTCCCGCGCTCCACGTGGTTGATTCTTATTGGCTCTAAGTTTTCGGCTAAGATTTTATTGTATTTTTTTATTTATAGGGAATTTAGTGAAAAAATTAAATTAAATTAAATTAAATTTTGTGTAATTAATTGAGTAGGACCTGAAAATTATTAATAGGATTGGAAAATTGGATTTGGTTGGTTTGATTAGATGTGTGAAATCACGTTATATTGATTATTATGTTAGAGGCTCTCTCAATTTCAATTATTAATTAATGTGTAAAACTATAGTGTATTATGCAAATGAAAGCCCAATAAGTGCATTGTTTTGGGCCCATGCATGATCTTAAATATTCATGCATTTTCTATCTACGTGATCCCCACCACCTTCTTCACATAGTAAAACATTATCCAATCGAATTTCGCTTAATCGTTCTGATTTTTTTCTATATAGTACTTAAAAGTTTAAGAGATTCACCCAAACATTAAACACGTTTAATTTAAGCGGTTGTATTTGAGTCGAGTCTAACTTTATAGATTCTGACGTAACTCATTTATATAACTTCGGATTCAAGTTTGTTTTGGAACGGTTTGGGTGTCAAATTCAATATCACATCGGTAATATAAGAATATAATGATTTGTATATAAAGTATTCAGAGAATTTCATTAGTATGAGGTCTTTTGGGTAGCGATACCCAATAACAAATCCGTGCGAGCTCGACCCTACCTCAAAACGGATAATATCATACTAATGTAGGAATTAGGGAGCGGATCCGAAACGTCCAACAAGTGGTATCAGAGTCTGTTTCAGAGATGTAGCACATGATTAGATCCATGGTGTGCCTTGTGTCGAAAGTCTTCCTGATAATATGGTGGTCTGACAGTGGGTTCTGTTGGTTAGTGACAACAGTACAAGATGGTTTGACATGTCGGTAGATTATCTCAATACGAGGTCGACAACCGATGGACAAGTGAATTATCTCGAGGGGAGATTGATGTGTGATCCTTGATTTAGAGGATCAGTGGACTAACTCGAAGGGAGGCGGTGTGACTTTGAATGGGAGGATTGTTAGGGTGTCAAACCCAATACGACATAAGTAATACAAAGAGAATAATAATTTGTATATAAAGCATTCAAAGAACTCCATTAGTATGAGGCTTTTTAGGCGCTGATACTCAATAACAAATCTGTATGGGCTCGACTCTAACACAAATCGGATAATATCATACTACTGTAAGATTTAATAAGCTGCCCCGAAAGGTCCAACTGGCCAAAATTTTTATATTTAAGTTCGGATTCGGATTTACAGAAATAATATTCAAGTCTAGACTCATTTGAAAGCTCGATTTCAACTTTAACTTAGCTGATTCAATTCATTTCCAATTTTAATTTAACTAATAAGCACTAAAAGATTTAGACCAAAAGTATTTTCCTTTTAACCTATGATTTAAGTCTTTTCCTAACCATCGAACCAAATACATACTCATGTATTTTAATACTTCACCATTTTATAGTCTAAGAGATGAATATGAAATATATGCGAAATATATAATATACGTATGTATCACGTTATTTTTAAATAGATTAATCACATTACTTTGTTTAAACTAATAATACTTCAATAAGAAATCATTATAATACATGTGTATTATAATATAAGTGGAAAGTAGAGGAAAATGTGATTGTATTGAAAAGGAATATCAATGGTGGCGAATGTGAAGGCAATATGAAAATATAGATAGAAAAAGACAAGCTATTTTAGGCATTGTTGATGGGCTATAAGGACTTTTGTGGGTTGATAATATTATTCCATTTACACTTTATTCTTTGCTCTTCCTTGAATGAATACCTCATTTATCCTTAAACATCATGTGATCTATATGCTTTCTTCTTTCCTTGTTAACCATATTATGTCATTGTCTAAATACAAAGCTCATCTTTTCCTTTCACACAAATTTTAAGGGTGTGTTTGGAATTATTTATGTTTTTGCTTTTGACTTGTAATGGTAGAAAAAAGAGAAGTATAAACTATTTTGATAAGTTAGTATTCTTAAATATTTTGAAAAGTTAGAATTTTTTATTTAATTATTCAAATATTATCGAATTTTAGAATCATGCAATTGAAACGACACTAAAAATATGTTTCATATCAGACTTTTAATTAATTTATTAAATTGGTGTTTCAAATAGTATAAGTAGTTAACTATTAAATAAATTTTTAATTTACCGGTTTTGAATTGGATAATTATATTTAATATTAATTTTATTTTTTAAAATATCTGTTAGATGTAAAATCACTTTAAAAATTTTGTTTATAAATATATAATTATAAAGTGTTGATGTAATTAATTATAAATAAAATATTTAATTTTTGAGTTGAAAGTTCTATTAATTAAAATATTTTAAATTTTATTATTGATCTCATATTTATATATATATATTAAAAATACTAATTTATAATTTAAATACTAGCTAAAACGTCAATTGAATTTGAAAAAATAAAAAACAATTTATCCCATATCTATTTATTTTAAAAAATTATTACAATTATTATTTTTTTTGAAAATTTAAGGTTAATGAGGTTAACAGCCATTCAAGTATTTGATGATGGATATGGCATTGGCTTTGAATACGAGATAAGATAATGCCGTGAATCATTTATTTCGAAAAGAAACCAAATGACTACATGCCAGAGTAATCAATTCATCATATTAAAATGAAGACATGGTCAACTATAATAATTTAATACTTGAAAAGAAAAAAAAAAAACAAAAACAAAACATTTAGATCGTGTAAATGTTATCAAGAATGTAACTTTGACATTAACGTACCTAAAAGTGTTCACTTTGATCATTAGTTGAGCACTTCCGTATAAATTAGTTGTTAAATTAAATATAAAAAGAAAATCTCTCTGATCTAGTTTGATTCCAATACTTGTAAATAAAGTAGAATATAATCATAAAATTTAATCTAAGTGGGTGGGAATCGAATAATATATTAATCGACCATTTCAATTCAATACTTTTATCAAACAAAACAAACAAAAATCTCTAATCAGACGACTCCTCACCAGAAATCTAGACATAGTTAGCAGTTCATAATCTAGACATATTAATCTCCAAACTCTCACAAAACCAGACATAACAGAACAGAACAGAACATAACCCACCAGGTTCAATTTACTAAGAATCTCTGAACCCAGCTGTCACTTGTGTATGTGGAAATGCCGTGTCTATCTTCTGATACAGAGAACATGGTATGTGTTATTGTTGTGTTTATGTATACATATAGTACGAGATATTTTTGTTGTTGTTTTTCAAAGTCTAAATGATGTCAAATATGGTCTCTTTTATTAGATTTGAAAAAGTGGGGTTAGTCAGGGTACTGTTGGTGATTAAAGACTGAATTTTTTTTCATGTTGGATTTGGCCTTTTCAAGTTGGTGAGTGTGATTTCACATGTTTTGTTATCCATTTTGAAAGTTGTTTCATTCTTTTTGCTGCTTTTTGTGAGATATGGGTTTTATGTTGATAAGGGTTTTCAAAGTTTTAATATTGGTTGCAGAAAGTTGTTAGCTTTGATAGAAACTGAAACTATTCTTGGCTTCAGGATATGGCTTGCTTGGTAAATATTGATTTTTTATTTTTTTTTTGAAGGAAATATAATGGGTGTTCATGTTCTATATTCTAATTCTGATGTGGGTTTTTGATTTTTTGAGCTGTCTGGAGAATCTAATTCTCTTTGTTTGCTGTTTGGTTTGTGTATATTTGTTTGTCTTGCTAATGGGACATTGATAAAAATTGATAAAAATGGAAGTTTGAAGCAACCCCAGTTCAATTACTGTTCTGGTTTTTGATAAAATTTGAATCTTTTCACTGTATTTGGTAAGCTTTAGAAAACAATCTGTTTTGGACCAGTTTTGTTGTTGTGTTTATGTTTGATTGTATTGGCTGTGTTTTGTTGGTGTTTTTGGTGTATTTTTCTTTGATTTCAGTTTTAGATTGTGATTCTTATTGATTTGCTTCTTTTGATTGTTTTTCTTTGCAGAAGCTGTGATTAGTGATTAATTCATCAATTGAGTCAAGGTAAATTGTACCTTGTAATTGATATGAAAACTAATTCGCTTCTAGCGATATTGTTTCTGTATCTGGGACTGTTGTGTTCAACTATTTGTGGAAAGAATGAAACTTCAAGGCCAGCTGTTGTAAATATTGGTGCTATGTTTACATTTAACTCTACTATTGGTAAAGTTGCCAAGATTGCAATTGAAGAAGCTGTAAAAGACATTAATGCGAATTCTAGTGTTCTCCCTGGATCTAAACTTAATGTCACAATACAAAATTCCAATTGCAGTGGGTTCCTTGGCATGGTTGAAGGTACTTTTGATTATAAAAGTTGCGATTTAGTGTTAATTTAGTTGTTTTTACATGAGATTTTTGTGATCAATAGCTAATTAAGATGATTGCTGTGTTGATATTCTCAGCTTTGAAGTTCATGGAGACTGACATTGTTGCGATTATCGGCCCTCAATGTGCTACGGTTGCTCATATTGTCTCCCAAGTCGCGAATGAACTAAAAGTTCCTTTACTCTCATTTGCAGTAACAGATCCTACTCTCTCTTCCCTTCAGTTTCCATATTTTGTTAGAACAACTCAGAGTGATGTATATCAGATGGCTGCTATAGCTGAGAGTGTTGAGTATTTCGGTTGGAAGGCTGTTATTGCTATATACCTAGATAATGAATATGGGCGAAATGCTATTTCTGCTTTAAATGATAAACTTGCAGAAAGGCGCTGTAAAATCTCTTACAAAGTTGGGGTTCCTCCTATGTCTGAAGTGACTAGGGGTGATATCATGGATCTTCTTGTTAAGGTTGCATTGATGGAATCTAGAATTATTGTTCTTCATGTTGGACCGGACTTGGGTCTTGCAGTTTTCTCTGTGGCACACTATCTTGGTATGATGGGTAATGGTTATGTATGGATTGCTACCGATTGGTTAGCGTATTATTTAGATAGTAATTCTCCTTTAAAATATGAGACTATGGATACAATGCAAGGCGTTCTTCTTTTGCGTCAGCATACACCGGATTCAGATATGCAAAGAGCCTTTCTTTCTAGGTGGAAGAAGCTGGCTGGTCCGTTGGGGATGAATTCTTATGGTCTTTATGCTTATGATTCTGTATGGATGGTGGCTCATGCACTTGATGCATTCTTTAACCAAGGTGGGGTTATTAGATTTTCGAATGATTCTAGATTGATTTCCAAGGAAGGTAGCAATCTTCACCTTGACGCGATGAGTATTTTTGACGATGGAAATCTTCTATTGGACAACATATTGAAGAGTAATTTTGTTGGCTTGACTGGTCCTGTCAAGTTTACTTCGGATAGATCACTTATTAATCCTGCATATGAGATTATTAATGTGGTTGGAACTGGGATTCGACGTGTTGGTTACTGGTCTAACTATTCTGGTTTGTCAGTTTTGTCTCCTGAGACACTTTATTCAAGGCCACCTAATCGATCTAGCGCAAACCAGAAACTACTTAGTGTTATCTGGCCAGGAGACGCAGTCACAACACCTCGCGGATGGGTGTTCCCGAACAATGGGAAGCTTCTGAAAATAGGAGTACCTGTTCGAGTTAGTTATAGAGATTTTGTATCACAAGTTAGAGGAACAGATAACTTCAAGGGCTTTTGTATAGATGTATTTACAGCTGCAGTGAACTTGTTACCATATGCTGTCCCATATAAGTTTGTTCCCTTTGGAGATGGTCAAAAGAATCCAAGCTATTCTGAATTAGTGTATGCGATCACAACTGGGGTGAGTTGATTTCTTAAGTTCAATAGTTGGTTCAAATAATTTGAAACATATTTCTGCTTGCTGATTCTCTTATTTGCTTCCCACAGGTTCTTGATGGTGCTGTTGGTGATATTGCTATTGTTACTAATCGAACAAGGATTGTAGATTTCACACAACCTTATGCTGCATCAGGACTGGTGGTTGTAGCACCATTTAAGAAGTTAAACACTGGAGCTTGGGCATTCTTGCGACCTTTTAGTCCACTTATGTGGATTGTCACTGGTGCTTTTTTCCTTGCTGTTGGAGTTGTTGTGTGGATTCTAGAGCATAGGACAAATGATGAATTCAGAGGACCACCTAAAAGACAACTTATTACGATTCTTTGGTAAGCACTTGCAGCTTGGAACAATTTGCTGAGATGATACATTTATCTTACAAGTGATTTTACTTGACTATGACTTGTTACCTATTCTGCAGGTTTAGTTTCTCCACTTTGTTCTTCGCCCACAGTGAGTACAACTTCTTGTTCTTGTAGAAAACTAGTGACAATAAGGCTGCACATGAAGTATCACTGTTGATCTCTTTGAATTTTTCTTTTACTATCTTCCTGCAGGAGAAAATACTGTGAGCACGCTTGGACGATTGGTGCTAATCATATGGCTGTTTGTGGTTTTGATAATCAACTCTAGTTATACTGCAAGTTTGACGTCAATTCTTACAGTTCAGCAGCTATATTCTCCTGTTAAAGGAATAGAAAGCTTGAAAAACAGTGATGAGCCTATAGGATTCCAAGTAGGTTCATTCGCTGAACATTATCTGAATCAGGAACTGAACATTTCGAAATCTAGGCTTGTTCCGCTTGGCTCACCTGAAGCTTATGCTAAGGCACTTTATGACGGACCAAAGAAGGGAGGTGTTGCTGCTGTGGTTGATGAACGTCCCTACGTAGAACTTTTCCTCTCAAGCCAATGCTCATTTAGAGTCGTTGGCCAAGAGTTCACTAAAAGCGGCTGGGGCTTTGTGAGTATCTCTTTTCTGAGTTGCGCCTATTTTGTTGTGCACATCATTTAAACTTATTTGCCTGCTTATTACTAATGCTGTGTACAGGCCTTTCCACGGGACTCGCCCTTGGCTGTGGATTTATCAACTGCAATTCTAGCACTAGCTGAGAATGGTGATCTTCAGCGAATTCATGACAAATGGTTAATGAAAAGCTCTTGCGCTTTGGAAACTGCTGAGCTTGAATCAGATCGGCTTCACTTAAAAAGCTTCTGGGGTCTCTTTGTTATTTGTGCAATAGCTTGCTTCATTGCTCTTGTCATATACTTTCTGCAGATTACACACCAATTACGAAATGCTGATCCCACTCCTGATTCTATCTCAAGTGAATCAAATAATGCCCGATCAAGGCGTCTTCAGAGATTCCTTTCACTGATGGATGAGAAAGATGATCCATCGAAGAGGAGTAAGAGAGTGAAGGTGGAAAGATCACCACCTTATGATAACAACGGCGACGAGGAGTCTGGAAGGGGTAGGAGTTCTAATAGGAGACAAACAGAATTGACATCAATGAACGACGACATCAGTTGAAGTAACAAAGATTAGTTTTGCATCTACAAACCAGTAAGTTAAGCTTAGTAATTACTACATAAACCACATTTTGAAGCATTGCAATTGTTAATACGCCATCATGATGACTTAATAGGAATGTTTTACTGATGCAAAATGTCGCATTATACAAAGTGAAAACGTTCACTTACATAGCAATGTAAAGTCTAGTTCAAATATAAATGATAAGTTTCAAATCATATACTGATGTCTAGTTTTTCTATGCTTTTTGAGTGTTCTTTGTTCTGTAGCTTAGGATCACCAAGGAAGATAGTCCGACTCTATTCAAGTAGAATAAGACAGTAATATTTCACTATCAAATGAAAGACATAATATGATAGATTGCTAGAGACTCAATGGTTCTTCAAATTACTGAGAATTCTCGGCCTAACACTCAGGAAACCACTATTCAAATTCTAGATAGACTCATTAAAAGACTTATACTACTATAAACCTATCAGAGGACTTGCACCATTACAATAGTTCTCTCCTATTAACTGAATCTGTGTTCACATTACATGACATAAATTAACTTCTAGTCTTCCGAGCTTTCGGAGAGTTCTTCCTTGGGTAGCTTAGGATCACAGGGAGGGACTACTTTCACCATTACAGTAGCTATCGCCTCTTCGCTGCTCTTTGAAATTTTGCATAGGCACAAGTCTTCTGCACGAACATTGTTGTGAATGCAGAAACGTTCCCACCCGCTAATGAAGTTTTCTTCTCTTTTCTTAGCCTTGAAAGCAGTTCCTTTCCATTGCTGTCCATCTTTGTTCAGATAAATTACTGGTCCTGACAGACTAAGCGCCCTTGCAATCTTTACTGGTACATACTGTGATCATGGAAGTTTTACAAGCAATGATTTTAGGATGTATGACAATACATAACTTAAACAGACTATAGAGCTATGAAAAGTTTGAATACAAAGCACTACTAGAAAGTAAGCAAGCATAGATGAGAAAATGACCATGTTTGTGCGTATTGCCTTTCCTCTTTCTTTCACAGTGAATGTCTCTTCAAGTATTTCAGCACCATTTTTCTTCAATCCTCCTGAATCAACATTAACCAACTAATTATTCTTCTAAGTTTAAGCATATAAACAAGAATTAGAACTTTGAGTTACAAAGATTACCATTGTCTTTTCGACTGGTTTTCTGGCGTCTTTTTCCTTTCATTTTCCCTGCTGCTTCTTCTTCAGCCTCAACTTCTTCTTTCAACCTCACTCCACTTATATTAGGTGCTCCAACCCATTTTTCCAGTCCATCCTCTCCAAACATCTTGACACCAAACTTACCATCACCATCATATCGAAAAACCAACGTGTCTTCACACTCAACATTGTTCACACTAACAAATTTGTCCCAACCAATGGTGAAACACACTCTGTGGCCAATGCTAGTCACATCCACCGGCCAAACTTTGCCTGTAGAAGTAATCAAATTGGCACTCTTTGGCATGAGTCCATTGCAGAACTTAACAAATGCATCTGGGATGCGCTGCAAAAGTATTGCAGATTAGTGAAAATGGATAGTCAGTTCCACAAGTAAAGCAAAACAAAGAGAATGTCTTACCAATCTGTTAGTGGTGTGCTCTGGTGACTGAAACTTGACGACGAACTCAGGAAACCACTCCATCGAACTAGAACACATTTTTCTCAAGCGCCAGCTTTGCCGTTCACTGTTCAATCGATCAAATCTATTGAATACTCACTTGTACATTAATATATACTACTAGATATAGTTGACAGGCATTGAAAATAATATTTAATCAAATTAGTTTTTCCATAACCAAACCAATTTTTTCAAAATAAGTCAAACAGCTGGAGGTTACCGAGAGAAAGCAGGAGGAGCAGAAGCCGCCACCGAGAGAAACAGTCGCCGGAGATGAAACCAGCTAAAGTCGAAATAGGATTTGGTATGTGCTGTACTTGCCTGTTTCTTGCCAAAAACACTCGATGAATAATAACATAATTGTTTTTAGGGTTTGTTTGCTGCTGCTGTTGTTCTTAAGTGTGTTAGTCTGATAGAATATGTTGTTGAAGGTACAGATGTAGTTATGATCAGGATCTTTTACTAATACTTTCAGCTGCAAAACAATGATCAATGTATCAGATTCGAATCCTTATGACCTTGTACATAACTTTAACTGATTTGCATGTACTGTCCTCTATTCACATAATTCGTTGGAAACTGGTCAGAATTGTATGAGAGCTTCTGCTACTGACAAATGTTCATTATTTTCACATGCCATTGAAAAAGTAACATAACTTTAAGAAATTCACAACATGAATAAGTTGAAAACTTGTAAGAATTGTTAAGAGCTTCTGTTATGTACTAACAACTCAACTAATTGTTGAAATATAAAACTTTTTTAAAAATATTAAAAATAAATTTCTTGGTAATAAAGCAATTAAGCTAATAGTTGCATTGTAATGATGTAGAATTGTTCTACATCTAGTTTAGTTTATGTAATTGTGTTAGTTGTAGTTACTATAATACATGGTTGTTAGTAGTACATGATTGTCAGTAGTACATGGTATGGTTATTGGTTGATGTTAGAGACAGGCGGTATGGGTTTGATTGATAGACATGGTGTGGTCATTACATGTATGGGCTTATGACAAATATGGAAAAAAAAATTGTAATGTAATGATTATCTCACTCACTGTATAAGAGTAGAGAAATCATGATGTAAATTGAGTGAGAGAGATAGTTCTCTCCTCCAAATGGTTGGTTCTAATAGTTTGTAATAGTTGTATGGTATGTAAATGGAAGTTCATGGTTTGTTATGGTTATGTATGGTGACGAAATAACCCACACTATTAACACCACTGAACATTGACTGGATCTAAATGCATGAGCAGCAAAAACCCTCAAAATCACTAAATAAACAGTTAAAATTAAAGGTAAAAGAATGATTGATTTTGAATTCCGATTAAAGGGTAATGATTATAATAGCAAATGGTCCACAATATACAGAGAGAAACAAAATGAAAAAGCCATTGATTATGGAGACATCACTGATCATGGAGACATCACTTATAGTATGAGTCTCAGTCTGTCTGTTAGTCATGTGCCTAGCTATATACCCTATCAGAGCGTATAAAGAGAATCTTTACGGTTATGGAACCTCAGTTTTCAAACCAAGTAGGGTCAAAAGCTGGACAATCTCATCAGTACTGATACAAAGTTGAATTTAGATACATGCAGTTTCACACAATTATATCAGATAATTGATACTGGGAAAAAAGTACTACAAAGAAGCTGTAAACCATTTATGGCGGTCGCCTACTGTTATACTACTACCAGTAGTTGAATCATTGTTGAGAATATCGGCATATTCCATAACCTGAAGAAAAGATAAAAAATTTAGCAACCCATCTATTTGGTTTTGATAGTTTTCATGCAATTTGGACAATTAGACCGTGATAGTGAAATGTGGTAACTTACTTGGATCACTGAAAGTGACTAGTCCAGTGCCTTTGAAATCACAGTTCCAGTAATTCCTTCCATGCATTTGATAATAAGCATTCATGGCATAAGAAGCATGAGCATGAACCTTGTCTGGTTTATAACAATCACCATTTTCTTCAATCTCTCTGCAATCAACTCCACCAGGTCCACAACAAAAATCCAACACAGCTTGAAGCACTTTGTCATCTGAATGTGGCTTGGCAACACACCAAACAGAAGGTCCTCTAACGCCACCACCACCAGTGGTTGAAAATTTCTCAAACCCTCCATTGTTACTGCAAAACTCACAGCTCAAATCCACCTCATACACTTTCGAACCATCCCCATTAAATATCCCAAAATTCCTCTCACTAACACTCCCTTGTTTCTTGTTCTCATTAAACAGAGAGAAAACAAACACTTCTATAGTCTCTTTCAGCTTCATCGGCGTCCCTCTATTAGACTGTGCACGTTCGATCAATCTGGTGTTGTAAGTCTTTGCATTTGCTGTATTTGCTGCAGTGTCACCTGCCTCGCCTTTTGACGGCCACCCGGATTCTGAAATCGTGATTTTGATCGACGCATTTGAAAATCCGAGACTGTCGATTGCTGATCTTATAGCATCGATTTGTGCATCTAACATGTTAGTGTAAATGTACCCTTTTGGATCCTGAACCTTGGAAACATTTCCCAGTAACGCGTACTGTAAATCAACCGTGTCTGGGTTGTCTTTGTAAGCAAAATAAGGGTATGCATTGATCATAAATGGAGCACCAGTGTCAGCTAGGAAGTTGAGTATGGTGGTCATGGTTGGGACTAATTCAGGTGCAAAAGCGGAAGATGAAGGAGGAAATGAAGAGGATAGTACAGACATGCCATGTGGAATAGTGACCTTGATCTTACGTTCAAGTCCATGATCCACTAATGCACTGTGCAGGTTCTGCATGGCACTTGTTAAGGCTTTCGGGTCTGATTTGGAGCTGCTATCACTGCTGGTAAGGTATTCATTTCCTACCATGATGGCAACTATGGAAGTTGAAGGAATGAAGGGTGTGACACGGGCTGTGAGCCATTCATCGGCTGCAGATTTGTCCTTGCTTACGTTTCCGACATGGAAGTTTTCGACCGCCACGATAAGGTCTATCCCTGTGTTGGAAAATGCCTCTAGGATTTCAGGATTGGTGTCATAGATTTTCACCTTGTTGATCAGGGTGGATTGGAGGAGTTGGGCTACTTTTTTCGGCGATGGGAGGTTGCTGCCCATTGTGCCGTAGTTTATGCCAACGCCAGATGCATTCCGGAACCGGACAAGGAGGAGGAACAAGAGGAGAGGTATGCAGAGGAGTTTCTGAGAAGCCATGGATAGCAATGGTGTCTCAGACAAGGGCAAGAGTTATGTAGTTATTCTTCTGAGAGAGGCATTATATTATATAATTCAAAATGCTGTATTCAAGACGACAAATGAAAGAAAGTTAAATTGAAAGGTAACAGTGTGAAACTTGTCTGGGACAGTGCAAGAATTCAAACAAATTACAGATCAAAAGGTGACTGGTGGGCCAAATGAGTTGAATTTGAAATAGCATATGATTAGACAAATTTCATCTTTATTGCATATCTACAGTGACAAAACAAGACAACACTCTTCCCAACAGGAAATCTAAAACGCAACTCAACATGTGCCATAGTTTATGTCTTCCGAGGTGAATCTCTGCAACTTGATGTATATTAAACTACATCAAGGTGGTGATTCTATTAGCTACATTATCTTATCTAGATGTATAATAAATTACAGAACAACAGTTGGTACAATGTATACATAATCTATGTACATGATGTGTTAAAGTGAGACGACAAGTTGGAACTAACCTATAGTTGATTGCTTCTTATGTATTTCTGTAAGAACTCTTCTTCCATGCAGTACCTGTAAATGACATTATAAACCTCCATCAGAAGTTTTGGGAACCGGCTATGGAAGTAGTTGTAGAAGCCTTCCGGAACAGGGCCCAATAGTTCCTGGATGTCTTGAGGGAGTTCGCGGTAGTGATTCGACTTGTTTCTTATCACTCTTAGCAAGTCCCGAATGCTGTCGTATTTGTATCGCCTGTATCTTCCAATGTTGTTTAAGAATGCTGGTTCCATTTTTTCATCCCATTTTCCATTCAAAGCCACAGGTGCAATTCCTTCTAGTGCTGTTAAGAGTTCTGAATCACTCTCTCTGTCTTCTAGTTCAACTCGGTCACTGACGTCTCGGAGAAATGAGAGACTGGTCTCTGAAGACCAAAAGAATGGATGATGCATAACTTCGTCGGCTTTCAGCCTGTGATGATAAAATAGTCTAGTTAGGCCCACCAAAACTATAAGACTTCGTTGACAGAACATTAAGCAAGTCATGTTTTCTGCTAAGGACACGGAAACTAATCGCTATATCAACACTTTACCTCATGTCTGGATTTGGATCCAATAGATGAGAGAATAGATCAACAGCTTCTGGTATATTCTCTACCAAGAATAGGTCTTTCCGGTCATTCACAATGTTGACATCCCGTTCAAAGCTATCACCATAAGGGTGTCTACCCCCGGTCAAGCAAAAATATAGAACACATCCTAAACTAAATAAATCTACTGCACGGGTTTGGCGTCCATGGAGAAGTTGTTCAGGAGCTTGCCAGCCTGAACTCCCATAACCTAAAACCAAAACCAGGTGTACATTTGAAATTTTCCAAGTAAAAACACTTGTAAGTTTATTGAGCAAATATGATGATGTCAGCAGATGAACGAGTTCAAGATATATACCAGTAGTATTATGGGTTAAGGAGGATACGTCGCCAAGCAAACGCTTGCTGATACCCATATCTGAAATCTTTGCACACATCGATCTTTCTGTCCGTATCAACACATTCTGAGGCTTCAAATCCCGATGGATGATTCCAAGCTCATGTAAATGGGAAACTCCAGCAACCATGTCTCTGCATAACCAGAAAGTTACTATCAATTTACCACTATCTTCAATGAGAATATTAAACAGGTTACTTAGTTTTACCAACTGAAAGAAAATGACAACAAACAGCTTCAGCTAACCTCATCAACTTCAACAGCAGGGAAGAGGGATAACCATTTTCTTTCCAAAGCTCAACATCTTTATTATTATCCATAATTTCTTGTAATCGGATTATGAACTCGTCTGACTTGCTGGGATCACGATTCCTTGTCGTTTCTTGATTTTGAAAGGATCTAGACAATACATATATCAAGTCACTTAAGCTACAAGTACATCGCTCTAGTGACAGATAAACGAAATCTTGATCGAACTCCACCCCATACCATCGAACAATATTTGGGTGTTGATCAGAAGCAATAAGATTTTGTATCTCTTTCAAAGCCACATCATGATGAGTCTGCACAAGGCGTTTAACAGCGACGGCGCGACCTTCATATATGCCCTCAAGGACAACTGTACCATTACTTCCTTTAGCTATTTCTCTGTTGTAAACAACTAACTTGCCTATTCTACGCCCATCTAAAGGGGCATCAACAACATTATTAAATGTCAGCAGGAATTTGTTGTCATTTCCTTCAAAAAGGGGTGATCCACCATGTTTCCCACTTTGAGTCTCACTGGAGATAGATTTCTGCGATTTCTCACTGTTGGCACTGTTCTTACCTTTCTCTACTCTTCGAGATTTCTTCTTTTTGGATGTCACTGCTTGTGCTTTTACTTCCTCAATCTGCTTGCTCAACTTACTCTGCTTTGCACGTTGAAAGAAGAAGCCAATGATGGACAGAAGAGAAATAATTAAGGCAACAATAGATTGTACAAAGGACCCTTTACTTATTTCCAAATATGCATTTGGATTATTTACATTACTAACAAGCCCACCTTCCACCGTATATAGATCATTTCCTCTACTAACCACTCCACCTTCCACCATTCTAAGGTCTTCAGCTTCAGATTGGGGCAAAGCAAGTATTTTCCCACGTTGATTATCAGGAAGAGCAAGGGGTGATCTTCCATCAGAAGCTAGTAGCGGATCATTCTGTTCAGAAGCAGGCAGCAATCGAAGTCTACCTACACTTCCAAGCAATGATAGAGCTTCAATAAGACTGTTATCACGTGACTGGAAGACTGAAACTTTTGTCTGACAAGGCCAAGGCAGTTCAGCAAAATCAAAGTACTCTGCAGGTTCATTTCCCACCTCAAATGGATGCATACTAAAAGCATTCTTTTTTCCTTGACATCGGAATTCAGCCTCAATATTCGCAAATTTCACACTCCACGAAATCTCCTTAGTACCCGGAGAATGACATAACAACTCATAATCTGTCCTCATTATATATAACAATTGTCGTACTTTCTTCGACTTACGTGACACCAATGCTTCAGAATCATTCCCACCCAAAACAATTTCCTCACCGACTGATGACCTAAAGTTCTCTGACCCATACGTCTGAACTACTGTTCCAGTCCTAGCATCAACAAGATATACCGTGGTATTTTTCGATCCTATAATCACTCTACCATCCTCCATTAAATAGGGTGTATATCCTATATATTCTTCACGACTCAAAGGCAGTTTTTCCTACATCACCAGAAATAAATCTCACACTCACTAACATACAGCAATAATACAAATACCATGTTTCGCATTCCACTCAAGACAATGAACAATGGAATTCAATAACAGCATAAACAAACTTGATCATAAATGATAAAACTGGAAACAAGCTTACAACTTTTGAGGAGCGCCTGCTATGCCAATAAAGCTCCCAATCTTTACCAACATCAACATAGAATTCAGATTCATTGTTGTGGTTCAAAGGTGCCTGATACGAAGAATAAATCGGCTTCCCAGTCGAAAACGACCACCTGATTTTGCCTGACTCCACCAAATAAATATTCCCATCCAACGGAACTACGATTCCCACGTCAACCTTACTGACACAACAAAAACACACATGTTAGCTCAAATTCACCATTTTCATTTCACTTTCCAACAAAGAAACTAGCCTCACAAACCCTAAAACAAGCGAAATATCCTAAATTTCCAATTGATTACACAATAAGAAGAATCAAATACTCACGGAAGTGGTGACGGCGGCGGAGGCGATGGCGGGAGAAGGGAGTTGAAAAGGTTGGTGACGCGAGGTTTAGAATACGAAAGAGATGTCTCCGTCTCCGTGTCTGACAGCTCATTTTCATCTGAAGAACATATACCATGTAAAATTGGGGCCAATAGCAGCAGCAACACAATCGAGCGTCTCATCTATCAACGGATCAGATCATGCAAGTGAAGCTCAATTCTCCGATTCCAATTTCTGATACTCGAAATGACAAATGGTCGATTTCTTGTTGTCGATGCGTATAGTTGAAGATAACAGACTGGATATGGACGGTATTAGATCTGAATCTAATGGTTTTGAAAATCTTGTTACGCATTTGGGTTTCTGAATTGGGCCTCTCTGATCCGATCCAATCCAATTTATTAATTAGGTTTTGATTTTGGTACTTGATGCGTGCAGTTTACGTAAACAGATTTTCATTTATTGCAATGGTATTAACTAAACATAACCATGGTTTTGACAAATCTGTTTAAAATCTCATTCAATTGTCATTACAAGATACAACAATGGACGATGAAAATTGATAGTAATATATATAACAATATATATAACCAACTAAACAATAAAAAGAAGCTTATTAAGCTTCATAGACTTTGCATTCTTCATCAGCTGGATTTGTCTTGCAAAAGTCCTCTAATGGATCTCCACTTCCTCCTGTACCTGCTCCAGGCCATTTAGCAGCAACCAAATGTGCCAAATCCACCACTCTTTGACTGTAAAACCATTCACATTAACATTAACATTAATTACTCTTCATGTTTTAAGCATAATATGTAGTGATAAGCATGTACAGAGAGTGACTAGTGAGTGGCTAGTGAGTGTAGTACCTGTAACCCCATTCATTATCATACCAGGCAACGACCTTGACCATATCGTCGCCCATGACCATGGTAAGAGAAGAGTCGATGGTGGAGGAGACATCAGAGCAACGGAAGTCAACTGACACTAGAGGAACATCACAGACGTCTAATACGCCTTTCAATGGTCCTTCAGCTGATTTTCTAAATGCTGCATTGACATCTTCAGCTGTGATACCTTTCTTTGCAACGTTGACAACAAGATCAACAACTGAAACGTTTGGTGTTGGCACACGCAATGCAATGCCGTTGAGCTTGCCCTTTAGCTGTGGCAACACAAGCGACACGGCCTTCGCTGCACCAGTGCTTGTTGGGACAATGTTCAATGCTGCTGCTCTTGCTCTCCTCAAGTCACGGTGTGAAGCATCCAATAGCCTCTGGAAAAATCAATACATTTATATGTTATGCATGCTAATAGCTTCACGTGTCTCCTGTAGTTGAGTATAAAATCAAATGTTACCTGGTCTCCGGTGTAGGAGTGAGTAGTTGTCATAGTTCCCTTGACAATGCCTGCAGACAAAGATTTGATCACATTTTCACCATTGAACAGTCTCTAAAGTTTAATAGAATCAGATCAGTGAAGTGTTTACCAAATTCTTCATCCATGACCTTAACGAAAGGAGCAAGACAGTTTGTGGTGCAAGAGGCATTGCTGTGTCAAGTACCAAAATGTCAATCAGACCAGCATTATTGGTAATAGTATTGCTTCTTTTGTAACGCAAAATGCTAGAAAGACTACTGACCTCACAATGTCAGCAACATCATGGTCATAATCCTTTTCGTTAACACCAACAACATATGTAGGAATATCTGCTCCTTTTGCTGGAGCAGTGATGATAACCTTCTTAGCACCAGCTTGAATATGTTTACCTGCGCCAGGGCCATCCACAAAAACTCCAGTTCCCTGCAGAATGTAGCAAAACCAATCATGTTTTCACTCTAATAAGCAGCATTTTTTATGCATGATCTCAGTATAAATTGAGGACAAACCTCAATAACTATGTCGATACCAAGCTCAGCCCATGGTAGCTTAAGAGGGTCTCGGTTAGAGACAACCTTGATGAGCTTACCATCAACAGATATAGTCTCATTGTCGACGATCTTGACATCTGCTTTGAATGTTCCAAGCATTGAGTCATATTTCAGAAGGTGAGAAGCCTGTATTTATCCACAGAGATCAATCATTATCATAACTATACATGTTACACTACCATTTAGACACATCAACTCAGAAAACCAGAAGTTCACTTACATTCTTGACACCACCACTGTCATTAACAACAACAACCTCAAGAGGAGAGTCCTTCCTACCATGCCAGCATCGAAGAAAGTTCCTACCAATTCTTCCAAATCCATTGATTGCCACTTTGAGCTTAGCAACAGCTCCTGTCCTTACAGGACCTGATTCTGCAGCCTAGATTTAATCACAAAACTTTAGCCTTTCAAGTTCTATAATCACATATCATATTTACTCTCCATAAGTTATAAATACAATCAAGAACATATCATAGTCTATTATATCTAGCATGTTGAATCTAAAATTTTAACTATACAAGGAACAAGTTTTGATCCATTCACTAGTCCACAAATTGTAAAAAAATTCTAACCTTGGTTGTAAGTTGAGCAGCCACAACATCAAAGAAAGATGAGTCTCTTGCACCAGCAGCATAAGTCACACAAGAATTGGACCTCAAGCCAGAAAATTCACTCACTTCAAGCCTCTACAACAAGCAAAGCAACATGTTCAGCCAAAATGTAAAAAACAGATAATCAAAACAGCTATGTAGATGAGAGAGTGAGTGAAGGACCTTGGAGAAGCAATGAGAGGGAAGAGATGAGTGAGAGGTCTTGGAAGGGAGCCTAGTGGTGGCTGAGATCCTTGAGGAAGCAAGAGCTGCATGAGTGGTGGCCATTGTTGGTTTAGCTTTGGAGCTTCAAAAGCTATGTGACAAAGTTGAGGTTGGTATTTATATACAGTTTGGAATAGTTGGTGGTGTTCATATGATATAGATATGTATTATTATGGTTGTAAGAAAGTTGAAGAAATATGTGGTGAATAAGTGGGTGGTATAATATGAGATAAGATTATGTTTTCCAGCTTGTGTTTGATACTCTTTCTCTACTACTTGATTTGAAGCCACAGATTGTTCACTCATTCTCTCTTTCCCTAAAATGTCCTTCCTTGTGTTTGATAATGACAAAGACATGCCTGCAACAACAATCATCCAAGTCCAAAGGTAAAAGAGAGTGAGTTGAATATGTAACTCATATAAGTGAAAACAGATTTGAACTTAAAATCCTGAAGTTTGGAGATGACATGTTGATTCAAACATGTAATGTTAGGTTGAGAGGCATATGATAAGGGAAAACGACTGGCTCCCTCAGTCTCCATCTCATGAATTTGTATTTTGCGATTCTCTGGCTGAAACTAAACTATGATGGATGGTTGAGAGCCTCAATGGTACAATTAAAATCTCTGTCAAATCAGTTACACAGAAAACTTGATGATGTTATTTTTGGTAGTTTTGTCTTCTGGTCATTGTATGTTGTCTTGGAAGATTTTACTTCTTGAATTACAGAACCTGAAAAGTTACTTAAATATTATGCACAACATGACATTGAACAAGACATACCAGATAGTAGTGTATACAGCTGAATCAAGAAAAATGAGTCTATGATCATATAAGGCAAAATAATATGTACCCAAGTGGTGTAATCACACAGTAACCAGAAGAAATATTTTAAGATATAGAAAACAATACAACAGATCCAACTATTATTTCTTAACATGAAAGTGTTACTGGTATCTGAGTTCAATCAATGATATTTCATATGCTTGCTTCGACTTCATCAGAGCCCACTGCGACACCATTAGGACCTTCATCTTCAGTTCGGAGCTGGGAAGAGACATCGTCAATGGCAGAGTTCAATTGAGCAATCTTCTCAGCTAGCACTTTACGTGTTTTCTGCAGAAGAAACCAACCAAAATATGTGTCAGTCGAAGATAAAGATAACCAATGATGCTCAAAGAATTATGCAGATTGATGTAGGTGTTCATATAAGTTGGCATTTGGGTTGCCTAACAATTTGATTCTGATGACTAATTAAGGTGGCTACATTATTGGAATTGCAGAAATTAAAGGAACAGACTATGTACTCATCTGCTTCCGGAATCAGACGAATAAAAGAAGAGATAGGCAAGAATCTTAGTGATTTATCTGCCATTTACATGAGCCAGAAATATAAAGCTATCTTGCTCCAAAACTTTGCTAGTGCAAACAAATATTGTAACAGTTCCAAGCAATCCTCACCTCCAAAGCTTTCTCTTCGTCATAAATGAACTTGGGCAACTTCCTCATTAGATCCTTCTTGTCAACAGCAGCAGCACCAGCTAATGCCTTGCTAATCTGTAAAGACCATCAGAAGATAGATTTTATATAAAACCGAAACTCATGACAAGTGCAAGAATAATATGTCAAATTGCCAACCAAGAGTTTTTTATAACTCATAATAGCAAAAATCAGAAAAAGACATAAGATCTGGTGGTGAGACTTATGCTAAAGCAACATCGAATTAAAAGCACTAGAGACAACCAAATTTGCAAAACATAAACTATGCATAACACTACCTGAGGTGCATAGACACATCCAAGAGTGCCAACTATGATTCCTCCCAGAACAAATCCACCAACAAAGATGCCTGCACTGTTTGACCTTCCACCATCACTGTATAAATATACAAAGGTTGATTAAATTAGAATCTTCAAATTCAAAGGTGTTTTAGTATTCCCATAGTTATGTATTACAACAGGTGAGCCTGGCAAATCAAGCTTGGGGAAAAAGTATGCGTATTTTAAGGGAGAAAAGTATAAAATTTCAATCAGCCAAAACAACTAAGTGTCTGGTTCCACATGTAATAAGTTATTGATTGTTTCTTTTCTAAAATCTACATCAGGTTAACTGCTTGAATAACTTAATTACTGCCCCCAAAAACTTAAATACAGAAAAAGGTTATTGTATGGGCATCACATATGATATAATGCAAATAACCGACCCGAACAAAATTCTTCTACCTTATTATGGTCACATACAAAGACTAAAATACAGTGGTGTCCAAAAGAAATGCTGAAAATAATACCTATACTCAGCTTTGATTGCAAGTGATCTTCTAGAGGTAGAGAGTTGTACTTTAGACAGCTGATTTGAACTGAATGACAAGTTGCAAGGACCTGTGCTCCCAATGGATTGCTCCAATGGCTTCAGAGGAGAGCCTAACAAAACCATTTGAAATTATAATAGGAATGGAAAACAATTCTTCACAAACCAAACTCTGGAAATTACACTGAAACAATCTCAAAAATATGCACAAGTCCTCCATCATAACAAGCACTTCCAATCAGTCAAGATAAAATCCAGATATTCAAACCAGTAATAATAGTCTTATATATCCAAAACAGACAAATGGACACCAAAAACAAACACTCTTGACATATATATACAACATATCTATCCCAGCCAAGTATCAGATATGGAAATAAAAAACCAACCAACACAAATGCAAGTCACTTAAATTACTCCATTGATCTAAAAAATAAAAAATAAAAACATCACTCTTCTACATCTAACTCAACATGTGATCTGTGTTAGAGCCTATCAATTCAAAATCACAGCCTATTAGTTCAAAATCACAACCTATTAATTCAAAATCAACACAAAATGTGATGTACAGTAAAGCCTACAAAAACAGACCAGAAAACAAAGAACCTATTAATTCAAAATCACACCATAATTCCACTACTCAACCAACCTTTCACATAATTAACCACACTAAGCAGCCTTTAACTCATAAATCTCAAAAACCTAACTTTTCAACAATCTTAACAGAACATAAATTCGAAATCAAGCGAAATGCAGAAGAGAAAAATGGTTACCTGAGAGACTCGGATTTCTCGATAAGACCAAAGAGTTGGAAAAAGTCGTCATTTTTCAACAGTTGTTGTTGTTAGTGTCGTCAAATTTCGTGAAAACTACAAAGAAGAAAGAAGAGAAACACTCTCTATTAACAAACAGCTCAAATGATTAGTGAAGAGAAAAAAGAGTGAGAGAAGATGATATCAATCTGGTCGATATTTTCAATGCCACCGCGAGAGAAGGTTATATCGTGCATTTTCTGCCGTTGATTTTAACACTAGATGATATAATGATACTGATCAGATTTTTTTTATTGGGCCAGGCCCAATAGATCAAGGCCTTTATACATATCTGTCCATGAACTAAGGATAATTTCTAAAAGGTCCCTAATGTGAAAATTATTCTATGTTTTGTCCTAATTTGACATTACATCCAAATACCTCCTTTTCAATTGTAAAAAGGTTAATCATTTTCTCTCCATTTGTTTTATGAGAATGTTTATTGTTTTGATTTTTTTTTTTTAATACTTACCCTTTCAACTATTTTACTTAATTTTTATTTTTAATTTCTAGTTCAATTTTTCATTTATACATATGGATATTAAAAATAAATTTCAATCAATTTATTCTTTATTTTAATTTTTATTGAAACGATAGTACTATTAAATTTGAAATTTCAAAATTTTAGCTAAATACGAGTAAACAAATTTAACTGTTGTTAAAAAAATATATATATATATATATTATTCAATAATTTCAAATTTTCATTAATTCTACCAAATCAAATTATCTTCGAAATACAATTATTATAAAAATTGTCTTTTTAAATTTTACTAAAATTTTAAAATTCAATTTTATTAATAATTTTATTTTCATAATAAATATACATATTTTAAAAATTATATTAAATTTAATAATACCAAAAATCTTTAAGGGTTTTTTAGGATTATTACTATATTATAATTAACGTAACCATTGGTTTGTCATAGTGATAGCCGTCTAGTCTACAAGCTCCAAACTATGCTTCAGAATTTTCTTAGAAACCAACACAACATCCCAAACTATCAAAAATTCTCTTCTTTGTACTTTTATGATAATTTTTCTCTCACAAACACCATCTACAATGACTCAAACCTGTAATAAAACTCACTAAATAGCTCTCTGTACCTATTCACTACTCCTTAGGTAGCTTCTGTGTCAATTAATAGTCTTATGCAGTTGACATTGAATGTACACTTACACTTGACGCTTCAACAGTCCATTTAATAAAATCAATCTAAACTGTTTTGCATGAATAAACAAAAGACAAGAACAAATCATCGTTCAAAATCATGAATGGTTCATTTGGGTTTGCAACATAGGCCGGCTTGATAACATATATTAAATATATTTCTGAGAAACTAATGCTGTCAAATAGGTTTGGTTTTAACAGGTTCTGTATAAAGTTTGGTTGGAGACCATATCAGAGAAACTGTTGTTAGAGTGTGTTGTTGTCATGGCTGTTGCTGGAGATAAAACATTGGAACAGACACCGACTTGGGCTGTTGCTTTGGTCTCTGCTGTGTTTGTGATTCTGTCTATTTTGATTGAACATGGAATTCACTCTCTTGGCAAGGTAGGTTAGTGTTTACTATATTGATTTTTTGTTTGGTTTGTGGAGTTGGGACTGATTGTGTTGGTTTTGGGTGATTAGTGGTTTAAAAAGCGTCAGAAGAAGGCTATGATTGAAGCTTTAGAGAAGATTAAAGCAGGTATGTATAGGGCATGCTTGGAAATACTTGTTTTGGCTTATGGCTTATAAAAGCTGTTTTTTCTAGAGTGAGTTTGTTTGGTATTAGCTTGCATAGCTATTTTTATAGCTTTCTAGATTAGAAACACTTAGTGCTATTTGATAAAAATCTAGAAGTAATTGGAAGTTAGGAAAGTACTTTTGAAAGTAGTCGAAACGGTGCTTCTACAAAAGTTGTCCTAAACACGGTCTTTATATAAGTTTGAAAGTGCTTCTGACTTTCTATAAAGCTTTAAAAGGAAGTCAGAAAAATGGAAATAGTTTGAGTCTATTTGGAATGGTTTATAAAAGTATTTTTATAGCTTTTTGGATTCAAAAACACTTTTTAAGTACGGTTTGAATAGAAATCCAGAAGTGCTAATTGACTAAAAATTGTTTTTAGTGAAGTAGCTTTACAAGAGCACTTACACTTCTCACAAGTTATCCCAAATAGGACCTTTAAATCCTAAGAGTGCTTTTGAAAAGCCAAAGCTAGAAGCCATCCCGAATGCTTATGAATAGATAGCCTAATAAGCTACATGAACATATTTGATGGGGGGGTATGATATGAGAATTAATGTGGTCTGTGCTGATTAAATTTGCAGAGCTGATGCTACTAGGATTCATTTCACTACTTTTAACAGTTGGTTCAACATTGATTTACAAAATATGCATACCTGCACACTATGGAAGATTTATGCTTCCATGTAAGTATAAATCCGAAACAGCCTATGAAAAGGACACAGGAAGTACTGATCAAGGTGATGATGAAAACAGCAAAGGAAGTGATGATCATGGAAGAAAGTTGCTGTTCTATGATGGAGACATGGCTTGGCGGCGCGTTTTAGCTACTCCTGCTACTGGTGGAGAAGGTTATTGTACTGATCAGGTTGAAATTCCATCACCTTTTTGTTCATTTTGTTTATTGAGTTGTGTTTGGATTGTAACTCAATGTTGATTTGTGTCTGTTTGTGGTTTTGTTGCTTTGATTGCAGAACAAAATATCATTGATTTCGCAAACAGGAATGCATCAATTGCATATATTCATATTTGTGCTTGCTGTGATGCATGTGCTGTATAGTGTAGCTACAATTGGACTCGCTAAGGCGAAAGTAAGTTCAGAATCAAAAAGCTAATAAGTACTTAAACAGGCATTACTTAATGTTTGGTGATGATTAGGTGCAGAGATGGAAGGCTTGGGAATCTGAAACATCTACATTGGAGTATCAGTTCACAAATGGTATTGTTAGATATCAGTTTTTTAGTTTCTGTCGTTTATACTGCTCAAATTGATGTCCTTTTTTTCTTGTTCTAGATCCTGAAAGATTCAGATTAAGTCATCAAACCTCATTCGCCAAGCGCCATTCCGGCCTATCTAGAATTCCAGGAATCAGATGGATTGTAAGCTTCATTATGCTTCAATATATTGTTCCTCTAAACAGAATTTAATGTCATTGTGTTCGTATAGGTTGCGTTTTTCAGACAATTCTTTGGTTCAGTAACAAAAGTGGATTATTTAACAATGCGCCGCGGATTCATAAATGTAAGTACTAATCCAAGTTGGATATATGTATTAGTCTTTTGTCCATTAACTTTATATCAAACACTGCAACATTCTGCAGAAACATTTCTCTCAAAATACCTCATTCAACTTCCACAAGTACATTAAAAGATCCATTGAAGATGATTTCAAAGTTGTTGTGGGCATCAGGTTTCTCTCCTCTTCTTATCATATCATACTTTGATTTATATTTTCACTGCTCAATACACCATTTTCAAGTTTTGTTGCTGCTGTTGTTCTTTTCTGCGTTACAGTATTCCTCTCTGGATTTGTGCTGTCATCTTTTTGCTAGTGAATGTGTACAGTTAATCTCTCTAATCCCTTTTGTCATTATCAAATCCCATCTCATTTTGTGCCTGTTTGGATAGACTGGCTTTTAACTTCTTACTTTTAAAAGCTTTTAGATGGTTTTGGATAACTATTAGAAGTGTTTTTGACCTCTCAGAAGCTCTTCCATAGGAAATCATAAATATTAGCTTCATGAAAATGATTTCTGCTTCTTTTTTCTACCGGCAGAAGTTAAAAGTAGAAGTAATCCAAACAGGCTCTTTACTCAAATCATTGGATTGAAATGTTTAATGAACTTTTGCTAATGCTACAGATTGGTACACTCTCTCTTGGTTGTCATTGGTTCCACTAGTTGTAAGTTTTTTTCCTAGTTAAACTAATTCTGGAGTTTGTATAGATAAGCTTTATAATGATAATGTGATGTTATGTATTGCAGATACTTTTGTTGGTGGGCACAAAGCTTGAACTTGTGATGATGGAAATGGCAGATGAATTTCAAGAAAAATCAGCAGTTGTTAGAGGAGCTCCAGTTGTTGAACCGAACAATAAGTACTTCTGGTTCAATCGGCCCGATTGGATTCTTCTTCTGATACATTATACTTTGTTTCAGGTAAACAAAAGTACCCTTTTTCATTGTCTTAACAATCTATAATGACATAACAACTGATTTGGAGAATTATGCTATTTGCACAGAATGCTTTTCAAATGGCACTTTTCTTGTGGACTGTGGTAAGTGATTGATGTACAATGAGCTATTGAGTCTGATCAATTCTTCTTTTTTCATATTCTTGAAACATATGTTGTGCAGTATGAATATAAGCTTAAATCCTGCTTTCATGAGAATTTGGTTGCTATTTTGGTGAGAGTTTTCCTTGGAGTTGCTCTTCAGATTCTTTGCAGCTACATCACTTTCCCTCTTTACTGTTTGGTAACTCAAGTAAGTTCAACTTTCATCATAGATAGATTATGAAATATGTTTGATAATGAATTAATTACAGCTTTTAAAAGCGTGTTATTTGAATAGAATTACAGAAGTGTTTATAGGTTGAGAAGCTACTTTCAGTAAAAGTTAAGGTGGTGCTTTTATAAATGTGTTTCTGCTTCTCTGCTTTTTATAAGTTAAAAGTACAAGCGGTCTCAAACAACTTTAACTATTCTATCAAAAGAGCTTCTAGATTTTCACAAAAGCTCTTAGGAGTTTTTTTTTTTTTTAATTGACTTTTGTTTTTATTTCTAGAGAATATTTGAATAACTGTTCAAAGAGTTTTTAACTTCCATAAGAGCTTCTAGAGGAAGTTATGAAATATGCACCATAAGAGCTTCTAGGGGAAGTTATGCAATATGCACCACCTCAGCTACTTGCATTCAAGTACTTTTTCAATAAAAAACACCACTAGAAGCTACTTTTGAATCCAAAAAGTCGAAAAGCTGCTTATATAACCTATCTCAAACATACTTGGAATCAGATATATTACTTTCTTGAAAATAACTTCTGCTTCTCTAACCAAAAGCCATCCCAAACCGACCCCAGCCTTAAGTTTGTATTTGAGCGCAGCTACATGTAACCATTTATATACTAGACTAACAGTCTCTTGAGAAACTAACATAACATTTAACCTGGAAAACATTTTCAGATGGGTTCACACATGAAGAAAGCAATATTTGAAGAGCAAACAGCAAAAGCAATAGAAAAATGGCAAAAAGCAGCAAGAAGGAGAAGAAAATTGCAGAAAACAGATAACAAAATGGGCACAATAAATGGTTACATGAGTGGTGAAACAACACCAAGCCATGGTGCATCACCAATGCATTTGCTGCATAATCACAAACACAACAGCTCTGCTGCTGCTGCTGACATTGAAAGCTTGTCTTCACCAACTGCTAGTTACTATAACTATCACTCTGATACTGAGCTGTCTGAGATTGATGTGAATGTCAATGATGATCAGCTGAGAAGTAGAGACCTTCAAGAACAACAACATGGTAGTAAGAATTTTGATTTTTCATTTGGGAGATCTAGAGATGTTGATAGCAAGTGATTGGGAAGATGTACAGTTTAGAAGAGTTGTTGTTTAAGGTTGGTTTATGCAGTTCAAGAACAATAAAATGTGAATGAATGCATGTGATTGTGTAGTTTAGGGCAATTTTTATTTTGCTACATCAAGTTTATCTTATTCTTTTTTGAGCTCATATAATTTTGAATTTTTTTTTTTAAATTTGAAATATTTAATGATTTTTTTTAGAAAAAATATTTCAAACAAAATGTTAACTATTTTCTATTTTATCTTGTTAGCTTTATTATTATGTTTCTAGTCATATTTAATATAAAAATAAACAAATAAATTTACTTTAAATTATAATAATCCATTTTAAATAATAAATAATTTGATAAAGGTAAATATATATATATATATATTTAAATATCCATTAAAATTAAGGAATTATTAATAATATTAAAAAAAAGTATTGAAATAGACAATTTCATATATCAAATAGTTATAAATCCCGTAAATACCGTACCCTAATTTAGTAAATACCGTCATTTTTCCAATTTTATCCTTTTTTCTATTAATTAATAGTATTTTTTAATTAATTAATATTTAAATTTAAGATAACTTAATCCAATTTATATTTATCCTTTCTTTAAAAAATTAATTTTTAATGTTTAGATATTTTAATTTAATTTATATTGAAATTTTATATAATCAGTAATTCAACATAGTATATATGAATTTGAGTAATATATAAATTAATGAGTTAGAGCTTCAATTCGAGGTACTATCACTGATGTTTATCGTAGTAGTTTAAAACTTGTTTTTAAGTTATTTATATATATAAATGTATCTAGTTAGTTAGAAGACTAAGAGCATCTCCAGTGGAATGTGAATGTATTGGTTTGCACATCCACGTGGACATTCTGGATTTTTTATTTAAAAAATCCACTCCAATGGCAATGTGAATTTACAATGTGCAGGTTTACAATGTGCAGGTGACGTACCAGACAAAATAATAGAGGGTGTGGAGTAGAGCTTCTATTTTTCATGTCCTAGTTGACGGTGTCAATCATCAATTTTAATATTTTAAAATTGTAATTACCATATTTCTATTTAAATTATAAATTAAAAAGAAAATAGAAACTTAATTCTAATGGATTATAAATGAGGGAAATCCGAATAGACAATAATCACGGTGGACGATTTTTAATTTTTTTTCTCCAGAAATATTATTTTTGACACATCATTATCTACACCCTCTATTTACCATGCCACATTTGCCTCAATTCACTCAACCATTGGAGATGCTCTAAAAGCCCATATAATACCACTTTTTTTTTTAATAATTTTAATCTTTTTATTTTTTAATTTTTAAAATAATAATAATTTTTTAAGTATTATATTTAGATTAAATCTTTTTATTTTAAATCAAATATATTTTTAAATTAAAAACTTATTAAGGATAAAACTGTAAATTATGGAATAATAATGTGCGGTATTTACCCATGCCCAATAGTTATTGTTAAAAATAATAATTAAATATAGATTTAAAAAGTATTTATAAAAAAACATTACATTCTCTATAATTATAAAAGAAATTAATATAAAAACTTTCAAATTTTAAATATTTATAAAACTAAACACATATTTTTTAAAATATTTATATATACATGTAAAATCTTTATATAATCATTTTAAATAATTTAATAACTATAAAACAAATTATTTTAAATATTAAATCATTAAAAAAATATCACCATAGAATTAATATGCATATTTATTAAATATAAAAAATAAAATAAACTATATAATACTAATTTTATAAAAGAAAATTAATAAAAATAAATCAAATGTGAACCAATTTTTAATAAGGTTTATTGAAGAATTAGACTATGCTGGTGAATGAATATTAATTTTATGGAGATATTTCTTTTATAAATAAAAATTAATAAAATAAATCAAATGGGGATAAGTTTGTATTAGAGCAGTTTCTTTTCTTCTAATTAGAGGGTTAAAGTTGTATTATTTTATTTTGATTAGGATTTCTTTTTTAAGTTAGCTTTTTTATGGTTAGATTTGTATTTTAAAATTTTCTAAGCAGTTTTTCTATTATAAATATGTTATTTGGAGACATTGAAAGATGATTTTATCCTATATTAATAATATTTTGACTTTATGTGTTTTTTCTTGGATTAAGAATTTATCTTCGTCGTAATCAAATGTTACTTATAAATTGTCGACTGAGCTTAAACAGTCTTTTTCTTTTAATCATTCCAACTAAATGAAATTAGTTACCTACACTCTTGACGAAATTTAATAATTTAACGTTTTCGTTCTTTCATATTTAAATAATTAAAAATATACTAAAAAATAGTCATACAAAATTAAACATAAAATTATTTAATCCAAATACAACAATTACTTCTCATTTTATATTCATTCTTACATCTGTAAATTATCTAGAGTTCGAGTTGAACTCAAACTCGATGAGTTTTATAAATTGTTATTGAAGGTAGATGATAACGGTTGGTTATATGAGTGTTTAAACTTAATTCTCTCCGTTTTTAGTTTGAACTAAGGGCAAAAATGATTCATTTAATAATTATTTCAGGATCTATGGTCATAAAGGTGAAATAATGAAGAATCATCATCAAGGATTATGCATTCAAGTAAGAAAGTTTTAAGTACATTGGAAAGATGAAGTGAATAAAAGTTCAGAAAACCTCATAGGCTGCACTAGGTCATTTGATTAGGCCGTTGGCAATTGATCAGGGCATGATGATGACGCTTAAATTGGTACCGAAGTTCACAACGCACCTGGTACACATTACTAGCTGTTGGAGACTTGATTAGGGCTCCTTGGTTCATAAAACCAGACCTCTTAAGCACACTGGTCCGTGCCCCTGGTTCATATAACTCGACCTCTTAAGCCTTGGTAAGAGCACCAAAATTGACACCGAAGCCACTCAGCACGTCCTGATCCACATCTTGGTAATCCTGACCACATTGCTAACCATGACGCCAAATTCGATACCCAAGACCATTTCACGGCCTAGTCCGAGCCCTAGTTATCGTGATCATGGCTCTCATGATACGAAATTTTTAGTAATTTTGACTACTTTTGAGGGTATTTTTGGAAGAAAATGCCTAAGTCAAATATTTAAATAGTACCATTCCCAAGTATTTTTATAAAGAAGTTGAGATTTGAATTCGCTATTATAGCAGTTTTATGTTAACAGAATTTGAACTCCGGAAAAAGTCAAAGAAACTGCTAAACAAGAAAATGGAGTTTTGAAATGAAAATATTGAATGAAATAAAATTTTGTCTTGTCTTGAAAATTAAGCATGAACCCAATAATATCTTGGTTATCAACTATCATATGTTCAAAAACCTTTGAAAATATTTTATATAAATAAATGTTCATTCATTAAGCAGGTCAATAGTTGTTGAAACACTTGATCCCTGAATAGATCTATCCCAACCAAAGAAGGCTATAAATATGTCTGGTTCTTGATGTACCATATCTAAATGTACAAGTCAGATGTCTCGTTTGTCACTCCCAATAATTTTTGAAATCTAAATTGACTCTAATCCTCAAGAAATTCAGAAGATGAAATCCAGAAAATTTACTAATAAAGATATTATCGATTTTAAATCATTTTACAAAAATCGAAATGTAAAAAGACCCCAAATTTGTAAATCCAAATTATAGATGTTATCATCCGGGCAAGTATAAAAATGTCTAGATTCCTCTTTTTCTTTTCATTCATATGTTCATCACACTGAGTTTTTCTAGTAAGGTTTTGACGAAGTAAGCAAATTTTTAAAAATGATGAAATAGGAAGGAATGTTGTAAACAAATGGATTGCACAACCATCATATGAAGGGCTCTTATGGATTATCGCATATGATAAACATAATATAGTATAAGAAAAATGGTTAGGATATAAATGTTGTATAAGAATTAAGTTATTCATAAATTGCATTTGTCTAGTTATCGTATAAACAACATGATATGATAACAAAATAAAAATCTTCATAAATTTCTAAAAGGATAATTTGACCATTTAAAATTTCAAAAATTTTTTCTAAAACCCTCTCGAATTTTTGGGATTATCCTAAAATTTTATGTAGATTTTTTAAAAATTTTTTTTATCAAAAGATAATTTAATAATAACATAATGAACATCTAATACGAAAAGTGCATGATAAAGTTATCGAAGCATTCATTAATGATAAAATTATTCCATATATACCATATAAAATTAACGTCAATATATTTTATTATATTCTAAACATAAACCAAATATTTGATAAATATATAAATCGTATTAAGTTATCATATTTTATTTTTTATTTTATAAATGATTTCATATTAAATTACTTTTAAACATATGATAGATGTCACATTTTACTCTCAAACTATTGCTTCTTTGTATTCATTAAGCAAGTTATACATATTAGGAAATGTGTATTGGCTTCAATCTCCCATCTATACTATCCAGCTTATGTGTGACACATGCAGTTTACTTTTATAATTTATCTTATCAATTACTTTCAATTTTTCTATTCCTCTACCAATCTATTTATTTATTTTTTATAGCATAATACTTTCTCCGTTTTCAAATACTTTGCAATATTTCATATGCTTAACTTTAAATATAAGTATCTTTAATAAATACAACTAAAAATTATACAAATTTCATATTTAGAAAATATATGTCAAGATAAATAAAATGAGACCCCATTTAACTATATTTTTCCTTCTACATAAGTAATAACATATGAAAGAAAATTGATCGATGAATAGTATGGCAATGGAAGAAATATTATTTTATGATAGAGCAATCTTTAATTAAAATAAATAAACATGCAAAGAAATGTCGTTGATGACGCAAATAAAACAATGGGTGTCATACAAATGTATAACAACTCTACGGGTTTGGTTTGTTATACACATGTTCACAGAAACACTTTATACAATATAAAAATGGAAGATTCCATATAATTATAATTTAATCGATCAAGACAATTTGTGGATTATTTAAACAAAAGTGTGAAAATTATAAAATTGTGGTCTTTGTAAAAACCTTATCATGAAAGCAATATTAATATCATAAAATACAAACATTGGAGACAATATCCAAGTTGTTTTGTTAAATAGAAGCAAATAATTATTTTTAATGGCTGGAAAGTATCTAGAGCATCTTAGTAAGGCAATTAACATATTAAAGTCAACATGTTTAATGATTTTTTTTTAAAAACTGTATACTAAAAATATAGTGAAATATTTTAATAGTAATATTGTTTATGTGGTTGATTTAGAGAATAAATTTTATATATATATATATATATATATATATATATATATATATAAAACTGTTATGGAAAGTTTGACGATAAATTTTAATTTAATTATATAATTAGTATATATATTATATTATTTTAATAATTATTTGTTTAAGTTTTTTACATTTTATAGTTTTAAAATAAAAATTAATACTATATTAATAAGTGGTTGGATGTGATAATAATGGTTATTTATATATTTAATTTTTTTAAAATAAAAATTTGATAAATTATTTAGCAAAATATATTTATTTTTTTTTAAAAAATTGTTACATATAAACATTACTTAAGCAGTCAAACGAAATAAATTTTTATCTATTTTAAAAATATAGTTAGTTTAATGCAATTATTTTTTTTTTATAAAATTGTTAAAAATATTTATTTTATATATATATATATATTTAATTCACCTATAAAAATATTATAAATTATAAATAATTAAAATTATTCGATGGAAAAAGTAAATATTTATATAAAATTTAAAAATATATGTATATTTAATAGTTATAAATTAATTTCGATAAGATATTAATAAAATGAAAGGACCTAATTGAAAAATAATAATAATTAAAGGGCCAAAACACAAAAACAAAATAACAAGCCGGCACCAACAGTGTAATAATTAACGAAACGCGTTTCTGAAAAACGAAACGTGGTCCTATATTGTCCTTTTTAATTCTTCACTTGTTCTACTACTGCTTTGCTTTGAAGGCTCGTTGATCCATGAATCGAGCTCCACAACCACAACACACAATTAAACTCAAATTCAACGTGACCCGAACCAGGTCTCATTATCTGGGTCAAGTCTGAACTCTGAGTTTTTCACATAGAAAAAAGGAAAAAAAAAAAAAAAAAAAGTGAATGGAGAGGTTATGTGTTTGAATTGAAACAAGAAAAAGGAATAGATTTGCATTATGGGGTGTGGTCAAAAGTGTTTATTTCGATAATGTGGTTTTGAAAGTGTTAGTGGGTGTTTTTGATTTTGACTTGCAGTTATGGCTAGGCGTCATGGATGGCAACTGCCTGCTCACACTTTTCAGGTTTTGTATTTTTAATTGATTCAAAATGTGACTGGTTTTTGAGTTTTGTTTGATGTTAGATTTGTGTATTATGTGTTTTGTTGTTGGGTTGTGTAGATGTTATAGTGTATTGATTGATTGAAGAGTGTGATTAGGGAGTTTGTTGGTTTTGTTTCGTGCAATTGAGGAAACTAAGTAGTTTTTGGATTAGTTTGGGTTTTATTAGATAAATTGAAGTGTCTAATGGATTGATTTGGTAGAAATGGGTTTTCTATGAATTGATGATAATTCTTGTGTTGTTAGTGTCATTCATGTGGAATAAATGTTTGCTTGGTTGTTGAATTTGTTTTTTCATGGTGAGCAGGTGGTGGCTATAACAGTTTTCTTCCTGTTATCTGTTGCTTATTACGCCTTTTTTGCTCCCTTCCTGGGAAAAGATATCTTTGAATATGTGGCTGTTGGTGTTTATTCTGTTTTGGTAAGTGCATTGTAGACCTTGCTCCTCTTATGTTTTGCCGTCAAATGTTGATAATCTGCTTACTTTTAGTTGACTTAATACTTGAACTTTCGTGTTCAGGCATTCTTTGTATTTATTCTTTATGTTCGCTGCACTGCTATTGATCCTGCTGATCCTGGAATTTTGATTGAGCCTGAAAAAACATCAGTGCATAAGTCCCAACATGGGACAGAATTTGCTGGTAAGTGCAAGTTCTTAGTTTGTGTCTGCATTGAAATGGATGGTAACACTTGTTTTTGTGTCTATGAAAAATGGTGAAAGTGAATTAGTAAACGTTAGAAATTTTTATGAATAGCTTTGGCTAACTTGATATTTCGTCAAAATGTTCAGCCTCCGAGATTCTTCCTGTAGCTGATATTTAGTCTTTATTACAGCAGCAATAAAATTGTTCATGCTCTCTTTTTCTTCTTTTAAATTCTTTTTAGTTTTAATATACATTTTGCTTTCTTTGTGATTAGGGTCTGTTGAAGAACCTAGTAGGGTAGAACTAAGAAATGGTGGGAGGTCTGATGGGCAGGATTCAGATTGCTGCACTAAAGTTATGGGTTTTTGTTGTTGCTGTATTGTAAAAGAAGACTGTCGCAATGATGATGATCTTTTGCAGCAGACTGGAGATGAGGAGGCTCTATTCTGCACATTGTGCAATGCTGAGGTATTAAACTTATATGATAAGTTATATAATTCGATGCAATACTTTACTGTACTTGGAAAAGAAAAACAATAGAAACCACTGAAATAGTAGCAAAGATAAAGAAAAATGGAAATAAAATCTTTTGAGACCAGGAAACAAGTTGAATATAGTAACACATGCTATGCTATGATGGTTTACCCAAAGCCCATGTACAGATACCAGTTTTAGAAAATGTCTACCAACAAGGCTGGAGTCATATTTCTATTGAATGACTAAATTCTTCCTTGCAGGTACGGAAGTTCAGCAAACATTGCAGGAGTTGTGACAAATGTGTTGATGGCTTTGATCATCATTGTCGGGTGAGCATTGAAACTTTCTTGCATGCTTCTGTTTTTTCTGTCTTTATTTTTTGTTTCAATGTTGATGGAATATTGGGAAAGGTTGAAGTGATATCTTTTCATGTTACAGTGGTTGAATAATTGTGTGGGACGGAAAAACTACATCACCTTTGTGTGCCTTATGGCAGTAAGCCTCTTGTGGGTAGGTTTCATTATCTGATTAGTCTTTGGACTCGCTGAATTTCTGTGTCTAATAATAGCTTAGTTTTCCTTTATGATCCTTCCATTCTGGTAAAACTTATGTGTTTATTGTCCTGTTTTATGTGGCTCAGCTTATTGTTGAATTTGGGGTTGGAGTTACGGTACTTGTTCGATGTGCCATTGATAAGAAAGATACAGAACATCATATTACAGATCGACTTGGAGTTGGGTTCAGTCTTCCTCCCTTCATCACAGTGGTGGTATGTCTTTGCTTTCTTTGATTTTAGTTCAGTTTTTTTCTGTACAATTCCAATTGGACTCAGCAACATGGTTTACTGAAGTCATACATTATATTTTCATTGTGCAAAAAGACAATTTTTGAGCAACTTATAATCACAAATTATTATCCCCTTGTCCTCTTTCTTGGCTTCTCTTGGAATGAAGAATTTTCTATACTGCTTACCTGATGCATTATCTCATTTGCAGGCCATCTGCACGCTTGTTTCTTTTCTTGCCACTGTGCCTCTGGGGGAACTGTTCTTCTTCCATATGATATTGATGCGAAAGGTACTTTACTAAAACTAACTCTCCTCACCACTTCTACCCCCATACATCTGCTAATTCCAAGTCATTTTTTTCTTATTGATGCAGGGTATCACTACATATGAGTATGTCGTGGCTATGAGAGCTCAAAGTGAACCTCCTGGACCATCAGTCGATGGCGGTGATAATCAAAGTCTGCCTACTTCTCCAACCAGTACAACGCTGACTGCTATTAGTGGTAGAAGCTCTCTTGGACTGGGTTTGCAATACAAAGGTGCCTGGTGTACTCCTCCTAGAATCTTCATGGACCACCAGGTATTGCTACTAACTTCATTTCTATCATTAGCAGCCTTGATTATAAGTGTAAATTATGTTGGGAACAAAATACTGCTCAGAAGTTAAATAGTACCTTACAACCGGTTTGAAGGTCATCAGAAACTAACATTGACCAGACATAAGTAATACAGTATTGGATTTTCTCTAGGTTCTCGTTACCATTTTGTAGGTCTGTTGGATTCACAAATATTGCATTGTCTTGTTTAGAAGGGTTACATGTTATGGGGTCCTACAATTGGCGGCTAACGCGTTTGTGCCACTCATCTGATAGATTTTGTGAAATTATCTGTTACAGAAGTAAATTTTGAGAATTGGTTGTGTTTCTGTATTTATTGATCAGGATGAGATTATCCCACATCTTGAGCCAGGACGCTTGCCGTCTACAGTAGATCCAGATGCTGTGGAACATGCTGATAAGGGCAAAAAGTTGCCTCCACGTCAAGTGCGAATCAGTGCCTGGAAACTTGCCAAATTGGACTCCAACGAGGCAGTCAAAGCTGCTGCAAAAGCTAGAGCATCTTCATCTGTTTTACGCCCTATTGGTTCTCGACATCATCCATATGATGCTGAGGAATTATCCAGTAGCAATGTGAGTGGAAGAAGCAGCCCAATGAGCACCAACCAAGGGTTCCAGTCCAGATATTCAAGAGGAGGCACGTCCAAGAAGAGCTCATACCCACCCAGCCGAGCCAGCAGAGAAGACAGTGAGATGTATGCGAATAGTTTTAGCAACATTAGCAGTCCCCAAGTCTCCAACATCGCACCATCTCCATTACAGCAGCAAGATCACTTCAACCCCGTGTACCAATCCTCAGCAGATCAATCTCCCTCATCTACTAGACAGAGTCGTCAAGGTAACGAACTCGCTGTCCGTGAAAACATTGCCCAAGCTCCACCTACACGAAGAAATCCAGACAACGCCGAAAGTTCAAGAACTTCAGTTTTCTGGGATCCTGAAGCTGGGCGCTTCGTCTCCTCTACCTCACGTGGCACCCTTCCCTCTTCACAAGCTCCTCCTGCACAAGAACTCCTTTACACAGGTCAGTCTATCTTCTTTGGCGGTCCTCTTGTTAATGATCAGCCGAGCAGAGGAACAAGAACAAGCAATCCGATGACTGCAGCCCTAGAAAGAGGCACAACGTCATCGAATTACTATCAACAAGGTAGATCGCAAAGAGGCGGGCAGCTTCCTGTGTTTGTTCCAAGTGATTCTAATCAAAAGCAGAACCATTCATCATCTTCCTCTTCTAGGTTGCACTGAAAAACCAACATGAATGACTAGTACTCGTTTTTCATTTCTTAGTTTAAGATTAGTGTCAGGATTTTCAGTTTTCCCTTGTGCAGTTTTGCTTATATTTGCTTTGTCAGTGTTTTACTAATCCATACATTGACATGTTTACAAGATTAATTATTGCCATTTCTATGCAGAATAGTTAACTGAAAATTCTTGTTCCTGATTCGGTTTACGATTGAATTCAATTTTTCACCTTTTGAGACTGTATAGCTTGGATCAATGTAATCATGAGGAAAATGTTTATATGATTAAATAAAAACAGTTAAGTAGTGTATGAATACGTCACATACCAACAAAGTCGTTGTAGTATAGTGGTAAGTATTTCCGCCTGTCACGCGGACGACCCGGGTTCGATCCCCGGCAACGGCGATTATATTATTTTTTGTTTTAAAACTCCATGACCCGACCCGGAAACCCGCCCGAGAACCCAGAAAATCGAATGGCCTAACCGTTTAACGCTCCTCACCCTACATTCGCGCTTCTTTCTAAACCGTTACAGGAAAGAAAATCTCAAAAAGGCACAAAAATCAAACGCTTCGAACAGAAACACACAATTTCATTTTTCATTTGCAGAGAGACTAGAATTCTCTTTCGTTTGAAGCTATTAACTCAATTAATAAAAAGCTCGATTGTTACATCGAGCTTTTTATTATCTATATTCATTCATTTTTGTAAATTATATTATAGATAATGTCAGGAGGAGGAGGACCGGGAGAGAGGCAGCTTGATCATACGCCGACATGGGCTGTTGCTTTGGTTTGCTTCGTCATCATTGTGATCTCTGTTATGATGGACGATTTGATTCACAACCTCGGCGAGGTTATTTTCATTTTCATTTTTCATTTTTTATTTTTAAATTATTTGTTATTGAATTTGCTTTTGCGTGTTGTAGTTGTTTCAACGGAAGCGAAGGAAAGCTTTGTATGAAGCCTTGATGAAAATTAAAGGAGGTATAATTGCTCGCTTTGGGTTCTCTAACCTTGTTTGACGATTTTTATTTTTATTTTTTAAATTTTTGAATATTGTTTTGTTTTTTAAAATTTTTTGGAGCAGAGCTTATGGTTTTAGGGTTCATTTCGTTATTGATGACATTCGTGCAAAATTACGTTGCGCAAGTGTGTATTCCCCGAAGCCTTGGGGACACAATGTTGCCGTGTATGCAAGACAGTCATCATGATGGTGAAGAATCGTTTGCGGTCAAGTCTCACAGACGGAGACTTTTGTCTGCTGCAGCTGGTGGATCTCTTCTTGAATGCAAGCCTGTAGGTTTGAAGATTCGTTTGAATTTTATAGACATGGTTACCTTTTTCTTTTTTGATTATGTGAATGATTGATTGGTTTTTTTTGACTGTTTGTTGATAGGGATACGTGCCACTTATATCGCTGAATGGTGTACATCAAATGCACATTTTCATTTTCTTCTTAGCGGTGTTTCATTGTCTGTACAGTGCTATGACAATGTTGCTTGGAAAATTGAAAGTATGTAGATGGAAAATTTTGATTGTGTTCGTCTTTGGTCGTGTTGTGATGTT
This sequence comes from Cardiospermum halicacabum, assembly GCA_031304145.1. Classification (NCBI taxonomy): domain Eukaryota; kingdom Viridiplantae; phylum Streptophyta; class Magnoliopsida; order Sapindales; family Sapindaceae; genus Cardiospermum; species Cardiospermum halicacabum. The sequence continues at coordinate 2,139,065 of CM062394.1, forward strand.
GTCTTCTTTTGTTGATGTCTTTTTTTGCTGTGTGAAGATACGCGGGTGGAAGAGTTGGGAAGATGAATATGTCAAAGAACATGAAATGATGAATGGTAAGTGTAATATGATTTGTCTATTCCTTATTATGTTTTTTGCTGACACTATGATATTGTTATGAACCTGTTCAGATCCCAATAGATTTAGGCTCACTCAACAGACATCGTTTGTTAGAAACCACACCAGCAGCTTTATGAGAACCACAGTCACCTTTTACATTGTAAGATGTTACGGAATTTGGTATTATTCGTAGGTTTTCCGTAGATTAATTGGTAATGTTTCTTATATGATTATTATTTTGATCATTGGTAGATATGCTTCTTTCGGCAATTCTTTCGATCAGTTCGGAGGGCTGATTACTTAACTATGAGGCATGGATTTATTGCGGTAAGATGCATAGACCATAAATATGTGAAATTTTCAGTTTTGCAATGCAGATATCGTGACTAGATTGTTTTATGTTCTCATCTAGGTGCACTTAGGGCCCGGAACCAGATTTAACTTTCAAAAATATATCAAAAGATCGTTAGAAGATGATTTCAAGGTGGTTGTAGGAATCAGGTAAATTTGTTGTAGTACTAGGCAGGTTTTGTTTGATGCTTATGATATTAGAAATGTTTTCTTTTTTGGGACTGAAACGCATGTGTTGTTGGTGCTGTTGGCAGCCCAGTATTATGGGCGTCCTTGATTCTATTCCTGCTTCTTAATGTTCACGGTTTGTCTTTTGCTTACTCTCTATGTCATTCCAGCATCATTTTGATATATGCTGTCCTCTAATATATGTTTATTCGCTTCAGGTTGGGCTGTGATGTATTTTGTTACGTTTCTGCCTCTAATTGTAAGAGATTTAACTAAGAACAAATGTTATTAATGTGGCTTCATAACCGAAAGGATGATGATTAGATTGATTCTTCTTGAAGGTAATCTTATCTGTTGGAACAAAGCTTCAAGCAATCATTTCCCAAATGGCAATTGAAATCATGGACCGGCATGTTGTGGTTCAAGGGATACCGTTGGTGAAAGTCTCAGATAGTCACTTCTGGTTTAGTTGGCCAGAATTGGTTCTTCATCTTATACACTTTGTCCTGTTTCAGGTAGTGATTTTTTTAAAATTTTATTATTATTATTATTTTTATTTTTAAATTCGAAAACATAATGTTCAGCTTGTAGTGATGAAAATGAAACTACAAGCTAAGATTTCCTGATAAGCTGTATCCATGTACCCGTGTGTTTTTGTTTCTTTGCAGAATGCATTTGAGATAACATATTTCTTGTGGATATGGTATGAGTTTGGCTTGAGATCTTGTTTCCACGAGAATTTTGCACTTTCAGTCACTAGAGTTGTTCTTGGGTAAGTAATATAGATTATCATGAGCCTTGGATATTTTTTTCCAGAAACACTTAATCTTGAGAAGATTATTGAGTATGCATCTAGAACTTCTTCTTTCCATTTTCTACAACATTTCATATTCATTTCACTCACTGGAAAATGAGCAGGATTGGAATTCAGTTCTTGTGTTGCTACAGCACACTTCCACTTTATGCTCTTGTTACTCAGGTACACTTAATACTACTCATCTATCACTATTTGGGAACATTTCAGGATTGACTGACTCGTTTTTCTTCAATGAAATATCAATTACCAGATGGGATCAACAATGAAGAAATCGATTTTTGATGAACAAACTTCAAAGGCATTAAAGCAGTGGCACAAGAGTGCCCTGAAGAAGAGTCACAGACAGGACAGTTCCTCCTCTGCTTCATCTGTCAAAAAAATGCTTAGTAACTTATCAACTAGAATTCTACCAGAACATGCCTATAACTTTTCGATGAAGGACAGTGGCATTCCTTCTAAACTCGAATCCGGAATCAAAGCTATCCAAGCAGCTAATAAGGTCGCTCGTCAGGGAAATCCAGCTCAAGATGGTACTACCCCATCTTCTTCTGCTACTGGCAGTGGCACACCTTCTTCTAGTGGAAACGGTCCACCTACTCCTAACGAAGATGGCACACATTCTTCGCAGCAGCCGTTTGATCTGCTAAGTTGAGGGTCAAACATAGTGAAATTCATGGATATACTCTCATCAATATTCAGCCATAATGAGTGTCTGTTTAGGGTTTTCAGTCCTCTGCATTCAAATTTTATACATGCAATGCTTTTGAACAGATCACTTAGGCTGAGTGGTCTGGTCTATATAAAGCTTTAACCCCCCATTAGTTAACCTCATGAATTGTACATTACAGTACTGCTCCATTTATAATCTCTGCAGATATATAGAGTGTACATGTGAAAATTGTAACATCTAGATATAGAGTTGATTTCTGAAAAGTGTAAATTCTACATGTATTTTGATTATTGTAAACCTTAATGGTACGTTTGACAAATTTTGTTCTCATTCCAAATAGAAGCAATGACTTAAGTTTTGAATTTATTTTTGTTCTGTTTTAATTTTCATTCCAGTTTGGCAGTGGGGTTATAATCGTACGTTTGACAAATTTTGTTCTCATTCCAAATAGAAGCAATGACTTAAGTTTTGAATTTATTTTTGTTCTGTTTTAATTTTCATTCCAGTTTGGCAGTGGGGTTATAATCGTAAATTCCTTCAGAGTGGATAAAGAAACAAAATAAAGAAAAAATTTATGAGGTCTCCAGGGACTTGTTCTGAAACGGAGCATGGCATTGGCATCTTCTTCAACAAGGTGTTTACAAAAATGGACAATTGATCACCACCATCTCCATAATCATGACTCTTCAATCAAACCCACTTCAGAACATCTTCTTCTTCACATACCCACTTCAAGAAGATCAGCAATTCTTTTATCTTCTCTTCCCTTCACTCTAATTGCAGTTTCACCTCCTCAACTTGCAGACGCCAGAGAGAGACGCAATAGGAAGACAATCCCTCTTGAAGAATATCAAACCACTCGTACTAAACACACACACTCACACTCTCTTTATCTGCATTTGATACATTGACATTGCTAATTTTGCTTTTTAATGTAATTGAATTCGCAGCTGATGGATTGAAATTCTATGATGTTTTGGAGGGCAAAGGTCCAGTAGCTGAAAAAGGAGCAACAGTTCAGGTTAGAGAGTTTAAGATACATCATTGTCTGTTCATGTTTTGTGTCTCAATTTCTCTGTCAATTTGTTATAGGTTCACTTTGACTGCATATACCGTGGAGTGACAGCAGTGTCCAGTAGAGAATCTAAACTACTTGCTGGAAATCGCATAATTGCCCAGGTAAGTGTAGCTCAGCATTACAGTTTTTGCTGACACTGGCTTGGATTTTAGCAAGCATTGTGTGAGTTGATTCTATTGATTTAATCTTCATTGTGTAGCCATATGAGTTCAGAGTAGGTTCACTGCCTGGTAAAGAACGAAAACGTGATTTTGTAGACAATCCGAATGGTTTATTTTCTGTGCAAGCAGCACCGAAGCCTCCTGCTGCTATGTACTCGGTAACAGAAGGAATGAAAGTAGGAGGAAAGGTAAAAAGAAATGTTTAGTTCTATTCATCATCATCTCAAGTGAAATTTACTACAATCAACAACACATTGTATTTCTATGCAGAGGACAGTGATTGTTCCTCCAGAGGCAGGATATGGGAAGAAAGGAATGAATGAGATCCCTGTAAAACCCGAAACCTGTTCGAATTCGGTTCTGTTTTCAACTCTATACTGCAAATTCTGAACCTGTTGATGTGTTTACATGCAGCCTGGGGCTTCATTTGAGCTGAATATTGAGCTTTTAGAAGTAATACAACAAGCTCAAGAGAAATAGAAAACTGTCTCAATGGTGCATTTTGAAAGCTTTGTTTCAATGGTAAACAGACATTGTACTTTTTTCAATATTTATAAATATCCATACAAAGTTTTTTTCGATTGATTGATCGCTGTAAGGTAAATGAATCTCACTACTACAGAAATCTCACGTAAGTTAGCACCAATATGCTCTTAATTTAACAAAATTCTGGTCCCCAAACAAGTTCACTACAAAGTCATCACAGGGACTTGAGGGATTTAGCCTACCATTTATATCTCATCGATGATTTCGATTAGATTGTCAACATCCTGTCTCAAAGCTGAGATTTTCTGCTGCTGTAAGGCAATTCTATTTTCAATGTCGCGTGCATTAGCTTTCTTTTCGTAAGAGTCCACCACGGTCGAGTGTTTGGCCATCACCTTCTCTTGCAGTTCTTTTTCCTTGGTTATCAGCTCCTCCACCTATTCATAGTGAGGTAGTATTAGTAACCAAATGGGATGCTAAAATGTTAATCTCACTGAATGTGAATACCTTAGGCAATATTTGAGCTGCTGCAGGTGAAGATTGTAAGAATACTAGCAGGGGTTTCAACTCCTTGGTAAGCTCTTTCAATAAAGTGTCAGTTGATTTGCGAGCAGCTTTGCAAGCTTGGACATCTCCTGTTCGAGAAAGATCACGCAGTGATGCTTCCAGCTTATCGTGTGCTGTCAAGCTTCTGTTGATAATGTTTAGAAGCTGCTGAATTGTTGCCTGAACCTGAATATTAAAGGCCACAAAGATTATGTTAGATGTACCTTAAATCTAGATTGTTTATGTGACAGATAGAACAGCTACAAAAAGATGAGAAGACTCTAGTTACCTCATCCCACTGCAGTCTGGCTATATAAGATGGAGAAGACTTGGAGATTGACAGGTCTAAATGCATATATGCAATACCAGCAACAAAAAGACAGAAGAAGCCGAAGATCAACATCAAAGGCTCCCTGAGCATTGAAAGACAACTGAACTTGTAGTAGACCTGCAAAGTAAACAGACATCATTCATGTGGCATTTGTATGCTAGAGTTTACATATGACATGGAGTGAGAATTCTGAAGAAAATATCTTAACCAATCCAAGATGGAATATTTTGACCGGAATGACATAAATGAGATTACATCTCTCTCTATCTACTAGTAGAATAGATCAGAAAATCATCATGAGTGTTGAGAACCCGGTAAAGGCACTTTGGGGGTCTTTTATTTTCATTAGTCTTACACTAACCCTCTTTTCTCACCACTAGATGTTTGAATGATATTCAAGCCCACAAAATTTTAGGAATGAGAATTCATCAACACTTGAGGTAAAAGGAATACCTGAAAGTTTTGATTATGCTCTGGTACAACAGTGCTTTTCTGCAGTACAACCACTGGTCTACCACCAATGTCCAAGTTTGAAATCTTAGTCTGCATATATGTGTAAGCAGAAGCACAGTAAATACAAAAGGTAGAAACCAAGTATCTGAATTTTGAAGAAGGAAACTGCAAATAATTATGGAGGATAATCGACAAGAGGTCAAAGTGTATCATGAAAAAAAAAAACTCCGTTTCGTCAATACCTCTTCTCTCTGTTCGACAGGAAATGGAGTAGATACAGATATATCGCTAGAGCCTTCAGGCAAAACAACCTGCAAGAGTAAAGTACTAAGTCAAGTTAGCAAATACAATTACACAGTGCAGTGTGTCCTGATGATGCACATGAAAAGTTGAATTACGACAATAACAATAACAATCTCGAGCATGTACAAAAATCTGCAAATTGATCAAATAACCAACCTTAACAATTAGATTTTCAATGACCAAATCAATCATAGGACTTCCTAAAACAAAGTTAAGGTAACGTTTCCCTTCTGATGCAAACAGAAAGTCCTGAAGTGGAAGACCATAACCAATGGTAAAAGCAGTTCTCCAACCACCAAACATTGGATACCTTGGTTCAATCAACAATTCTGTCTGCAATTGATGGAAACATCAAGTGTTAAAATCACAAATATTGCCATGACAATATATAATGTCACAATTTTAATGATAAACCTTCTTGGAATCACCCCACAGGTGAGAAGTTGATATATTTCCAATTTCATCTCTGTAATAGACTGAATGAGCTCTAGGTGGCAATCTTGCTAAGAAATGTTTAACTGCTGATGCACCTCTAATATTGGGTCTGGCCTGATAATCAAGTCTGCATAGAATTTTTCCAGGCAACCATCAAAATGTCAACATTTTAGTTAGCATCATTGCACTTACTCCAACTAACACAGAGTATAGGAAGCACAAACCTAGAAAATTCACCCTTGCTTTGAGCACCTCCATGGACAAGTTTGTAATGCTCTGTGACTTGTACATTACCCCAATGAGAAATTTCTATTTCTCGTACCAACTCTTGTGCAACAGCAAAAGGTTGATTACTTTCGAAGTGAATAACTATAGGTGAATATGAGAATGCAGGAAGATTCTCATATGGACCATATTTGATATCTGTACCTTGCACTTTTGTATTCTCTAACTTGGTATAAGATTCAATTCTAGCTTTTGGTAGTTTAACAGTGAGGGACTGGGCCTTAACAACATATGGAGAGAGATAATGGGCACTCTCCTGAAGAAGAACAAGCTGGATATCAGCCTGTGTGATTTTCTCAGGAAAGGGCTTCAACAAATGAGTGAAGACAGCTAACACATCAAAAGTGAAGCTTTCCCCATTTCTCAGTCCCTTAGGTAACCCTACCGTGAAAAAGATCAAACCCGGAGGGACTCCTTTTGGCTCAACAGTTTTCAATGGAAGACTATCAACAGAACTTTTCACTTTCCCTCCTTTTCCATCACTAGGAGTAGCCGCCAAGTATGCCAAGTTTTTCCCCAGAAGTTCAGGAAATGCTACCAAAACCTCTGATACTTCCTCAGTACCAGCATTCTCAACCTATACCGTCCAAGAGAATTTATAAAAATGAATTTATATAATGAACAAGTTCAAAATGTAATGAAAATCAGCTCGGTAATGCCAGTGAATAACCTTCAATGTAGTAGTGGTTCGAACAATCTGCGAAGTCGCATCGATCTACAACAGAGAATTAAAAGAAAACTCATCAGCACCAGAAATCACTTCATTTCTACATCAAAAACCTCAAAAGCTTAAAGCTTCAATCTTCGAAATCAAATTCTCCTTCCATTATCAACTTCAGCTAATAAAAATCCCAAATAAAAGACTAATTACACTAAAAACACTCGTACAATGACTCCACAGTTACAAATCTAAACATCTACATTGGCTTCGAAATAAATCTATCAGAGTCCGGAAGTTCGTAGTAACCACTTCACATCACAGTCGATAGTATCGATAAAAATGAAAGGTAAACGAGACACTTACTCGTCGATCAACTTTCGAGATGACGAGATCGGAGAGCACAGGCGTTGCCACTACCGCGAGCGTGAAGAACAACAAGTCGAACCTCAATCCCATCGTGATACGTCGTCGCATCAGAAGAAACTCCAAATTCTGAGTCTCTGAACCAGAGGATCAGTCAGTCTCAGTCGCTTACATTACATACGACGATTTTTGTAATTCAAAGTCTCCGGGGCTCAAATTTGGGTTGGGTTAAAGCCCAATTAACCACCTGGCCCAATTAAAGGCCCAATACTGAGTTGGGCCAGATGTGGGTCCAGATTGCGGTTGAGAGTCACTTACGTGTGATTGGATACAGAAGACTGAACCCGATTCAAATGTCGCTTTGAAGATAACGGTGTGGGAAGAACACTGCGACAAGTCAAGTCTCTCTTCTTCTCTCGACAAGGTTTTAGTCTAGGGTTTTGCGGCGAAATGGAGACTTCGTTGAGGTATGGGAGAGATGCGAAGGCTCTGAGAATTCACGCCAAGCAAAAATTCCCTTTTGATACTAAAACATTCTTGCAGGTACTGACGTCGACCTCCATTTTTTTTTTAATTTAAATATCTATTGTTTGATTTCTGTACATCTAGGTGGTTTTACTGATACTTGATACTTTCGATTGCTTTGGAAGCTCAACATTGAAATTTTGCTTTGTTAGATTTTTTTTTTATGTATAAAATTAGCTGAAGTCTAGATATGTGCTTGTTTCGTGTTTCTCTCACTTCTGTAGCTAGTAATGATGGGTGCATGTTACTGATTTTACTGTTGATTTAGGTATAAGCAAAGGATATTAGTGGATTCAGAGTTCTAGGAAATTTGGTCATGGCTGCGTGTGTGTAATCAGAGTGTTCTTCCGTTCGTTAAGTTAATTTAACTGTGGTTTCATTGAGTGTGTTGATAATAAGTATGTGAATTATGGTTGCTGGTTAATTAGAATGTGGTAATGTTTAGTGTTTCAATGTTGAGGTAAGAGTTTGGCTTTTGGATTTGTTATCGGAAAATTGAGATGTAGGATTCAAGCAGTTGTTTGAATTCTTGAGATTATTGAATGTAAATTTATAGGTAGAGTAGAAGCTGCATTATTAAGTTATGGTGCATTATTAAGTTGTGGCGTCTTTTGAGTCTAGTCAGAGCATGTTTTGTTATAATGAAGAATTTAAATTTAAATAAAAACATTTCGTTCTTCTTTTATCAAGGTCATGTCGTATTGATTTGAGCAGTTTCTCCTTTTGGTTTGAACATTTTTTGTCCTTATATTGCTCCCAAATTATTCAATTTTCTTCCATCTTTTTATGCCTGCTTCAGGTACATGGAGAGCTTGATACGAAAATTGGAGCTCCAAGTTATATCAGTGCTATGTTGAGGCATTTCTATCCAGATGTATGTTATTGTTTCTCTGCACTAGCCTTCATTTGTATTAGACAGTTTTGACAATTTAACATATGTTCTGATGGTATATTTCCACATTTAACTGTTTCTCTAGTTATCGGCAAGCCTTGGAGTGGGGTTGAAATGTGAAAGAAATGATAGGCTTAGGTATACAGTTCGCGGTAAAAAAGCATTTCCTGTGACTAGTAACGGAGTCTTAAGCTTTAATATCAAAGGAAGATCTGAAGTCGACCAAGAGTTTAAACAGGTGAGTATTCCTTGGAATGTTGAGAATATCATAGATCAGACTTGAAATATCCGTGGAAGCTGAAGATCATTTCTGTGATACGGTGCTTTAGACTTATTTTCTCTCTAAACAATATATTCTTGCAATGGGTATTTTGCTACTCTTTTTCCCTTTTTCTTATCTCACTTGCATCATATGATGTCTGAAATTGTATTTGTTCCCATGATTCCATTCCATAGAATGTAAAGATTACAGGTCTCCTGTTATTGATATCTTTATCATTTTCCTTATGCTTTATTTACCTACCATGGTCACAGAGAAAATCAAGTGGTGCTGCTGAATTCTCTTGGAGCATATTAAATTTTCAAAAAGATCAAGATGTTAGAGTGAAACTTGGGTATGAAGTATTTGACAAGGTATGTTTTGTTATGGGTATGTTGCTTTTTCATTTTTTTTTTCTAGCTGATTCATGACATCATTCCTTAATTGACATTGAACAAAGAGAGAATTTTTATCCAAACACTTAATAGGTCGACAAATGACGGTGCTTCCTAATTCCTTATCCTTTTTATCTTTGTACATGATATTTCCTGCCATGTGCAATTTATTTTTTTCCATTTTTGGACTAACTACCTTAATTGAAGATCAAAAGTTCAACTTCATTTGATATTTAGAGGCAAAAGGCTGTCAAATTACGGAACTTCCTTAATAAGATGGGGTTATTAGTGTATTAGATTTCAAAGTGGAGCAAATAGGGGATAAATTTAGTTTGTAGTTGGCTTCCACTTTAATTATTTAGTAAAAGTTACCTTAAATGTGTTATTTATAGTTTTATTTCTGTTGCGCAGACTTTTTCGTTCAGGTACTATATATAATTTTGCTTCTGTTGTGCGACTTTTTCATTCAGGTACCATATCTTCAAATTAGAGAAAACAATTGGACACTTAATGCCGACATGAATGGAAGGTGGAACATTAGATACGACTTGTAAGGAAGGCAGGGTTCCAAAGGTGATGCAAGTTCCTTGAATTGATCTAAAACATTTGTATTATTAAATAGCTTAATTTAAAATTAAAGTTCTGGTAGTAGCTTGACTACTTGAGGATATTTATTTTTAACTGCATTAATAGAAATCTTGAATTCATAAATTCTACATCTCCCTTAGCTGAGTAATAGAGATCTTAAATTCATAATTTGAATCTTTTGCCTTAAAGATATCACCTAATCTACTAGCGAAACCGTCTTGAGCCATTATCTCTTCCTAGGTTCCGGTTAATTTTGTGAAATGGTCAAATTCTCCCTTATGTTGGTAGTTAGGTGATGTATTGAAAGCATTGAAAGTTTATAGGCAACCTTGATAACCGGCATATCTTATGAAAGTGGTTGTGGACAGAGAGTGCATATCTTGCCAATGTGTGAAAATGCTTAGAAATAGTAGTGAGGGACCATTTAGTTTCTATGTAGACAAGTCGGCCGCACGCATTGTATGTAAAGGTAGCCTTGTCCGATTTCCAATTCTTTCTATAATGACTCACTTTGCGTTGTGTTTACTTTCCTTTTCCACTAAGTTGATCACTCCATTAGTGTGAATATGCTTCACAATAGAGTTGTGTCGTATAAAAGATGACCTATGAGGGCACATAAGCTGGTTCGGTATCCAATAGAAGTTGATTGATCAGTTGATGATAGTTCATTATCAAGTGCGCTTGGTGGGCAAAACTAGGTATTAAGATGAGGTTTTAATAGTAATAAAACGCCACCAAGTTGGAAAAAGTTATCATCTAGGAGCCAAAAAGGTACTGAGAAAAGGTCAATAAAGATAAGAAACAAACGTGTAAAGCGAGTGTTTGTTTAATGAAGAAACTATTAGAATAATGTCTGGTGTTTACAGGTGTCAGTTTTAGGAAGACTTAGACCGTCTCACATGTTTGTTGGTTCATCTCTACTTTCTTGTTAGGTTACTCCTTTGACATGGGGTCTCTCCTTTCTTCTTCCTCGCCTTCTATCATTTTGATTTTGACTATTATTGTTTCATCACTTGCCCACTTTCTCTATTGCTTGACATCCTGGCATAATTTACTAGTCACTTCATAGCATTGTTCTGAGAATTCCCTTTTAGTCCGTCTACACGTTTTGAGTATGATTTACTAATCCCTTCAAACTACTGTTCTAAAAGTCCCATAGACATTTTGGAGGACCATCAATTTAAGTTTATTTTCGGACCATCTCCAACCCACGCCCCTACCCTATCTCAAATATAAGGCATACCTTATCACTCTATCCTGATTTTCATTCCAACCCTACCCATACCCTATATTTATTTTAGGGTTAAATTGTAATTATTTTATTTTTTATGGTTAAATTTTGAATTCATTACTAATATGAAAGATTAATAATAATAAATGGTGTGATGTAGTAATAAATGTAAATTAAATTTATAATATTATTAAAATTTAATAAATAAATAATTACTTAAATTAATAATATTATTAACATAATTAAATAGTTTATTTTTTATATTCATTAATAAATAAATTCGAATTAAAATAACATAAAACACAAAAGTAGGAATATAATTTTAGTAACACGATAAATAACGATTCCATTATCATAATAAAAAGTAACTACTAAAAGTAGATATCCTTCTATTTAATTTTCCGAATTATTATATCGATCACACTTTATAAATTTAATTTATGTACAAGCTACTTTATGTAGATTTTAATTTATCATTAGTTATTTTATTATTATTTAGTGTTATTATTTAAATTTTTACATTAAATTATTATTATCATTAAGAATAATTAATTTAAACATTTTAAAATAAAAAATTTTAATAATTTAAATTTTGATATTTTAAATGTCATATAATTAATGTTAATTTATAATTAATATTTTATAACTATCAAATATATGGTTAAAAGTATACAAATGTAAATATAATTTTATAAAATTGCAAATAGGTCCAATAGGATGTGGAGGAAAGTAGAACACTATTAATAGTGAGGGACTTGTGTGCAAACACCCTATATTTTCTCGAAATCAGATTGAATTTCAAATTTGTAATTTTTCTACCCTATATATGAGATAGGGTAGAAGGGTTGGAGTTGGCCTTAGAGTTTAGACTGTCTAGATCTTTAATTAGGCATAAAGATGATTAGTCAATTAGACATTTTGGAGTAGCATATTTTTTATTTACAGTTTAGACCATTATTTTACATTCTAAGGTAGAAGAGTCTCGCTGGTCTCGAACCTGGCAATATTTTTTAAGTTAGTCCTTCAATTTTATAAAAAATCAATTTAATCTCTCAATTTCAAAATAATGGGGTCAATTAAGTCATTTTTCACAGATAAATAAAACGATTTAATTGATTTAAAATTTGAAAGTCATTGGACTAAATTGATCATTTGTGAAGTTGGAAGACTAACTTGCAAAGTTATGGACTTCTTATACTGTTATGTCTGTATCAGTTGAAACATTTCGAAACGGTAAATATTAGCATAGTTTTATTTATCGTTTAGATTCACATTTAATTAGATAATATTTAATTAGATAGGTGTTGACTTGTTTTGAAATCTTTTAAAAAGTCATTTTTAGGACTTTAGGATTGATTAGTCTGTTTTGATATTTTGAAACTATTTGAGCATATTTTATATACTGAAACGTTTTTGAAGCCTTTTAAAGGCTCATAGATACGATTTGATCATATGGCTGCTGATGGTGAGATCTATAAGTAATTCACAACATTTTGCTGGTCATCCATCATCATATCTTCCATTTCCAATTTAGTCTAAGCTTTGTTGAATCAAAACTTGGTGTGATCATACATAGACCTACCTCTTTTGACCGTAAAAACGATCAAAACCAGACCACTTTCGATATATAAATCTTTTGATGTTCAAAACTCTGATCTTTTGCCTGCCCACTATTGGCTCATAGTGCATGTACCTCTCTCCATCAGTCAACTATATGAATCATTATTGTTAAATACTTATAATCTTACATGCTTATGAGTACATGAATTGCATAAAGAGAGAAGCCGTGTCTCCACTTTATTTACAAACTCATATATAATGACAAAATTGTTCTTGTTGGGAACTTTCTCTTCCACTTCACTATGGATTAAAACTTTTAATCATCAATTAAACGTGTACTAATAGTTGTTTGCCATCTAATTAAAGTATGTACCACCATCAAAAATGAAAATTGTTAATATGTAAAATGTGTGATAGAAGTCGACATAATTACTATTTATATCCACTTTGTAATTCTATGATTCTCTTCTCTCATCTCCCTTTCCTCTACCAAATTATAGCTCAAGTATTCCATCTTCATTTAACTAATTAGGTCACTAGTGAAGTATCAATCATAGACCCATGTTAGTAAATATCTTCGAAAGACCATGTTACTAGATAGATATTCTTTCAAAATTCTCATATTAGGTAGGATATTTTTTTTAATTTCTAAATACGGTTATTTGAATATTAAATTTATACTAACAAATACCGAATAAATATCATCTGTGTAACTTTGGATTCGGACCGAATCAAATGAATGTAATAGTTCGTAGAAGGTATATGATTGACCGAATTAAATGAATGAAAAGCGGTATGTGACCAATCGAATTAAATGAATGAAACAGTCCGCGATATATGACCGATCAAATTAAATGAAACAGTCCGCGGTACATAAATCTGTAAAAACGATACTATATTGATGACTATAATTATGAATTTTTTTTACCGTTAGGTATATTTCGATGATATTTTAAAAATTAAATTTGAATTTTGAATTTAATAATAATTCAAATTTTATTAAAGTTAAATTATTATGAATTTGAATAAAAGTAAATAAACAAATATGACTATTATCCATATTAGAAAGATTAAAAGGTGTTTTGACGTTGATGATAATTAATTAAGAAGTAAATATTCAAAAGATAAGGTTAATAAGGATAAACGAGCCTAGTTTGGATTGGATAGGCTTTATTTATATAGCAGCTTCTAGTAAACGATGTGTCCTTATCAAACCAAGGTCATAAATGAAAATAAACGAAAGAAACGAGGCTATTTTCGTAAAAGCATAATACAAATTAACAATAAAAAACTAATTTACAAAACTAACACAATCCGTTTCTTTATAAACCAAACGCCTTATACACACATATTATTTCATAACATACAAATACACTCAAACCAGTCAACACTCAAAATAACAAACAAAATCGCAAAACAAACTTTTGCTCTCTCTCCGTTTCTTCTCGCACACAGATTTCACATGACTCGTCCTATCCGTTTCCTAAGCGGCGCAACAAACTCCACCGCCGCCGCCACCGCCAACACCGCCAACACTCCACCGCCAGTAACTCCCGTCGACTCCGACTACGTCGTCATCCTCGCCGCGCTTCTCTGCGCTCTCATCTGCGTTTTAGGTCTCATAGCCGTCGCTCGTTGCGCTTGGCTCCGTCGTTTATCCGGAAACGCCGGAGCAACAGGTCCAAACTCCTCCGCTACTTCGTCTTCCGCCGCGGCTAACAAAGGTTTGAAGAAGAAAATCCTCCGTTCCTTGCCGAAACAGCCTTTCGACGCCGAACTAGCTGTGAAATTCTCCGATTGCGCGATTTGCTTGACGGAGTTTGCTTCCGGAGATGAGATTCGCGTTTTGCCTCAGTGCGGTCACGGTTTTCATGTCGCTTGTATCGATACGTGGTTAGGTTCTCACTCTTCTTGTCCTTCTTGTCGGCAGATTCTCGTCGTCGCTCGTTGTCAGAAGTGTGGCGGCTTCCCTGCCTCTACTTCCAGCTCCGCCGCCGCCGGAGCTGCCGTTGCTGAATCTAGCGAAGCCAGATCTAAGGCGAGAGAAGATCACATTAATAGGTTCCTTCCTTAATTAATGCCTTTAAATTTTCATTAATTAGGGTTTTATCCACGTATTTTTACATATTATATATATATATAATTAATGCTTGCCTTGCTTGGTTAGAGTCAAGTAGTCAAGTAGTACTACTCTCTATGTATATAGTCAAGTCAATTTAATTACTATTTGCAATTTTACTGCTGTTGATTTGATATTGATATGTGATGAAGAAACATTAGAAGAAATGATATAGAGATTCCTTGTAAGGGTGTCAATGTTGTGATAATAATTTGTGAGGGGTCATGGAATCAAGAGAAAAAGGGATTGGGAAAATATGCAAGCAAACTAGTCCATTTAATGTGAAGAAAGGAATCCATTAGTGATGACTTATCAATTGCTTTTCTTTTTCTCTTCGTAGGTCATACTCTTTTCTTTCACTAATACCATAATGTTTTTATATTTTTCTTTTTTTTCTAAAGTCACCATTTTAGTTCATGTTTTAGACATCCATCACATCATTCATTTGTGAATAACATCTAAGATATTTTTATTTACATTTTAAATTAAATACTAAATAATTTTTAGCTTTAATTATCTTTTTGTTTGTGTACATTTTTTAAATTTAAATTTTTTTAAATAAATTATTCAATAAAGTTTCTAAATTTTAAAAAAAATTAAAATTCCAAAAATAAATCAATATATCAAACGTATATTTAGTGATATATGGGTTAATTTGTCCATTTTTTAATTTTAAATTTTTAAAATGAGAGTAATTGAATTATTCTTTTAATTTTAAATTTTCAAAAATTTATAAATTTAAATAAAATTTAAATAATTTATTAAGTTAATTTAAAATTTCAAAATGAAAATCATCCTTTAACGATCTGAATTTTAATTAAATTTTATTATATATGAATTGATATTATATTTAACGTTTTGAATTATTTTTACTTAAATTTTACTGAGTATTTTTAATATGATTTAATAAGTCAACTATCAAAATATTATTCGATTATTTATTTTTAATATGATTTAATAAGTCAACTATCAAAATATTATTCGATTATTTATATTTCGATTATTTATGATGTTGGGTAAATTAATAGTAGGTGTGGTAATATTTTATATAATGTAAGATAATTTATAGTGTTGAGTAAATTAATAGTAGGTGTGAATAATATTATAAATAACATTTTGAACGGTTTTAAAAAAATTTAAAATAATATTTAAATGTAATTTAAATTTAAAGTGTAATATTTTTAATATAGTAATTAAATGAATATAATTTTAGATATAATTAAGATTTGAAATATAATGTTTCTTTTCATATAGTGATTAGTTGTTTTTAAATATTTTAAAGGTTCTATTCCAAATGAATTGAACATTAGCCTTTATCATAAGGGCTATGGGTATAAGCATATTCCTACTTCTCTTGAAAGCCAAATTAATTGAGCAAAAACATAGCTTGTAAGGTTCCAAACATGAATTTGACACTTGCCCAACAATGCAAGAAGTGTGGAGAAAAATACCATTAAGCTTGAGAATAGTGTCTCATACATAACCTATACACAAACATTGAAAATGTTTTTACTCATTTACTAAGAATTTGACACAATGGTTGGTGAGTGGTGGTGCTATAAATAGAAACCCAAATGGGTTGGTTGAATTGACAAACCAATAACAAAATCATATAAGAGTTGGTAATCCACTAATTTTACAAGATATAATTAAATATTCCCTAAATTTAATGTTTACCTAATAAAACAACAACACCCAATTTAAAATTTATAAACAAATATATCATCATCTTTGAATTGATTATTTATTCTTCTTTCTTGTCTTGATATAACAAAGATTGTGTTTGTCCAACCTATATACTTCTTCAAACTACATTTTAAAAAAAAATGTTAAAATTATATTCCTTTTTACTTGGAACCGTTCAATAAAATAAAAAGCAACATTAACATATGGTCCACCCAAAATTATAAGAAAAGAATAAGTCTCTCTAAATGGCCTCCATATTCCTCAACTTTGTCTTTTGTAAATTAAAAACAATATTTTTTTAATTAATCTTTATTACTAATGAAGACAAGAAGAAGATTTGTGAAATATATGCCACTTAAGCTTGTTGTTATTTATTTGTATAAAACAAAATTTTGAACAATTGTGGTAGGTAATTAAGTGGAGGGGTCATTAATAAATTCATCAAGTTATTGACTAAATCACCATGAGATTATAATAAATAAATTGTTTGAAAAGTAATTTGGAGTCGATAGTATAGTAGTAGTAGTTTAATTGAGCCCAAGAATCAATTTAGAGAAGAAATTAAGTGTCGGCTTTGCTTCATTTGGTGTATTATTTATTAAGTTATTCAAGTGGACAAGTAGTGGGTTGGTTATTTAATTATTTTAATTATGGAGCAATTAATTTGGAATTGATTCAACTTATATAAAATTAAAATGTTGACTATATAATAATAAATAAAAAAAAAGTTAAAAAAATGGGCCCAAACTCAATAGATGCGGGTACGGACAAAAACAAGTGGTTCCATCATGGGACTGGGCCCAAGCCCAATAGATGCGGGTCCAGACTAACACGGCGTCGTTTAATAGGGGTTATAGACGTTAAAAAACGGGAATTGAACCCGACGTGAATCGAACACGCAACCTTCTGATCTGGAGTCAGACGCGCTACCATTGCGCCACGGATCCAATCTTTATCTCCTCCTCTAACTTATTATCATAACGTAGACACAGCTGTTGAACATCATCATTCACTGAGACTTGAGCTGAGCAGCAGCAAATGTAAATCAAGCGATCTTCTTCAGCCTCAAATGGCTTCAATTTGGACTCTTCACTTTCACTCCCTCTATTTTCCAGTTAACAAACAGAGATCCTTTACTCTTTCTCTACTTCAATTAGTTTACTTTCTAATTGACTTGTTTGTTTTAATTTTTTTTTTTTTTTTTACTTTTAATTTTAATTTTTTTTTTTTAGGTTTCTAAGCACAATCGTCGAGCGTTTTCCTTTCCAAATGCAGTCAAATTCCGAACTGAATACACACTACTCGACGCTCAATTGAAGTCCAATCACAAGTTTCGATTGGGAGCAGCTGCTTCTGATGATAATCAACCAGTCAAGATCGAAACTTGCGAAGCCAAGGACCCAGTTGGGCACTTTCAAGCAATCGTCTCTTCTTTACCTCCTGTTGTCTTTGTGGTAAGTATTCAAATTTTGGAACTTTATCTAGAGATTTTGCAATGAAGAGATTTTGTATGGGTTTAAATTGTTGTGTTGTCGATATTTGTAATTTTTTTTAGATGAAAAGATATGGTGGAAAGAATGTAGCAATTGGGGTGTCCTTTGTAGCTGCAGTGATTGTGCTTGTAGTGAGAGTGATTATGGTAAGGAAGTCAAGGTATAAGCATCCTGGTTCGGTTGCTGATCTTGTAAGACGTGGTCAATTGAGATCTGATAGAAGAGGCATGTATGATTCCAGTCCTTTAATCTCTTTGCAATTTTTCGTCTTATAATGCTCTCTCTTAGGATGTAACTTTGCACATTTTTACAGTTCGAAACCGCTCAAGTATGAGGACCCTTTTAATAATCCGATGGTAAAGGTAGCCAAGAACAATTCAACTGTTGAGATGTGTGGAAAGGTTTATCGCTTAGCTCCGGTTACTCTTACGAAAGAGGAACAGACTGTCCATCAGAAAAGGCGGTCTCGGGCTTATCAGTGGAAGAGGCCAACTATATTTCTGAAAGAAGGTGATTCAATACCACCTGATGTAGATCCTGATACTGTTAGATGGATCCCTGCAAATCATCCTTTTGCTACCACTGCCAGTGAAATCGATGAAGACTTGGCGCAGAACAATGTGTATCAGAAACATGGTGTGCCTTTTCGTATTCAGGCCGAGCATGAGGCGCTTCAGAGAAAACTTGAAGCTCTTCAAAATGTAAGTGGTCTTAGTTTCCTTTAATCTAGCACAGTTTAGTATAGACCTCACTATTATATGAGTGATGACTGCAAGTAGGTTTGAAGTCAGTCATGCTATTAGCTTCTTCAATTATGAGTATGTGTCAACAAATTGACACCATTTATAGATGCTATCAAACATATTAACTCAGTTCTTGCTCAAATATGTGTTTATCTAGCTTAAGAAACATCAACATCCTTGATGCTGATAGAAATTATAATTGAAATTTTGTTGGGAAGGCTTTATACAACTATTTTTGGGATAATAATCCTCGTGCAGGATCAAAAGCTTAACAAAGTAATGATCGATTCAACTCATGCTAAAGATTTTGAAAGACCATTCAAGTTCAATCAGAAGTCACAAGAGACTGCTGAGCAAAACCCTTTCATCAATCCATCTGGTAACTCAAGACCCTCAAAATCAGATCAACCATCAAGTGGTTTAGGAAGCAATCCATCCTCGTCCGAGGAAATGCAGAAACCTTAAGTGACTTCATACAATATCATCATCTTGATGTCATTGCTTAGAGAAGATGTCAAATTTCTTTTTCGACAATTGCTGAGAACTCCAGATTATCATCAGTAGAAATCACTGGCAGAGTGTTGAATTCCGACAAATTTCTCTGTATAATGGAAAGCCAGACTGTAAATAGCAGATTTGCTAAGTTCTACTTCTGCATATTCATTACTTACATGTAGGTGGAATTAATTTCATCAATATATGATTAACAATCTTGATTGCTTGATTCTAGTTTCCTTGATTCTTATGTGCTATTATATTCAGTGAGTTGTATGTGTCTGGGTTACTGAAGAAATCCTGACAGTACAGTGTAGCAACATTTTGTTTAATGTTAGCAGAAAGATACTTGTTAACCGATAATGAAAAAGAAAGAAAAGTTCAGCAAAGGGTACAAAATTTTTATTGCATAGCAACCGAATAAATGTGAATAATTTTCTTCTGAACACAAAGCATAATTAATATAATATTGCAAACCAAGTCTATTGAAATCTCACTGCTTTTCCTTAGAGAATAGGCAAATCAAGAATGAGACATTGGATCAAGCATCTCTACTAATATGTTGACTATTAAGCAGCTAAAAACCATTTCAAAAAGAAAAATTTAGAGCTTTTGTTGACAAAGAGGCCCCAAAATGATCTATGACATAGGATGAGTTGAGGAGCTTTTATGTAGGCCTTTAAATCAGTCACTCTTAACAGCATCAGCTTGTCTTGCCCCAACAGCAAAGAATTCAGTGATAACTTCAAGCGGCATGCCTTTGGTTTCTGGCACTTTCAAGTATACGAAAATCCAGGAGATGATACAGACAACAGCATATAAGCTGAAGACTCCAGCTAGGCCTATTGAACTGAGCAACACAGGCAGTGTGTAGGTCACTATGATGTCTCCAATCCAGAAAACTAAGGCACAGATGGCAATGCAGAGACCACGGACTCTTGTTGGGAAGATCTCTGAGCATAGAATATTCGGTATTGGCCCATAAGCTGCGACAAAGATGCAGAAGTATACCACAACACAAGCGGTTGAGATAGCTGCCTTTGCAACCGAGCTGAAACTAACTGTTTCACTAATGACTAGCACAATGAGTGACACTATAAGCACAGGGATTGTAGTGAGCAGCAACGCTCTGCAAGCAAAAGATCCATTAGAGGCAGTTTGCTTAAAGGTCACATGTATCAAAATGAAAACTTAAGTTGAGACACAATAGTAGCATGTAGTGGAGAAATTACCTTCTGCCGGATATGTCCATGAGACGCATGGCAACACCGATACAAGGAAGCATAAGCAAGGTTGTGAAGGCACTGATAAGGAATGATGCAGACTCAGTACCAAGGCCCAGGTTGGAGAGAAGAACTGAAACACCTGCTTGTTCAAGAATTTGAGGAGTATAGTACAGCACCCCATTAATGCCAGAAAACTGCACAAACATGAGAAGCAAATTCAATAACTTTGCCATCACAATCATTCCAAATGACTTATGTAGAGATGCTTGAAGATATGCAAACAAGATTTCTTTTAACATTATTCAGTTGCAAAAGAAAGGCAATCCATAAGAAAAAATGCTACCTGTTGTAGTATTTGAATTCCGACCCCAACAATCAATGCACGTTTAACTCCTGGATCAAGGAGAGCAGACCAAACTGGTCCCTTTGAAGCTGTTTCTGCTGGATGAACCATTGCAGGTCCAACAGCATGCTCATCTATAAGCTGCTTAGAATAAAGCGCAGGCTGGCTTACAAGTGCAGCAGCCTGGATAAATTCGCCATCTTCTGGTACATCATGAGCAGCAATTGAAAGAAGAGATCCTTTCCTAGAAGAAACTCCCTCTTGATGCAAGTAAATTCTTTTAAAACCTCCTTCCTTCTTACCATCCTCACCTTCTCTTTCCGTCCATTGCCATGCTAATTGCCACCCGCCACCAATACCTGTATTACCAACTGCTTCTGCACTTCCTTGCATGAGACTGCCACGGCGTCCCATGTTGCTCAGAATACTCCCTTGAGAAGGAGGGGGAACGAGATCCTTCTCTAAACTAGTTGTCTGGCGAGAAATCAATGGACTATGCAAATTGTCATCAGAGTCAGCCCCAGCAGCCTCTGATTCAGTATCCTCTCCTTCTCTTTGCAGGCTCTCTTCATCCCACTCATGTTTAACATTAGGATCTGCTGTACTAAACATGCTTCCAAATGTTGGAAAAAGCATACTACGCATACTTCCTGTCTCTGGGAGCTTTTCATGGACACTACCAAATAAAGTTACAAGAGGGTCAATGAGTGAGCGACTTTGGTTAACCTGGCTTCCATGGCGAGAGGCAAGCGCCAAAGAACTCTGTCCAGTGACAGGTTTGGCAACCCATGAGAGACCTGCTTCAGGTCCATATAACTTGATTTTGTCTTTATCAGTAGCTTCTTCACCATCTACATCTTCATCAGCCGGACCTATGATATATTCTTCAATAGATGTTTCCCCGCCGATTCCCAGACCTTCAACCAACAATGCCATCTCACCTGTGGATGAAAGTTACACTAGTCAGCCCTTACACATAGTGAATAAGTCATAAAGCGGGCACCAAGATGGACAAAAACATCCAGGATGTAATATTTACACCTAAAATGATAGATCCAATAACCGAGGCAACCAAAACCATAGGCAAGGCTACAAGCACTTATCAGCCTCAGATCTTCTACAGCAAAAAGTTTTGAATCCAAATAATAATTCTATCACCAAAATACAACACAATTCTACATAATTCACAGCATGATTAGGTACCTTAAGTCACTTGACATGTATTGGAAAGCATATGTACCTTAAGTCAATTAACATGTATTGGCAAGCATATGTGCATGAATTTAACATATAATATAGTGATCTCATGTTTATTTCTGTATATGTCTATAATAGTCTTGCTATACTCCAGCGTGTAATTCAATGAGTACATTAAAAGTTATGGATTTTCAACCATGATTTCAATAGGACACTAACATTGGATCACAAAGGCAAAGTTACCATTAAACATGTCAAGTCAAAGAGACTATCTATAAATGCAAAGCATACAACAATCTGAGCCGTATCTAGTGAATTGACAGCATAATAGTAACTGAAGATTATATCATAACCTATTGGGAAAAAAAACTAAATTTGTTGAAATAAATAACCAACCTGAAACGTCTTCCCTGCCACGTAATCTTTGCAGAACCTTCTTAGCTTCGTTCATTCTTCCTTTACTCACAAGCCACCGAGGTGATTCAGGCAAATAAAATATGGTTAGAGCAAAATAGAGCAGCGAAGGAATGGAAAGAACACCTAGCATCATCCTCCAACTAGGTGAAGATGTCAATGACAATCCGAAAACCATACAGTACGATAAAAACATGCCACCAGAACCTGTGAATTGTGGAAGAGTATTCAACAATCCTCTAATCTCTGGTGGAGCAGTTTCAGATATATAAACTGGGACAAGGGTAACAGCCAGTCCAATTCCAAATCCATCTAATAGTCTTGCTATCAACAGGATATAAACATTAGGTGACCACAACATTACCAAGCCACTAACAAAATAAAGCACTGATGATATAATTAGCATTGGACGCCGACCGAGCCAATCCGATATGGGTCCAGAACATGTAGTGATAGCAGTGGCCCCAATGAGTGACATGGCCACAACAAGACCTTCTACCACTGTTGTCAGATTAAGATCCTTCTTGATGTAGACAACAGCACCTACAAATCATACAACTGATGATCAGAAAAGTGCAATTGGTCCACAAATCTTAAAACTCATGAATCACATAACATAAAGGTACCGAAAAGTTAAATGAAACGTGTGATCACCGTTTATCAAACACAAATTGAACTACTAAAACAATGATAACAAACTAAATGATGAGAAGTACCAGCAATGGTTGCATTATCCCATCCTTGCAAGAAGTTACCAATGGTAGCAGCAATAGCTACAAGTGCAGCCCCTTGCATCTTTTCGCCTGATAAAATTCCTCTCAAAAAACAACTTAAACCTGCCCAAAAAAAAATGATCAGAAAACAAAAAACACAAATCAAACTCAATCACCAACATAGATCGATTCAAGAAATCGAAAAAACACAAAATCAACACCTAAGATTCACAAGCATTATCAAGACAATAGAACAGTGATGATAACAAAACTCAGCTAACAACAAAACTAGAGAGAAAACAAAAGCATCCCCAGATACTAAAACCACAGATCTCTAAGATTCCTCACCTCTTCAAAATCCCACAAAGGATCAGAGATCAATCGAAGTCTATAGCCACCACCAACAAGTCTCTGATATATGTATAGTACACTCACGCAACTCACAAGTACTTGTAACCGTCAAAAGTACAAGCTAACGTCTAGTTACAAACACAGCAAAAAAAAACTACAAAAATATGAACTGTCTTGCTTCTAGAACAGCTTCTCTCATGACTAAATAAAAGCCTCTAAATTGATATAACGCTTCAGCTGTTTTTACTTTTTCTCTCAACAACCCTTCAATTACTCATGAATGCTAAACCCATCACTCTGATACTAAAAGCAGAAAAGAAAAACAAAATCAAATCTTTTCATTTACAAAAGCAACAATTACAAAATTTACGAACTGGGTGAGAACCAAAAGTGGAACCAGATTCAGTTTCGATTGAAAAGTCTGATTTTTATATCAAAGGCTCAAACTTTTATAGAAAAACAGAAAAGAAAATACCATACAATAAGCATAGAGAGATAGATATATAAAAAACAAAATCTATAGATACAAAACCACGCAAGCAATTGTTGGCAATTGTGGAGTTACCTTGGGGTTTTGATGTTTGAGTTAAATAATTGAAGGTGGTGAGAGCAGTGAGCTGCTATCAGCAACAGCAATGGCTGTACTGTACTTGCTTTGTTGGCTTTTGACAGATACTGTTTTAAAATCTGCAAAATACAACTTTTACCCCTGGTTTTTTTCTTTTTTACCCTCTGGTTTTTATTGTTTTTGAAATTTTTGTCACATGTTTAGTGTTTGGTAGTATTGCTTGTTTATCTATGGTCTATTAGATTTAAATTGTAAGTAGAATCCAATAATGTGAATGTAAATGGAAATTTTTTGGTTTTTTATGAGGTGGATGAGATTAGTAAAATGTTAAATAAGTTTAAAAGCAGAGAAAATGACATTTTGAATTTGTATAAGAAATCAGTGTAATCTGCGTTTCAGTTGACTTGACCGTGTTATTCTGACCTCAGAAGATTGGAGTGATTTAAAATTAATATTTTTGATGAAGCTTAAAAAGTTTAGAGGAGATGAATTTGTGGTCAACTGGCTTGATTAGTCACCGGTTATTCTCTGTGTCAACATATTTGAATAATTTAAAATTAATATCTCAAAATATCTGAATGATTTGATGTTAAATATCTGAATGATTTGATGTTATGGATTGAATTGAAATAAGTTAGAAAATTTTAAAAAGTTGTGAGAAAAATAATTTATGCTCAACTGGCTTGAACAGTCACCAGTTATTCTCTATATCAACATATTTGAATAATTTGAAATTAATATTTCACGTGTTGAATATGTGACTGATTTTGACACACTGAATTGAGTTGACCACATTATTTCGTAGGTTAGAAGATTTGAATAATTCAAAATTGTCTGGAATCCAAATGGGTTTATGTAGGATTATGTTTAACGTCAATAGTTTGAATACTTAAAACAATTACGATTTAAAGTCGCAGTTAGTATAGATTGAATTGAACATGTTATTTCATACGTTAGAAAATTTTAAAAAGTTTTGAGGAAAATAATTTATGCTCAACTGGCTTGAACAGTCACCAGTTATTCTCTATGTTAATAGATTTAAATAATTTGAAATTAATATTTCACGCGTTGAATATGTGACTGATTTTGACACACTGAATTGAGTTGACCACATTACTTCGTAGGTTAGAAGATTTGAATAATTCAAAATTGTCTGGAATCCAAATGGGTTTATGTAAGATTATGTTTAACGTCAATAGTTTGACTACTTAAAACAATTACGATTTAAAGTCGCAGTTAGAATAGTTGAGAAAACAACTCAATGGAGATTTATAAAAAAAAGTATTATTATAATGGTTTACTAGTATTTGTTAATATTAAACATAAAGATATTTTGAAAATTTTGGAATAGTAGTTTAAATAGCATTTTGGAGAAAATTAACGTTTATTCCTAAAACGTTAATGCTATTTTTGTTATTGAAACCTTCGATATCAAATTCAACAACCTAAATCGTATCCATTAAATTTTATTTTTATGTTAAAAGATATCAATGATTTGAAATTTACTATAATCCAATAGTAAAATTATAAATAGATTATATTGAATATTCTCAATTGTAATTTTGTTATAATATTTGGGGTTGATAATAAATAGCATACTAAAATTTATATGATTTTGCATATTTGATAAAAGACAGTATGTTAAAATTAGAATCTTTAGAATTGTAATAAAATCTAAATTAACAAATTTATATGTAAAAATTCTTATAAAATCTTAAATGAAAATTCTTATAAAATCTCATCCTACCTAATAAATTTAAAGAGTATTTACAATTTTGTATGACTTTTCGATTTTAGTTTTAGTAAAAACAATACATAAAAATTCTAATAAATTTTTATACTATAAACCTTCTAATGTTAAAATTCTGAAATTGAATATAAAAATGAAAACAAAGTCAAAATTGTTAATAAAAATATTTTTGTGGGCTTACTTTTCTAATTATATACATGTTTATTTTAAATAATAATAAAAATTATTAATTTCTAAATAAAATTATAGTAAATATATTATTTTAAAAATCCATCAAAATATTTTTATAAAATACATAAAACTTTTAAAACAATATCCATAAAATTTATAAAATAAATATAAAGTCTGTTTGAAATTGATTCTATTTTTTTATTTTGATATAGAAGAAATGAAGTAAATGTCATTTCATATAGTCAATATTTATGATTTTCTTTTATTTATGTATATATTAAAAAAAAAATCTTTGAAAAACTTTTAAGAGGTGAAAAGCTTTTCTGAAAAGGTGAAAATTCTTTTTCTATTAATATAAATATGTAATTTTTTAAAATTAGAAGTTAAAAATACTTATAATATATTTCTATATTAAATAAACTAATAATGATATCATAATATGACCATATATAAAAAATATCATAATAATGTTGACATGAAAGCAAATCTAATAATTGAGATGAATGAAAATGACAACCAAAACCTAATACAAATCATAACTTGATAGAAACTTCATCCCTTTTGTATGTCCATATATTTATTACAATCAAGAGAATTTCAACTTAGTTTTGAATACCATTTATTTCATGTTTGGTGCCAATTGTATAAAATTCACTACACTTGTACAATTTTTTCACTTCTAAGAAACATTGATTTAATAGAAAATAAGAAGAAAACAAAATCTATACCTGTCAAAATATACAGTGAAAACAAAGTCCAAAAAGAATAATTGCATGGCACATGCAAATGTATGTGTTTTATTTGTTAATATTTTTGACCCACATTATGTGACTTGACTGTTGTACTCTTTCTTCTCCAATTTAAATATTGTTGAATAAATCTTGGATCTGAATGTTGTTATAGTACATTGCAGATCTAAGCCATGTGACTGCTGCTACATCAGAAAATGATTCTTTGTTCATATATATATATATATATATATATTATTATTTATATGTGTATGGAGTGATCGAGTTCCTGAAAGTTGGGATAATGGGAAGAGGTTTGTGATGATAATTGGCAGGAAAAAATAGGTGGAATTGTAGGTAGATGTGATGGCATGGGTCATGTGGAGTTGCCAACTGTGGTGGTTGGTTTTGGAATAATAGGTAACACTTTTATTTATTTCATTAAAAATAAGAAAATCTTGAGATTAATAAATGACTTTCAATGAGGAGGAATTGGAGTTAGTGCAATATATGTACATTTGAAAGCATTCCTAATTATATAATGAAATGAGATTTGGAAGACCTTATAAAACTGAGTAATTTTTCCCTAGATTAGTTGAATTTTGGACTTTTTAATATTCTAAACACTAATTTTATTAAGCTTGTTGGCATTAATTCAAATAGTCTATAAAGAAGAGAGGGGTTAACATTATTCAAATATATATATTTTTTTCTTTTCCAGCTTAAATAAATGGGAATATTATGGAAATGATATATATTAAAAATTTTGCACTCGAAGGATATGAT
Source organism: Cardiospermum halicacabum (assembly GCA_031304145.1). Lineage (NCBI taxonomy): Eukaryota > Viridiplantae > Streptophyta > Magnoliopsida > Sapindales > Sapindaceae > Cardiospermum > Cardiospermum halicacabum. The sequence continues at coordinate 2,166,505 of CM062394.1, forward strand.
TCTCGAAAAGGATAAAGAGACAGATCTAAATATCATTTATTTTACTTTTGTTGGTGATAAATACTCTAATGAGTTGAATGTTCTTAAACGCTTATGTAGAATTTCTACCTCCATGAATAATAGCAACAATTGTCACAAAGAGAGAATTTTAGTGAGAGAACATAACTCTCACCGTGAAAAAGGTAAAATAAATTATATTATCTAAACTTATTAGATAAACATAGAATTTAGAAACACACAAACCATCCCATCAAACACTTTCTTAAGGTCAACCTCCCACCGGATCTAGACCCAATAAGAGTGGAATAATGTTCCGTTAACCGAATTGATCCTCCAATAGATTCCAATGATCATCTTTGAGGTAAATAAATATTACTGAGACATATTAAAACATTTTCGAGAAATGTTAGAGCTTATAGAACCCATCAAAAGTCGATTTGTAGAAAGAAAAAAAAAAACTCAAACAGTGTTTTCATACTATAAAAAGAGGAAAAGAGTGGAAGGGATTCATGAGATTATGAAGAGGTCTACCGGAGGATAAGAGAAAAGTCTATTCTCTGACTGGTAGTGATGGTGGCTATTAGAGTTTTTCCAAGGAGTTGAGGAAAAAGTGGTGAGAAAAAGTTTAAGTGAGAGATAATATTAGGAAATTTTTACAAATGCCTTCAGCAAGGTAGTCTTAATCAAATAAAGATGTGCAAACTTAACTAATTTTAATATGAACAAACTTAAACAAGTTAAATGAGTTTATGCACAAACAGGTCTAACGAGTTAACAGATAAACAGGTTAAACAGGTAATTGAATTACACGATTACAAATTTTAAGTTACTTAACCAAATTAATCGTGTCGACACGTTAACACGCGTATTAAACAGATTCGTGTCGGGTTGAGAAATTGCAACTCGTTTATTAAACGTGTCGAGTCATGTCAGACATAAACGTAAACGAGTCGTGTCGGGTTCAGTCAAACCCGATTCGCTAACACGAATTGACACCCCTGGCTAGAGCCAAGAATATCTTTTTGAAAATTAACCACAGTACTTTAATCACTTATTCATTTTCAGTATTTAGAACCATCCTTAAGCATAATATGAAGGATCAAATTATGGAAATTCTTAACTTCGACAATATTATGGAAAACTTTTATGTTTTGATCACCTAAAATTACCCGATCTTTCGGTTCAATTAAGATTATGATCAATTTTTATAGGAGTTAGTTTATAGATTTGTCATTTATTTTTATTATTTTTAAAACTCTGAAAAGAGTCTATTTCAATAAGCATGGTTAAAAACAATAATACAAGCTAGGTACAAATGAAGTTACCATTATAAATGAATTTAAAGATTATTTTCACTTTCCAAAAAAAATTTTGGAGATTAGTTTACAATATTTGGATTCCATGTTTAAAACACATGTAAATAAAAGTATCTTGTTAGTTAGATTTATAAATATCGTTTGGAATATCTATCTCATTTGCTAGCAATTTCTTATTCTAGTTTTAAGTTTTATAGAAGCTATAAGAAGTTAAATATAACATCCCAGATTTAAATAGATTAAAAGATTTGAAGTTACTACTTATATCACTATTGTACACATTGCTTTTCAGGTAAGAACTTGAGAACTTTAAAGTTAAGCGTGCTTGACCTGGAGCAATCTTGGAATGGGTGATCTACTGGAAAGTTTCTTTGAAAATTTTCTCAAGAAGATAGTGAAAAGTAAGTGGTGGTTTGCGGGGCTATAGCCAGCCTGAAAACTGTCAGAATGGTGACGATGCTTTCATAAGGGAAGGGTCATTGTCACCCAGAATGTCAAAACTTTAAAGTTAAATATGCTTGGTCTGGAGAAATTTTGGTCGCATACTGGGAAGCACAATGGTAGTTTGTAGGGTTCAAAGTCAACTCAAAAACCGCTTAGAAGGACGACAATGTCTTCATAAAGAAAGGGTCATTGCCGCCAAAAATTTGAGAACTTTAAAGTTAAGTATGCATGTCTTGGAGCAATTTTGTTCGCATGCTAGAAAGTATAGTGGTGGTTTATGGGGCTAGTAGCTGACCTGAAAACTGCTCAGAAGCCTGATGATGCCTTCATAAGGGAAGGGTCGTTTACTACCCGGAATATGAGAACTTTAAAGTTAAGCCAGTATGTTTGACCTAAAAAGATCAATTTTTAAATTAAAACAATCCGGATGAATGTGGTATAATTATCTAAGTGAATATCTAATTAAAGAAGGGTATATTAATGATGTTATATGCTCATGTGTATTCATTCAAAAATCAGAATCTAGTTTTGTAATTGTAGGCGTTTAAGTAGACAATATGAATTTAATCAGAACCTAATATGAAATTCAAAGAACTGCTGAATATTTGAAAAAGGATTTCGAAATGAAAGATATAGGGAAAACAAAATATTGCCTTGGATTGGAAATTGAGTATAATGGGATTCTGATCTATCAAAAGACTTATATTGAAAAAAAAAATTGAAACGTTTCAATTTGGAAAATGACACCCATTAAGTACCCGGTGATTGTTTGTTTCTTTTATCCAAAAAAGGATCAATTCAGACCCAAATATGACATTGAAAATGTTCTAGATCCTGGAACACCATATATGAGCGCTATTGGTGTCCTTTCATATTTAGCTCAATATACGAAACTAGATATAACTTTTGTTAACTTATTAGCTAGATATAGTTTTGTTCTAACCCGTCCACACCGGAATATAATTAAACATACTCTTAGATACCTTCGCGGAACTATTGATTTTGAATTGTTCTACTCAAATTCAAATATTTTTTTTGGGTTGATTAGATATGATCCCGTAAAAAAAAAAAAAAAAAAAAAAAAAAAAAAAAAATCTAGTTGCCACATCTTTGAATCACACTGAAATATTGACATTACATGGAACCAGTCGAGAATGTATCTGTTTTAGATCCGTAATGTTACATCCAGAGTTCGCGTGGTATTCTCTAGACAATGAAAAAGCTAGTAGTAATTTTATGGATAATGTCGCTTGTATCGCCCAAATACAAGGTGGATATATCAAAAGATATACAACGAAAAGCATATTGTCCAAATTTTTCTACACCCACGAGCTTAAAGAATTTCAACAAATTTATGTGAAGTAAATCCAATCTTCAAACAATCTGACATATTTGTTAACGAAAACTTTACCGATATCAACTTTTTAAAAATTAGTTTACATAATTGGGATGCAGAAACTTTTTAAAATAGAAATTAAATTTATGGATATATTCGACAAATTATAATTCTGAATCCACTAATTGTACTTTTTTCTTTCGTTCAATTTTTATTATAGTGGATTTTTCTAATAAGATAATAACGAGACAACCCATAATTAAATGGTGAAATATCAGGAGAAGTATGATATACGATGGAATGATGAATTTATGAATTCCAAATAACAAATATCAATGGCATGGAAGCATGTAAATAATATTATGGCAAGTCTCAACTATGTACTTCTTTAATACCATTGTTAAGCTTCCTGTAAATTTATCTAGGCAATATCAAATCAATGAAATTATCTTTTTGTCTTCATATTCTTGTAAACCTTTTTATAATATATCTCACATCAACATTACTATCCGAACATTTGCACATAATCCAGGTATCGGGTTCCATCTCACCTATTCAGTCTATTTATTTTATTTATCTTTTTCTCTTCTACCCATCTTTCTTTTCAATAACATTTTCAACAAAATTACAAGACTGATTTTGTCACTTCTCTCTATTTGTTGGATACCATAGTGGATCTCTTTTTTTAGATGCAATATAATTTTAGAAAAACAAATCTATATGGATCTGTAATAATTAAAATTATATATATTTTTAATTGGAATTTTAAAAAAATAAATATATTTTTTTAATATCTAAATATACTCATAATAAACAAATCTATATAATAATAATAATAATGTCAAATAAATAACATAATATACTGGAAATCAAGTAGTGGACCACATCTAGCATGTAGCCGGCAAATTAGATGCTTTCGATCTCTCTATTAACGTATTTAATACGTAAAAATGTTATGTAGAATAATAAATAATAATTGATCAATATTCTCCTATACCTCATTTTCAAGTACCATATTATATTACAATATTCCACACTATATAATAAAAAGAACATTATAGTGGTCCAAAAACATTGCACTATCAATCCAGCCCAATTCCTGAACCCAGATGACCTTAAATGTCAATTAAACCAAAAGCCTGAAACAAAACTCCACAAACACACATCACATTGTGAACTTAATGTCAGGATTCCTCATATGCTTAAGCCACATATCCGCAGCTACACGTGAAGACAGGCTCCAGAACAGGTCTGGTCCGTTGATAAACACACGTTTACCCCTCCTGGAAGTTTTCCCCAATCCATTTACAAGCAGCCACTGCATTGCAGTCAGCTTCTGCTTTTCACTGTCCCACTCATTTCTCTTGTCTCCTGACCGCAGCTTCAAGCCTCCTATATGCAAACTCGTTACCTTGTACCTCAAGTCATCATTGTAAACCTCCTCTGCAGGCCTGGCTTGGATCAGAACCAATGCAGGTCCTCCTACTGCTTCGTATCGCCTTATAGGATCGCGCAGCTGGACGAGTAGTGAGATTGAGATAGAGTTTGCTTCAGGTTTTTTAACCCAGTCTTCGAGTGGAACAGCATTGGCGAGTGGTATGGTGTTTGAATCCAGTGGAGAAACGTTGAATGGAGAGTCTTGTTCTGCGATTTCGGCTTGGATTTTCAAGCATTCCACTGCCATTGTTTCGATTTTTTGAAGCGAAAAGGCTAAGATGTCTTCTAGTGACAAAGGGCTGTCGTTTATGTTCCAAATTCCTGATGAGATTCTGTCTTTTCGACCTGTAGTCATCCCTCTTGCCATTGTTTTCACTGAGGAAATAGTCCGTGCAGCTGTTGAGCTCGCGCCTTCTCTGTTCCTTCCTTGTATGATAGCTTTTGCTATCCCTTCAAATGCTATCTGTTCAGCTGTTTTGCCTGTCAGTTCGTCTAGAGACATTAGTGAAAAGATCTGCGAGCTAAGCTTTTCGAACCCTTCTGCTGCCAATTCCTGAAACAATTCAAATCCTCTTGAGAAACCATTTAAGGGAATCACAAATGGTTTTGACACCTGCATTGCTAGCTTCGGAGTTTCATTTCTTGGAAGTAAAGTATCTAACGGATTCATTGCGATTAGAAACCCTCCGTCTTTTGTTTGAATAACGGAACCTAAGTTCTTTCCAAGATCAGGAACATAAACTTCAGATTCCGATTCGACCAAATCATTAGAGATTCCATGTTGATCAGTTTCTTCATCTTCAAGCAATTGAAAAAAATCTCTCGTCACATTCTCTTCATCTGCATCTAATCTTTGCGATTTGATCTCCTCCTCTTCTTCAATTTTCGAATCGGTCATCAGATGTTCAAGCGCTTTAATCTGCTGAGCAATGGAATCCAACTCGATCATCATTGTTTTATGTATCTGATCATTCACTATCTCCTTCACAACTTCACTCGTCACTGATCTTTCTTCACTTTCAACTTCTTCCTCTGCATCTCCTCTGTTCTCTTCAATCTCAACTCCTTTTTCCTCAACTTCAAACTCCGGAACCTCACCATCTTCCAACTTCAGCTCATCGATTCCGTGAAGATCTGACAACGCTACTCTCCGTGAATGATCACCAGAACTAAACATTTTCGGACTAAGAACACTAAACGAGTTTTTCGATTGTCTTCTTCCAAAAGAAAAGGTCCGATCTTTCACCGATTTTGAACTCTCAGATTGATTATAAACATCAACACCTCCATCTTTCTCCATAATCTGAAACCCCAACTTCACAACAAGCTCTCCACCTTTCGCTTTTCCCGAAAGTCTCAAACTTGTTTCCCATTGACGAACACGAGCTCCTTCGAAGCTTTTGTCAATAGATTCCTGAACAAGTCTACTTAGATCCACCGATAACCGACCGAAATTAAGCTGTTCTGCATCTGCTGCTGATACATAGATCAAAAACGGACGCGGCTCGAATTTGATCTGTTTGTTCTGAGTGAAGTAAACATGACATTTTACAAACAAAGTTTCTTCGAAATCTGCTGTCTTCTCCGAAACTCTACAGGGCATTGTGTGAACCGATCCGTCTCTCGTTTCCTTCTTCCGCACGCAAACGGAAAGCCGAAGACCATTCATTGAAGAAGGCAGGTTTTGAACCGTTACGACTTCTACAGAGAATAAACAGGTCAGTTTCTGCTTCCCGATGTGTGACAGAGCTCGAATCGGCTTCCAACTCCTCCATTTCGGTTTCTTTTCTTCAACTTCTGTTTCCACTGATACTTTCTCTTCTACTTTTTGTTGTTCTGTTTGATGATTCTGAATCTGATCATTGGATTTTGCCGTCAAACGAAAGGAAGACAAAGACAAGCGTCTGGATCGACCTGTAGTGCGTGAACTGCTGTTGATTATTTTCGCTTTCTCCTTATTTTCATCAATTTCAGGTTGAGAAGATCTCGGAAGAGTGAAAGAAGAAGTTCTTCTGTCAGGTTTGTTCATGATATCTGATTTGTAAAGAGATTCGCTTAATGCTTCAAGCTCTTCAAGCAGCTGAGAGCTTGAATTTCTGTTGTTTGAATTGGAATTGGAATTAGAATTCGAATTCTCCATGGATTCTTTCTATCAGTTACTTACCTGACAAGTCTAGTATATGAAGTGTTTATGTAATTGGTTTCACAGGTGGTCAAAGAAAAGCAAACGTTGCAGCACTGATAACCAAGACAAAAATGTGTGAAGGATTGATGAAGAACGTTAGTGTTTTCGCTTCCATCGAAAAGACACGATTGAAAACGTCGTTCAATTGCCACTTGGTCCTGGAGAATTTATTGCGTTTTCTCTAGAAACAAAGATTAATGTGGTTTGTTTTTAACTTCTTTACATGAAGTCTCCATGACTCTTCACTTTTCTGGTGCTGCCTCAGATTTACAGTGATATCGATATTAAATTGACGTGTACCCTGCAGATTTATTATATACAATGTGTTAGGTTCGTGTCTCTATCAAGGTTTTGTCTCATGAAACCAATCTAATAACTTAGGTCTTGACCATTAATAGAAATAAAAAGCTGAAAAGGTCAAAAGAGATTGGTCACCACAGGTCTTACCATTGGACACAAATTCGTGAACATATGTATATAAAAAGCCTATCACCATGATTAACATCAAATCTAAACTAAAATGGCGAACCCAAGTCAACAAACGCCACCACCAAGCTCTGAACAAGAAGACAAGAATTCAACATTAGCTGATCTGCCATTAGAGAGCAGTCCTTATGTTAAGTACTCGGATTTGGAGGATTACAAACGTCAAGGCTATGGAACAGAAGGTCACCTTCAAGTAAATCCTAATCAAACCGGCGGTGGAACCGACGCGCCGACACTCTCCGGTTCTGATGTTTCCGACGACCCTGTCAAGGCAACAGAGAAATGAATTTCGTGATATCGGGTTCTATAGAAGCATTGTATTGTTATGTTTAAAGTTGTATTACTATTGTAACATAAAATTTTCAATCAAATGGTTAATTTTTTAATAAGTAGTTGCTTTTGATTAAATAAAACTTATGGGCCTGGTAGAACCATAATGGGCCTAGATATGGGCCTGTGAAGGACATTAAATTAAAATCAAAATCTCTGAGATTGAGAAAGAAAAAACAAAAATGGTGTTCATGAAAGGAGAACCATTGGTGGCGAAGCTAGCTGCGGTGGCCAAGTATGGGGTTTTACCTGGAGCAATGATCGCTTCTCTAATCTACTCGCCTCCCGATTTCTACTATGCTGCCAAAGCCGAAAGGGAAAAAGCTTCCAAATAGGTACTCTTATTCGCTTTTCTAGGGTTTTATTTTGAGCATTGAATTTGATTTAAATGTTTTTTTTTTTTTTACTTTGTGGGTATTGTGATTCGGATTGTGAGAGTTGGTTTAGTCGTGGAAAAATTGTTGCTTGTGTAGGATTTGTATTTGGATGTTGAATCTAGATTATTAGTGATTGAAGGTTGTGAGATTGTTTGTGTAGAGATTTTATAGGAATGTGTGTGTAGTAACCCAAGCTTGTAGTTTGAATTTATGATTAATGATTCCATATATGTGATGTGGTTATATAGGACTATAGAGTGTAAATAAAGGTTCTTTCTTCATTGTGGAGTCAAGATCTTCGACTAGATTGGAGGTCTTTTGAGTTCTGAATTTTTTGAATGTGGTAATCATGTAGTTTTGCTTTAGATGCCTGGCCGGTCGCCTACAATACATTATTCGATTTGTCGATTGTTGTATTATGATTGAGTTGCTGTTATTTATGACTAAGATTTGCCGTGGCAAATCTGATTTGATCAACTTTTGTGTCTTCTGTTGGACCTCTTTGGTTATTGTCCTCTCATGTCAATTTGTTTAACTAAGTTCAAGATGAGTTTCTGCTCTGCTCCTTTGGGTTTGTGCAATCTGTGGTATGTGCCTTGCCTAATGGTTTGGATCTTTTTGGGATTGTTATCTTGTGCATTCATAGTTTTTTCTCTAGGGGAGAGCTGCTCCCTTGAAATTTCATGCACTGAAATATTCTTATCTGGGCACTCTTATTTTGTTCCGAGTCCTTGATATGAGCAATAAGCACTCCTGATCTGAAGTTTTTGACGAAATGTATTGTTAATCAAACAATTGGTCCGCTGATTTGAATGAGTTGAACCCAATGTTGTGAAATAAAAAAACCAATAATAATGGCTAATAAATTAATTCCAGACGTAGAGCTTCTTTTTGGGAGTGCTCTATTGTTCTGTTCTTGTGAATAACAGTATAATACAGATTGCCAACATAATAAAGCTTATTTTTGTTTCCTTCCTTACAGGGTCATTTTGGTGGCACAGAGCTTTTTGAATTGTGAAAGGTCTTTGCTTTGTTGATGTAATTGGGCTTTGCAACGCCAGAAATGTGTGCAAATAATTGCAGGATCTTTATGTAGTTTTCTCAAGTTAAATGTCTGTTGCTTCTTGATGAAATAATAACTTATGAATTGTGAAAGCTTCTTCTGCAATATAGACCTTTTTTCAAAACCTTTTGTCCGAGTTCAGTTCATAGTAATGTTGTTAGTTCTTGGTGATTATGTTGCAAGAGACTAGAAACTCGTCATTAAAAAACCATTTTTTATATCTGAATCTGAGATATATTCATGCCCTGAAGCACATATTGTGCTCGTGTATTCAATAATAGGAGCAACAGGCTTTAGAGAGACCCATGTCACGGACTCTGCATTTTAAAGACAAAAAAGCACAATCTGATATTGATGGTTCTTATTGTGGTACTTGAAATCATTCGTCCGTGAACATGGTGCCATGATTAGGTTCAAAAACATGGCCCCTTCTAATCCAAAAACTCAACAAGTTCTTGCTTGTCTTCATTCTATAAAGCTTTACACAGAACAAACAAACAGAGTGGCTTTTATTGTACGAATATTTTCCATACTAAACAACTGGCTCTGCAGAATCTATGCTATGCATTTGTGTGTATACATGAATCATGATGGTAAAATAACATTAGCACAAAACCCATGTGAGTGACCCCTCCCCCTCCCCAATATCTAAAAACAAAATCCTTGTCCACCTATCAAAACAGAGCCTCTCCTATCTATATAAAGCTACTCTCTCTGCTTGGTTGCAGATACCAAAAACTAGGGTTTGTCAGGAAAGAAAGACCCCCCAACCCATGCATGCAAAAAGAGACCAAATCCCATCATCAATCATGAATTTAAAAACTGGGCTGACGTCAAAATATCTTCTTTTTACATATATAAAAACAAAAACCCACCACAAATCCCATCGTTGATGTCACATCAAACGGTGACCTTTTTCTGCTCACTCCTCTACTCTCACAGTTGATAAAAAGAAAAAAAAAATCATCGAATATCCAACTCATTCACAACATACATAATAATAACAACAAACAAAGTATATCCAAAAGAAACAAAAGAGCACACTTTATATTGTACAAACAATAACTCCTAAAAAGCATTTGATAAGATTGCAGGAAATCTTCATTTTCACTACATAGAATGATAGATACGTGCTTGCATTGCACTATTCTACATTTACAGTGACAGGGGACAACACAGAGTAAACACCATTACATATATAATTGGCTTGTAGTAGCTGATGATGATGGTGGTGGTTTAACTTTAAGCATCCAACGGCCAAGATTCTCTATCAAACATGACTTGAAAGCTAGGCCTATGTGAAATTGACATGTCATTGACAGGGGTACTAGTCATGGCAGCATCTGAAACTCCTGCAAAACTACTACAATTTTCCATCTCATAAAAAACAGGATTTTGGTTTTGGTTTTGATAAGGGTTTTGTTGGATTTTCTCAATCCAGCTGCTGAAGTTGGTAGAAGAAGAATCCGGTAGTTGAAAATTTGAAAAGTTTGGCTCTGTTTTGCAGTATTTTGTACTGGTAATAGTTGCACTAACAGTACTACAACTATTGGGTTGATTTGAGAGGAGGGTTTTGAATATCATAGATGGTGATGTTGTTGATTGTGATTGTGATTGTGAATGGGATGGGGATTTGTTTGTAGTAGTGGTTGTAAGTAATCCATAGATGTCTGGTTGTGGGACAACAATGTTGTTGTTTATTAAGCTTTTGAGGTCATTTTCTTGGTTGATGACAAAAGGGTTTTGAAGCGTTTCAATTGGGTTCTGAGATTGAGATGGTTCCATCAATGGTGGCAATGTAGTATTACCATCAGAAGCAGCAGATTCAAACAAATAGCTTTGTTGAACAAAACAACCACCATTTTTCTTCTCTCCAACTTTATGAAATATTCTGCAAATCACCCATTCCTCCTACAGAAGCAAAAATCAATCAAACCCATCACATCACATCAATAGGTGAAAAAACAGAGAAGTCAACTCAAAAAGCGACAAACTTTTTTACCTTGCACGTGTGGCGATAAGAGAAATCACCATCGAGACGATATTCATGCATGACCCATTTGGTTTTCTCGCCACGTGGAGCTCTCCCTCTGTAGAAAACAAGGGTTTTCTTCATCCCAAGCAAAGCTCCGTTCGATGCACTACACACTTCTCTGTCTTTCCCTGTTGCTTTCCAGTATCCTGCTCCCGTTGCTCTGTTCGTTCTCAAACCTGTTGGGTATTTTCTGTCTCTTAAGCTAAAGAAATACCACTCTCTCTCCCCCATCTTCGCCACATCTGTTTTAACAAAACCAAACAAAACAACATTAACATGTCTTGTCTTTTTCCAACTTATCAGTTAAAAAAAAAAAACAACAAGAAGAGAAGCTAAAACGTGTATATATATACCTGGAAGCTCCCAGGGTTCACATCTATTGAGATCAACCTCAGCAATCTCAACACCACAAAAGGTACCATTGAAAACCTTGGAAGCCAAATAGAAAGTGATAAGCTCTTCATCTGTAGGATGGAATCTAAAACCAGGAGGCAAGCCTTGTTCACTCACTTCATCACCACCACTACCAAGCTCACTCAATATCTCCTCCAAAGCCAACATCAGAACCAATTTTGATAGTGTAGTAGTATTATTGTATGTATAGAGAGAGATGTGAAATATATAGGAAAATAGAAGCACTGAAACCAAAGGAAAAGTAGATTTGGGATCATAAATGCAAATAGTGGGGCCTACATACCTGAAAAGTCCCTTCTTTTTTTACCAAAAGAGTTTATAATAAGAGAGGTTTGGAGATGGTTTTGTTTGTATTAGATTTATGCGTGCGTGTGTAAGCATGTTTTAGATTTACATGGTGAGTCAGGTCTTTTTTTTTTTTTTTTAATGATAATAATAATAAGGTTACTTGTGTATGTGGAAATGGTACACTTTATTTCACAGTTAATATTCACAAGTATGTTAATAGTTACTTGGTGGTTGGGGTGGGTATTAATGGTGGATGTTAGAAATGTCGGCGTTGCACGTGTAATATGAGAGAGAGGGTGTTCACTAGATCTGGTTCTCCAAGTAAAAGATATGATCAGAGGACAGGACACGTCTAGACTTACATAAGTCTATGAGTTGTTTATGAGATTCCCTAAGCAACCATATTTTTAAACGAATGATTATGCGAAGAAGAAGAAGAAGAAGTGTGGAGTGGAGGAGTAGATAAATACAGCACCGACCTTCACTGCAACGTCGGCCACATTGGAGAAGGTGAACCACACTCTTTACTGCAACACGGGACTCTCTTTTATTATCTCTACCAAGTTATCTCTGTTTTTTTTTTTTTAATAATATTTTAAGTGGGGAGTGATGGATGTTTGAAAACAGATTTGATTATTCTAAATAATAGTTTAATAAATAATTAGAATTTTTAATACTATTTAAACACACCATTACAGTAGTATTAATTAAGATGGTTAATAATTATTTTAGTTTATATATTTTTAGCGGAGAAAATAATCCATTAAAAACATTTTATTCTTGGACTATTTGACCGTATAAAATAAAAGTCGTAAATGATGAGATGGTAAAATTTTTATTAATAAATAATATAGTTTAAAAATGAATGGTTACTGTCTATTATTTTTTTAAATTTTAATACAAATTTAATTTTAATTAAATTCTTTTATTATAAAAATATGTTAAAAATTAATTAGATAAAATTTAAAAAATGACCTGATATCTACTTTACCGTTTAAAATAAAAAAAAAAATCTAATATACAATATCTATTTTAATATTTTTCAGGTCACTAAACCATTCAAAATAAACGGTACATTAAATACAATATTTTTTAAAATATTATCCTAACTACTATAAAAAAAATCAAATTGATATATGATATCAGTTACTGATACATAATTAATTTAAATAATTTTAAAATAAATATTTATATATACTATGATGATAATAATATTGTTATAAAATAATTTTATATTAATTATTTTTTTCCTATATTTTTATATATTTCTTCTCACTGCAACCTATTATTTGAATATTTAATGGTTAATCACTAATTTACTTATCACTTTATATTTATACACTAGATTTTAAGGTTGAGATTACATCAATGAAAAGTAACTCAAATCATTTTAGGAAAACAATTCTACATGGTTATTTAAAGAAAATCCAAAATTAGAAATTATTATGTTTTGAATAATTTGGTGAAGCATTGAGACGTGGAAGTAAAAGAAGACACCATGATTGGGACATTTAAGTACTCTATGAAGAACACACATTAAGAGCTAGAGATTATAGAGTTGAGAAAGTCGGATAATTGAAATAACTCCAATTCAATTATCTTTGAGTTTGACTCAATTATATTCATATATCATTTTTATTTTGACTAACTATTAATATACTCTATGATAGCTCTGCTCCACATAAGACTTTTGAAACAAAGCTTTAATTAGAATGGTGAGATTGGTAGCATCTTATCATGTAGCAATTAGGTTTGTACATATATGAATGATATGCATAGGTGGTCTTCTTCTTCATAGGGGACCAAATTTGGTCATTATAATCTTCGACATGAAAGGTTACTAACTCATTAAAGTAATTGTTTAAATAATAATAATAGTTTTCAAGAAATTATTAATACAAGGTCTATTAATTATTTAGAATTTGGTTCTATTTATAACAAGGGTAGGGTAGGGGACCAACATTATTGTCACTTATTTAACATATTAATGTCCTATGTAATAAACTCCCCCATTGGTGGGGTTGTATGTATTCAAGTTGGAGATCGACCAACGTTAACATCTAGAATTCTCTATTCACTTGTATAGTAAAATTATTAATATTGTACTTGATATTGATACTTTTTACCTTCCATAGAAGTCATTTTCTTGAATTTGATTATTAGGGTTGAGATTTCTATATTAAATGTGTGGAGGAGGAATCTACACTACATAATTGCATTGCATGGGTTGTAGAAGTTGGTGGTTAAAAAAAATTACAACCATGTTAAACTTTTATATACATGCATTAGATGAGATTGAGATTGAGATGTTTACCCTTTCTTAAATCAAAACTCTAGAAAAATATTTAGTGCAGAGAAAGGATGTACAATGACTTTTTTTTTTTTCATTGATAAATACCGCACTCTATTATTTCATAATTTACTGTTTTATCTTTATTAAGTTTTTTAATTTAAAAATATATAATTTAAAAATAATATTAAAAAGATTATCATTATTTTGAAAATTTAAAAATAAGAGGATAAAAACCCTAAAAAGACTGTATTATATTCGACTCTATTTATATATAAATAACTAAGAACTTTGTTTCAAAACAAACTTTGTTATTAAACTACAGTAACACGTAAATATTACCACAGCTCCAATTGAACTTCAAAACTAACTCTTAAGGATTCATATAATGTCTTTTTAAATCAAATCACTGACTCGATAAATATAAATTGAACTAAGACATTCTAAATTAAAATGTTAATTAATTAAAAATATATTAATTAATTAAAATAAGTATAAAATTGGAAAAGTGCGGTATTTATTAAATTAGGGTGCGGTATTTACCGAATTTGCTTTTTTTCTTTTTATTAAATATATTATTATTTATAAACTTTTTTTATAAGTTATTTGTCGGATTTTGGATCTGTAGTTTTATATTAATTTTTTTTTAACTTTATCTCAATTTCTCTATTTTTAAATAAAATGTTTAAACGAGTTTTATGAAAAGATTGTAAGAATTGTTTATTCAAAAATAATTAGTTTAAGATTATAAATTTGGTGAAGCAAACTTAGAGATTATTTAAAATTAAAAAAATTAAAAATCTGTTTAAATTCAGACAAAAACTTTATTGTAACTTTTATTATTGCTTCCAAAAAATATACCTCAAACAACTTTTTAAATTTTACGGAATTTTATTCAAACTTTTGAAATCATTAGGAGAATTGATAAATTAAAAAGAAAAATATTTATTTTTTAAAATCATTTTACATTAAGATTCAAAAGTTACGTATAAAAAAAATTGTAAAAATACTTTTTAATAGGAAAAAAGTGTGAACCCGTTGAATTAATAAAAAAAAAATTGTTTAATTTAAATTTTTTATAACGAAAGCATAAAATTAGTTATGTTTAGGATTTTTTATATTTAATTATTAGAAAAAATTACATAAAATTCTAAAGTTCAATGATGAAAATGTTAGATAAAAAAATAAAATAAAATAAACTAACTGAATTTATATAATTAAGTGTCATAGATACTGCAAAATTTGTTAGTCAAATAAGCTAATCATTATAACATAATACATCATCCCTTCAACCTATTAAAAAACTTATATGTATAAAACTGGTGTACTGGTAACATCTAGTCATCTAACTATTTCTTATTTTCCACTCCTTTCTCTTATAAAACTTTCAAATTTAATTGCAGACATTACTATAAATGTCAACATAGAACTTAACAATCACAAACCAAAAGTAGAGTTTCTAACTATTAACTTAACAGAAGATTATTACAACCAACAGATAATAAGCTGATCAGCTCTTAAACCAAACCCAACCACACTGTACTACAAACACAGTCTTAACATTCAAGTTGTAGAAAAAGAAAAAAACCAAAACCCTAACCCTAACCCTAAAATGCTAGCGTGTTGACTCATGGACAGACAACACACTCGTGGGGCCTAAAACTTAGAACCAGGACCAGCCTAGCCTACTCTTCGTCGTTTTATTCGTACAACTATTTGCATTTGCAAATCTAGAGAAACCAAACCAAACCAAACCACAACCACCAATACAATACAATACAATACTCTTCTTTTATTTTGAAACCTGTTTTTCTACAGACAATTATTTAAAAACGGCCAATCAGTTAACTGTTTTGCCTTTTTTTCTCTGTCAGGTCAGGTTACTTGCTTTGCTTTCTTATTTATTGTATCGTGTAATGTGTTGTGTTGTGTTATTGCTAGAGCTGGGTCCAGCCTATTTGTTTCAATTAATGTGTTTTATTTATTTAATAATAATGTCCAGGTCTGGTCAATATTGTTCATAAGATTTTTCGTCAATAATACGAGTTAATGCTATAATGGTAATTATTTACTCGCTCGTTTTATCTACCTAATAAATGTGATTGTTTGAGTTTGATTGACTACTCTTATTGGGCTAATTAGTGTAAAGATGTTCGATTCTTGGCCCGGAGATTTCGGTCCAATGTGTCATTTCCGTTATATTAGTTATTAAGAGCGACCACGGTGGTAAGGGACACAATTCTGGTCCTATAAAGTATGATAAAATATATTTAATTATTAAATAATCAAAATATTAGTAAAACTATATGGAGAGAGAAAGAGATATACATGAAATACAAAGAGATGACTGGTGGATGAGAGTTGTCCCTCGTCCCTACTTGGAGAGACTCAGGAAAGAGAAAACTTGTAATTATTATCTGTTTTGGTTTAAAATAATATTTTCTCATTCACTTTTTCTGAATTGGTACTCAAATGTTCCTCTATTGTGGATACTTTAAGGTTATCTCCAACCACACTCCATTTTAAGTCTCTATATTAGAGTTTCAAATAAAATCTTTTCAACTTTTTGAAACTCCAAATTTTTTAATCTCCAACCTTAGAACTCTAATATGGAGTACAAATATATATTATAATAAAAAATTAAATAATTATTATAATTAAATATAGTATGTTAATAAGAGTAGTATTAATATTGAACTCAAATGAAGGAATTTTTTAAATCCTTTACAATAATATATTTTTTATTATTTTAAAAATAAAATAAAATAATTCATCTATAATTAAAATTAGAATTAAAATATAATGTAATTATTATGCTATGATTGAAAAAAGTGTATTTGGATTTCCATAAAGTGAATGCCATATATGGAGTTCCATGGGTTTTAAATATATTAAAACTCCAAACACTTTATTGGAAAGTGAGAAATGGAGGCTTGGTTGGAGAGGGTTTGGATTCTATAATGGCACATGGAGGCTTGGTTGGAGATAGCCTAATACTCCATCCATCCCACTCATTTTCAATATTTCCTTTGTCGAGGTATAATTTCAATGGTAAGTATTTTAAATTATACACGACTAAAAAATTATAGTAATTTTATATTTGAAAAGTAGACATTATAACGAATAAAACAAGATTTCACTTGACTATATTTTTCCGTATACCTAAATCACAATATGCAAAATAAGATTAGTCGATGAATAGTGTCTAGAACCCTAATGTTGCAATTAAAATGGGACGGAGGTAGTATTAAACAACACCTACCCACCTTCCTTGCATCAAGGTTCCATATTTGTAGACATATTACGATTTAAACTCATTTTTTAGTAATGTCGGGAGCTTACTTTCTAATCCACTATTATTTCCTAGTACTAATTATGGCTGTAATAGGCTACTTTCAGAAGAATTCAAGGTTCAAATAAAAAAGAAATCAAGCTCGAGGTTCAAGTTCAATCCGTTCGTTCGGTCTATATGATCTAAAATATTATCATAAACATCTCACCTGTTAGATATGTAATTGAGAAAAATTCGAATTTTGCAAAGATTCTTCTATAGTAGTTTCGGTAGATTTGGCGAACAACTATTTCAGATTTCTATATCGCCTTTTTACTTATAAAAACTCTATTAAAGTTTATGCTCAACTGTTCTGAAGTTTCTAATCAGACTCTAATTTCTATTTCCGACATTGATCAACATTGTGGTTGTGATATTTAGAGCTTTATGCTTCTGGGTGCTGCCTCTTCGTTGTACTGTCATTCCAAAAGAATTAAATGATTGATGAAATCATTTCTTTCCCTAGTTTTCTTTCCCGTTTACTTTACGGCTTACTTAAGCGTTGAAGTGTCTACAATAGACACCACACCTTTGTCCTCAAAACCAGTTCTGATGTTATTTTCTTACTTTTTGCGAGATATTTTTATATTAGATTGATTTTCATCATCAATTTAATTCGTTTCCATTAGACTGTATTCTAACTGTCGTGTCTAAATCACTATAGTGACAATTCAAGGTTTGATAATTATCATTTGTATTTATCATATATGTATTTTTATTTATTCATTATCCAATAATGAATTGTCAAGTATGAATAGACCATCCTTTTAATTTAGATCATTTAGGTCTCATTTAGACTAATATTTATTGTTAGTGGCTAAATTAATAGTTCGAATAGTTGCAACTGTCTAAAGTAATTGTTAAAGTATTTGTTAAAGTACGTGTGAATATAACTAATTATTTGATGATAGATGTAACCGTTCAAATACTTGTTAAATATAAAATTATAAAAAAATCAGTACTTATTTATATTCGATATAAAAATATTTTTAATACTTTTTTAAAATAACAAACTAAGAAATATCAAGAAAAAACATTATTTTAAGTACTGCTTCCAAACTACTGCCATGAATAATTCTTCCAAATTGCTATGGAATAATATATATATATATATATATATATATATAATATTCACTTGTAAATATGAGGAGAGATATTATTCAGAAAATTTGAAAATAAAAGTATAAAAAGCTAAATTCCAACAATAATGTTGAGTGAAAATCATTATACTTTTGAAATACTGGTGCCACAGGTGGATTACGTGCACACCACCCCCAAATACAACATCACAAACAACTCCATTCTATTTCCAATGAAGTTACATGAACTTACATTCAAAGCAATCAACAAAAACCAAACTTCAAGTCTCAATATACACATCCATTAAAACCAACATTTCCCCCTTCTTTACTTCTAAGAATTCACCAAACAAAAATCTATATAAACACCCTCCACAACTCAAACAATCTTCACAAAAAATGGCTTCTTCCAAGATCATTTTCATTGCATTATCACTCACAATATTCGCTTGTTCATCAACTTTCGCCAAAGAATTCTCAATCGTGGGTTACTCTCCGGAGGATTTGAGTTCAAATGATAAACTAATCGAATTGTTTGAGAAATGGATGTCGAAGTTCGAAAAAGTGTATGAGAGTATTGAAGAGAAGATCAAGAGGTTTGATATTTTTAAGGATAATTTGTTGCATATTGATGAGACTAATAAAAGGGTTGAGAGCTATTGGCTTGGATTGAATGAGTTTGCTGATTTGAGTCATGAAGAGTTTAGGAGTATGTATTTGGGCTTGAAGATTAATGAGAATGATTTGTTTAGAAGAAGAGAGGGTATTAATGTTGATGAAGATGTTGAAAATGTTGTTGATTTGCCTAAATCTATTGATTGGAGGAAGAAAGGTGCTGTCACTTCTGTTAAAAACCAAGGTTCATGTGGTAAGTATATGTATATATACACATAAGGGTCTTAGCAACCTTGAACTCGACTATTAGCCTGTTTTTTCTTTTAATTTCGAACTTCGAACTAAAAAAAAAGAAGAGTAGAAACATTTTCAGGAAATTAAAGCTAAAAGTATTTCCGTAAGTGATCCAAACACTATCTGAAACAGTTTTTAAAAATCAGAAAGAAAAAATGTCTGTCCAAACAGACTCTATATGTTTAAAATAGCTCTTCAGCTTAATTTAACTCTTCCGCTATTAGGTCAACCTCCTTATTCCGTAAAAAATTTAATTCACCGGACATTTAGAAATGGAGGGTTAAATTAACCTTGCTAGCTAATTTAAAAATATAGCCGAATTGAAGAGGCACTAATACCACTATTACATGAGTGTAATTTATTCTCATTACAGGGAGTTGCTGGGCATTTTCAACGGTGGCAGCAGTGGAGGGTATAAATCAAATAGTGACAGGAAATTTGACAGCACTATCAGAGCAAGAGTTGATAGATTGTGACAAAACGTACAACAATGGTTGCAATGGAGGTCTTATGGATTATGCATTTCAATATATTGCAGCAAATGGTGGACTTCGTAGAGAAGAAGACTATCCTTATATAATGGACGAAAGCACTTGTGACCTCAAAGAGGTAGTATATACTCTATATACATTACAACAAAAGCAATGAAATGTCAATTATGATTTTAAGTATTTTATTAATGTTAATTACTATACAGGAATCGTCAGATGTTGTGACTATTAGTGGTTACAAAGATGTGCCTCAAAACAATGAACAAAGCCTCTTGAAAGCTCTTGCAAAACAGCCTCTTAGTGTCGCTATTGATGCTTCTGGCAGAGATTTCCAGTTCTACAGTGGAGTAAGTAGTAGTAGTGATTAGTGATTCGATTTATTTGATGTGTGATATTTGTGTGTATGTTCAGGGTGTTTTTGATGGTCATTGTGGTACAATGTTGGACCATGGAGTAGCAGCAGTTGGATATGGATCAAATTACATAATTGTGAAGAATTCCTGGGGATCAAAATGGGGTGAGAAAGGGTATATCAGAATGAAGAGAAACACTGGAAAACCTGAGGGCATTTGTGGGATCAACAAAATGGCTTCTTATCCTACTAAAACCAACTGAAACCACTTCTATACTGTGTATAAACAATATATTGCTGTTTTGATCTTCTGATCACATATATACATGAACAAAAACCTTATCATAATAAACTTATATCACAAAATTTGAACTGAGCAAAGTCTCTATCTCCTACACTTGACCACACGCGTACAATAATTACAGTCACACCTCTCTATAACTGCGAGATCTCCAACGACTCTCTTATGGAGCATAATCTATGAAGCAATGTTATCTTCAGTGCTTGAAGAACTTGTTTTGAAACAGGAGGCACTGATGCAACGAATCAAACACAAATTATCTTCACTTTGATTCTCATTTTCTTCTAATGATCTCCCCATAGTTTCAAATCCAAAAAGCCACGTCACCACAGCACCAACAATACAAACACCGCAAAAAACCATAACCGCAATGAACAGTCCAGAAGCAAGTGGGTCACCATTCTCATCACGAGCCCATACAAAGCCCAAAGACCCAACAACCGCACCCAATTTCCCAAACGCGCCCGCGATACCATGACACGTGGATCTAAATCTAGCGGGAAACAGCTCAGCTGGGACGATAAACGTCGTCGTATTAGGTCCGAAATTGGCGAAAAAGAACGTTAAACAATACAAAATCAAAAACCCCAAATTCATGGATTTTACCCAGTGGAACTTATACGCGATTCCGACGATGAAGAAACTCAACGACATCATGCAAAACCCTAGAAATTGGATTTTGACTCGGCCGATTCGGTCGATTAAGTAGACGGTGACTAAGTACCCGGGGATGGTGGAGGATACGGCGACTATGGCTTGTAATCGAGCGAATTGGTAAGCTTCTTCGTACGCGTTTGGTTTGATTTTGTTTTGATTGTCAAGGTAGGATTGATAGATTAGGGATTGGTAGAGATTGCTGGAGTAGAAAACGACGTCGATTAGAAACCATGTGGCGGAGCAGGAGAAGAGGTCGCGGCCGTGACGGCGGAGGAATTGTTTGGAGAAGAAGTTGTACTGAGGGTGTGATTGTTGATTTGGTGTGTGATGGTGATTTTGGAGGTTTGTGATTTGTGAGATTGGGACTGCGAAGACTTTTTCCATGTCCTTTTCTGCTTGGATCACGTTTCGCTCCACCAATGCTGTGTATCTACAATTTTTGTCAAACTTCATTTCATTTTCTATTCTGCCGACTCGAATAAAATTTGGTTTACGAAACGATGACGTATTGAAACTTTACCTAGCAGTTTCCGGCATGAGCATGCGCCAATAGTAAGTCAAAGCAGCGGGAACTGAACCCAACATGAAAATCAATCTCCAAGCAATATCGGCCTCCGGTGGAGTGTGAAACTGCGACGCCGTTTTGGAAAACTTATCAAATATTCTACAAACAGTCATCGTGACTAACGAGCTCGCGACGATTCCAAACCCTTGCATGGAAAAAACCGCGGCTATAAACGCGCCACGAGTCTTTCGATTCGCGAACTCCGACATAATCGTCGCCGACAACGGGTAATCACCGCCGATTCCCACTCCGAGCACCAGCCTGAAGAATCCAAGGCTGCCGAGAACGCATTTCCTCGTCGTGCAAATCGAGAAACCGCAGCCGATGGAGCTGAGTATCATCAGCATCAATGCGAAACCGTAGACTCGGCGGCGACCTTTGCAGTCGCCGAGTCGGCCGAAGAGTACTTGACCGATGGCGGTGCCGAGAAGTGCCATGATCAACATTATGGAGACGATCTCGTTCGGGACGGTTTGTTTGTCGGTGTAGTAGATTCGTCCGATGAGTGTCATTATCGGCGGGATGCAGAATAGGTCGTAGGCATCGCTGAAGAGACCCATGCCGGCGATGATGATCGCTTTGAAGTGATAGTACTGTGTTTTCGCTGTGTCGAGGGCAGAAAGGACTTTTAACGCCATCTTGTTAAGTTAGTTTTGATAGAATATTTGGAAGTTGGTTAACTATTTAAACAAGTTTTTATTCGATTAATTTTCGTTGATGAAGATGATAAGAAACTTCGTGATTCTGTGAATATCCGACAGATACTACGTAGACCAATCTCATTTTTTTATTTTATAAGTACATTGTTTGTTGTGATTTATAACATAATGTTTGTTGTGATTTATAACATAATGTTTGTTGTTTACCTATTACATGACAGACACTTGTAAACCATATAACGACAAATGAAATTTTAATACAGAACCTATTGTATTCAACTATGTTTCAATGGAATGTACTGAAATTAGTATTTTGGATTCCTTTTTCCCTTTTCTAATTGGTTTCTAGACTGAACATCCAATTTCATACAGACAAAAGCAGATTACATGACCAACTAAAGTGACCTATCAAAAAAATTTAGCAAAGGTTAAGCACATAATGTTTACCATGGTTTGGTCAAAAGCTTGGGATTATGAAGGTGCCATCTCAGGGAATATTGTAGGGAATTTGCGCTTCATAACGACTACCTCCAGGATGCCATCAGGGCGGTATGTAGGGGAAAATAGCCGGGGATCTACAGGACCTGGTAAATTGAAGGAAATGGTGAATGGACCAGGTGGACATAGTTGCTGGACCTTCATTCGGAACACTGATGACGAGTCTTTCACCACACCAGCCTCTGCTATAACTCCTTTTATACATACTTTTCCATCGCGTTCGATCTCACACTTTAAGTTATCTGTCAGAACAAGCATAGTAAACTAATTCTATTCAACTGAGGAAAAACTAATATCTTATAGAGGTACTAGATATGTTGACCTCAATTCGCAGGAAATATAAAATAACAGTTTGAAACCTTACTTTGATCTTTTCGAATTCCAGGAAGCGCCACTCTGAAAAGGTAAGCACCTTCGCTAACGCCAATATCAACAAGACCAATGGCTGGACCAACACAACCTTTACTTGCAGTTCCATCTGAAACAACGGCTGGCCTCAATTTTGGATGATTGACATGATTATGGGCTTCCATTCCTTCAGATTTTGCTTACTTGTCTGCCTAGCCATTTCCATTCAAATCTCAATACTTAACCCAAATCATAATACATTAGTTGAGCTACAAGTATATATATCAATCCGATCAAGGAAATACAGTTTTAACATCAAGCATTAAGTTGTCACGGAACCGAAGGAGTCAAACCATATTTTGGAAGCCTAGACTAAAAGAATACAACAAAATGAATTATGCAATCCCTTGTGTGACACTATATCACTTTTCTCTTCAACAATTAGTCCACAAACTATCCAAAACATACAGATGTTTAATGAATAAAATTTCGACCAAGATATGCATACATATTAAGTACAACATCAGTAACCAATCAAATGCATCCACAGTAAAGCCACAATAAAAAAGAATGGATTCCATTCCCTTACACCTCAATCATGTTTTCCCCTAGCTTCAGATTAACATGTGTCAAGATCTAAAGGATGAATTTGCAATAATCCCAAAAACCAACACTACACATTATTATCACTTAATATGACGATACATACACACATCTTCTCAACTTTCTGCTTCCAACCACATGAAAATGTAACAAATAGTGACTGATATTAGCTTATCCCAACAATGAGAACTGCCACAAACTACATGCAAACACTACTGAAACCTTCATGCGACTCACTCAACAGAATCGAATCAAACTATCTGATTTACAATCATAACATCAAACAACTATGATAAACAGTATCAACATATCAAACATAGTTATTCAAAGCGGAAAATCCATATTGGAGAAGCTAAAATTAAACCTAAAAACAAAAATAGCAAAAATTGAACACAATGTAGCGGCAACATCAATACCTAAAAATTGAGGATACAATAAATATATTCGAACAAGGAAAAAGAATAAAACTGAGAGATTACTATTACCGGTAAGGGTTGTGGCGGCGTGAAGACGCCGTCGAGATCGAAGCTTGGATTCTCGAAGTCGCTCACCTAAGTGACCTCTCCTTTCCTTTTTCAAATTTGAAAATGGAGAGTTAAATGAGTCAATTACAGCAGGCGTGTGTGTATAAAGACTGCAAAATTACGAAAAGCCCAACTAGTGGGCTTAATTAAGGCCCAATAATAACAAAAAACCCAATACGTGGGCTTAAATAAGGCCCAATATAAAACTCCCTCCAAATTTCTTATGTTTGTTTCTACTCTGCAAACTGAAGAAACTGAGTTTAATCAAATTCATGAATGGTCACTTTGTTGAGTCCAAATCTGCACTATCAAGTGTTGAAGATCATAGAGAAATGCAGTCACGTGAATCATTTGAAACAGCTTCAATCTTTTCTCACAACATATGGTCACAGCCAAAATCAATTCTATGTGTTCAAGCTTGTTCGCTTCTGCCATCTCAAGCTCTCGAATTTCACCTATGCTCGTCGTATTTTCGACGACCTTGTTTCCCCAGATATCTACCTATACACTGCCATGATCACGGCTTATTCTTCCCAGATGGATTCTCACTACAAAGCCTTGTCTTTGTACCGTGAAATGGTTCGTCGAGGCAGTCCGCAGCCTAATCATTTTATTTACCCTCACGTTCTTAAGTCATGTTTTGAAGTCTCGGGGACCAAAATGGTTCATGCCCAGATAGTGAAATCGGGTTTTGTTGAATACTCTGTCGTTCAAACTGCTTTGGTGGATTCTTATTCCAGTTCGAATCAGGATGTTGGGAGTGCTAGGAAAGTGTTCGACGAAATGTCTGAGAGAACTGTTGTATCTTGGACGGCGATGGTGTCTGGGTATACTAGAGCTGGGGATGTGAAGAATGCAGTTTCGCTTTTTGAGGAAATGCCTGACAGGGATGTTCCGAGTTGGAATTCTGTGATAGCGGGTTTTACACAGAATGGGCTGTTTTCAGAGGCTATTTCGTTTTTCAGAAGGATGGTGGTGGAGAGAGAGCGGAGTGTGGATATCAGGCCTAATGAAGTTACTGTCGTGTGTGTTCTATCGGCTTGTGGCCATACGGGGATGCTTGAGATAGGCAGATTGATTCATGGTTATGTTTATCGAAACGGCTTGGTTCCTTACTTGTTTGTTTGGAATGCGTTGTTGGATATGTATGGGAAATGTGGGAGCTTGAAGGAAGCAAGAAGGATATTTGATTGGTGTTCAAAGAAGAATTTAACTTCCTGGAACTCTGTTATCAATTGTTTTGCTCTCCATGGAAGGAGTGAGACTGCAATTTGTTTGTTTCAGGAGATGATGCAGAGTGAGAATTATCATGGTATAAGACCAGATGAGGTCACTTTTATTGGTGTACTGAATGCTTGTACACATGGAGGTTTGGTTGAAAAGGGTCTTGAATATTTCGACTTGATGACTAGGCACTACCAGATTGAGCCTCGGATAAGTCACTATGGATGTTTAATTGACCTACTTGGTCGAGCTGGGAGGTTTGAGAAGGCTATGGGAGTTATTAGAGAAATGAAGATGGAACCTGATGAAGTTGTTTGGGGCTCTTTGCTTAATGGATGTAGAATACATGGCCGTTCGGATTTAGCAGAATTTGCCGTGTATAAGCTGTTTGAAATTGATCCTAACAATGGTGGTTATGGCACCATGTTGGCAAATCTGTATGGTGAATCTGGGAAGTGGGATGAGGCCACCAAGGTTAGGAAGATGATGAAGGATCGAAATGCCTACAAAGTTGCTGGTTGCAGTTGGATCGAGATTGATAAACAAGTTAATTTATTCTATTCTGTTGATAAAACACATCCTAGAACAGAAGAAATTTATGATACTTTGGAGATTCTTATTTCTCATTTGTTTCAGTTAACGGAGAGCTAATGCTATGTATTCCAATTTTTAGATAATATTCAGTTCACAGTTTCAATCTCCCTACTCTTCCTATAACTGTGTGTAATCCTATAGTAGTATAATGCATGATAAAGAAACCCACTTGAGATATAATGGTTGTCAATAATAACTATTAGTTTGAGAAAACAACACATTTACAGTTTGATAACACAAAATGCAATCAAAATTGCAGATATATAGCATAGCCAAAAAGGAATATGCTGCAAGTATAAACTGCCCCTTCGCTACAGGCTTAGTTGTTTTTAATTACAACACCTTCAAAAATTCCATCTGATCTGAAGTTGGGTGAAAACAGCCGAGGATCTACAGGTCCTGGAAGGCTAAATGAAACTGTGAATGGACCTGGAGGACATAGTTGCTGAAATTTCATCTGGAACACACGGGAACGCTTCCTAATTACTTTTCCTCCGGATGTTGAGCCTTGGATATGAACCCTTCCGTTGGATTCGATTTCACAGCTGAATTCACCTGAAATAGACGAAAGCATATTAGTTTTAAATGCATAGATGTTGCCTGACTAACATGGATACGAACCAGAAACTGTCTATTTAGGTATACAAACGATTGATAATGTTCCCTATATGAAATTGTATGCACCAAGTATCAATAATATCAAGTAAAAAAAATGCAAAAGTAGTAGTTTGCCTCTAAAACGGCTTTAAAATCTAGTCTTTAAAACTAGGTAAGGCAACAAATTTTCTATATCAAATAAGTGGTACATGAAGTCTCATTAGTAAGCAAACAATAAATGGATAATGTTCAACACTAAAATCATTCAATAGAAACCACTTAGTTGAGGAGAACTCACAGTAATCCCTTCTGATTCCAGGTAGAGCAACGCGGAAAAAATACGCTGGTTCACTAACACCTATGTCCACAACACCAATCGGTGGTCCAACTATCCCCTTAGTAGCAGTTCCGTTCAAAGTAATTGATGCACTCGACATAAATGTATCCATATTCGGAACAGGCAAAAGTTGCATCACTGCAGGCCCATCCAACGTGTTTGTCTTATGTGCATCTCCATCTTTACTACGACTACTTGATGCATTAACAACATTTGAAAATGTAGGCACTGGAGGAGGATCATGGTGGCGTGTTCTCTTGTATGTGTCTTGAATCTTGGAAGAAGTATTATCATCTCCACTCAATCTTTTACCACCATCTGCCACAGCCATCGAAGTTTTGCTTCCATTTAATCGATAACAGTCAGCTGCATCACACCTTTTCACAGATTGCTTTTCCACTATCTCATCTTTGCCTTGGCCCCTCCCATGCTGATACAACAGAGACGCAACCTTATCAACCTTCAAATGATCCATTCCTGATAACCGTTTAAACCTCTCAAGATCCTCATTTTTCATATAAGACGTAACAGGATCATCAATGAGAACAATCCCCTTCACAATCTCATAGTGACCGGAGTACCTTTTCTGTGCGTGAATATTCATAGGAAAATAACTAGTAAACTGAGGATACTTCTCAGGAAGCCCTGAGCCGGGCAAGGGCAGCTCACCTTTTAGATACATATACAACATTGATGGATTCATAACCAAACTAGGATGAGCATTCTTCAGAACATAGTAATAAAGGCTCTCTAACTGAGCAAGGCTAACGAACGAAACTCCCAAATTTTTCGAAGAATACGGGGACAAACCTTCTGCCAATCTTTGAGCAACTGAACATCTTGGATTATCAGAGAAAACATCAGGACCCAAATAAGTACTCATGATAAAGTTAAGCAAGAAATACTGATCTTTATACAATTCAATGCTGGTGACCGAAACATGACTGTTGTTGTTCTGCTGGGAGGCAGTACTTCCCCTTAGTTTCATGTTGCAAAACAACAACTTTGAGAATCTACCTACATTAACTGCATTATTCACTATCAATTTCATTAACACACAATCTAATTGAATCAATCAATCAATCAATATTACCATTTCAAGTCAAATAACTCAAAGATTCCATAAATAACCAAAACTATAAATATATATATATACATCACACATCAATTACTAACATTACCTAACAAAACTCCAACCTCAAAAACATTTCTATAAAACCCCAAAAACCCAATTTTACCTTAAATTCTACACTCAAATCAGCATTCAAAGAATCAAATGAATACAAAACCAATAATGAGAAGATAAAATTGAAGAATGAGGATCTAAAACAAATTTACCGTCGGAGATGAAAAAAGCTACGAACTTTGACTCCCAGTGAGTGAAGAAAATCCGGGAACCGATACTTTTATTGAGTTTGATTTTTGTAATTGGCAGATGACGTGGCATATTTTTGGGCCTGGGTATAATAATAGGCCCAATGTATGGGTTTAATCGTCGTTCTATTCGTAGCCCAAGCCCATTAATAACGATTTTGGTTGCCTTGGCCCAGGCCCATTAAATAATGGTGTATATACGTATGTGGAGAAAAGAAGCAGTGAAGTGATCAATTGGAATTCAAAAAAGTGAATGAAGTCTCCAAAGCAGAAGTGAGTCAGTGAGAAGAGATTCGATACTCGAGAAATGTTGTTGGTGTGTGAAAATTCGAGAGAAGAATATGATTCAGATTCCAATGCAAAATATAAATATTCTTCACGTTGATCCCAATCCAACCTAACCTTCATTGAATATTGAAAATTGAATCTTCTCTGGGCTCCATCACAGCCTTCGCTTCATTCAATAACTTTAACAATCGGCTGCAATGCCAATGCTTCCAATTCTCTTTTCTTTTCTTGTTATTACAACAAGTATGAGAATATGAGATCGATCTAAAGTGTTACAAGACTCGTCAAACACCAATGATTTGAAAAAAGAGACAGTACTGAGTTGCTTTGCTTGCGCAGACAAAAGACCAGTTTGAATCTCATATTCCATCTCATCATTGTAAACTGTTTTCTTGTTATCTGGTTTTTCCCATAAAGCAAATCAAAGCCTTGGAAACACTACACAACATAACAAGAACTACTATGACTGGACCAAACTTTAATTATTCTCTTGTCTCTTTCTTGTCTGTCTCTCCTTTGCTCTGTATATATATATATAACACTACCAAACACAGCAGACATAACACAACAACATACCCATCTTGTCTCCAAACATTCTCTATTTCATTGCTCTAAACATCAGCATTTGCTTGATACACATTATAGTTGATATTCATGGAGGTAATTGAACATTTTCTTTTGTCAAATTTCAAGTCTTTATTTTATTCATTAACATATTGTAAACCTTGATTGTGCAGACAATTGAATTGAAGGTGGAGATGGTTGGGATACATGAGAAGAGACTGAGAAAAAGCTTAACAAAACTTAAAGGAATAGAGAAGGTAGAGGTAGATGGGAACAGTCAAAAGGTTGTGGTGACAGGGTATGCACATAGGAACAAAGTTTTGAAAGCAATTAGAAGAAGTGGATTAAAAGCTGAATTTTGGTCTGCACAAAATGAGCTTCTCAATGCTTATGCTTCTGCTACTGCTACTGCTACCTATTCTCACTTTAGATTCAACAACAGCAGCAGCAACTTCAGTTTTTTCTAGCTTTTTCTTCTTCTTCTTCTGTCCCCTTTTGTTTCTTGTGGAAAAAGAATTGTTATTTGTTCATTTTAGCTTATACATAGAGTGAAATACAAGGATTCCTAGATTTTGTCCATTTTTTTGGTTACAAATTATATTTGGGCTAATTGGGCTAGTTATGAACCAGTTGATATGTTTAGTCATGAATTGATTTGGTATTATAATTATGACAACACATGACACTGACAAAGTATTGGACAACCATGTGGAAGATGATTCACGTGTGGTTTGGTTTGTTTTATTAAAGAAAACCAGAATAATTTAAATTGTTAAAACATCAGATCTCAATAACGTTAAATATCTCCTTAAACAAGTGTAGTATATGATAAATGAAACCTGAGAGATGAAGGGAGTATCTACATTATGATTTTATTTTGATTTATTTTTCATGCACCTACCAACTCAGGTCTATGTTGGTTAATTGGTCAAATGATTCTAATCAATAGCAGTAGTAGACATAGTATATACTCTGTATATGTATAGTATAAACAGAAACACAGATTGGAAAACATAAGAAAAGCAAGAAAACTGAGTGTGAGTGTGGTTGTTGAAGGTGGAAAATAGTTGAATATGCACTTAAGCGAAAACGAAGGAATCGAAGGCAAGACCTTTGTCGTCACCGGTGGTTTAGGCCATGTGGGTGCGGCTCTCTGCTTAGAATTGGTTCGCAGAGGTGCCCATCTCGTTAAAGCCTTTGACTTGCGTTCAATTTCTCCCTGGTCCAACGATCTAAGCTCTCATGGCGTCCAATGCTTCCAAGGTTTTAACTTTTTTTTCCCCTTCATTGCTCATACATTCAATTTAGTACATATGTGAAATTTGATAGTTATGCTCTAATGGGGTGTGGCTGATTTCTAGTTAAAGTTGTAAATTTTGGTACTTTAATTGAATTGATTTAGGTTTAGCATAGAGGAGGCTGAATTGATTATTGTGTGAATTTTATGTAGGGGATATTGTTAGGAAGAAAGATGTTGATAGAGTTATGCGTGGTGGGGTGGATTGTGTATTTCATCTAGCTTCATTTGGCATGTCTGGGAAGGAGATGCTTCAATTAGGTCGTGTTGATCTGGTGAATATTTCTGGTACATGCAACGTTATTGATTCTTGTGTCGAATTTGGTGTTAGAAGGCTTGTGTATGTCAGTACATACAATGTTGTCTTTGGGGGACAGAAGATTGTCAATGGAGATGAGAACTTACCTTATTTTCCATCTGATGAGCAACTCGATTCGTATGGTCGCAGTAAATCAATAGCTGAGCAGTTGGTTCTGAAAAGCAATGGTCGTCCCTTGAAGTGAGTCGTTTTTTTTTTTCATTGAAAAGGTTCTTATGTTATGTATATAACCTTGGTTGATTTATTAGTTGTGGTATTGATTGTTGAAGGTGTTGAGCTGATTGTGTGTTGTACAGGGAGAAAAATGGGAAGTGTATTTACACCTGTGCAATACGTCCTGCTGCTATATATGGACCTGGTGAAGAGCGGCATCTTCCAAGGATAGTGTTCTTGGCCAAGTTAGGCTTGTTGCCATTTGTAATTGGTGAATCAAGTGTGAAATCTGATTGGATTTATGTGGATAACCTTGTTCTTGCGCTGATATTGGCGAGTATGGGACTCCTGGATGACATTCCTGGAAAATCAGGCCGTCCTATTGCTGCTGGTCAGGCATATTTTGTATCTGATGGTAACGGTCCACTTGCTTTTGAAACAGTAATTCTTTTCCAATATCTAAGCTAGGGTGCTAAAGGTCGAAGCTGTGTTAACTTTGTATCATCTATCACAGGAAATCCAGTCAATACCTTTGAATTCATAGGAAATATTGTGGAAAGTTTAGGTTATGAGTTTCCAAAGCGCCGTATGCCGGTTTTCTATGCACTCTTTATCTCAAGGATCATATCATTTTCATATTCACTGTTATATCCATGGTTGAATAGATGGTGGCTTCCTCAACCACTCATTCTGCCAAGTGAAGTGTACAAGGTTTGTTTTAAATGTACATGCTCATTATAGCTTGCGATTTTCTTGTCCTTTTCTCAGCAAGTTTTTGTGTCAACAGGTTGGTGTTACACATTACTTCTCTTTCCTGAAAGCGAAACAGGAGCTTGGCTATGTTCCACTGGTATCTGCTAAAGAAGGCATGGCTGCCACAGTCTCACACTTGCAAAAAGTGCAAAGCAAAAGCATAGAAGGACCAAATATATACATTTGGTTATTCTGCATCATTGGAATGGCATTGGTCGGCATCGGATCTTACTTACCTGACATAGGGCCTGTGCCGCTGATTCGGGGTTTCACTCTTTTCTTCTTCCGGTCAATGTGGCTAATGAGGCTGGTATTTGTATTATCTGTAGCTGCACATATCGGTGAGGCAGTCTACGCGTGGTTCCTCGCAAAGAAGGTAGATCCTGCCAATGCTAGAGGATGGTTCTGGCAGACTTTTGTTCTTGGGTTTTTCTCATTGCGGTTTCTGTTAAAGAGAGCAAAGAAATGAAGACCAGCCATTTGTTTGTGATGTGATTTTGACATGAAAAATGTAGAACTTTGTCTAGAAAAATGGTGTTGTTGCATTTGAAGATTTCAGCTAGTTTGTTTTTACATTGTTAGGACTCAAGTCCATTATCCACAGACTTTTCTTTTCGTGTATGAATAGAGAAACCAGGAATAACACAATGAAGACATGGATGTGAACAGAAACATGAATTACTACATAAACACATACATAAGGCACAGATAAGTACAATAACCAGTCCAACTACACAAGATTCCCTAGACATCTATCAAGCACCAAAATCAAAAGTACAAAATGACCCATCTCCCTAAAATTAACTAATCTAACAGCAGCTTTCAAGAAAAGGATCAAGATCCATGGCAGAAAGCATTTTGTAGTCTTATTCTAGTTAAATTACAAGACACATTTAGATTACAAAACGGATCGCTTTTGAAAGGCCTATTAGATGTACTACCACTCGCCTAAGAGATGTGGAGATCTTGTGCTACTACACAACAAAAGTCATGAATCAGCTACAACTTGTTGGAGTTACAGAAGGGGTTTTACTTCCAAGGCATGCTAATGCCTGGTGGGTGGCTGTTATTGCAAGCACTTGTACTCTGATTAAGTGGACTAGCAGGTCTCTGATTAAGTGGACTAGCAGGTCCGCCTCCAGAAGACTCACTGAGGGTTCCGCGAGAAGGTGGGCTACTTGGTCCAGCAGTATGTGCACCAAGCTTTGGAGGGATAGATAGGGGCTCTGGTTGATGGTTGGATTTTGATTCTTTATGTCCATCTGGAATGAAACTTCCCACAACTACCTGCAGTGACAGAGGAAGGGTAATATTTAATGTTGTCAATGTTGCAAGAAACATGCCGACATAGAGTCAGAGAGGAATTTTCAACAAAATGCTTTTAAAGAAGAAGAATAAACCTGAATAGGAGCTGCAGCAGTTAGAAGACCAGCCACACTACCACCTAAAACACGGCCATCTGGCCCAGATAATGACACACTTAATCCTCCAGTTCGACTCCTTTGACCACCATTGTCAGATAGCAAAAATGAACCAGAAAGGGATAAGATTTCAAACCTCCCCTGCAGTTAATAGAAGGATACAAGATGTAAATGCGTAGAAAATGTCAAAAACAACATGGAATAGTAACATATACAATGTAGAGCCTAATCTATGAACACAATATGTCATCTTAGCAACCATGATTTACCGAAAAATGTCAATATATGCCACATTAAACAAAAAGAAACATTAATTGATAACATATACCAAGTATAGCCAACTCAATTGGATGCCAGAGAACACAGTTTTTACATAGACTGTTACTGACATGATAAACAATGCACCAGGATAGTTTGGAGAAGTAAAACTATTTTTAATCAACATCATATGATTTTAATCTTGGCCGTTTAGAATGTTTATTACCTTTTGCAATATTTGATCTTTAAAATGAAAAATTATTTACCTAGCTAGAAACTTGAACTTGAGCTACAAGATAATCAAATCTAAATCTATCAAGAGACAACAACACCACATAGAATTAATCAAATCTAAATCTATCAAGAGACAACAGTGCCACACAGAACTAGGTCCATTTTCTAAAGAAAATTAAGAACATGCTACAATCATTGTTAATACTATACATGGCAAAACAAATATAATCAACAATCCTAAGTGATACCACACTAACTATAGCAAGAGACAATTAAGAAAAAGTAGTGATTTCACAAACCTCGTAAGTAACTGTTCCACCTGATGTAGCTGCTTGTCGAAGAGTCACATTAGATATGGCTCCATTTGCTGCAAGGACACATACAGCTCTTGGACCATTCTGAGAAAATGACATTATTTTTGAGGATACATCCTGAAAAGCAACAACATAAGGTCAATTTTCCAGTTTCATATTTTTACTAGAACAAACTAAAACATAATTAAGTATAAGAACATGCACATGCCAACATGACTCCAATTCTCAGTATACATGTGACACAAGTGTCGGCATAAGCAAATACTTATTATGGAAACATGACATGCCATTTGAAGAATACAATAATTACAATTGAACTAAGATACTATAACAGAATCAAGTTTTCAAGATTCACTAAAGACAAATTACATAATGAAATCGCACTAACAAGAAGAAATCAGTGATGAAAATACATGTCCAAAAGATGTAGCATAAGAGAATATAAATTGGAAGTATCAAATACTAACCTCTCCGGCTTTCACAGTGATAACATGTGGTGTAAATCCAGATCCAGCTGATCCTGAAACCAAAACTTATCGTTAAAACCATCATAGCAAATATTCCAAATTTATTTATTGTCAACAGAAAATATCAAATTTAGAATAGAATCACAAAACAAAAGTTTACATTATTCAGAGGAGCAAACCAAACCAACAAGGTAATATTCCCCTTCTAATAATAAGAAAATTTTCTTTCAAAAACATCATTCAAATTATAGAAAACCTTAAAATCTAATCACATCCACTAAATGTGCACTTTTCTTATTAGATTTAGAAGTTTACATAACCTACATGAAGGAGAATCAATCTAAAGTAGCAACATAGACGTGTTTGGTGTGATAAAATTGAGTCATCATCAGGGACAGAAATGTAATTATACCAAAACAGAAGAATATGTAATCAGATGACTCGGATGAACCAGATCCCAAGTTCCAGGAGAACAAATACCTTCCTTTTTCAATTTCACAATGATATTAAACACATGTTGAGAAAACATAGAAACTTGATTTTATTATTTTAGAAAATAAATAAGCTTCCATCCTTTATCACAAATATAAAATTAGGACCAGCAAGTCAGGAACCAGTCAATAACAAACAAGATTGCTGCCTTCATATGAAAAGATAACAACAAATTACCTAAAGCTTCAATTTGATGTTTTTTTCCAGAACCAGGAGGTCTGCCTCTAGGTTTCTTCATTGAATTCGGAGATGGAGGACTCACAGCTCCTGTTATTGAGAATCCACCTGTGTTGACATTCATTGAAGGATTTGATGGAGATAACGAAGGAGTAAGGCCTAGATTCATAGTGCCATCAGGACCGTATTTTCTAGGTCTACCTCTCTTCTTCGGTCTCATTAGATCACTTCCGATGGTAACAGACGGCGGCTGTGAAGCTGCGGAAGCGTCTCCACCGGAGAGTGAGGACACAGTGATCGGCTTGTAGATTGCCGTGCCGTCCGGACCGAAAGATAACCGCATGTTCATCGAAGGAGACTGAGATGGCAATGGAGCCTTTTGAAGAGTCACAGCACTGAACGGCTGCTGTTGTTCTCTGCCGGTAGCGGTGGTCGTCGTCGTCATCACATTCACTCCGGTCTCCGATCCCGACATCTGTTCTTCCTCCTCCGGTCACAATTCCGTACAATCTCTGCAAACAAAACAAACATATAATTAAATGAAAATGCAACAAAAAGTAATAAACAAACATCATCTAAAACCCTAGAAAAAACAGTAGTAGCACAGAGAGTGAACCAATAAACTTAGATCTTCAAAATTAAAGCATGAAATATAACAAAATACAAACTACGAAACTAAACCAGAAACTCAAATTTCAAAATTCAAACTCAAACACTGAAAATCAAGTTATAAAAAATGGTTACAATAACAGCGAACACACCATAATTTTCATCACTTTCTACGATTTAAACCCAGATTCGTCGAAACAAAATGTTTAACTATATCTAACTGAGTGAAGAAGAAACTATTTTTTCAAAAGAATTTCAATTTTTCGAATTTATTTTTACTGTTTTGAAAATTGAAAAACAAAAAACCGAAAAAAAAAATTAAAAATAAAAGAAAAAATATATTAAAAAAAATAGAAATAGCTCACCGATAAATCTGTAAAAATTATGAGAAGCTAAAAGCAGAGATGGAGAAGAGAAAATTAGGGTTTGGAAATGAATATTTTACAGGAAAATAAAAAAAACATTAAAATAAAAAAGAAGAGCGAAAGCTTGAAGAGAAATGGTGAATATTAGATCATATATTATATTTAAGATATTTGTTTTTAAATAAATATTAAATTTTTGAAAATTAAAAAGCAGGTAAAAAGCAGGACAATTTTGCTTTCGTACAGACAACTTATTAATTATTTATTAATTTCATTTTTGCATTAACTTCAACGCCTTTATTTTCATATTCTATTTCTTTCTCTCGAGTGTAGGTAAAATCTACTCGCGGTTATGGATTGACACGTGTAATAAGATGGTGAGGTGTGCTTGGTAATGAAAGTGCGGTGGAGTGAGTAGGGAAGATTGGAGAGTGAAGATTATGAGGTTCAATTTTTGTATTTGGCGCTTGTTTTATTTTCGTTTTTCTTTGTTTCCTTTTCGGTAGAGTCAAGCAAACTTAATAATTAAAATACTAATTGCTTTATTTTTATTGGTAATTAGAAGGTAATTAAATATTTGATTTTTTTAATCATAAATGACAGGAGAATTACATTGATTTTTTAAGAAAAATTTTCATTTTTAGATGGGTATTAAGTAATTGATTTCCTAATTTATTTTTTTTAATTGTATGTACTCTCATTTCAAAATATTTTTTTAATTAAATAAAATTAATTTAATAAATAATATTTTTTAATAAATATTTATTAACACTTCTAAAAATAAACCGTTATAATAAAGTTAATATAAAATAAAATAAATAAATAAAAGCCGTTTTTTAACCATGCATTTGATTTATATTTTTATTTTTTACTTTTTTGGTGCGCGAGAAAATGAACGAAAATATAGAGAGAAAAAATTAAAGAAAATGAAAATAGAAATAATATCTGAACTAAAATAAAAATAATAAAATATATGTAAACAGAATAACCAATCTAAAATTCATGGCGTGTATTTCTTCTTCAGTTGTGTCTTTGAGTCAGCGACCCGGTCATGCCTTCTTCAAAGCTTTCTCCAACCAGACAGGTCTTCTTTTTATTACAGAACATAAACACTTTCATTGATTTGACAATTCTGTGTTTTTTTTTTTTTTTTTTCACATTTTCTTTGTTGCAGGATTCAACGAACAACGAAGGCAAAAGGTGACTGTACTATGCTGCAAACAGAAATTTGAAGAGCAATCACTGTAATAAGACTTGTTTCATATGTATTTTCATGTCTTTAATTGTATAATTCTAAAATGTTGGATTTTGTTGTAGTGAAGAAGTAGATTGGAATGTGATTAAAAGAAGAGAAATTGTGGTTGGTGCTGCTGTTTTGTCTACACTTTCTTGTCCTGCTATTATTGCTAATGCATTGGCAGAGGAAGGTAAAGACATTGCTGAGTATTTGATTACAGTTTGTCATTAGAATTTGAATAAATGGTTTGATCTAATAATTTGTTAGGGGATTTTCGTGTTTATGCTGATGATGTGAACAAGTTCAAGATAACAATTCCACAAGGTAATAAGTTTAATATCAATGATTGATGGAAAAAAATATGTATGGTTTGTGAAGTATCTGGATTTGTTTATGGTGTTAGATTGGCAAGTTGGGTCAGGTGACTCAAATGGATTCAAATCTGTAACAGCTTTCTATCCAACTGAAGAATCTAATTCAAATGGTATGTATGTGGAGTTGTTTGATTGATCCGTTTTTTCATTTTGATTTGAATCTTAAAAATGGTTTTGTTTGGTTAGTAAGCGTGGTTATAACGGGGCTTGGTGCTGATTTTACAAGACTGGAATCGTTTGGCAAAGTTGATGCTTTTGCAGAGACTTTGGTGTGTTTTGTTATATCTATATATCTATCACTTCATTTAGATAATGAATCATTCAGAGTACATTTATGTATGTTTCTGGAGGATTAAAATAGGTTAGTGGATTGGATAGAAGCTGGCAGAGACCTCCTGGTGTAGCAGCAAAGCTGATTGATTGTAAATCCGCAAATGGTAATCAAGTCTGCTTGCAACCATGTGAATTGTTTTTTTGTAGGTTATGAGGAACATTGAAGTTTTCAGTGAATTTTGATTTGTAATGTGTAGGATTTTATTACATAGAGTACACACTGCAGAATCCTGGAGAAAGTCGCAAGCATTTGTATTCTGCAATTGGGATGGCATCAAATGGCTGGATTAACAGATTATACACTGTCACAGGACAGGTGGGGTTTTGTTTTGTAGCTGGTAATTGTCTTAATTCAATTCATTTTGCTTCCAAATTTAAAGTTTTGATTCAATTCATTTTGCTTCCAAATTTAAAGTTGTCATGGTGCAGGTTGTTGATGAAGAATCTGAGAAGTATGGTTCAAGAATTGAGAAGGTAATGTCATATGATATGGAAGCCTTTGGTACTTTGGTAAGACAGTAATGTTTGTTAATGATTTTGATCAGGTTTTGTTTACGTTGCTTGTTTCAGGCTGTTTCATCGTTCAGGTTTATCTGACAAGTCAAATTGTATGAAGCAATTATACATGATTTTGTAAGAACCCTGAAAAGATTTGACATATGATGAATATAAGACATACAAGAGAGTCTTGTTACATTTGGCATAATAGTGTTATTCTCCAGTTTTGGGAGTAGAGGGTTTATGTAACAAAAGAGAGAGTTGATCAATGAAAAGCATGTGCTTCATTTGCTCTAGTTGTTTCCTCTCTTTCTCCATCAGCAGATCTAGCTTTTCGAAATGGGCAATTTTATCCTGGATCGCCCTCATCTGCAAACATTAACAGGTCATGGTCACTAAATAATATATAGGAAAGGATTGATACAATCGACCAGGAATTTCACACACCTCAACTTCAATAATCGTAGATACAGCTTTCTCAAAATCTTGTTCTTCCTTCTCAACCACAGAAATAGTGTCTGCAGATAGCTGTTCCAAGGTATTGTGGGTGGCATCACCATTAGTAGCAACTGTATTTTCTGCATTGTTAAAGTTATGATGCTGAGATGGTCAGTCATACCCCCTAGCAGATCTTGTCACAGAACCATTTCAAGGTTCTGAAAGAAAACTATGCAACAGAGTGATAATCCCAATAAGCAACCATGGTGGTGGCTACAAAGAAGTTTCTGTTAACTTGTATGGGCATACCTTCTTGTTTTGTACTCCTGGCAAGGGATCCAAAACTCCCTTTACTGGCCTTGGTATTCTCCTCTGAAAGGGTTTTGAGAGCTGCTCGTGCAGCAGCTTCAGCAGTCTCAATACCCGCCAAAGCAGAAAGAAAAGCAGCCTGTCAAAACCGAATTTTTATTGACATCATCGCAGAAACACAGACAAATAAATAGTACTTATCCTGCTGAGAAATATAAAGCAAGCAAATAACAAGTAAAAACTGTGAAAGTACAACTTATCCTGCTAAGAAATATATAGCAAGCAAATAACGAGCAAAAACTATGAAAGGCAGCGATAATCATCTGGCCCGAACTACTAAACAGCCACATGAGAGTTAAGCATTGATCAAGTTAATCATCTCTAATAATCATAAGCTAGGGTGACAGATTCTAAATCGCCTCAAGCAAATCATGCTTAATAAGTTCTCAATTACAGCAAGGGCATCAAGTTCAGTAATTTCCATGTTTTAGTTCAAAACGTAAAGAATATCTCAACTCAATTCACCTGCTTACTCTTCAATTAATTAAAAGCACATATGATGTATATACCTGAGCCATTATAGGGTTGCTCGCATCTGCAAGTGGTGAAAGACGAACTCTTTTACTTGGGGAAGCCATGCCAATGCCTTCGGACCTACCATTAACATCACTATCAACCTCCCCCAAGGCTGGTTGAATAAATTCATCCCCAAATCGAAGCCTGATAAAATGAGAAACACAATCCTTATCACTTCTTCCACCAACATGTTGCGCAACCTTTCTCCAGTCATCACCATAATGCATAACAGCCTCCAGTAGTTGCAAGGTATCTTTGTCAGTCCAATCTGTTCTAATCTCCTCACTTATCTCAACCCTCCTGAAATCCGAAGAACTCACACCCACTCTATGGTTACCACGAACATAGCACCTCGCACAAAGCGTCAAATCATACTGCTCAACACCAACACCAAAACAAATTTACTAGTTCAGAGATCATACATGCAACCATATATAAGCAATTCCATTCACAAAATACACAAACTATAACTACATTCTCTCTATCAGTTACCTTATCACAATAGAAGCAAGCAATGCTGCAAACAGACTTGCACCCACTGCAAATCGTTTTGGAGTTATCCTTATTAATAAGAGTGGTGGAAGGCTCAGTAGCAGCAGAAGAAGACTTGTTATTGCTATCTTTATCGTCCCACTTCAAAGGCTTGTTATTAGGAGAGTAATTAACAAGTCCCCAAGTCTCCAAGAAATCGAAAACCCTCCTAATCGACCCTACATCGCCGACAAGTATGCGTCTTACGTCGGTGAATGTTATTTTCCTCGAAGGGTTTTCACGGTAGTGCTTGACAATGGAATCTCTGTAGTACTTGTAAACATCAGGATTCTTCGACGGCGAACGAGAGTCGAAGAACTCCGGCAGGAATCGAGCCTCGCATTCGTTTATTTCGTCTAGCGAAAACCATCCTGAAAAGGAAATTACAGAGGGAGTTGAGAAAAGTTTATGTTTTTGGAGAGAGTCTGTGTTGTTCTCGTGGACTTACTGCTGAAACTGGGGATATGAACGACGTCGGATTCGCTGTCAGCGGAGGAGGCCGGTGATTTTGTCGCCATTGTTAGCTCAGATGAGAGATTTGTGCGATTTGTGAACAATTTCGGTCTTAACTTTTTTGTTATTTATACTACAGATGATGGGCTCGGGTCGGGTTTTAAATAATCCGTAAACCCGTACCCGTTTACCCATTTAACACCTTTTATTTTAATATATATATATATTAATGTCGGTTTCTTTGTTTAATTGTGTTAAACATATACAGGATTCAATTACATTTACAAACTCCTGTTAGAATCAAAAGCTTGAGAAGCAGAAACACATTTTGGGGCTACACACAATTTTATTTTTTTTTTCGTTTTCTTTTAAACAGAAAAAAATAGACCTGAAGCTTTCCTCATGTTTTGAGGTTTTTGCTGTCAGATAAAATATAAGATATTACAGAAATGTTCAAAGAAGAAAAAGAAAAGCACCTAGAACTAAAATATGCACAAAGGACTTGTTTTAAATACAATGCATGAACACCACCACCTTGACACCAGAGTAGAACCCCATTCTATACACACCCAAATGCTGGGGACTAATAAAAAGAAACTAAAAAAAGAATCATATGTTGATTCTGTCATGTTTTGATGATGATGATAATGAAGATGATGATTTTTTCTTTATACAATGTGTATGTTCTTTTTATTCCTAAAATGGTTGCTAAAAAGCCGATTTCAGCAACCATTAATCCAACTGCCATGCCACTCTTCTTGAGTTTTCGGCAGCGGCATATATGAAGGTTTTTCTTAAATACAACTAACTGTAAAAGAGGAGGAAGAGCAGCCGCTGCATCTTCCGTTAACCTTCTCCACCATCTGGAGCGACTCAGACATCAGACATCCAACTTTCTCTGGTGAGCATGACTATGTGTATGACCTGCAAGAGATATGAAACGTGTAAGTGTAAGAAAGAGACCTGTATTATAATACATGAATGATTCAATGGAGGCTAACCTTATATCCTGCACAAGGGTTTATTGTCATACCTCTAGAATGCAAGAAAATTAATTTGCAAGGCTAGAATCGAAGCCCGCCACTCAAGTAGCAGTTCCACAGCTCTTAGTCCTGCTGCAATCTAAGGATACCTGGAAATAAACCACAGTTAAATCATAAATTCACAGAAGCAAAACAGAAGTAAGAGAGAATAGTGAGAGAGGAGGTTAGGCAACTGACCTTGATCAACCCCTCACCCGGTTGTTTGGTCAGAACCGCTACCTGGCATGAACTGAGGAGCAGGAACTAAATACTGAGGTTGTGCCTGAACTTGTGCTGCCATACCTAATCAAGCAAATAAATTCATAAAGACAAGGCAATCTCATGCACAGTATAAAGAAAATAAGTTTTATCTCATGCAGATCAACAACAGTCTATACAATAGAAAATTTTACCTGCAGGATATGGTGTCTGAACGGTGGGCATAGGTGAAGTTGTCATTGCATTTACACTAGGTCCACTAAACTGCACAATCTGATGACTAGGCATAGAATATCCCTGAACTGGAGAATAACCATGACTTCCCGAAATGGTTTGTCCCATTTGACCGTAAGGATAGATAGCTGTGTTGACGGCCCCAGGCATTCCGTAAATCTGAAGGTACTGCTGACCCATATATGGATTATAAACACCCTATCAATATATAAGAAAAGGAGAGAAGCTATCAGTTCAGTGAACATGATAAATCAAAAAGGTTAATAGACAATTTTACTTCTTGCACCAACTTGTACTGTAATCCAACCTGTGGGTAAACATATTCAGGTCCATATGTTGCATACCTACAGAAATAAAACAGACCATTCAAGCTGCTAAGTATTAATCTCAGAACAGATGTGTGTCAATGTATATTGAGAAGGGAGCCTTGAGGCATGATGATACAACAAGATAGAGATAAATAATTAATAATTAGAGTGGAATTAAAAACTATTAATTACACAGAGAGCATCCAAAGCTTTCAAGTCGTTCAGTCAACGACCCA
The DNA here is from genome assembly GCA_031304145.1 of Cardiospermum halicacabum. Lineage (NCBI taxonomy): Eukaryota > Viridiplantae > Streptophyta > Magnoliopsida > Sapindales > Sapindaceae > Cardiospermum > Cardiospermum halicacabum. Next base: position 2,209,428 of record CM062394.1, read on the forward strand.
TTAGACAAGCCCCTGCTGCTAAAACCAAGATAAGTTTCACCAAGAAAGATGCAAACCCAAATCTTTTCCGTTTTATTGAAGTCATTTATAAACCATAATCTTAATTCAATAAATATTTGACTTAGACAACTACCAACTTCTCACGATCATATCACTACCCTAAGACAGCCATATCAGCTTTGATAACTAAGGAAATGACCGATCATTCCAGAGCAACTACGAATCCTTGAAAGACATGCTTAATATTGGTACTGCTAAGCTTCTACTCACAGACTGAGAGACAATGAACAAAAGCAATTAGTCATTGCAAAGGAGGGGTATCCCTAATTATCAACCTTTCCAATCAAACCACCATTTACATCAACCTACCACCATGTCATTGGCAAAGATGGAACCCAATTGACTATTGATCCAATTCAGAACTACCACCTATCTTCTCAAAATATAAATAGAGGACAGAACATGTATCAGCTTACCTATTGATAAGCAAGACATGGCCAATCCTAAAGTCTACAGAGAACTAACCAAGTCGCATTATACAATGGAAAGAAGCGCCAAGAAAATGGAGTCGAGAGAAAAATAAAATAGAGAGAGAAGAGGGTGTATTAGGTAGAACAACTATCTTAAAACACATACTATGATTAAATTATCATTCATATTTGCACTGACAAATTAATGACTGTAGGGCTCAATTTCAACCATTTCTAATGAATGCACAACTCACCCATAAGGAGGGTAGACCACTCCCTGTTGGTAGTTGTAGGAAACTGGTTGCTGGTAGCCAAAACCTCCAACATAAGCTCCTCGGGGAACTTGCATACTGCCACTATATACAGCTGCTGGTCTCACACGCCCTACAAGTTTCAATTTAAAATAGGTGATCTTCTCAAAAACACATCAATCTATCAAACAGTTACAAAATGCCACTCCTGATACAACTATGGACGACTGCAAATTTTCTTCAACTACTGACATCTACTCATAACTAGTTATTAAAAGGCAGATCAAAACGGAAAAGCCGACTTCACATACAAGTGAACAATGAAATTGCTATCTCACAAACTCAATATGCACAACAAAATGTAACCTATCTATCAAGAACAGCCGCATTCACAACAGCATAAAAGTATCATCAAAAAAGGTAAGAAAATATACCTGGGAAGGCTATATATTACCTTTTCAAAAGATCATATATTTTATAGAGCAGAAAAGATAAAAAATATAACAGATGTCGACAGAAAATAACAGTTGATCCAAATCGATAAAATATAAAGTTGGTCATTTACTAGAATATGCACAACAATGATTCTTCTCCAAAAACAATGCATCCATACACAGATTCAATGATCCACAATCATGATCAGCATACCATATATCAACGGTGGCCGTGGCCGTCCAAGTGAAGCCAAATTACAATTAGCCCTTCTACCATCAATAATTGGAGTTGGATCAGCACAAGCCCGCCTTGCAGCCTCCGGTTCACGAAAAGTCACCTACACACTCCATACAAACACAAACAAAAACCCAACTCAATTCTACAACTAACAACCAATCAATCACAAAATGATTAAAAAAGATCCAAACTTTTAACAGTCAATACTCACGAAACCGTAGCCTTTGGATCGTCCAGTGTTCTTATCAGTGATCACGACAGCCTCCAAAATATCACCAAACTGTTCAAAGTAACGACGCATGGTCTCACTTTGAGTCTCCCAAGCAAGTCCCCCAACGAACACCTTTGTATAAGTAGTGTCCCCAAAAGGTGAATTCACGTACTGAAACCCAGAACCCGAACTCGATCCCGAGCCAGGACCCGGAATCGATTGATAAGCCATCGATATACGAATCAAGACGACAAATTTATAGATTTTGAGATGAAAATAGAAAGTAGAGAAATTGAAAGCGAAGTTCAAAACCCTACCTAAACCCTAGATGATTAAGGAATAAGGAGATATACTGAGAATCAAAAGGAGGAGAGGTTGAATTGAAGAGAGGAAAAAGAAGGAAATCATAATAAAGAGAAAACCCTAGATGGACCAACAAGGTGAGGCGGTGGTGGGCTTGTTGTGTATGGTAAAAGGTGGTCAGAGAGAAGAAGAGAAAAGAGTTTCGTGAAATAAAGGAAGAGGAAAATGGAATCTTTCTATGAGTAGTAGAAGCAATAATAGCTATATTGCTTTTGTGGGTGTATACTATGTATATATATGTTTTTGTGTGTGTATATATAGATATATGTATATGTATATGTACAGAAGTGGGGTTTTTTCTATGGAAGTTTCAAGTTTTGGCTATGGAATTGGGATGATGGTGCTGGTTCTGAAGAAGGAGAAGGAGTTGGAGACTCATGATTGTGATTTTGGGAGAAAGAGAGAATTTGAAAGGGAAAGAGAGTGGGTTTTTGTAAAACAAATCAAAGAGGACAGCTTGGGATGTTGTGGAAGTGGGTCCCTTTATTCTCTCTCACACTCTGTTTCCATATCTATCTACTGTATCACCACTTTCATTTTATTTATACTGAAGATTGAATCTTTACACTATACAAATCAAAATTTTAACAACATTTAACTACTGAAACAGTAGATACGCGGTCTGAACACGGTCACATGTCTTTAAGTGCTTTAGTTCGTGTCAGTTTGACTCATTGGATTCTTCTACTCATGTTCTGTTCGACACGTACACTTACAAAGATCTCCCCTATACCATGGAGAAACTTCCAATAAATAGACTCTTTTCAAGGCAAAATTTTATAATGAGAATACTAACGTCATACACACTCATTTAACCTTAAAAAAACATTTGATGTCTTATGTATGAGTATATTTTTTTAATACAACAACTGTGTTTCATACGTGAGGACTAAAATGTGATGGAAATAGTAACAGAAGTGGATAAAGCCAATAGAGGTATCCACGTAAGTAAAGTGAAGAAAGGGACCATCATCATCAATTTAATGGATATACAGGTTGCTGTGACATGCATCATCATCATCATTTTCTTTCATTAAAATTTGATAGGTGTCTATGCACCTCATTTTCATCAGACCAGAAATTTTTCGTCAAATTTACCTAACACATATCAATATTACACACTCATGCAAAGCTTCTGGTTAACACAGCTGCAAAGCTATGGTGAAAATAGTAGAAAATAAAGGTTTTGAAGTTGATTTGTATTGAGAGTCACCCTGTGTTTTTGCTTTATAAGAAGCATCCTAACTTCACTGTTTAGGGACCACTTCTGCTTTAGCAATAGTACCTGCAAATGTTGTTATTATTTCTCTTTAGATCAGAAAAACACATAAATGGTTTTACAACCACTTCGAACCAAACAAAGTATGTTTCTGTCTGTTTCTTTATGTTGATCTTCGTCACATACACTCACAAACAAAGATTTCTTGTCTGACTACTAATAATCTTTTAACTTATACTGTGAATTTATATTCTGATACGGACCTATTTAAGATTTTGGTGTAAGGGCACCGGTTTCTTCATAGCTCTTGACAGAATCAATGAGGGTATCAACCAATGGTCTGTAATTCCATCCTGAATTCTGCAGCTTCGCTGAGCTGACATTCATGTTTGTTTCCGTCTGGTTAAAGCTGTCAACATATAAACACAAAAGGTAATCATTATACCAGAAAGAAAAATTAATTCCTGCATTGATGTTTTCTTTTTTTATATAGAGAATCAAACTAAATTATTGTGGAGAAAAATCATGCACCATTCAAGGGTATGTAAATTATTGATCAAAAGGACCCCATGTCTTGTGACGTTTGTTCATGATTTTGTTGGCAACATATGCAGATGATAATTTCAGAACCTGATAACTATTTATCATAAGTTTTACCTTTTCGGGTAATTGTAGTTGGGATAAATGGTTTTCAATTTCTTAACCAATTCTTGAGTTGCAATTTCATGTGAAGATAATATGTATCTCCCTTCAGCTTCTGCATTGTCATATAGTAGGAGTATTGCTGCAGCTGCGTCGCGAACATCTACAAATGATCGAACTCCATTATCTGCTGATTCCAATCCATCTGCATAAATATACACAATGAACATGGTGATTGTTGTTGTGTGAAACTGAGTTCAAGTTAGTAGATCAGATAAGATATGGTTGGTGATGAGAATGATGTGAATCATAGAAAAACTTGCACTCACTACGGAAATTTCAGCCAACTGGTAATCATGATTGGTACTCATTAAGGAAGGATTACATCTAACTAAATTTGACTATTTCTGATCATCATTAGTACCTCTCAAGAGCTTGAGGAGATACAAACTGCTGGAATTCATGGTGGACTGAAGCCTTGGTCCAATTATGATTGATGGACATACTGTCACTAAATTGAGTTCACCTCTCTTGACGTATTCCAAAGCTTCTTTTTCTGCTGTTGTTTTCCCAACACAATACCAATTCTGATGTTCACATATAAAGGTCATTTATGACATAGAAACACATCAAGTATGGATATAAGTTTATGTTTTTTAGAGGATTACTTGAATTGCCTTGCAGGCTTCTAATTCAGACCAGCTTTCCTCATCCATGGGCCGGTCTTTAGGCCATGTCGGGTTAAGAACAACAGCACCAACAGATGAAGCCATCACAACTTTCTTCACTTTTGCAGCTACACATGCATTCAGAACATTTTTCGTGCCAGTGACAGCTGGTTGAACTAATTCTATCTGCATAGTTACATGAAACCTCTGAGCATATTACATAAGAATAAATAATTTCAATCAAAATTTTGGTTTAACACATGTAGTGAACAGTGAATTCTAGCTTGCCTCAGGATCTTTTACTGTCTCTGGAAGAAGAACAGGAGATGCAACATGAAAAACGCCAACACACCCATCAATTGCAGTGAAAAGGCCACCATAGTCAAGCAAGTCTGCTTTGAAAAGTTTCAAGTTTTCTGTGGCCTTGTCCAGTTTCAGTAGATGTGCATTCTTACTATCACCTGAAGCAACAAATAACAACTCAAATCAAGCAAATTTGGGTAACTAAAATTTAGTGATATCAGAGAAAAGACCAGAGAATTGTACCAGGATCCCTAACTGTTGCATGGACTATATAGTCCTGCGAAAGGAGTAACTTCACAACCCATGAAGCTAAGTAGCCTCCTGCACCTGTAACACACACTCTTTGTTTCTTTTCCATTCTCTCTTATGTCTAAAGATATCGCCAGTTTGCTGTGAAATTATACTTCTATGGTGGCCTACTCAAGTTCCATGTTGACATACAAATGAGACAAAATGTAGTTTTCATTGGCATTGTTATTGTACACAGCATCCAACAATGTCTACAGTTATATGATCAATAGTAATAAAGGCATAGTCCTTATCGTCACACTATGTATTATTAGTTTAAATCCACAAAAGATTACAGAAGTATCAAGAGTATTGCACCTATAAAGGTTCAGCACATATGCATACTGTAGATTCACTGTAACGTCAGAAACGGTTTTCTTCAAGCTAATTATATGTATACTAGAAAAGATAAAAGCATCTGAAGATTCACAGGGTATCTCTCTTGCTTATTACTAATTTAAGATTCCAGCTTTTCGATAACTCTCAACAGAATCAATGAGGGTTTCCTCCACAGGCCGGAATCTCCAACCAAGCTTCTGTAGCTTCTCTGAACTATAAATTTCATCATGTCCTCCCTCAGTGATGCTATCAACATAAAAAGTAGATTTATGAACATTTGAAAGTTTAACTATTGCCCAAAACATAAATTCATGGATAAGCATAAGGATGGATGGCAATGACAAGGGTTACCTTTTAGGATACTTGTAGTCAGGATACATACTCTTCAATTTATCAACCAGGTCCCGAACTCTGATAGCATGAGCTGTGCAAATATACCTCCCTTCAGCTTCAGGCTTCTCATATGCTAAAAGTAATGCCTCAGCAACATCTCACACGTCAACTAAACAGCGTAGCTTATCGTCCAATGACTCATAAGCACCTATATATGCATCACATACAAATAAAAATCAGGTGCCTACTTGATAGTTCAACTGATATGGGATTTCTGATTAAGTACCTGTCAGATACTTGATGAGAGCTAAGCTACTAGCATTCACTGTAGACTGCAGAAGCGGTCCTAATACAAGAGAAGGACAGATTCTTACAAGATCAAGCCCCGTTCTTTTCGCATACTCCAAAGCTTCGCTTTCTGCTTCTGTTTTAGATAGACTGTACCAATGCTGGTGAAACACGAACTTAGCATCAGTATATAACTAAGCAAGTGATAGTTTTGATTCAACTCATGATGATTTACCTCATTGTTTCTACAGTAATCTTTATCAGACCAACAAGTTTCATCCATCACTTTCCCTTTGGGCCAGTTGGGGATCATGGCAATAGCAGATACAGAAGACACATACACAACCCGCTTAACTTTCGCCTCATGACTAGCTTTCAGCACATTGAGCGTGCCCTTAACAGCTGGCTCAAGCACCTCCTGCAGCAAATTTTTACAGCAAAAATACTCCATATTGAATGTGAAATCGCAATGACCATAGTCTATAAACTCAAATAACTCTTAGACTCAACAGACCTGAACTCGTACTAGAATGTAAAACAGATCTGGTGATGAAATACTTGCCTGTGGATTTGGCACCTTGATGGAAGGAACGGGACTGGCGACATGAAAGACACCATTGCATCCTGAAATCGCTGAACGAAGAGAATCATAATCCAGCAGATCGGCTTTAAAGATTTTGAGATTTTCTGATGCCTTATCAAGTCCATACAAATGCGCATTCTTCTTATCCTCTGCACAACAATTCAAATTCAACAAAATTCAATTTTTATCTGGGATTGCAAAGGAACATCTTTTCCAAGCAAACAAAATGAACTACAGTCAAATCAAACGTTTTGAACAATCCAAACAAAAGGGTATTAAATAAACATTAACATTCGAAGAGACACTAACTGGGTTCTCTAACAGTTCCGTGAACAAAGTAGCCATTAGAGAGGAGAAGCTTGACGACCCATGAACCAAGATAGCCTCCAGCTCCAGTTACACATACTCTGGTACTCTCCAGTGCCATTTCGATGGTATAGTAGCTCCGTAGATCAAAAAGCTTTTATCTTTTCACGTATCTTGGTTTATGAATTGATAATGATGTGTTTAGTGGGTCTATATTCCCTCCCTTTTTTACATGTAGTAGACACGTATGTTGCAGAGGGAGCTAAAGAGTCAGACTAGTGAGTTCGGTGATTTGACTGGATAGATACATATGGATAAGCCGGAAGACACATGACAAGAAGTAGCTTTTCATTGTGTCGGTTAACATTCTCATGAGATCCCATTAAAACATAACTACAATTTTTTTGTGTTCTAAATTTGATTGCTCTTTTTTTTTTTCCAGGTTTTCAATAGGAATTTGTATATTGATTCATCTAACTATAAAAGTATGCTTCAATAGAAATATCTTATTTAGTACTCAAATGTTTCTATGAGTTGAGCATCACAGTGAACTCACTGTAAACTCTTTGATTACATCAACCCAAAATGCAAACATTTAGGACACTAAATTGGTTTCTAATGTTTACTACAACTTCAAAATACCAGCTTTCCTGTAACACTCAACGGAATCAACAAGTGTTTCCTCCAATGGTCGAAATCTCCAACCAAGCTTCTGCAACTTCTCCGAACTCAAAGTTACTTCTGGCCATCCTTCAGTATAGCTGTCCTTATACAAAATTAGATATATTAGTCAAAATAGTTAAAGTGATATAGATATAATATAAAACATGGAAAACATCAGTGATAGTACAATAGCATTACCCTTTAGGATAGGTGTAATCAGGATATTTACTCTTTAAGTTGATCAACCATGCCCTGAGCTTTACTGGGATGAGCTGTGCATATATATCTTCCTTCTGCCTCAGACTTCTCAAAAGCCAAAACCAATGCTTGAGCTACATCACGCACATCAACTACCCAGAAACGCGGATTTTGTACAGATTCAGAAGCTGCTATATAGACAGACAATGCAATCTGTTTATGTTTATGATATGTATAAACTGAATGTAGACTACTTTTGGATTCAGTACCTTTCAAGTAGCTAATGAGATATAAGCTACTGGCATTCACTGTGGATTGCAAAAGCGGTCCTAAAACAAGAGTTGGACAGACGCTTACAAGATCAAGCTTGGTCTCTTTTGCATATTCTAGGGCTGCCATTTCTGCTTCTATCTTGGAAACACCATACCAATTCTAGTGAAAAACATGAACTTGGCATCAGTGTAACTTTCATTTTCATAGTCCTGGACTCGGTGTAACTTTCATTTTTACCTCAATGGATTTGATGTATTCCTTATCAGACCAACAAGTTTCATCCATCACTTTGTCTTTAGGCCAGTTGGGGTTTATACTAACAGCAGTTTCAGATGATACATAAACTACTCGCGTTACTTTCGCCTCTTGGCTTGCTTTCAGCACATTGAGTGTGCCTTTTACAGCCCGCTCTATCACCTCGACCTGCATACATTATAAGGGAATGTGAAAGTGAAATCATATGCAACTCTATAGCATGAACACTTTACCTGCGGATTTGAAACTTTAGAAGCAGGAACAGGACTGGCCGCATGAATAACATATTTGCATCCAAGTATAGCGGAATATAGAGAGTCATAATCCAATAACTCGGCCTTAAAGAGTTTCAGGTTTTCAGATGCTTTATCAAGTTTATACAAATGTGCATTCTTCTCATCCTCTACATAACAATTCAACAAATTATTCACTTATGATAATAATGTGTAAACATCATTAACACTACAAAGAGATGATACTAACTGGGATCTCTGACTGTTCCATGAACAATGTAACCTTTGGAAAGAAGAAGATTGACAACCCAAGAAGAAATGTAGCCTCCAGCTCCGGTTACACACACTTTTGCAGTTCCTGTTGCCATTTTCAAACCTAGAGAATTTGATAGTTAGTTACAGGTTTGGTCTTGTTCAAAGTGCAGATTTTATGGCTACAAATGTGTGACTTCGGTTATATAGATGCTACTTTCCAGACAATTAATCTTTATGTGGTAAGATAATATAATTTTTAAAATAGATTTGTAGCTTTGTGCTTCTTGAGAGATGGTAGCCTTGGCATGCAAGAAAAACTTGGAAATCAAGTATCGTGTTGATCAAGAACAAGGTACTTTGTCCTTTCATTGTCATCCACACCTTTTGTTTCTTTAATGTCATTTTCTGAGAGAAGTTGTGTTTGTTTGTTAGTTCACAGTAGCAAAGTTCTATTTTTGTTCATGGTTGGTGGAATGTCCACTAATGAAAAAGTAGTTCAACTTTATCCTGATGTATACAAGCATAAAATAAGAAAACATATATGTATAATAACATATTCAAAAGTACTAAAACATTATTTAGGCATATATGTAAACTCAAGTAACAAAAGGAAACTAAAAGTACAGCACATATATGTAAAGTCTAGTAACAACAACAACAGATTCAAAAGTACTTAACATTTTTATCGCTGCATTGCACAATAAATTGTGACATAATCACAATTGTGCACACTTTTGGTAAAGCCATTCCTAATCGATGAGTCCAGCTTTCTGGAAACAATCAACTGAATCGGCTAGTGTTTCCTCTAATGGTCGATAAGTCCAGCCAAGCCTCTGCAACTTCTCGGAAGTTAACATCCATTTCTTCGCCTCTCCAATAAAACTGCAGTCCTTCAAATGTGAGTTAATAGTTGGTTCTGTTCGTGTAAATGTAACAGCTAAAGGGTTACCTTTTCGGATAGTTGTAGTTTGGATAAATACTCTTCAGTTTTTCGATCATGTCTTGTGTTGTCAGCTCGTGTGATGTGCATATGTATCTTCCTTTTGCTTCAGGTTTCTCGTATGCTAAAATTAATGCTTCAGCAACATCTCGCACATCAACTATTCCCCGCATTTTGTTATCTGTTGTTTCATAACCTTCTGTACAATCATACAAAACCGTAACAAGTCATATCCAAGATGGAAAAAAATGCATACAAGTTCTAGTTTAGCTTACCTTTCAAGAGATTAACTAGAACCAAAATGCTCGAATTCAATGTAGACTGCAGAGGCGGTCCGAAAATCAGCGTAGGACAAAGAGTTACAACATCAAGTCCATTCTTTTCTCCAAACTCTAAAGCCTCACTTTCAGCTAATGTTTTCGAAAGACAATACCAATTCTGATAATGAAATTATCAGTAACTTCCATTCATATTTCGCCAAAGTTTCAATCAACTATATCTAAAGCATTTAAAGCAATACATATTATAGATTACCTTAGTTTCTCTGCAATAATCCTTATCAGACCAACATATTTCATCCTTCAGTTTATCAGCTGGGTAGTTCGGATTGAACACAACAGCAGCTCCAGAAGACACAACCACAACTCGCTTAACTTTCGCTACATGACATGCTTTCATAACATTAAGTGTGCCCTTCACAGCTGGGTCAAGCACATCTACCTGCAACAGTTGTACACCGCATCCATAAAAACATACCAAATCCACTTCCTTTTCTATAAACATATTACCTCAGGATTCGAAACAGTAGATGATGGAACAGGACTAGCAACATGAAAAACGCCACTGCATCCATCAACTGCAGACAGAATCGAATCATAATCCAACAGATCCGCCTTGAAAAGCTTCAGATTCTCTGCTGCTTTTTCCATTTTATACAAATGGATATTCTTCTCATCACCTACAACAATACATTTCACATATTCATATCCAAAAATAGATAAAAATTCGAAAAAGATCAGTCACCTGGTTCTCTGACAGTTCCATGAACAAAGTAGTTCTTGCAAAGGAGAAGCTTAACAACCCATGAACCAACATAGCCTCCAGCTCCAGTTACACAAACATGTTGTTTTTCAAACTCCATTGAAACCAGCTATAGGTTTATCTTATCTTCACTGTTTATATTTATCCAGATTGAACTACGTATTTATAAGTGCAGCGTTAAATAATTATTTAATGGGAAAAATAAGCTTCTGATCGGTGGAATTTTTTATTGTTTTTGTTTGATGTTTATCATGAAACTATGAACTGGTTTGAGACCTTTTGAGTTGTGCAAAGATCAGTCCTTTGAGTCACCATTTGAGACATGAAAGTGACTTGAGTATATGACTGAAGTGAATGTAAAGAAAGTTGTTTGATTTGGTGTCTTGTAACAAAAATGACAATAGTAGAAACAAACTAGTGATTATTCTGTGGCCAACAGATTTGATATTTGTGAAAACATTTTTGTTGGGCAGTATTGATTTTTCATGGGAAATTTGGATTTTGTTACCTTTCCGGAGTTACATAAAGTCTCACTTAACCACTTGAATTGCGAAATTTGATTTGTGAAATAATGACTTTTAATCCTTTTGTTAAGGTGGCTTCGATTAAACGTTTTCGATTTTGAGAGGTTATTCTTGAAGTGAAGTTATCAAAAGATACTGAATTACGAATAATTGCATGTTTTAGGCTGCTACAAATTTTATTTAAAAAATAAGCTTAAAATGTTTAAATTATAAAAAAAATGGCTATAGCTTCCGATTTCTATTTTACCATTGGTAGCTATTTTTAAAAAATAAAATAAATATATGATCCTTCATATTTTAAAAGAGAATGTCTTAGGTGTTATATATAACACACTATTTTATTGTGTTACAAGTTTCACATGTGTAAAACCATTCCTAGTGAGAAAACTGTTTGGTTGTTTTTTGTGTATCTGTTGAGATGCTATATGTACCTGTTTGGTTGTTTTTTGTGTCTGCGATGTTATTATCTGTGCTTGTGTTTCATGTATCTGTGTCTGGCAATTCTTATATATATATATTTTTGTTGAGATGCTATATGTACCTGTGTGGTTATTATTTGTGTCTGCGAAGTTATTATCTGTGTCTGTGATTTATGTATCTGTGTCTGTTCACTTCTTATATATATATATATATATATCTGTTGAGATGTTATATGTACCTGTGTGGTTATTGTTTGTGCCTGCGAATTTATTATTTGTGCATGTAATTTATGTATCTGTGCCTGTAATTTATTATCTTAGGTACTGAGATTGAAGTAAACCCTAAGACTAAGAGAGTCCTATGCTATACTCTTTACTTTGAGGTCTAATAATTCGGAGCGAAGGAAGCACGGTTGGCGATAAGCTGAACTGTTTTCATTCTTTCTATTCCATAAATATATCTTCCCGGAACTGGTCTATCAAATAGACTAACAATGTAGGCACACGTTGGCACAATTCTGTAAATAAGAGATGTCTCATCCGGTTGAGCTGTCGCAATCAGTCTTTCTCTTCCTGGTATACGAATAGGAGATTCAACATGACTGTATTAAGCCTTAAGCAATCAGGGTTAAGTTAGCTCATTGCCAGAAAACAAACAGGAGCTCGTATTTAGATCAGAGGACGCTCATCCCAGGCAGGCAGCAGGGGCTTCAGGTGGAAGGAATGAATCAAGTAAGGAATCTAAATCATGTGTGTTTTTGAAACACAATAATTTATTGTGTTTCAGAAATACCCAAGACTTTGCGATTTTAAAATACGTATGTGAAAAGAATCCCAATATCCATCGATGAATCAAACAATACCTTCTTAATTAAACAATAATAAAAGTTATTTTATAAAAAAAATTCTAATTAATAATTAAATGGAAAATTATAGATGTCATGGACTCTGTAACCTTTTTAATCAGTGAGATTAATTTTAAATTAACAATTCTCTAAATAAGAAAAACAGTTGTCATCTATTGTCATTTTTCCGGAATATTTATAAAGTCTTTTCAATCATAAATTAGAACCTGAGTCTGACTTTATTGGAATAGATCATTCTTGAACAAAGCGACAATCCTTTAACATAAGCAGCAATGCTTATAAATCTGATAAGTTTTTAGTTCTTTTGTGGCATCATTTAATGATGCATGGTACTACAATTGATAAACAACATAAAGAAGCTTAATATCATTTGAGTAACATGTCAATCTGTAATCTTTGCAAAATCAAACCATATACAAGCGAATTTAAAAAGTATTATTATAACTTCACAATTAAGAGTGATCATTATATAATTGTTTATATGATGAAGTTCTCATACCCTTGTAACATGAGAGTTAGAGAAAAATATATATCTCAAAACACTCGCTCGCTTGGCATAACTAGTCGTGCCACTAAGTAAGTAATTAATGAAAAAAGTCAAGAAAATTATGCAATTAAACAAGTTAAGTCATGTATTACTATTTGTCACAATAACAAAAAATATGCTTCACAACATTACGATTATAAAAATTTTTCTTAAAAGAATTGAAAAAGAGATGGAAGTTTTCTAAAAAGACATTTGGTAAATTTTATAATAAGTCTTGCAAAAGGGGTTTTTGGAAAAATATAAACTTCTTTAGAAAACAAATGAAAATTCTCAAAACCCAATTTTAAAACAAATGTTCGTCTACCCTAAGGGTAAACTTAAGTAAAAATGTAAGTTTTTCCTCAGTAAAAACTCAGGTATTATGCTAATGAATGTCGTGATAAAAATAATATCAGATATAAAGAGAAAGAAAAACATCATAAGTTTACTACATTAAATTTAGAACTAATCAAAGAAGATTTTTCCTCTTCTTTAAAAAATGAGTCATTAGAAAATAAGTCAAAATCCAAAATTTACAATTACTATGAATATCATACTCATAGAGAAAGCAAATCAGAAAGCTACCTTCATACGGATTCAGATTCTGAATAACAAAAATAAATCTAGAGTTTTCGCTTATGTAGATTCTAGTGCAACAACACGTTTTGCTGATTAAACTATACAACTTAACTCAATTAAACTCATTAATCTAATTAAAGTAAAAATTGCAAATAACACTATTGAAAATATAGTGTTAATGAAAAAAATGTTTAATCAAAATTCAACATAAAATATTTTGATTTAACATTGTCTACCAAAAGAGAACAAATATGAAGTTTATAATAGGTAATGTTTTCTTAAAAAGTCATGCAACATTTGTGCAAAATTCATATAGTATAAATTTAAGATGTCATAAGTTCAACTCACCACATTTAAAACAAAGAGCTCAAGAGGTTTGAATCTCAATTGAGCGCTACATAGAAAATCTAAAAAACATTATCTGTAGTTTTAACATCATATTATGGGGTATTGAAGCTATTATAAAATCTAATACTAGTTTCCAACAAAAGGTTGATGAGGTTTTAAATTCTATCTATTTTGAAAAATTCTTACAAATTATATGACAATTCATATAAAACCGAAGAAGAAAAAAGCAAGAGTAAAGGTTTCCAATAAAATTCCTTATTCTAATGATGATATTGAGAAATTAAAAAAGGAATATAAAGATCTACTTCATAAATAAATTATTTCTGAAAGTACATCCCTCACTCTCCTCTAGCATTTTATGTCAACAATCATAATGAAATAAAACGTGTCAAAAGACGTATACTACAAAGCTATGAATTTAGCTACTATGGGATATGCCTACAATCTCCCATAAAAAGATTCAATGTTAAATGGGATTCACGGTTCAAAATGGTTTCGTCTTTAAATGCAAAGTTAGGTTACTGGCAGTTATGTCTTAATGAAAAAATTGAACCATTAATTGTTTTTGTATGTCCTCCTCAAAAGTTATATCAATGGAATGGTCTACCATTTGATTTGAAATAAACTTCATCGATATATCAAAGATTCATGGATGAAAATCTCAAAAGGCTAAAAGAATTCACTCTATCTTACATTGTTGATATTTTAGTCTTTACAAAAGATAACCATGAAGATCATCTTCATAAAAACTTGATCGTTTTGGAACAATGCAAAGAAAAATATTTAATTAAAAAAAGGAAAATTTTTATAGGTAAACAAGAGAATGATTATCTCGGTTTATCAATGACAACTAATGGTTTAATAAAGTTATAGGACAATGTCCTATAAAAGCTTGATGTTTGTCCTAACAGACTTACTGATATAAAACATTTGCAATGTTTTCTTGGTATTGTAAACTACATTTCATCATAAGGTTTTTTTGAAAAACATTTCAAAATTAACTTACTAACTATCTCCTAAATGTTCAATTAATATAGAATGGTCATAGTGTTAGGAATAGAGGAGACAGAATAGCACCAACCAGAGTAGAAACAGAACAACAAAGTATGGAAAGTAGAAAGAGACACGAGAGATTTAACGTGGTTCGGCAATGTGCCTACTCCACGAAGGAAGAGAATAACAATCCACTATAATGATCAAAGGGATTACAAGATATCACATAAAATAGCCACAAAAGGCTACACTCAAATCTCACAACCCAAGGCACCCAAACTAAAACCCCTAACTCTCGAATGTGTTTCCCACACTCACAATGTGAAATTCTCTTTAGAACTGGATGTTTTTTTCTTTCTGAGACGCCTCTATTTATAGTGATCACAAAACCCACTTTCCTAATAGTTTCTTTCCAATAAGGAAAAGTAAACCATAACAATTGGGAAAATAAATCTCCTCAAATTAGGAAAACTAGCAAATAGGAAATAGATCCAAAAAATAAAATAGAAATTCCTTCCAAAAAGGATTCCTAGTTAATCAAGTAATTTAGGATTCCTTATGATTCAAGGCATCCTAACAAATCTCCACCTTGACTTGAATCACCTCAACTTTTCTGAATCTTTTTTCTTTGATCACTATCAATTATATCTTCACCTTGACCCATAAATAGACTTCGAATTGTCTTCCTCTTCCTTGTATCCCGTAAGGGAATCTTAACGATCACAAATTCCAATCAAGCTCAAACAATGCTTGAACTTGATTGTAGATAAGGACTTGGTCATCATATCAGCAGGATTGTTTTCAGTACCAATTTTCTGAACCGTAATATTACCTTCAGAAATCACATCTCGAACAAAGTGGTACTTGACGTCTATGTGCTTAGTGCGTTCATGGAACATTTGATCCTTTGCTAGATGAATCGCACTCTGACTGTCACAATGGACTGCCGTCACCTTCAAATCTTCGCTGAGTTCACCAACCAATCCTCTCAACCAAATTGCTTCCTTTACAGCCTCAACCATGGCCATATATTCGGCCTCTGTTGTCGACAAAGCAACAGTCGCTTGTAAAGTAGCCTTCCAACTAATTGCACAACCTCCAAGAGTAAAGCATATCCAGTAATCGATCTTCTTTTGTCAAGATCACCGGCATAGTCCGAATCAACATAACCAACAACATTCCCTTTGTCTTTACCAAACTCCAAGCAAACATGAGTAGTACCCTTCAAATATCTCAATATCCACTTCACAGCTTGCCAATGTTGTTTTCCAGGATTAGCCATGTAACGGCTAACTAAACTAACAGCATGTGCGATATCGGGACGAGTACACACCATTGCATACATGATACTACCAACAGCATTAGAGTAGGGAACTTGTGACATATATTCTATGTCCTCATCAGTTTTTGGTGACAAATCAGCAGAAAGCTTAAAATGAGAAGCTAATGGAGTACTTACCGATTTTGCGTCTTTCATCCCAAAACGCTCAGCAACTTTCTCTATGAAGCTTCTTTGAGTTAAGTAAATTTTATCGGCAGCTCTATCTCTCTTAATCTCCATTCCCAAAATTTTCTTTGCTCCTCCTAGATCTTTCATCTCAAACTCACCATTCAACTGATTCTTCAAATTGTTGATCTCAGACTTATTCTTGGCAGCAATTAACATGTCATCGACATATAAGAGTAGATAGATATATGAATCATCAGATAACTTTTTGAAGTACACACAGCTATCAGAATGACTCCTTGTGAAACTATGCACCATCATAAACGAGTGGAACTTCTTGTACCATTGTCGAGGTGACTGCTTTAAGCCATATAATGACTTCTTGAGTAGACAAACATGGTCTTCTTTTCCTTCAACTTCAAAACCTTCTGGTTGAGACATGTATATGGTCTCTTCAAGTTCACCATGTAAAAACGCAGTCTTCACATCTAGTTGCTCTAACTCGAGATCATGAATAGCAACTAAACCAAGCAAAACACGAATAGAGCTATGTTTAACAACAGGTGAAAAAACATCGTTGAAATCAATACCTTGCACCTGACTATAGCCCTTTGCAACCAAACGTGCCTTGTATCTTGCTTTCTCGACCCCAGGTATGCCTTCCTTTTTCTTGTAGACCCATCTACATCCAACGATCTTCTTTTCAATAGGAGGCTTTACTAGTTCCCAAGTTTTATTTTTATGAAGAGACTCCACCTCTTCTTGCATAGCCACCAACCACTTACCAGAATCATCACTCGAGACGGCTTCACTATATGTGACTGGGTCATCAGATCCTTCGATTTCTTGTGCAGCGACACAAGCTATGGTAACATAATCATCAAATCTCGAAGGCATTCGTCTCTCTCTTAAGGGCCTTCCTCTGGCAATGATTTCAGTCTCTATCTCATTTGGCTTTTCATGATTTTCGGATGGAGACTCCACCCTAATACCTTGCATCTTTTTGTTCTCCTTCTCAGAACTCTCCACCTTAGTGTCAGAACTAACACTTTCCTTATTTGGATGAAGCATGGTATTCTCATCAAAGATGCAATTTCTGCTAATTATGGATTTTGGTGTCTTTGGATCAGTAAGCCAAACTCTGTATCCCTTCACACTATTCGGATAACCCAAAAATATGCCCTTCTTTGACCTAGGTTCTAACTTTCCATTGTTCGAATGAACATAGACAGGACATCTAAATATCCGCAATTCAGAATAATTAGCAGGTTTACCAGACCATACCTCTTCAGGAGTCTTACACTCAATTGACGCGGATGGAGAACGATTCACCAAGTAACAAGCTGTCGCTGCAGCCTCTGCCCAAAAATCTTGCGTCAATCCAGAATTACTCAGCAGACAACGAACCTTTTCCAAAAGGGTTCTATTCATGCGTTCGGCTACGCCATTCTGTTGGGGTGTCCCACTAACTGTGAGATGTCTCACTATGCCCTCTTTTTTGCAGAATGAATTAAATTCTCCACTACAGAACTCCAACCCATTATCAGTTCTCAAGCGCTTAACTTTCTTTCCAGTCTGCTTTTCAACCAATGCCTTCCAATCTCTGAAGGTCTCAAAAGCTTCAGACTTATTCTTCAAGAAATAGACCCAGATTTTTCTTGAAAAATCATCAATCAATGTCATCATGTAACTTGAACCACCTTTTGATGCAACACGTGATGGTCCCCAAAGATCAGAGTGAATATAATCCAACGTACCTTTAGTTTTGTGTATTCCAGTGCTGAAGCTGACTCGTTTGTGTTTGCCGAAGACACAATGCTCACAAAACTCCAAATTGGATATATTCCGATCACCCAAAAGACCCCTCTTACTCAGCATTGCCATGCCTTTCTGACTCATATGTCCAAGTCTCATATGCCACAACTTCGTAGTATCTGTTTCGTTTGTAGAAGAAACAGAGGCGGAACCCATAACAGTAGACCCCATCAGATAATACAGCCTACCAAATTTCTTCGCCTTCATAACTACCAGCACACCTTTACTAACCTTCAGAACTCCACCTTCACCAGTGAATTTGCAACCAGTATCATCTAAAGTAGATAATGAGATAAGGTTTTTCTTAATATCAGGAACATACCGAACGTCTACCAATGTTCGAATCACGCCGTCATGTATCCTAATCTTCACAGAACCAATACCAGAAACTTTACAAGGTTGGTCGTTGCCCATTAACACAACACCTCTTTCGGATTCCTCGAAAGAAGTGAACCATTCTCTTTGCCGGCAAATATGGAATGAGCACGCAGAATCAAGAATCCACCCTTGATCAGATCTAGTATTATCATCAATGACTGTGTAGACATCACAGTCTTCATCCTTATCTTGCACAACACTGGCTTCTGGAGGTTTCTCTGATTGTTGACTATTTTCTTTATTCTTTTTCTGAAGAGTCCAACAATCCTTTTTGATGTGTCCTTTTTTCTTACAATAATGGCAAACCACATACTTGGACTTTGATTTTGATCTAGAGCGATTTTTACCAGATTCTCTAGATTCGGGTCTTCCTCTAACCATTAAACCTTCAGCAGGATGATCTGCTCGGTTTTTGGACATCTGGTTATCAAATAACTCCTTCGAATAAAGTACCGATTTGATGTCTTCCAACTTTAGAGAAGTATTATACTATAGATCAACGTCTCTCTAAAGTTCTTGAAAGAAGGAGGTAGAGAATGAAGTAACATGAGGGCTTGATCTTCATCTTCATACTTGATGTCCATGTTAGATAGATCCATTACAATAGAAGAGAATTCATCAATATGAGACTTGATGGACGTACCTTCTGCCATCGACAGGGTGTATAAACGATGCTTGGCGATCAATTTTGTAGTGAGATTCTTTGTGATATATAGAGCCTCCAATCTATCCCATAATCCTTTTGCAGTATTCTGATCGATAACCTCTCTCAGAACCTCATTAGACAAACACAATTGGATCATGGATAATGCTCTCTCATCTATCTCCACCATCTTCTCTTCATCCCAAGATTTGGGAAATTCTTCTTTCTTCAAAAGCGCCTTCTGCAATCCATGATGTGTCAGAATTGCTTTCATCTTGACTTTCCACATAGCGAAACTTATGTTTCGATCGAACTTCTCGATATCAAACTTTGTTGATGATGTTGATGCCATGACTAAACCCAACTTATGCTCTGATACCAGTTTGTTAGGAATAGAGAAGACAGAATAGCACCAACCAGAGTAGAAACAGAACAACAAAGTATGGAAAGTAGAAAGAGACACGAGAGATTTAACGTGGTTCGGCAATGTGCCTACTCCACGAAGGAAGAGAATAACAATCCACTATAATGATCAAAGGGATTACAAGATATCACATAAAATAGCCATAAAAGGCTACACTCAAATCTCACAACCCAAGGCACCCAAACTAAAACCCCTAACTCTCGAATGTGTTTCCCACACTCACAATGTGAAATTCTCTTTAGAACTGGATGCTTTCTTCTTTGTGAGACGCCTCTATTTATTGTGATCACAAAACCCACTTTCCTAATAGTTTCTTTCCAATAAGAAAAAGTAAACCATAACAATTGGAAAAACAAATCTCCTCAAATTAGGAAAACTAGCAAATAGGAAATAGATCCAAAAAACAAAATAGAAATTCCTTCCAAAAAGGATTCCTAGTGAATCAAGTAATTTAGGATTTCTTATGATTCAAGGCATCCTAACACATAGAATTATCAAAACTCTAAAAGGGTTAAATTAGTCAAGGATAGATGTGAAAATCTTCCTAGATTATACCAACAGAATGATAAAGATTACTTGAGAATGTAAATTGAAGCCAGTAGTGACATTTGGGCAGGATACCTAAAGGCAAAAGTCCCTAATAGGCAGAATATAACCGAGGACAGTAAGATAAACCTTATTACTTGCAATGGTTCTCAGAATCATATAAGTCTTTCTAAATGAAAAAATATTGAAAATTACTCTATAGATATGTCGGTGGGACTTTTAGTCTAGTTGAAAGAAATTATTCAATTCATGAACATGAAGTTCTTGCGGCAATAAAAACTATTTGCAAATGACGAATTGATCTTTTACCAAAAGAGTTTACTCTTCGAACCGACAACTTTTATCTTACAAGTTTTGTAGCCTTTTATCTGAAAATAGAGCTAAGTCAAGGACATCTAGCCTGCTGGTAATAAACTCTCTCAAAGTTTCCAATAAAGTTTGGGGAAAAAATTAAAGGTTCTAATAATGTCATTGCTGATACACTTACACGTGAATGGAAGTGGCAAAGAAATCTTTAAAGCTTAAGTTGAAACATGAATAAACACTTAAGGGAGAGATGCGAGTTCGGCAGTCATGATGACAACATGACCTAGTTAAACTTAAACGCTTTGTCTTCCCAAAATATTCATCCATTTGAATCCATCAGCAGTCCATTCGGATGAATAGAAGAATCTGTAGAGGGCTATAAAGTCCAAGCCCGGTTTGCAACCAAGACCCATGCACAAAGTATCTCGTAGATTTGAGCCCAAGTCCCAGGCACAAAGTATCCCATAGATTTGAGCCCAAGTCTCAGGCCTATAACGTCCGCTCAACCCATATCCGCAATCTTCTTATGAGACCTCTTAACAGACAGATTTGCAATTGGGAGGATTCCGGATCTTGCGAAGATCCTTTTGCCAGGATTGCGGCAAGATCCTCCTATGGGTTCATCAAAATCCTATAAATAAGAGTCTGAACCTCAAGGAAGAGATCACACTCTAACTTATAGAAACTCTGCCAAAATCGCTCCTGACCGCATTCCCATCTTCGACTACATTTAAGAACTTATTCTCTGATTTTGGTCACCATGCTGACTGTAACTAATCGAGCTCAGAGCTCATGGTGTTATATAGCCATTCAGTCACTCCATTCCAACGGAACAATCCCAAGCAAAAAGTATTGCTCTATTCACCCTTTTTTTAAACTTTATTCCCACAACTCAGATCTGACTTAAACGTTGGAATACTTACGGTAGACAGTACACCGATTCCCAAGATTTGTGCTTTTGTACAATTTTCTAACGTTTGGATCGGTCTCGAATCTTCCTAGTAAATTCAGTTCCGTTAGATCGGATCGTACTGTAACGTTGAAACCACTGCACATACAAATAATCATTTTTATTGATTCCCATTCATTTTTATAAAATAGTAGGTTTCTATTTATTTATATATACGTTTTTTAAAATGATAAAATACATGGAATAAAATCATCATCGTTTCATGTAATGGAATTGGGCTTCAATATCAACTAACATTACAGGTGTAGTTGGGCTCATTTTGCTTTTATATTGGGTGGCCTGAATTGGGTTTCACTATTATGGGTTCACTTCACGCTATCCTAACACAATGTGACTAAGAACGTGCACGTTTCTTGGTCTTTAGACCAGTCACTTCACTTCACTTCACTTATGTTTGTATCTAGGATCTGATCTTTAGGATTTTGGTCTTTGATTATGATGTTTCGGTTCATTTGAACCAGAGAAGAAGTCCACACACATACCCACATTATGTGCTACTACATGTTTTTCTCGTACACCATGTTTTTCATGCCACGCTTGTCATTTTTTTCAAGTTAACAACCATTATTGCTTCTCTGCAGTTCTATTCTACAATGTTCTCTATATTACCACTAATCATGTAAAGTGAAGTGGTTGTGATTTGAAGTTGATGGTTTTGAAATTGTAGATTTGGTGGATAATTAATCTATTAAATTGCTGACCTGTAAACCATGTGATGTAAGACATCAGAGGACAAACATTTGGAGATAAAGTAAAGTGACAACAGCACACCTGGCCCAACACGGACAAAAATTTGGTTTTCTGATTTAAGCTTTGGTTTAATCTATTAATTAATGTTAATGGTGGTTGATTCATTTAATCCGATTCACATTATGTGGTCCAAACCCGTCTAGCAACTCCAAATATGCAAATAAATGAAAAGATAGGGAGTCATGTGGGAATTGTACCTGGCACGTGTGAGGAAGTTTGGGGCACACGTGTTGAAACGGAGACCGCGGGTCTGTGATTATTATTATAAATAGGTTTTTATGCAGATTCTTGAGTATCTGTATATCTGTATCTGGTGTAATTTTCCAACAGAACTGACAGATTTTCCGGCAATGGAAGTCCGTCGACGGCCATCTAAGCCGCGACTTGTCTCCGGCGACAGGCGGAGTAATGAGACATCGTCTCCGCCGTCGCCGAAAGCGTCGGACGCCTTGCCGCTGCCGTTGTATCTAACCAATGCTATTTTCTTCACGCTTTTCTTCTCCGTAGCGTATTACCTTCTCCACAGATGGCGTGACAAGATCCGTAACTCCACGCCGCTTCATGTCGTTACTTTTCCTGAAATCGCCGCCATTGTTTCTCTCATCGCTTCTTTCATTTACCTTCTCGGTTTCTTTGGTATTGATTTTGTTCAGTCATTTATCTCACGCGCTTCGAATGACGCGTGGGATCTAGACGAAGACGAGGCTGATGCCGTCATTGCACCTCGTCCTCCTCTGCCTGCTCCGATTCCGAGACTCTCGGCTGCGACTGCCGCTGCTGCGGCTACGGCTACTCCCGACCCGATCGTCTCATTGGAAGATGAGGAAATCGTTAAGTCGGTCGTGGAAGGGTCGATTCCGTCGTACTCGCTGGAAGCGAAGCTTGGGGATTGTAAACGAGCTGCTCAGATTCGACGAGACGCTGTGCAGAGAGTGACTGGGAGGAGTCTTGAAGGGATGCCGTGGGATGGGTTTGATTACGAGTCGATCTTAGGACAGTGCTGCGAAATGCCGGTCGGTTATGTGCAGATTCCGGTCGGAATAGCTGGGCCTCTGTTGCTTAATGGATTTGAGTATTTGGTTCCAATGGCAACCACGGAAGGGTGTTTAATTGCGAGCACAAACAGAGGATGTAAAGCAATCTACGCCTCCGGTGGCGCCGATGCCGTTTTGCTTAAGGACGGTATGACCAGAGCTCCTGTTGTTAGGTTTTCCACTGCTAAGAGAGCTGCCGAATTGAAGTTTTTTTTGGAGGATCCAAACAATTTTGACACACTAGCTGTTGTATTTAACAGGTACGAGTATTTTGTTTTGGTTTTAAATCTATAGTTACTATTTATGTATTAGGTAGGTGAGTTGAGTAGGTATAGTCAAGGGAACAGATTTTAAAGCAAATCATGGTGTGTGTACATTCAGGTCAAGTAGGTTTGCGAGGCTTCAAAGTATTCAATGCTCTATTGCCGGGAAAAATCTCTATATTAGATTTTGTTGTAGTACAGGTGACGCCATGGGGATGAATATGGTTTCCAAAGGAGTTCAAAATGTTCTTGATTTCCTACAAAATGATTTCCCTGACATGGATGTTATTGGATTATCTGGTAAGTATTTTGGCTTCTTCACTGGCTCTTATTGCATCAGCTTTTTTGTTATCTTAGTTAGTATTAGGTCATTCAATTTTATCATTTTCTTTTGAGGGTATGTTCTGATTAGTTTGAATTCACTATCTTATTACATGATTTTGATATTGGGGAACTTTTCACATCTTAATCAGAACAAGCAAGTCCATCCCTATTAATGTAATGATGATAGTTTCTACTTTTATAAAGTACTGCTGTCACTACAAGGCTGACCTTTGTTTTTATCATTTTCATCTTAATTATATGATCCCTTACCAAAACTATCATTTTGTAGGTTCGAACTTTTTTTTTAGTTTCCTATTTTATGTCGCCTCTATTAGATGTAAATTCAATATTTAAACTCAATCCGTAGATCATTTTTACATCACAATTGATGTACTGCTTTATGGAAATAATTGTAATCTGAAAACTCACTATCTGCTCTTATGTCTTGTGACATACGGAGCTATTTTTGCTTGCCTATTCTCTCTCTTCATTGGTTGCAACTTGTTGGTCAACTCTTATTTTCATTGACCATTTATGACTTTTTCTTGGAATTTTTGTTTTTGTGGTGGTTTTGTTGATGTGATCATGTGAAGTGTTCCATGTGATGTCTCTGTTCTCACACGTTTCTTCATTTGCCAGGAAATTTCTGTTCTGACAAAAAACCTGCTGCTATAAATTGGATTGAAGGGCGTGGTAAATCTGTTGTTTGTGAGGCAATAATTAAGGAAGAGGTGGTGAAAAAGGTATTAAAAACAAATGTAGCTTCGCTTGTTGAGCTTAACATGCTCAAGAACCTTACTGGTTCAGCTGTTGCTGGTGCCCTTGGAGGATTTAATGCCCATGCAGCCAATGTTGTCTCTGCAGTCTACATAGCAACTGGGCAGGACCCAGCCCAAAATGTTGAGAGTTCTCATTGCATCACCATGATGGAAGCTGTCAATGATGGCAAGGACTTGCATATATCTGTAACCATGCCGTCCATTGAGGTAAAAACAACTTGAAAATGCCTCACATATGTAGTTGTTCAACCATCATTTTACCTAATATTATGAATCCACACATCAATCAGGTGGGTACAGTAGGTGGTGGTACTCAATTGGCATCACAGTCTGCTTGCCTCAATTTGCTCGGTGTAAAGGGAGCAAACCAAGATTCACCAGGATCAAATGCTCGACTCTTGGCCACTATCATTGCCGGTTCCGTCCTGGCAGGTGAACTCTCCCTGATGTCTGCAATCGCAGCCGGTCAGCTCGTCAAAAGTCACATGAAATACAACAGATCCAGCCGAGACATAACCAAAGCGGCATCACAAGCAGCAATGGATGGGACCTGCCTAGCTAGTAAATAATCTTCAATGAAGATGGACACAACATTAGCTGTAAAGTCAGATAATTGCATGAAGTGGGACGAGCAGTTCAACATGGCTGAGCTGTGCCGCCTTTCCGGCTGTCACCATCTCTTAGCTGTTTGCACCTTGTCCTGACCCCCTCCAAATCTTTATCTTATGTTCTGTCCAAATGATGATCTTTGCTGTTATATAATTCTTCTTCGTCTGTGTTTGTATTTGGGACCTGGTTCTGTATGACCAGTTCCATGTCTTTTTTCTCTTGGAGTTTTACTTAGGTATATAAGATCTTCGATGTAGTAGCATTGACTTGGTAACTTCATTTTAATTCAGTTGACATGCAAGTATTTTTCTATTTTGCTTCGTGTAATAGACATGGTTTGTGTTGAAACCTTTGATATATCGTGGTTGGTTACTATACTTGTAGAGATATATGACACGAGTGTACAAATAGGCTGTCATGATGCGACTAAAAACGAAAATAAAAACAAAAGACGAACAGTATCAGCAATATCTAACTATGCATGGTATCAACGGTCTAAAATCGTCCACGTGTCTCGGAGGGAAACCGTAGCTTGAAAAGTATTCATTACTTTTACAGTACGAAAATCGATTCAAAATACCAAAATTAGAAACTGGAAAAACCCTAATAATCAGAAAATTAAAACCCTGGACGGGCGAAGGAGAAACTGTTGTAATTGAAACAAAATGACGAGCAATTGGAGAAGAACACTAGGGAATGTGAGGTCTTTTATAGGTAATTCGATGGGAGGACTAAGAGGAGGACCCAATTTAGCTTCTTGGGTCGTAGCTGGAACTTTAGCTTATTTTCTCTGGGTCAAGCCCTCACAAGAGCTCAAACGACAACAAGAGGTTTGTTGTTTGTTTCACGATTCATCTCTATCACAATTTCACTCATGAAAATAATAATTCGCAGGAAAAAGCAGCTCTTGCAGCTTTGGATCCGAATCGGTATATCGAAAAGCGAAAACCTATTCCTGATCCACAGGTACTGTGTTGTAGTGTTTGTTAATCTTGCTTGGCTGCTTGGTTAGTATTGGTATGACTGCTTTTTGTTTTCAAATTGGGTTGCAGGAGAATGGTTTGATATATGGGAACAAGAATAGAACTAATAAATCTGAGTAGGTTTTGGAGACAATTTTGTGTTATGGTGAATTCACTTGTTTTATAGCAATTGAGATGGATACAATGTTGATACAATATGCGTTTGTGAATTTTACTAATAAGGGAATGATAGATATTATAGTATGTTCTTGTTCGGATAAATGGCAGTGTATTCTTATTGAAATTGAATGAGAGATGAGAGCTTTGTTGTGTATGAATGTGTTCTGTACCTTCTTTGTTGCTAAAAGAGAGTAAAGAGTTGTAAATCTCAACTTTGATGTTGTTCTTTTTGGATTTTAATGATAGAGCAAAGTTTTGACATTTGCCTCTTATTATTGTGTACTATTTCTAGTGCTTGCATAGTTTTAGCTTTATATATTAGTAGCTCTTGTATTGTTTTGACGTATGTAGTTTAAAAGTGAAGTAGTTTCGTCTGAGGGTTATGAATGACTACATATTCTTTATACTCTTCTGAATTGTGGATTGTTATGAATAGTTAGTTAGTTTAATTGTATGTGAAATAAGAGTGTGTTATTTTATAACTGACAGTCAGCTCTGGAGTTTTGAATTTAGGCTGATTTTAAGTAGCGACCCTCAGAGAGTCAAATTTTCTAATATATTGAGAGCAAAACTTATGGAGGTGATGTCCTTCTCTGATTGTTGAGCTGCATATGCAATGAAAAACCATGTAGATTAAAGAATAATTACGAAACGCAACATATGTATTTGGGGATTTGGAAAACTCTGTGAGATTTCAATATTTACCATTCCTTCATAAAAGTTTTGTAGGTTCTAGCATGATATTTTCCTTTTAGAAAACCAATCTGCACCCTCAAGGTTATCGTTATGCTGATGAGTAGCTTCAAGTCTATCTTCTATACCATCTATTTAACTTAGATGTTAATTCCCTTTTCAAGAATATATGTCAGCCGGATGGCTTTAATCATTCTGTGTTTTGGTCTGATTTGGTGGGAGAGTGCTATGCCTGGTTTTTGGCTTGGGAAAGACTGTAAACATCGTGAATGATGTGGATATAGATAGACATTATTAGTAGGTAGAAAAAAATTATACGCTTAGGCTTGGCATTAGAATTGTCAAGTTGGATACAGAGATGCAAAGACATAACATCTCCCAGGTTCCTAGTTGTTTGATTCTACACATCCGATTGGTATGGTTTATAATCGGAATGGTTTATATAAGTATTTTTTACCGATTTTTAAATTTGAAAGTACTTATACGTTTTGTTTGGTTAGAAATTCGGAAATGCTGAAAGACTGAATAAATGTTTTGGTGAAAATAGTTGAAATGATGCTTCTGATTTATTAGCAGAAACTACCTCAATAGACCATATTAGCAGCTTTGGTGACTAATGTAAAATGGGCCAATCCAAACTCACATTTGTAGCTGGCTTTGTGTTGTTAATGTCGGTGTAGTAGATGGAAACAGCCATCTTCCTTGAATCACTATCACTCAATCTCTGTCGTCTGAGTCTTGTCTTTTGACTCTCTTATTCAAAAATGAACCATTTCGATCTGTATCTCTATCACTAAACGTCCTATCAGTCCATTGAATTATAACAAGGTTCAGGAAAGTCGCCCTGGAATTATCGGGTTGATGTGGACATATTGATGGCTAAAGGTCAAATGAATGAATTCTATGGGCATTTAATGACTGCAATTCAGACATTAAAATGATTTGATTGTGAATAGTAGTAGTAGTACTAGTTTTGATTTATGTTTATGAATGAAGAGTCGTACTTCGGATTCTATTCTATTTTGAACTGCTATTATGTGTTTAGTTTAGGATAATAAGACATGTTCACGTGTCTGGTGGCCCCATTTTGATTGGATATGCTCCCTCTATTATTGTTCTATCTTATCCCAGCCACTCGCCTCTCCCCTCATCTTCTTACTCTTTTTCACCCAGCTGGGAACAATGGTTGGATTAGCGATCTGAACGCGGCGGAATTGAACCGGTTTTGGCCGGATTAAATTAACAATTGGAATGATTGTATTAATTGAAATTTTCATTGGTTTATTGTTTTTATATGCCGCCTTTTCATCCTATTAAATATAGAGGTTTGAATGATTTTATTAATGAGTTAAAATAACCGTTTTAATATTATAATGGTCGGAATTTATTTTCTTTCTAGTATTATAAAATAACAGTTTAAAATAGCGATTTAAGTACCGGTTGAAATCTTGAAAAAATAACATAAATAACAATTTATGTAGCGATTGAAATCTTGAAAAAATAACATAAATAACAATTTATGTAGCGGTTGAAATATTAAATACTTGTAGGAATTTTTATGTAATTTTTTAGTTCTATTAAAATAAAAATTTGAATAATATTATCCGTTGGTTAATTAGCTGTATCATTTGAAAGTTCTATTGGTTTTCGGTTTATTTAACCTGTGCTTAGAAGGCATAGGTTAACGAATCATTAATTATTTATATTTTTACTTATTATAGTATAAATTAATTCAATTCATTGGAAAGCAGTTAATAAATATTTCGTATTTACCGAAAAATTATAATAGGTAAGAATGGAATTAATTATGCACTTTTTTTCAAAATATTCTTTTATATTTTATAAAAAAATATATAATATATTAAATAATAGAAAGAGAAAATTGGGCTTCCTTCTTCATAAAATATTTTATCTTCAACTTTTATATTTTTATTTTAGATATTTTTAGAACAATTAAATTCATATTTTTTTTTATTTTTTTTTTTCATTTCTTTCTATCATTTAATATATTTTATATTATCTTTTTAAATTTAAAATAAATTTAATATGGAAAAAGTTTTTTAAAAAATACCATATTTGTGGGAATTAATTGTATTCTCTATTTCTATCATTTGAATTTTATATTATTTTTTAAAATAAACAAAATATAAAATATTGATTAAAAAAATATTCTAACGTTCAATTGAATTTATTTTATAAAAAAAATATGATACGCTCCAATTTTCTTTCTATTATTTAATATATTATATATTTTTTATAAAAAATAAAAATAAATAAAATATAGAAAAATATTTTGATAAAGTACAATAGTTATGAAAATTAATTACATCCTCTCTATCCTATTATAATTTCTCGATAAATACAACATGTTCATTAATTGCTTTTCAATTAATTGAATTATATATAATATTCTTAAAAATACATATAATTAATAACCGTTAACCTGTGATTAGGTACAGATTAGATAAACCGATTTGCCTTTTCCATTTCGGTGGTTTTTTTTCATTCCTGCTTAACAGAAATAGTTTAAATACCGTGTAACTTTGAAATAACGGTTTGACTAACTATCTCAATTCACACCACCATAGTCATTCATTTCATCCATTTGAAATATAGCAATTTACTTTGAGGCATCCAGTAGACACGGGTTGATTCGGGAATTAAAAAAAATTCGATTTGGGAATTAAAAAAAATTTCGATTTTCAAATGAAAAATCGAATAGAAAAATATGGAACGGAATTAATTCAACTAAAATATCTTTATTCGAATGAAAACCAAATTGAAAATATAATCGATTTTCTACTCAAATCGAACAGAACCTAATTCAATTTTTTAAAAAAAAAAAAAAAAAAAAAAAACTGAACCAAACTGTACACATCGATTAGATTTGACTCAGTTTCCTTTTTTTTTTTTTATCCTAGTATCCACTAAATTTGGATAGTGGTTGAATAATAAGATGCGAGGGGAGCACTATTAACGCACAAATCAATTTGCAATTTGTTTTATTAGCCAGATTTGAATAATTAAATCATATAAAGCCATGTAATGTGGTAATAGTAGTAACTTAGTGGTGCTATTTTGCCTTTGTCAACCTCATTGTCGTGTTTGTCTTTCTAATTTCATCAATCACACTTTTAATTATTTTCAATTTGTGTTTTTTACCTACTCTACTTGTTTTGCTCTCTATATTTTCAACATCTGTTCATATTATATTCATCAAACTACGTCGACACCAACCAAAAAAAAAAAAACTTTGACCTTCATAATTCATGATTCTTTTGAATGCTAGGTGTTCACACTCTTCAATTATACCAAATCATGGTTTAATGATGAAACTAATCTCCATTTATTAGTATTTGATAGTTTAATTTGATGTATAAATAAAAACGTGTAGAAGTTGAAAATATAAATAAATATTGAAAATCATTTAAATTGACTTGGACTTGGATCTAAATTCAAAACACTATATTTTTGTATTTCACTTATTAAAAATTATACTATTATATATTATCCATCAAATGATGTTATGTATAGCGTGATTCATTGAAATATTTTATAATATGCTTACCAAATTCGATTAATTAAAAAAATACATAATAATGATATTCATCGACAGTTCACCGTCTATGATTGGATAAAAACTATATTAGAAAACCACTTGTATAAATTATAATATAGGATTGTCAACTTCATTGAACTACTCTTGAAAGCAAATTTATAATTTAAATTTTTCAGAGTCGTTAGTATAATATTATAATATACTTATATATATATATATTAGTTTATATTTTTATTTATTTATTTTTAAATAAAAGGAATGGAGTAAGCTATTTATGATTGAAACAAGTGGGCATGACTTTTATTCATGAAAAACCCTAGATGTGATTGGTATGGTGTAATTTGTCTCTCCACTTGTTTTGTGGGTCCCAAATTCAAGCATATAACATTGTCTATATAGATTATTCCAATACAATTAACATTTTAGACATAATAGATGATGATGATTTAAAAGAAATGTTGAGTGTTGTGAATAATATATGATGCAAATTCTCCATTAAAAAAGAATAAACGTGAAAATGGGCCACAACTGGTTTGTTTTGTTTGTCTCTAACAATATTTTGTGGTTAGGGTTTCTGAGACGACATGAACAGTGTAAAAATGTGAAGTAGTGTTGGATGAAGTGAATGTTAAAGATAAGATTGATCAAGTACCGATGTTTCCGACAAGTTCCACGTGGTCTGACACTTCAACATCTTAGTTTAGTTTGACTTGTTGACCGCACGTGACCTTCCCATCTTCTGCACGTGTGTGTGATTCTCGAACTCTCACTCTAGTGGGTCCGACATCATGTTATGTTCATGTTCATTTTCTAGGGTTTGAAAGTTTTGTTTGTATCATCATCGTCACATGCAAGCATGTTCCAGGTTTGTGATTTGCTCCTTTTGGTTTATGTGTGTGATTATGTCCTAATTACCTCCATTAATCTTACGTTTCATTGGATAAACTTCCACTAATTGTTTGAATTTGCTGTTTGTATTTGCATATGAGGTCATAAAGAATCTGCTATTGGTATTATAATGGGTAAATTATAAAAAGACAACTTTTTCGAATTTATTGTGTTAGTTCACTTGTTTAAAGTATTTTTTTAAAAGAATAATATAAATTAAGCATAATATTTTTAATAGAAAAAAAATTAATAATAAAGAATTTAAAATGATGTTAAATTATAAAATTATTTTTTAATTAACTTTTTATTAAAATATTGTTCCAAATTTAATGTTTGATTTTTTATTTTTTAAATATCTAAAATTAATAAATTAATACAGTAGTAATAAGTGATCATTTGCTGTCTTCGAAAAAATATTAAATATAAAGCCGTGAGCCTTTAAATAATATAATAATAAATTAGTACAAAAAATTTGAAAAGTAGAAAATTTTTATAATATAATGGTATTTTAAAAATACCTTTACTAATTTGAGAATGATAGAGTAAAAATTGTATTAATAAATAATGTATAATTTAAAAATAATTATGTAATAGTTACCATTTATTATTTGTTAAAATATTTTAATTAAAATTATATTTTTTAATAAAACTACAGATATACACATTAAAATTTTAATAAAATAATATAATAAATTTAATATATCTAATTAATCATATAAAATAAAGGTGGAGCTCATTAATATATAATACCATTCAATTTTTAGTTTTGAATATGTAAATTGAGATGTTATGATACTCTTGCTATTTACATTACACAGTAGTCTCATAGTGGTTTGATTTAATTTGATTTGATGTTTTATTTCATCTACAAAACAGTGAGCGTTTAAATGGTAGTTACTGATATTTATTAGTATCTGCAATATACAGAAAGTCATACATCTCTCATCAAAGAAACCACTGTTGAATATCCACCAAACACAAAACATAAACAGGACATATCTATTACTAATTCACATTCCATATCTAATCCCCATGTCATTAACTCATTAACTATTAACTATTAAATTTGTCCTTATCACATACTTTATTATATACATAAGTATAATACATACACATCCATATATATAATCTATAGAAAAGTCCACGCGCCAGAGATCGAGAGTGGAAGGATCCAACCCATCTAATGAGATAAATCTAAACTATGTTTTCTTGTCAAAGGTTTGTACATACATGTCTTGTTTTGTTTTATCGTTTTCTCGATTCTTTTTTCACTTCACACGTCTTCATATAAAACCCCATTTACCATCAAATTCACAGACTCTTCTCTCTTCTCTTCATTTCTTACATGTAAGTCTCTCTCTCTATCTCTCTATTTCATATAGTATGTATAGATATCACCTGCTTTAGATAGCGACTAGTCTATGGTCTAAGTTAAGCTCCTGTTCTTATTTTGATTTACAAAAAAAGACAACACTCACAACCCGTTGGCCATTTATGACTTCTTTTTTCTAAACGAAATTCAAACCTATATATACACATATATGTATCTATAGACGCATAGGCTTGAGATTGGTAGTACTATGGAACAAGGTCAAAGCTCCGGTTACATACAAGACGAAAGAGATCCGACGACGAACAGGAGACCACGTGGACGGCCAGCGGGATCGAAGAACAAACCGAAGCCGCCAATAATCGTAACACGTGACAGTCCAAACGCGCTGCGATGTCACGTGATCGAGGTCCAATCGGGGACTGACGTGGTGGAAAGCATGTCGGATTACGCGAGGAGAAGAGGGAGAGGCGTGTGCGTGATGAGTGGGAGCGGGAGTGTTCTGAACGTGAATTTAAGACAGGCGAATGGGGGAACGCATGTGGTGACTTTACATGGTAGGTTTGAGATATTGTCTTTTTCCGGGACGGTTTTGCCCCCGCCTGCTCCGCCCGGTGCGGGGGGTTTGTCGATATTTTTGTCCGGGGGAGGTGGGCAGGTTGTGGGTGGGATTGTTGTGGGCCCGCTTGTGGCTTCTGGGTGTGTGGTTTTGATGGCGGCTTCTTTTGCTAATGCGGTTTTTGAGAGGTTGCCTTTGGAGGATGGTGAGGAGAGGGAGAGGGATGGTGATAGGGATCGGGATCAGGATCAGACTGCTGCTGCTTCTCAGAGCTCTGGTGTTACTGGAGGTCAGGTTGGTGAAGGTGGTGGTGGTGGAGGAGGACATGGAGGTTTGTTTGTTGGTGGTCTTGGGGTTGGAAATGTTGGGGGCTTTCCTTTTCCTGGTGATTTGTTCTCTAGACCACCCTTTTAGACTATTTATCAGAAGCTAGAAGCCAAAAATCAGTCCGAAGGGATTACTCTTTTAACATTAGTTGTAGCTTTCAGGAATCAGAAACCAAATGATCAGGAAATTGGGAGGAGATGGATAGTGAGGTACTACTCTTTGTCAAGTGTTTTGTTGTTGAATTGTATGTAAAAAGATGTTATAGGTTTATTTTATCATCATTTTCTATAAAATTGATTTTGGTAACTCTTTGGTGAATATATGATAGGGTGGAGACTCAATTGATCATATTTGTTAATGCATTTAGCTTCGTTCTTTCTTGAATGACTTGTTTTTATGCATTTTGTTGGATTTGATGAGCAATTACTTACCTCCAACCCAATTCCTATAAGAATACAACCCTAGACCAAGGAAACCACTTCTTTTTAAAAAGAAAACCCTAGATGTGAAGCATTGCACATTCATCTGTGTTTCAGAGTCCTGAAACAATTTGTAGGTTATGTGAATTTTATATCTGCAATGCTTTTACACCAATGCTTCTATTTAGAATTATGTGATTTTGTATAGCCTTGGAAATCAGTTTAAATTCAGTTAGCAGTCTGTTCAATGTTAGCAAATACTTAATAATATAATATATACATACACCTTAGTTTCGAAGTCCGAATCAAAGCACCCACATGAAGAAAGTGAGAAGGATATAATAAATTATCGATATACCTGTGCTCCTGACATTAGTTTATCAGGAAAATCAGCATATTGTTAATAGTTCTTAATATGATATATTATGATCTCCATTAATGTATAGATGGGCTTATTAAATAATGTCTACAGTTAAGGTGATGAATGTATACAGTTGAGTATCATGTATGTGTGTAGAAAATTATTTTGCATGTATAAATATACTCATCCACACACACGCATATATATATATATATATATATATATATATATATATATAATGTAGTAGTATAGTAATATTTCCACAAATGAACAAACATGATCTATTATGCTATTACTAGTAGTATTTCTATAAGAAACGAAACAAAAATGAGTAAATATAGTATCTTATGGTTTGTACAAATTCTGAAGTCAAGGCGGGCAATGCTAATGATTCATAACCAAGTGGATGATGAAAACTCGTCTAATGGGAGTTTAACTTGATTAAATTCCCACTTTACTTCTAACACTACTAGCTAAACAATTACACAAATCTGATATAAGATAGTTAATTATTATGGGTTAATTACAAAAACCCCCCTATTTTTTCAAACTTTTTGCATTAGTCCACCAACTTCAAACGTTCGTTAAAAAAACCTAGGTCATGTAAACTTTTTGCATTTACCCACTGGTTTTAAACATTTTCTCTATTAAAAAGTACTGTTTCAAAACCAGAAATGGGTTTTTTGTAGTAACGTTTGAAACCAGTAGGTTAATGCGAAAAGTTTGAAAAGTGAAATTTTTTTTTTTTGTAATTTACCCTTAATTATAATATGCAGTATAATATTTTTTTATATATAATATTTATATAATTTTATTAATATATATATTTTAAAAAGTATATTAAATAAATTTTATATAAATTTGACCTGAATAATGATAGTTAGCTTTTATGTAAGCATTATTCATATATAATAATTAATGATGGAATGATTTTAATTAGTTTTTGTTATGTATTCATAAATGGTTACCTATAAACAGAAAATAAAAATAAACTATATTAAAGGTTGGAGACAGGTCTTGAACTTAATATCAAAATTATCTATGTAACTATTGATTTTCTTTTGGAAAAACTTTATTTTATATTTACGAAAAATTTAAATTTGATAATTTTAATTATTATAAATTTAGTTTAAAATCGATTAGATTCCTAGTATATTAAAATTTTTAAAATAATAAAAATATCTATTTTACAAATATAATATTAATATATAAATGTATTTTAATGAATCCGACATACTCAAAATCAAAATTGAAACAGAGCTGACGAGTAAGCTTATTAAACTAATCGAAATTTCTGAAGAGATGCAATGGAAGCAAAAGTTCGTCAAGTAATGAATTGGGCCAGAGAGAATAGATCCGGCCCGATTACAGAATCTATACTTAGACGAGACGGATGTAAGGCCCATGGGCTTTATGATCCAAAAAGAGAACCCAAGAAAGGCCCATGGGCTTTATGATCCAAAAAGTAATCTATCAGAAAACGGCAAATCCAATAAAATTCGAAACGCCAAGTGTGGTTCACCGCCACCGCGACAGAGTAAAAAAAAAAATCTGGCGAAATACAGAACCACCACCAGCAGAGCCAGCTCAGACCGCCGTGGGTTTAACAAATCACTCTCTCTTTCCTTCTCTCTCTTTTATACGACACTAACCTAAGCAAAAAAAATCTCGGTTGGTAGTGTCGTGGCGGTTGTTTCTTTTACTTAAATTGAGAAGAAGAGAGCGTGAACAGAGTTGAGTGTAAGTGGCGTTTCATGTTTATTTCGTAAATCTAATCACGCCTGTACAGGCCATGTACGTTACTTCATCTCTCGGCTGGATAAGATCAACTTGCTTTTGTTGTTTTTCACTCACTCTTCTTACCGGCATTGTCTGTTCCGTCTTCGAAACCCTAGCAGGTGAAGGAAGTTCTATTTCTTGGAATTTCATTTTGTTGCATGTTGGTGTGTGGTATTTGATTTTTATGAAGGTTGTTTAGGTTTGGTTATTTGAAATGTTGATGTTGAATAGATATCTGTAGGTAGGATTGATTGTAATGTGTCTGATAGGTTATTTGGTTATTCAGTGTAGAGTAGAAGAGAAAGTGATGGAAGATACTGAAATGATGGATTCTGATGTGGTTGATGGTTCGAGTGCCAACCTTGTTAATACAAGCGTTCAGCAACAAGAATCTGCTGAGTTGCCTACTGGAAATGGGCATATGTCGGATCCAAAGGCTACGGAGGATGATGATAGGCTGGCTGATGGTAAAGTTGATATTGAGACTAATGAAACGTTTGGTGATTCTCTAAATGGTGAACCTGTGACTGATAAAGCTGATGATGGTAATGTGAGGCAGTCGAAGAATTGGTTGAGTGATGTGGAGGTATAAACCTGCTTAGTTGATAGTTGAACAATAGATTTATTGTTGGGGTGGTTTGAAAAATTATTATATTCTTGTTTGTAGATGGGAGACGTTGATGACCCGGGAACACCTGAGGAGCGAGCTGAATTTATGAAAGAGTTGGAAAGTTTCTACAGAGAGAATGCCTTGGAGTTCAAGGCTCCTAAGTTTTATGGAGAGCCACTGAACTGTCTCAAGTGAGTTTATTCTGTGGTGATTTTAAAATTGGGGATTATATGCGGCGTCTGACTTAACCTTCTCTGTATTTTTCTGGATGCAGGTTGTGGAGAGCTGTTATTAAGTTGGGTGGCTATGATGTGGTATGCATGAACATTTGTATGTTACTTATTGGTTTCCATGTCTTATGAGATGTTATTAGGCTGAATAACTTGTGCGTGGTTATATTTATTTATGGTTGATGGATGGAGTTGATTCAAAATGGGAAAGGATTAAATGCCTTGGGTTTGTTTCAAATTGCCAAAATATAGTAAAAACAATAGTTTAAAGGATTAAGATACTAATTTTAAAAGTGTTTTCTTGAAATGCACTCTGGATCGTTAAAACCACCTCTTTAGAACTTTGGCATGTGCTGAAACAGCTTTAATGTTCTAGTTCAATTGGGTCCTGAGATTACTAATATTCAGTCAAGACATTCACACTGATGGCGGACAGCCTGATATGTGATTTATTAGTTGAAAGATTCTGTTGCATTATTTTTCTTTATCTGTTGTTTTAGAGTTTAATTAGCACAAAAAGTTATAATTAGCTTTGGCTTACTGAAAATTCAAATTTGCTCTCGAAAGGTAATTCTTCAAATGTGTTATTGGTCGTGAATACATTATTTGTATATTATCATCAGCTTAACTTCTTCTGATTTTCATATGAAACATCATGTTGTGGTGAATATCATGATGATAATTTGATCTATATGTATTTGTAGGTGACTGCAACAAAACTGTGGCGGCAAGTAGGAGAGTCATTTAACCCCCCAAAGTAAGACTGCACTTTTGGAACATGAAAGTGACTAGTTTATGCTGCTCAATCTGTTTCAAAATGAAGTATGTGGAAAAAATCTCTACTGGATTCTTTTTAATCATTTTCTGTCTTTTTCAGGACCTGTACTACTGTCTCTTGGACATTTCGTATCTTCTATGAGAAGGTAGTGTGTCTTGACTGATGCTCTTTAGTTATCAGAAACGTTGTACAATGACTATTTTTTTATTTTTATTTTTTAATTGTTTTTCAAATATGAATATCTTTGTTTTGCTGGATCCATGTCCTTCTTCGGTGCAGGCGCTGTTGGAATTTGAAAAGCATAAAAGGGTAACCGGGGAGCTTCAACTCCCCACTTCAACTTTCTCGCAGCCTGTAATTGCTGAAAAGGAGGTAGACATTGGGTTTTATTGCATTTAGTCTATTTTTGTGAATTTCTGCATGCTTACACCT
The DNA here is from genome assembly GCA_031304145.1 of Cardiospermum halicacabum. Taxonomy (NCBI): domain Eukaryota; kingdom Viridiplantae; phylum Streptophyta; class Magnoliopsida; order Sapindales; family Sapindaceae; genus Cardiospermum; species Cardiospermum halicacabum. Next base: position 2,247,872 of record CM062394.1, read on the forward strand.
AAATAATGAGTGACCATATTTATCTGTATATATTTCTTACATCTTCAATTTCTCTAGTTATATTCCTGTATCTTTTTTAACTGTTCAGGGAGGTGGATACCAAACTCCAGGGTCAGGTAGAGCACGAAGGGATGCTGCAGCACGTGCTATGCAGGGTTGGCACGCGCAACGTCTTCTTGGTTTTGGGGAGGTCACTGAGCCTATTATTAAGGTTAGTAGAAATGAAACCTTCTCAGTTGCTCCAGGTTTTTGTTTCAATTTATACATTATTGACGGCATCCCCAGTAGTTATTGTTATATTCTTATGTTATATGGACAGGAAAAGAACCTACACTCTTCAGGAAAACGTGAAAAACATCTCAAGAGCATTGGTATGGTTCCCCTATAAATTGCTAGCTTGCCTACGTTCTGTGTTCTGCCACCACCAATAGGTATTTCACCCTGTTTTCTTTTCATGGATCAGGTTTGCCAAAAAATAAGACACAAACCAACTCAGATCATGCTGAGAAATCTGCAGCAAATGAAGCAGATAAGCAGTTACGGCATTGATCATCTCTTTTTAGTTTATTTGATTTGCTCTCGGCTTGTAGAGAAATGTATTCTTATGGATCAATCATCTCTCTTTATAGAGACAATGTCTCAATTTATCACTTTTAGTTTCTCTTTCCAAATTAAGATAAAGAATGACTTGTAAATAGGTTACCCCAATCAGCAATGGTGCCCTAGTCTAGGAACACTTTTGGTACTCGTTTGTGAACCAAAAACTAGATTCATGTGGAACCAGCTAGAGTTTTTATTTTTCGCTGAATATCATTTTTCTGATTAAACCAAGTCTAAAAGTGTTTTCTTTTTATAATCTTTTTAGACTGATAACGGATATTGTTGACATTGGACCACCTGCTGATTGGGTGAAGATCAGTGTGAGGGAAACGGTAAGATTTTTAACCTATATTTTTGTCTAATGATCCTGTGTAAGAAATTGGTATATTTTTGGAGCCGTACTATTCTTTTATGCTGTAGTTTTCAGTACGTGCATTGTTTTTGTATGCGCAGAAGGATTCCTTTGAGGTGTATGCTCTGGTCCCTGGACTTCTACGAGAGGAGGTATGCGCATATTTTGGAAGTCAAAATCCTTTTCTTTCAATCTTCAATCTAAAGTCTTCTTCTTGGTCAATTTATTTATTTATTTTTTATTTTTTTAAAATTATTATTATTATTATTATTATTATTATTATCATTATTATTTATTTTTTGGTCTCAAGATGATCTGATATATGCAAATCTTCATGGGTTGAGTTATAATTATGGTCAATGGTGGTGTAAAAGATTGGTCATATGTTTTAAATAAGTATGGGTCGATAATCTAAACCATTTTCTATGCATAAGATAATGTTACCTCACCTGGTGTTACTTGTGCCTGATACTATTTTATCAGGTACCTGCTAAACAATATTTTTGCAAATCAATTATGTTATAGGAAATACCTAGTTATGCTTAATAGTCGAACAAGAAAAGCTCAGTGTTCTGTTAGTTGCATTGTATGATTATTTTGGGTTACCAGATTATGCCTGATTTACAGAGCTGAACAACTAATCACTCTTTGAGTTTTGTTCCTCAAGAGATTTTCTATCCTGTCATACTCTAGATTGTGATGTATATGACTTTTCTCTATCTATAAAATTGCATGCAGCTAATGAGGGATATTCATACATATACCCAATTCTATTGTGGAAACTAATCTGTCACATTTTTATCTAGTATAACTGCATTATTTTTGTATGAATCCAGGTGCGAGTTCAGTCAGATCCTGCCGGAAGGTTGGTCATAACCGGCGAGCCTGAGCAAATTGAGAATCCCTGGGGTATAACACCATTTAAGAAGGTAATTTGAACCCTTCTTACAGTAATGCTGTTTTCCTTGCATTCTCTTTTCATTAATAGAGCTATTTGTTTTCAACAATAAGTGACATTTTGTTGATCTGATCGCATGTTATTGCTGATCCTATTCAGGTGGTGGTGCTACCCACAAGAATCGATCCTCTCCAGACTACTGCAGTAGTTAGCCTGCACGGTAAACTCTTCGTGCGAGTCCCATTTGAGCAGGGGCCAGCTTGAATCTAGTTCCCTTGTCGCATGTAGCTTAGCACTCTGGGTAGGATCTAGTAGTTAGAACTTAGGAGAGACATGTTGATGTCCAAAGTCCTTGGCTCTGTCCAAAATGTTATTTATTTTCACCTTCTTATGGTGCCTTGTTAAACCTATTTGAAACCCTCCATTATCAAGGCAATTTTCTCTAATTTAGTTACTAGTAACAGGGTCTCACAAAAGAGTTAATCCCGGAGAATAAAAAACTGTTATTATAATGATGCACATGGATTTGATTAAGATTAGTTGTTTTTCTTTTTGGTCTCTCAACTAAATTAGTATATTCGATGTTGATTATGATGTTTTTATGTAGGTCATACCATACCTAAATGGTGCTTTGCATGTGAATTTGTAATCAATAACTCCATTGCTTGTTATCATTTCAATCATAGATTGGTGGAGAGCCACTTTGTTACTTTGTTGAACACAGGTCCAAGCTAAAACAAATAAATATGCTGTTATTCACCTTTTCCTTTATGTAGTGGTATGCTACTTCATTGTTAGGAATGGCAATGGGTCGAAACCCGAACCCGCAAATCCATAATGAAATTGAAATCAGGTTAAATCCGAACCCATAAACCCGAATCCGCGAATATTAATTAAAAGAAAATGAAAAAAACAATCATCTATAATAGTTTTCAAGATTTATATTCAAATAAAATTGCATACAATCATTTATAATAGTTTCCAAGATTTATATTCAAATAAAATTGCATACATTCAAATAAAATTGCATACAGCTCAAATAAAATTTATTGAAGCATGTATAATTTTAATTTAGCATAAAATTATATAGTTATTTTTTAACATTTTTTTTAAAGATATTAAAAAATAGAAATAGAATATTTTATGTTTAAAGTTATTTTTTAACATAAAAATCTGAATTATTTGAATTAAAAAAATGTTGAAGTAGAAATTAAAATATATTTTATTTAAAATATTAAATTTAAAAATGAATAATTATAATGAAAATAATATTAATATGTAATAATAATTAATTTGAAGTTATATTTAAAAAATTATAATATGATGATTTATTTTGTTGTTATATAATTTTAAAAAATAATAATAATAAATTTAGTGGATTCATGAATTCGGTTAGAGTACCCAAATGCAAATCTAAATCCATTATAAAAAGAGGATTGAAAACATATTCAAATCCACGAATCTACAAAGTAGATTTGTTGGACGGGTGGATTTTTTTCCCATCCGTAATCACTGTATATAAGTGTTTCCTCATCGAAACTTGAATTCAATGTGTGTCTGTTTTCAGTTCTATTCCTTGATCGGAAAATGACCTGGTCCAGTTACGACAGAGTGAAGACATGAAGAGGGCCTTCTTCTAGAGGTTATTTTTGGCGAAAGAGTCCGTGGAGACTACGAGCTAAAGTAAAGCTTTATTCATTTTCATGCAAGTTTTCGTCATATAAAGAAGCTGTAAAAGTGGTCAAGAGAAGTGTGATTAGGATATGTAATCTCCAGACAAATAACAGAGGAGGAGGTAGAGCCGCTGGTGAGCAAAGAACATGCAACAATTTCACTCGCGCTTTCAGTTTGGAAGCAATCAATGATTAATCTGTGTAATACAAATCAAATAAAATGAATAAAGCCCATTGGGCCTATTTGAAATAAATAACTGGACTCAACAGTGTAAAACCAATTGGGCTTAGGTTTTGTGGTTTCCGAGTAGAAAAAGTCGATATTTGCCTGTATAATTGTATTGCACCTCCTATTTTATGTTGGTAAATTTGATAAATCCGAAGTAGGGAGGTTAGGGTTCGTTGGATTGGCCTTTCTCGATTTATCTTCTACCGATTGCTTCTCAGCGATATCTTCTTGTAAGGTTTCACATACTTTGCTTATTTGAGTTTTTCGATTTGCTATTTTATTGATTTAGACGAGTAGGTGAATTTGTAGTTTTGAGTATTGTAGTCGTAGAATTTGGAGATAGTTATTGGCGATTTTTTGTAGCGGAGGTATAGTTTTTGGCGTGTAGATTTATAGTGGAAGTGTAAAATAGTTGATTGCGTGAGGAGATGGAGGATGTGAAACATAAATCTAGAAAGGAAGATACAGAGGATTCGAAGAGGAGTCATCGTGAGCGTGATAGAGATAGAGATAGGGAGAGACATAGGGAGAAGAGAGATCGTGAGAGTAGTAGGCGGTCGGAGAGAGAGAAGAGCAGCGATTCGGATGATAAGTATGAGAAAGAGCGGGAGAAGGATAAGCATCGGAGGAGTCGGGATGAGGAAAGAGATAGAGGTGGTGAGAGACGGAGAGATAGAGATAGAGAGAGGGAGAAAGAGAAGGTGGAGAAGAAGGAAAGGGCTAGAGAGAAAGAGAGAGAAAGGGAGAAGAGGGAGCGTGATCGTGAAGAAAGGGATAGGGAAAGAGAGAGGGAGAGGAGGGAACGAGATAGGGAAGAGCGGGAGAGGGAGAAAAGGGAAAGGAGGTTGAGGGATAGGGAGAAGCGTCGTAAGGTTGATAGTGATGATAGTGGTGATGAAAAGGACCGTAGTGATAGGAAGAGGCGGAGGAGGGACGATGATGATCATAAGGAGAGGGCACGTGAACATAGTGTTAGCAGGTCGAACAGGCACAGGGATGATAGTGAAGAGAGTCCGAGGAGGAAAAGTGTCGAGGATGAAGCTGATCAGAAGGAGAAGAAAACCAGGGAGGAGGAAATGGAGGATGAACAAAGGAAGTTGGATGAGGAGATGGAAAAGAGGAGGAGGAGGGTTCAAGAGTGGCAAGAGTTAAAGAGGAAGAAGGAAGAAGTAGAAAGAGAGAAACGAGGGGAAACTATTGCAGAAGAACCCAAGGCTGGTAGGAACTGGACCCTTGACGGGGAGGATTCTGATGATGAAGAAGTACCTACATCTGGAAAGCCTGTGACGGACATGGATATAGATGAAGATACCAAGCCTGCTGACGAAGAAGGTGTAGATCAAATGGTTGTCGATTCTGACAATAGAGTAGCTTCACCTCCTTTGCAAAATGGTGTTGCAGATGATGAAGAGGAAATAGATCCACTTGATGCTTTCATGAACTCTATGGTATTACCTGAAGTCGAGAAGTTAAATAATGTTGTGGAACTTCCTAGTGTTGATAGTAATGATGTGGAGCCAAAGAAGAAGAATACAAAGAGTGCTAGGAGTAATGGTGAACAGCCTTGGAAAGGTTCCAATAAGTCTCTGGGGAGAATAATTCCTGGGGAAGACTCCGAATCAGATTATGGAGACATAGAGAATGATGATGCAGCTGTAGAAGATGAAGATGATGATGAATTCATGAAGAGGGTTAAAAAGACGAAAGCTGAGAAACTATCCATTGTTGACCACTCAAAGATTGATTACGAACCTTTTAGGAAAAATTTCTATATTGAGGTGAAGGAGATTTTGAAGATGACATCTGAAGAGGTTGCAGCATACAGGAAACAACTGGAACTGAAAATTCATGGTAAGGATGTGCCCAAACCTATTAAAACATGGCATCAAACTGGATTAACAAGCAAAATTTTGGAGACTATAAAGAAGCTTAACTTTGAAAAGCCTATGCCCATCCAGGCACAAGCGCTGCCAGTAATAATGAGTGGTCGAGATTGTATTGGTATTGCAAAAACTGGCTCAGGCAAAACCCTTGCATTTGTGCTGCCAATGTTGAGGCACATCAAGGACCAGCCTCCTGTAATAGCTGGGGATGGGCCAATCGGGCTCATAATGGCTCCTACTAGGGAGCTTGTCCAGCAGATCCATAGTGATATTAAGAAATTTGCCAAGGCAATGGGTATCCGTTGTGTGCCTGTGTATGGAGGTTCTGGTGTTGCCCAACAAATTAGTGAACTAAAGCGGGGCACTGAGATTGTTGTATGTACTCCTGGTCGAATGATTGATATACTATGTACTAGTGGAGGGAAAATTTCAAACTTGAGAAGAGTCACTTATTTGGTCATGGATGAAGCTGATCGTATGTTTGACATGGGTTTTGAACCTCAGATTACTCGAATTGTTCAGAATATTAGACCTGATCGTCAAACGGTCCTGTTTTCTGCTACTTTCCCTCGACAGGTTGAAATTTTGGCACGTAAAGTGTTGAACAAACCTGTGGAGATACAGGTTGGCGGGAGAAGTGTAGTGAACAAAGATATAACTCAGTTGGTTGAGGTGAGGCCAGAGAGTGATAGATTGCTGAGACTCTTAGAACTGTTAGGTGAATGGTGTGAAAAAGGAAAAATTTTGATATTTGTCCACTCTCAGGAAAAATGTGATACATTATTTAAAGATTTACTTAAGCTCGGTTATCCCTGTCTTTCTCTTCATGGGGCCAAGGATCAGACGGACCGTGAATCCACTATTTCTGATTTTAAGAGCAATGTCTGCAATTTGTTGATTGCAACCAGTGTTGCCGCTAGAGGTTTGGATGTTAAGGAGCTTGAACTGGTTGTCAATTATGACGCTCCGAATCATTATGAAGATTATGTTCACCGTGTTGGCCGGACTGGTCGGGCTGGTAGAAAAGGCTGTGCTATCACATTTATCTCTGAGGAGGATGCTAAATATGCTCCTGACCTCGTAAAAGCATTGGAATTATCTGAGCAAGTTGTTCCTGATGACCTTAAGGCTCTAGCTGATAGTTTTATGGCAAAAGTGAATCAGGGACTTGAACAAGCCCATGGTACCGGTTATGGTGGAAGTGGTTTTAAATTCAATGAAGAGGAAGACGAAAAGAGGAAAGCAGCCAAGAAGGCACAAGCAAAAGAATATGGATTTGAGGAAGATAAAACAGATTCAGAGGATGAAGATGGAGGAGTCAGGAAGGCTGGTGGTGACATCTCTCAACAAGATGCTCTTGCTAAGATTGCTGCTATAGCTGCAGCCTCCAAAGCCACTCTTTCTGCTCCAACTCCTATCACATCAGCTCAATTTCTACCCAATGCTGGTGTACCTATGTCTCTACCTGGAGTTCTTGGCCTATCAATACCTGGAGCAGCCCCAGTGGTTCCAGGCACTGGGCTACATGTGGCACCTAATGATGGTGCAGCTCGTGCAGCGGCATTGGCAGCTGCTATTAACCTGCAGCATAATTTGGCCAAAATTCAGGCTGATGCAATGCCTGAACATTATGAAGCAGAGCTGGAGATCAATGATTTTCCCCAGAATGCTCGGTGGAAGGTTACTCACAAGGAAACATTGGGACCGATATCAGAATGGACTGGAGCTGCTATTACCACCAGAGGCCAGTTCTTTCAACCAGGTCGTGTTCCAGCACCGGGAGAGCGCAAGCTTTATTTGTTCATTGAAGGCCCTACTGAACAGTCTGTTAAAAGAGCAAAAGCAGATCTCAAGCAGGTTTTGGAAGATTTCACTAACCAAGCATTGTCATTACCAGGTGGATCTCAGCCAGGAAAATATTCCGTTGTATAAGAGCAAGGTGAATTTCAACCACTCCATAGTATTGCCATTGATAATTTTATCAAACTCTGTTAATTTTTGATTGCATTGGTATTTATATACATAATATTGTCTTCTATGTTTAACTGCCATATCATTGTTTAAATACCTTTAGCTTATGGAAAATATTGTGTGATTAGGACGATTGTAGGAATTAGGTCATAGAAACAGAAGCCAAAAGCTGAGTCTTCATGTTGAAAACCCTTTCATCTCATCTAACATCTGTTGTAGCCTTTCAAGATAGCTTACAATGTGTTTTAAATATGCTGTCAATTTTCACAACTCTTAGCCCCTTTTAATTTTTTGTTTTGTTTCTTTTCTTCTCTCTGTGCTATTGCTTATCCTTTCCCACCGCTCGAGGGATGGTTTAAGCCCATGCTCGCATGCTCCCCCGCCATTACCTTAAGCTATCGTGGCTATCAAACAGATGGCGGCAATCTGGTGCGATGTTGTACCCTATCTATATCACTACTGTAGTGAAATGGTTATAGAATTCTTCCTTGTCTTTCCTCAATCGTGTTAGTTTTATGGTGTAAATGATGTGGTTGTTACATTTTGCAGGTGTAGTCCGAAAGCATGAAATACCAAAGTCTGCTTGCAGGATTACGTTGCTCAAGCAATTACGAAATGAATAGCTCTCAACATGAGTACCTAAAGCTTGATCTCAGAGGATACAATGCATACACAATTTTTATTGTATCTTGATTGATCCCATGAAAGAAATCTATCACTTGTTCTATTGTTGCCCAAAGTGGAAAATGCCATCTTTTTGTTCTTCTGATTCTGTAGTGTAGAGATTGTACTTCTTGAATGGTTTTAATTTGTGCATGGAAAAAGGTAAAAGAGACGTCCGTCTTTCAAATTTTTATTAGAATATACTGTTTGCTTTACAGCTATTTACTCGTTTTGTGCATGGAGGATGTTAATGTCACGGATCCAAGAAAGTCAAGGTCGATAATGTGCATAAAGGATGATAATAATAGAGATAATGACTCGGATCCCAACAAAGTCAATTTTGATTAGGATTTAATTGGTCAAGACTAATCAAGTAAAATGAAATGAAACTGTATGTATTAATGCAAATGAACCTTGGAAAAAAAAGCAAAACATTCACAAATTCAAAACCAAATTCTCCTCTCTCTCTCTCTACCACCGTTACGTATTTCCATTTATATATATGCATGGAAAGAAAGAGAAAGAAAACCCGTTTCGTAATGTAATAAAAAAGACCAACTTCCTCTGAAACTAATATGGCATCTTATTAAAAAGCACATGTCACTGAGTCAGAGTGTGAGATAGCTAACACAGGAGGAGCTCTCTGTCACCACATATATCATATAGCTTGACTGCTGCAACTGCGATACGATCCAATACAACAAACTGTCCATGCATTTACATTTTTCAACTCCTCTTTCCTCGCAATTTCTGTTGCTAACATTTCCATACAAGTAAGGCTAAACCATGAAGAACCAAAAAAAATAAATTCAAACCAACTTTTCTTCTTCTGATACGACACGAGTCGACGACAATCGTACTCATTTTTCTGACAATCTTGAATATTTTAATGTGAAACTCAGAGTTAAGATAATATATCATTTCAGCTTCTGATCTGCATTTCGAGGTGTTCTGTTTTGTTTTGGTTTTGTGTTGTTTTGTCCTGTTCTGTCTGTTTTATTGATAAAACAATGAGTTGAGATGCTGATGGAAATTTCCTTCGCAGGTTTATTTAATCTGATTTTAGTATTGGATCTGTGAAGGAAAATAGAATGGGACTTCTAGAGCTTTTCGTCGCTGCTTCGATTCCTGTGGCAAAAGTGCTTTTGGTCACTGGACTGGGATCGTTTTTAGCTTTAGATCATGTTAATATATTAGGGGAGGATGCTAGAAAACATATTAACAATGTATGTTTGTGTTTGGTTTTCTTTTTTGTTTGATGTCAAATCATTTCATGTTTTTAATCTTCTTATCAATTGATTAGGTTGTGTTCTATGTGTTCAATCCGGCTCTTGTTTCCTCCAATCTTGCGCGAACTATTACATGGGAAAGCATGGTTAAGTTGTGAGTGTGAATTCTGATGTGTTTCGATTTTTGGTGATGTTTTTTCTTTTTGTTGGTTGTGTTGTTGACTAGTTGCTGGATTGTGTTGTTAGGTGGTTCATGCCAATCAATGTTCTAATCACATTCCTAGCTGGTTCTGTACTTGGATGGATGGTTGTGCAATTCACTAGGCCCCCTTCACATCTCAGGGGGCTTATTGTGGGTTGTTGCGCTGCAGGTTACCTTGCTACATGCAATGTTTCTCATTAAGATAACAATCTAGGAAGTGTTAATAGCATTGATTTTAACTTGTGTAATGTAAATAGGAAACTTGGGGAATATGCCTTTGATTATAATCCCAGCAGTTTGTAAAGAAAAAGGAAGTCCATTTGGATCTCCTGATACCTGTCACACTTATGGATTGGCTTATGTTTCACTCTCAATGGCTGTAAGGCTTTCCTTTGCATAACTTGAAGCTTTGTGCTGCTTCACAGTAAGGGAACATGTTGATCCATGTGTGTTTTGACATTTCAGATTGGAGCCATTTATTTGTGGTCTTATGTGTACAACATTGTAAGGTTGTCTGCAACCAGTAGCAGAATCACTTACCCACCAACAGATGGATCTGTTAAAGATACCTCTGCCGTTACTAATGGTGTTGGCTCAGAACCCTTACTTTCTTCTAAGGAGTTCTTGGATCCTGAGCAGGAATTACCTTCGCCCTGCACTGTACCTGAAGTGAGGCTTGTTCTCTATAGTTTCTTCATTGCTTATTTTTTATGTGTAGCAGTATTGTTATCGACTTAGATGTTTGAAATTCTATTATAGGTAGCAGTTCCTCCTACAATGAAACAACGAGTTCAGTCAATGTTGGAGAAGCTTAACCTGAAGTCTTTGGTGACCCCTTCTACTACTGGTGCAGTGAGTCTATAACTTGAGTTCTTCATTCTATCAATTGGTTGGATATATTTGGTACAGACTGAACATAGCCTTGATCAGTTCCCGTAATTATCAGAAGTTGAAGAAAGCTTAGTGCAATCATTTGTAACATGCCTTTCACATCACCATAGTGATTGTTATACATGATATGCATTGCCTTATAAGTCACCTTGAAGCTCCTGGTGATGCATTTGACATATAGACTGAACAGCTGACTCTTGTTCTCTGTAGTTTGCAGGATTTTTAGTTGGAGTCGTCCCTCCTTTGAGGTGGTCATTGATTGGTGATTCCGCACCTCTTCGAGTCATCCAAGATTCAGCTTCTCTAGTGGGGTATGAAACCAATCAAACTCAATACATCTGGTCAGGCCAATAGTCTTATGACTGATTCACTCATAACTAGAATGAATAGATGTTATTAAATTAGAGCTATGGATTCTCCTCTCTACTCCGCTCTAAATATTTCTAAATGCTCTATGCATGCTTATATTTTTTGTCACATGGTCTATTACTGCAGAGATGGAGCAATTCCAGCTCTCACACTAATTGTAGGTGGAAACCTACTCAAAGGTAAATGATGAAGACTTACTCAGTTCTTAAATGGAGAATCAATTGATGAGTGATGTCAAACTTTGTTTCAGGTCTGCAACAGTCAGGACTGAAGAAGAGCATTATTGCCGGTATTGTAGTTGCTCGCTATGTTTTCTTGCCTGTGATTGGCATATTCGTTGTTAAAGCAGCGGTTCATTTAGGTCTAGTTCAAAATGATCCTCTGTATCAGTTCATTCTTCTCCTTCAATTTGCAATGCCACCTGCAATGAACATAGGTGACTTAGATTTCTCATCAGCAAATTACTTATAGTCCATTATTATTGTATATCTGATTCAATATACATACATGTTAAACGTGTTTGAACAGGTACCATCACTCAGTTGTTCGGAGCAGGTGAAAGTGAGTGTTCAGTTATCATGTTATGGACGTATGGATTGGCTTCTGTTGCCCTCACAGTTTGGACGATGTTTTTCATGTGGCTTCTAGCTTAGTTGACCAAATACACCTCCAAAACCAAAAAGCTGACCCATATTATGTAATCTGATATCAGATTTTTGTAACTGGAGCTGTTTAAGTGGCAGTCTCTGTTCTAATGTTGTATGCCAACATTATATAGTGTAGTTATAAACTCAACATTATATAGTGTAGTTATAAACTCAATTTTGAGTGTTCTTATAGAAGCCAAACTGCAATTAGAGTAAAATTTGAAAAGTACTCATACGAAAATCCATTTAGTTTCGAAGTAAAATTTAACTGTTGGCACAATTTGGTAGGCAATCCATATTATAAAGCAAAAGTTGTCACCATATTATAAAGCAAGTCATCATCATAGCCCCCACATAGTCAATAATAGTCATTGAGAAAACGGAAGCCTAACTATAAGAATTCAATCCGTCTCCTAAAAAGAAAAAAATGAACATTGATATGCTTGAGAGAAGCAAATAAACTGCTAGAGAGATTTTTATCTCTTTCTGTTGCCCCAATTAGCTTGTTTTAAAAACTCAACATCTCCCCTCAGAGATATGCCTTGTTTAGATCATCAAAGTAAGGATGCTCCATGGCTTTCTTTGCTGAGATACGCTTTGCAGGTTCATAGTTCAACATTTGCTGCAAAAACCACACACAAGTTAATTAGCTTTTTGCTCTCCTCAGGAGAGTAATGAGTGTTCTAATGTCTATATAAAAACTTACAGCAAGCAAATCCAGTCCATCTATGTCAAGATTAGGAACAGCTGTAGACAGACTCTGAGGTTTCCATTGCGGATACTCGTGCCAGTTCATCAGGCTGCTCACTCCTGGCCACATCTGTTCATTTGGAGTACCTAGTAGCCTGCATCAAAGGTGGATAAGATAATAAGATTCATGATGTAAGTGGTCTTATATCCAAACAAAGTTATTTAGTTACAAGGATTTGTTATTTGACCTGAAAATATGCAGAAGCTGTTGTAGCTCAGAATCTCCAGGGAAGAGGGCTTGCTTTGTGATGAGTTCAGCTACAATTGAGACACACAACAACTACAGTTTAGCATATATTTCATAATGCAATAACTAGGGTCAAAATAATACAACTATGAGAAGCAAGAGTTTACCAAATATGCAACCAACAGACCATATGTCCACAGCAGTGGAGTAATGAGTACACCCCAATAGAACTTCTGGAGCTCTGTACCAGAGAGTCAAAATCTGAAACAACAATTTACCTCCTTCATCAGTAACTAATCAGGCGATTCTATCGAGTAACTACTAGTATTATCAAAACATAAACATCAAAGAATACCTCATGCGTGTACTTTTTGATGGGAAGAGTAAACGCTCTGGCCAGTCCAAGATCTGCTATTTTAAGCGACTGAGTCTTTGGATCCATCAACAAATTGTGAGGCTTAAGATCCCTGGTAAAATCAAATCAAAAGCTTAGCTAAACAGCAACAACCAGAGCCTAGTTTAGACCTATCAGATCAGTGACCAAAATCGAAAGAGAATCACACCTGTGCAGGATTCCATGACCATGACAGAAAGCAACACCTTTGCATAATTGGTACATCAAACTCTACAGGGTAGGAAAAAAAAATCAATCACATAATTCCACAAACAGGCAAATCAACGTAACTCTAAACTAGGGATTCGATCATACCTTAACAGTTTTGGCAGGAATGTTTTCACCAGATTGACGGAAACTACGAATGAATTTCTTGAGATCGGTATCCATGTATTCAAAAACCAAGTATAGCACCGTCCTCCCTTCTTTATTCTGGGCTTGTTTAACATCCAACAACCTAAATCCCCCACAAATGTAAAACAAACCGATTTAGATCACACAACAGATCTCACGAAGAGTGGTGGGTGGGACATAAGCCCTACGCAAGAAATCAAGAAAGATCGAAGATTGTTTTTCACCTGACGACATGGGGATCGCGAGAGAGCATCCGCAGGATGGAGACCTCACGAAGAGTGGTGGGTGGGACACCTTCTTCATCCTCGTGAAGACGAGTCTTCTTGAGAGCGACGATCTTCCCAGTCGCTTTCTCTCTCGCTCTGTACACTTTACCATACGTTCCTTCCCCTACCTTCTCCAGTTTTTCGAACAAATCCATCACCATTTTCGCTTCTTTTTCTCTTTCTCTAAGTAAATCGAATCGAATCAAAAGGAAAAACGAAATCGAATCTTTGCAGTGAAGAGAATGGAGAGGAGCGCACCTTCCTTCTTTAAAGGCTGTGATTACATAACCGTTGTGGCCCAACGGACACTTGCTCTTTTTTGAATTTCAAATTATTTTCTTCCAAAAATAGCCCCATCGCTTCTTTTACATAAATACCCCTGTCTCAAATTGTTTTCTTCCAAAAATAGCCCCATCCACTATTTTACATAAATACCCCTGTATCGCGAGGGTAATCACAGCTTATACCTTCTGCCGACGTGTCATTGCAAAAATTTGTACCAATAGTTTAGGGGCTTGAATTTTTAATTAGATCCAAAAACACAAAACTCACAGAAAAATGTGTTATAACATTTAACATATTTTTATTTATTATTTTTTTTTTCAAATTTACTAATTCTCTTTACACATCATGCACACCATCTAATTAAACCATAATCCCTCTAGTAAGTAATATATTTACCCGCGCATTGCGCGGGATTGATTATGTTAATAATTTCTTTTAATCATTTGTTGACATTAATAATAAATTAAACTAATTTTCTGCTAGAAATTATTTAACCAGCTGATAAATAAAGTTAATAACAAAATAAAACAGTAATCCGGTACATCTAGTTTAACATCATCGGTCATTAATAAATTGATAAATGATCATAAACATGGTCATAAATAAATTGATAAATGACATTAAACATGCCGACTATAGTTTCATTCCATTTATTAGTATTAGTTTATTTTTATTCGTAAGGATTAAGAAATCATATAAATTTTACTTTACATACGCTCCCTCCGTGAAACTTGTAAACCATTTTAAATATTCTTTTTTCCCTATGTTATTAATATTATTTTCTAATCCTCGGACTCAACTTATTAGTTGAAATGTTTTTTTAATCTATATATATATAAAGCGGAATCCTTCAGCAAATTCACGAAGCTGACGTAGCACGCTGAGGATTCAGTTTTGGGTTGAAAAAGAGCTCAAATTGCTATTTTTGAGTTTTGTTAGTAGATTCTCTCTCTTTTCATCAATTTCTCACTCATAATAATTTATTCAATTAATTCATTTTACGAACCGTCTCTCTTTTATTGACTCTTATAAATGGGCTTTTCGTTTCATCTTCTTCAATTTCAACAACACAGAAATTGATTCTCGCTAATATTATATATATATATATATATTAATTAGAATAAAAAGAGTAGAAATGCAAGATTTTTATATTAGGTTGATATATTGCCAATGACACAGTAACATGTGGCAAAAAATGTATTTAGTTATAATAAAAATTGAATATTTGAATTAGATGATACGTTTACACTCATTTTGATGGTTCATATTTCTATTTGTAGTTATTCAATGCTAATAAATATTTCCCTTTTCTTCTCTCTCACTTTGTCTATCTATATATTCGAGTGAATTACTCATTCTTTTCATATCTAGACCTCAAGTAATATTGGGAGATCTTATGTGAAGTTCTTTGCATGGAAATATAACAGATAATTGAAGTCGGAAGGTAAAGATGCTTCTTTCAACAATAAGTTGTAAACCTATGCCTTCTGTCTTCCACTTATGCTGCTACTAGGGTCTCTTATACGTATTTTACTTTCATATATTTGTCTTTTATGTTTATAATAAAATTTTCCTTTTTATTTAATTTTTTATTTTGTGATACATTTTTAATATATGTATTTCAAATTTAGAACTAACTGCTAGCTTCTTTAGGAATCAAATACCCGATAAAATTTTATTTTTTTCATTTTTTCATTATTAAATCAATTGCTTTAAACATGTGACCAAAATTTTGTTTATTAATTCTTCTTAATATATTTCATTGTTTATCATTTTTTCTCGATAATTGAGTTATATATATATATATATAACTTTTTTAGTTTTTTTTTATTAGAGTATTACTTGATTTTTTTTTTAAATTTCTTAAACTTTATTAAGTATAGTCATCACATGTATGTTGACCATTTACTAATCATTTTATATATATAGCATTTCCAACTTTCTCGATTTGTATAATAAATTGTCTCAATTTATTATTATTATTATTATTATTATTATTATTATTATATATTTTATGGTATAAAATAATGTAACCATTATTTGATTTTTTTTTTCTCTTTTCTTTGTTTTGTTTATTTATTTTTATGCATCAATGGAATGTGATTTATGATAATAAGATATTTGAAGAGATGTAATAAAAGAATACATCTTTAATTAATGCATTAATGAATGATAATATACTAATTAGTGACATATAAGTAAATAACTTGAAAAATGAACCTTATTTATAAGATATTATTAATAATGACATTTGAGTAAATAATTGGAAGAATGAACCTAAATTATAAGGTGGAATGGAACAATTTGAAGTATGTCACATAGGCGTGTTTTGTAACTTTTTTATATAAATATATAGATATATATATGGTTAATTTGGAATTTGCAATTTGACATTGACTATATTTTTAGTTACTTATGCTAGGCTCAATTATCAATCTTATAAATTTAATTTTCAAAAATTTTAAGTATTTTCAATTTTCATTATAGCTATTTACTATACGTTTTACTTTTCATTTATTAATTTTTGTAGTTATTACTATTTTCACAATCATGTATTTGTAATGGGATAATGATAATTCAAATATTAAACCTACTCATTTAATATCATTCACGTAATTTTATGAAGTTAAAGTAATTTAATATCATTCATGTATTTGTAAGTTAAAGTATTTGAAAAATATAAAAATTACTAGAGTTATTTAAAATTTATTAAAATGTGAAATGTAATTTTATAAAGAGTTTTAAGTTTGTAAGTTAGTATATGAAAAGATGAACACTATTTTTTATTAAAATTTATTAAATTGGAGAAATTTAAATGGTTTTAATGGAATAATTAATTATTAGGAAGTTTTAATTTTATTTAATTTAAGTTAAATATTATTAATGTGGTATTATTTAAGGGTTTTATATATCAACTAACACAAATAGATACATAATATTAATTAACAGTTACATTTTAATTTAATTTATAGAGGCAAAAAATCAAATTTTTAATATTCTAATCAGGAATGAGTTTTATTTAATTAAATATATTAATTATAAATTTTATCATCGATCATTCGATATTAATAAGTAATAGTACGTATATTAATGTATGTGAAAATATGTATTTAAATTTTTATTCAATTTTGTTAAATCTTTAAAATTTAAATGGTTTTCCTATAATAGTTAGTGAGACTGTGGTAATAAAGTTAAAAGTATATAAAAGGACGGAAATTAAATTTTTTATATCAACTACTCCCTCCGTCCCAGTGAAAGTGTCACCTTTAATAAAAAAATTTGTCCCAGTCAAAGTGTCATATTTACATATTCCAAGTAGAATTAATTAGTTTTTTCCCATATTACCCATAGAGTTAATTAAGATTTTTTTATATTTCAATAGTTAGTCCCCTTATTAATTAAGGGTATAATAGAAAATACACCATACATTTATATCAAATTAACTCATTTCTTAATCTGTATGAAAATGGAGAAAGTGACAGTTTCTCTGGGACGGAGGGAGTAACATAAATAGATACATAATATTAATTAACAGTTACATTTTAATTTATAGAGGCAAAAAATCAAATTTTTAATATTCTAATCATGAATGAGTTTTATCTAATTAAATATATTAATTATAAATTTTATCATCGATCATTCGATAATTTAATAAGTAATAGTACGTATGTCAATGTATGTGAAAATATGTATTTAAATTTTTATTCAATTTTGTTAAATCTTTAGAATTTAAATGGTTTTCCTAGAATAGTTAGTGATACTATGGACCCTTAATTTTATTTAATAAAGTTAAAAGTATATAAAAGGATGGAAATTAATTTTTTATTAAAATTTAGAAAATTTGAAAGATGCAAATGATGTTATTAGAATATTTAATGCTAACATAGATATTTAATTTAAATGTAAATTAAATATTATTATTTAAAAGTGTAGCATCCCGATGAATGGACTCTATTAGTACATAATCCAATGCACCCCAAAAGCATAATTTAATCCAAATAACATAAAGCAAAAGTTTTGGAAAGACCCAAAAGCATAATTTAATCCAGATAAATATAAATAGTAAGTTTTGGAAAGAAAAACAACATGTTTTGAAAACATAAATGCATTGTTTTGTTTATTGATATAGAGTTTCTGTGGTCACCATTTATGTAATTAAAGAATTTATTTCATAAATTTTACTTATCATAATTCAATTATTTAATTATTAATAAAAGTAAGATTTGAGTATATGAAAAGATGAATTAAATTTTTTATCGAAATTCATTACATTTGAAAAATCTAAATTGTTTTAGTGTAATAGTTAATGCTATTATGAAGTTAATTATATTAGGTGGAAAAATTAACAATAATGGAAAATTCATAAGACCATGTTTTTTTATGGTGTAGAATATTTGACGAATAATAAAAATTAAAATCAATAGTTGAAACGATAAATATACCATTTTGAAATATTACAGATAAATAAATAAAAAAAAATATTCTTATAAATTAAAATCAAAAGTTTCTTTAGTACTTCTCAGTATCCATAGTATAAAAGGGAAATTTAACTAACTTAAAGCTCATTATCTCAAGCAATTGTGTTCAAAATTTTTGGAATTGAATAAAAGTTTTACCCTCAAAATTTGTTTATTAGATAAAATTTTATTTAATGGAATAATTTATAATTTATAAAAATGAATATAATGAAACCAAAATATATTTGATTTCATGGTATATTTTTAATTTGCTTTTATTTATATATATAATTAAAAAATTGAGTTTTTTACTTTTTTTTCCTTTTTTTTTAATTTAAAATTATCATTTGATAAAAGATGAAAACTCAAAATTTACACTATTTATTTAAAAATAATCAGGATTAGATCATGTGTATTTTTTATCTACCCTATAATTAGATTATATTAATAATCTATTTTACAAAAGATTTTTGACTTACACTAGATCTTAAATCTATTACATTTTTTATTTTATTTTCTATTTTATTCTTCTTAATTAATTTAATTAAATTTATTTTTTATTCTATTTAATATATCGCAATAAATATATATATATATATATAACAAATTGATATGTTTTAAAATTAAATTAATTAAAGTAAAAAAAATTTCAAAATAAATTATTTTTGGTTACATAACTTATCATAGTGTATGCGTAACTAATTTTTTATTAGAATAAAATTTTTAAATAAAATATGATGACAGGATTAGAGAATGGTGATTAATTTTACAGTGAACAACTTTTTATTTATAAAACTGATTTTGATCATTTTAATAATATTTTTAATAGTTAAAAAAATAAATGATTTTGATAGTTTATGAATAAATAAATTTAATAATTTCAAAAATCATTTTGATAAATTTTTTCTTTTAAAAAAGACTTTAAATAAGTTAATAACTTCAAGAATAATTTTGATAGTTTCAAATGAAATAAATGATTTTGATAATTTAGTAAAAACTAAATGGGATAATTTTAATTTAATAATTTTGATAGAAGGTTACAATTATAATATATAAATATATTTATTTATTTATTTGATGTCATTTATGTAAACAGAATGCCATAAATTATTTATTTAAATAGAAAAAAAGGGCAATTTTTTTAATTCTTTTTAATAACTTTCTAAAATATTGATAAGAATAAAAGGTCACAAATATCTAAATTATAGATTGTAAGCCTAATAAAATTGTCACGATAAAAAGTAAATGACACCTTATTTTGCATCTATATGATAATAAAAGGAAAAAAAAAATCAATATCATAAACAGCCCATTAAAAATTATTATATATTAAATATTTTAAAAAATATTTTCAAGTTTTATATATACTTTTGTCTTTATATCTTTTAAACTATTAATTAGTCTTCATTTTATTTTGAATTTTGGGTTTCCAATTCTAAAATTATACTTCTTGATGTATTTTTTTTTTTAAAAATCCAATATGAATTTATCTAATTATGTAAAAAATATATATATATATATAATCAACTATTTTTTCTATTTGTGAGTCACCTATTTTTTTTTAAATTATACAATTAAAGTAATATTATTAAATTTTCCGGTAGGTGGATTATGACTTATAGTTATATATTTAGATGGGATAAAATCGCTTTTATTTATTTTTAAATTAGATATTTCATATATATATAAATAATTGATATCAATTCATCAGTTCAATTATTTTTTTTATTATAATTTGGTATCTTTCAAAATGTAATTATTATAATTTATTACCTAAATAATTTAATCTATTCTTTTAATATTTTTCAAATCATTTTTTTTATTTTTAGTATATTTATAACAAAAATATTTTAATTATTCTATATTAAATTATCAATATATCTTATTTATACTTTTTTTTATTTGAATAAATTATCATCCATTATCCTTTAACTAAAAAAAATTGAAATATAATTAATGTATTAATTCAACCATTGTAAAAATTGGAAATTTTATTTGTTATATTATTGATTTATTTTTTGTTATTAAAAAATTTTACTTAATTCAATTTTTTATATTTGTTCATAATTTTTTCCCTTTTTTCTTTTTTTTTTAAAATCAAAGTAAATTTATATTGTAGTTAAATTAAATTTTTTACATAATAAAATTTTAAAGTAAAACAAAGTACATGTAGACATAGAATACTTATATATTTTCTAGTATGATACAATCATTATTCTCATCATTCAAAAAATATTTATATTATTTTAAAAATAGTAAAATTTAGGAATATATATATATATTTTATAACTACCATATATAAATTTCTAATTTCTACAAATTTACTTGATATAATCACATTAAATTAAATATATCAATATTCATTTAAATTAATCAAAGCGTGAAAAATGTAGTTATGTATTTATATCTATATTTTTTTATTGGTTATTTTTTATTTGAAAATAAAAATGTGTTAACTAATATTTGTCAATATAAATAAATAAATGTAAAAATTAAAACTATTAGTTAATTTTTACACTTTTGAAAATATTAATTATTACTTATTTTTATTATTTTAGTGAAATATTTAAATTAATATAATTCAATAATTATAAATTAAAAACTTTATATGCACATATAAGTAATTTTAAAATTATCAAATAATTATATATAATTATTTAATAAAAATTAATTAACTATTAATATATAATAATTATAAAAATATGTAAAATTAAAAACTAATGTTCTCGCGCAACGCGCGAGTTATTATACTAGTGTATTTATAAACTAACAGGATAGCATAACTCTAAGTCTAGTCATTTAATATCATTCATGTTATTTTGCGAAGAGATTTGTACTCGTAAGTTAGGGCATATGAAAAGATGAAAATTTATTTTTTATTTAAATTTATTAAATTAGAGAAATGTAATAGTGTTAGTGGAATAATTAATGTTATGCTCCCGTTTTAATTTTGATAAGTTAAATATTAATTATTTGGATTTTATAATTTAAATAACAGTTGGATTTTAGTTTGTAGAAGCATATGGAAAAATGTTTAATTTTAATCATGAATATATATTTTGTTTTAATTAAAGATATTAGATACAAATTTAATTAGTAATATAATCTAAGTTAAATTATATGAACAAATTTATTTAAATTTTTATTTAAATTTATTAAAATTGGTCAATTTAAATGATTTTAACAAAATTGTTAATTGTTAATGATACCGTATCATAGAATCTTAATTTTATTTAATACAATTAAAGTATATAAAAATAGAAAATTTAAATTTTTATTACAATTTACTAAATTTGAAAATGCAAATATTGCATTTATATCTCGACATTATTAGCACTCAAAATATCTTTCACCTCGTATAATGTAGTGTAATTTAATTAAAATCACTATAAAAGTATAAACATTGGTATGAGAAATATCACAAAACTATATTTTTATATATATATATATATATATATTTATATATATATATAGAGAGAGAGAAAGAAATCATTACATAAATCTACACTATGTGAAATAAATATAATCATTACATAAATTACAAAACATGAAACAAATACGCCAATATGAAAAATAAAACTACAAATACTTAATATTTGAACTGATATTAGCAAGTGAGCGGGTGGTGAATGAACTTAGATAGGCTCGCGTTTTCAATAATGAAGACTTACGAAAACTTACAATAATTCGTGGGAGTTTCAGTGTAGGTTTACATTTCAAAACAAAACTCGCATCTCTAGTGGTACACATAAAGAGGAATTCACACCTCCAAGGGTGTAGTTTTCATGTCTTCGTAAAAAAATGTTCTTGCATGCAAAAACGAGTATAGATGCACAAAAAGTGATTATTCACATCATCGTGATTATCTTGCTGCAAACTAATGATTGATTGTCTTAGTTTATAAGAGAGGGTGGAAGAGAAAGAGAAACGCAATTTAGTAACACGACATTTTGAGGAGATTGAGAGAGAATAAGGAATTGTGGTGGTGATTCGTGTGGTGAAGAATTTATAGAAAATTAAGTGACTATTCAATGGAATATTGTCTAGTTTAATTTCTGTCATAAAATCTAACTGCACTCAATTAAGAGAATATGGAATGAAAGGGTCACGTTGAATGGGAGAGATAAAGAGGCACGTTAAACCCTAAAATTGATAAATATAGTTTTGAAAAAAAGAGGGAGAGGGAAAGAATCGCAATTAATAAGAGAATGAAAGGAGAAAAAAATCACAAGAAAAATACAAAATGGTAACCAAAATAAAAAAACTCTCATTTTAGCTCATTTTCCACCTAAAGCTGAACTCTCAAGCATGCCACATCAACTTCGTGGGCCTACTTAGGAGTTCCACTTTATATTTATATTTATATTTATATATATATATATATATAAATAGATAGATTGGATCACTTGCACTATACTCTCTGACAAAATGGTGTAGTAATTATTTGTGTCATTAACGAATTTTAATTCTAATTTAATAATAAATAAATTATAAAAAATAGTTAAATATCATGCGAATAAATATGACGTAGGGGAAAAAAAGTAAGTATATATAAAGCGAACCAAAAGTTCGCCGCGAAAAGCCCTAACAGCATCGACTGATACACCCGCCTTCACGCACAGAATATATCTATCGTCACCACCACCTCCGGTGCTCCTCCTCCCCCAATTTCCAGATCCTGTCCACCGCCGATTGACAAGAATCGAAGCCTAACGCGGAGACGCCGTCACCCGAAGCGTCGTCGTTCCGGCGATCCAGTCGTTACAGGTTCTAGTCGAAGACGAAGGTGAAGAGTTTCGTAGTTGCTTTCTTTCTCCTCATATCTGTGAACGCGTTAGTTAGATCTGTATTCCTAGTCTCATGGTGTAATGTAGGAATCGTTTGATACAAGATATTGTTTATCGTGTTATTTCTGCTTATTCAAAAGACCTAGTAGATTAGGTTATAAAAACTAGTTATGCGTAATTAACATTCAACGTGGCTTCAGTTAAAGTCTGTGATAGTTACAAACAAGAAATGCAGGTTTTCAATGTACTTTTTTAAGTGTTGATTGAATTTTGATCTGTTTCTTTTATTCGTTGTATTTTCCATTCATATTGTTTAATGCATATGATCAGGAGAAGCTGTGTAAACCGTGGTTTCCTCTACATCTCTTGTTCATGATTATGACGACTGCCTCTTCCTTTCCCTGAAGAGGCAGGAAATGTTTGATATTAATCATAGTGATTAAGTTTGAATGTCTTCAAAGGTGTTTATCCCGAGATTGTCTCATCAAAACCACCGATTGAAAAGACTGTTATTCGTCTTGGTGTTAATGTTTCTCCGTTGTGTCCTGAAACTAAGTTTTTGATTGGGATGTGCTACTTTGTCCAAAACTGAATAATCATCAATTTTTGGCATGTTCTCACAGCTGTACTAATACTGGCAATATATTTTCCTCAGGTAAGAAAAAAGTCTTGATGAAAAATTTCATCTAAGTACTATAATGGAGACAAGCTGCCAGTCAAATGGCGGCGACATGCTGCAATCTTCAAGTACTGGGGGAGTACCATATCAGGACAAGATGTACCACATGCAACCCACTACTGTGAGTGGGTGGACGTATACAAATGAAAATGGGCAATTATGTGGACCTTATATTCAGCACCAGTTATTCGAGGGTCTATCTACTGGTTTCCTGCCTGAAGAGCTTCATGTGTATCCTGTCATTAATGGAAAATTAGGCAATTCTGTTCCGCTGAAGTACTTTAAGCAGTTTCCTGACCATGTTTCCACGGGATTTGCATATCTGAATGTTGGCAGCTTGAGCACAACGGTAGCACCTAATTGTTCAATTTCTCAAGGTGGAAGTATGATTCCCCATAGACAAGAAGGCCTTCTTCAGCATAGTGCGCCAGTGACAGTTTCAGCTTACTCACAGTTGCAATCTCAAGTGGTACCGACTCCAATACTTGTAGTTTGTTGTTTTGTTCTTTATACATCAGATTTGTTTATCAGAATTACATCTTCTGGCCTCTGATGGTATCTACGTACTAAGTCATTGATATCTCTTCAGTCTGTTGAAGAAGCTTGCTGGCTGTTTGAGGACAACGGAGGTGTAAAACATGGGCCTCACTCGCTATTAGAACTGTATTCCTGGCACCAATATGGTTACCTTCAGGACCTAATTATGGTTAGTTATTATGATCTAGCTTAGAAATGTTGTACGCGGCAAGATTTTCCTATCGGCATAATAAATACTTAATTCTTTGAATTTGCTTTACTTTCTACTTGTGCTCTACATTTGCTCTTTTATATCTATCCTTATTGTGGTATTATTTTGCAGATACATCATGTTGAAAATAAGTGGGGCCCTATGACGTTAATATCTGCTATAAATTTGTGGAGAACGTACAGACCTGAAACTGTCTCTGCATCTGATGGTAACAATTTTGGGTCTTCTGTGGATGTTTTATCTGAAGTTTCTGAAGAGCTTTCATCTCAACTTCATGCTGGAATAATGAAAGCGACCCGTAGAATTCTGCTTGATGAGATCATCAGTAGCAAAATCTCTGAGTTTGTAAGTAGAAAGAAAGTTCAGAAACATCTGAAGGTTGACCTAGTTAATCAAGATGCTGCTTGCTCTTCTGTTGGTATAGTGGTAATGTGTAAAATTGCTGAGAAATTAGCTCTGTGTGTTTGTGGGTGTATATATTGTGAATTATTTGATTTTTTTCCCTTTTCTGCAGCCAGAAATTGTGCACAAAGTCAATAGTCATCCTCATGATGAGTCTGAGGTACTAGCTTGCCACAGCATCATTGATTCAGCTTGTAGCAGTGAGGTGCATGCACAATCACCTGCAAGTAAAAAATGTGTTGGAAGAATTGAGAACTTCTGGGAGTCATATATGGTTGTTTGTGGAGCACTTTTCAATTATTGTATGCCAGTAGTGTGGAATGCTGTCTTTTATGACAGTATCGCGGAGCGCTCCTCTTCCTGGAGAAAGGGAAAGCTTTGGTCTGGCTGTTCAAAGGTTGCTTTACCAGCTTCCGACTCCACGAGGTGTGCTAATACGAGTGATAAACCATCTGGAAGACATATGAGTTTGAGTGATGTAGGGCTAACTATCTTGCTATTTTACTTTATATATTTGCATGGATAATGCATCTGAAGTAATTTTCCTCCTTATTTTACAGCGTTCCTGGGAAGAATCATCTATGTGCAGCAATGAGTGCCCTCATAATTTTGAGATGATGTTAGTTGAAGGAGATAATGATTTGCGGTCTTCTAATGATCATCTTTTGTGTGCTGACAGAAAGTGTATGGTAGAACTTGTAGAAAACGAGCTCTATTTATCCATAAAGATGAATTTTGCTGAATATGTTGAAACTCTTGTCGAGGAGGTAGCAAGGCAAGTGGTTTGTTCTTCAAAAGCTGACTTGGCTGAGGTAATATAATGAGCTTCTGAATTCCTTATTTTATATGGTCAGTACTAATTTATATCCTTTTTTGTTTATTTGTTGGGATCACTTATAGGATTAAGAATTAATAAATTATGACTTACAAAATTTATTATTATTATTATTATTATTATAATTTAGATTGGTTATGTGCGTGTTTATGTGCTGACCAAATGCTTGTTTTATTGCAGAATGCTAATGAGACTCCAATTCATTCTCGGCATGATTGTCAATTTGAATCTGGAGTTATGCTTGACGGGTTGGTAGTTGACTCAAGCAAAATGTCTGCAGATAAAATTCTATGTGAAGATTCAGAAAATTTGTTAGAAAAGGAAAAAGCTTTAGAAAAGGATCTTTTAACTAACATGTTGGCACGTGTATTTAAGAAATCACGCGACAATTGTGTGGATGATGTGTTTGATGAACCTGAAATTGATGAGCCGCCACCACCTGGATTTGAGGAGAAGGCTTCATCGCTTGTTCCTTCTGGAGTCATTAAAATCCATTCTTCAAGCTCGGATGATAGTGCAATTGGTAAAATTCGGTTGCCTCCAGAGGACAGTACAGGAAGAATGAGGTTATACATTGCAGCAGCAATTTTTCGTCAAAAGTTGCATGACGATGTACTTAGAATGTGCAGATTAGTATTTGCTGATGTTTTCCTTGATCAATGTCTTACATCATGGCAAACCTCGAGGCAACAACCTGATGACAGTGAGGTATTAGTCTGTTGTAGAGACCAAAGACTCGGATGTTCTTAACTTGTACTTATTTTGAACTGTTGGCTTGTTTGGATTCTAATTCCTTCTTTTCCTTTTTAACTTCTTTCTCCTCTATATTGGTGTGCAGCTAGGAACCTCTGGTGCTCTTAATGACCATCATGGTGATGTACTATTTGTAGAAAAAGGTAAGGAAGCCTCAACTTCTGCATCAGTTGAAAAATATACATATCACCGCAAGAAAAAATTGAAGCGGAAAAGGTTGGACCTTGCCACTGTTCCTCCAAATCCTGTTGATTGTGCGTTACAGACTCAACCTACAGAAAAGTCGAAGAAGCAGAGGCTTCTTGGAGATGCATCTACTCATAGTATAGAAGCTAAAGCTTCTGCCGTGTCGTCTAAGAAGACCAGGCAAAACAAATCTGAGACTAAGTCATCCCACAAGTCCAGGTCTTCTAGTAAGCTTCCTGGAGATGCACCTCAAAGTGTAGAAGCTAAAGCCTCCACAGTGTCTTCTAAGAAGATTGGGCAAAACAAAGCTGAGACTAAGTCATCCCATAAGTCCAGGTCTTCTAGTAAGCTTCCTGGAGATGATTCTTATAGAGTAGAAGCTAAAGCCTCCACCATGTCTGCTAAAAAGATTGTGAAAAACAAAGTTGAGACCAAGGTATCCCACAAGTCCAGGTCTTCTAGTAAGCTTCCTGGAGATGCATCTCTGAGTGTAGAAGCTAAAGTGTCCCCAGTGTCTGCTAAGAAGATTGGTCAAAACAAAGTTGAGATTAAGTCATCCCATAAGACGAGGTCATCTAGTAAGCTTCCTGGAGATGAATCTCATAGTGTAGAATCTAAAGTCTCTGCGGTGACTACTAAGAAAATTGGGCAAAATAAAGTTGAGACTAAGTCATCCCATAAGTCCAGGTCTTCTAGTACTAATAAAAATAGTCTGTCTAATGACAGTAAATTGACCAAAAAAGGAAGCGGTCAAGTAGCGAAAGATTCCTGTACGAATACGAGTATGTCATTTTCTACATTCTAACTAAATAGTTGCATAAGTTTTGATAATACGATTACCAAACTTTGATATGGTTTTAATGATACAGTTGAGAATGTGGATGCAACCAAACCAATTAAAGAGATGGTATGCACCAAGGCTAAGGATGAGAAAGAAGTTGATGCAAAAGTTTGCAATGCTAGAACAGAAAGAAGTGTTTTTCTTGATTCCTCCAGAAGTAAACCGAAAGGTTTTTGCTGTCATCTTTGCTATTTTAATTCTGTTAAAATCTGTTTGGTATTCTTTATTGTAATTTTTCTTTAAGATAATGGTGGTATGATGCAGCTATTCTTTGTGCTTAATTATGTAATTTCCTTGTTTAGGAAGTAAGGCTGCAAAAACGAAAAGGAAACGAACAGTTGATAGTGTGTCATCACATCCATCAAAGGTTACAAAACTTGCAAATGGATCTAGGCAAGCTGCATCGAAACAGATTGCAGTGAAAAAGATCAAGTCAGGTAAGTCCAAAGCATCAAATCTATGCCCTAGATCTGATGGATGTGCCCGCACTTCAATCAATGGCTGGGAATGGCATACATGGTCACGGAATGCTAGTCCTGCTGAAAGAACTCGAGCTAGAGGGACTTCTTGTGTAGGCTCCAAATTGCAGGGTTCTGAGGTTATGTCATCTCAGTGGTCAAATAGCAAAGGTCTTTCTGCAAGGACAAATAGGGTGAAAGTGCGCAGTCTTCTTGCTGCCGCAGAAGGTGCTGAGCTTCTGAAAGCTTCGCAGTTGAAGGTGATTTGTGATGCAATATTCTTGTACTGCCCTTTTGATTTCTTTATCATAAAGTGTTATTTTATATGATCTGTTTTATTGTTTTGGATTAAATTTTAGGCAAGGAAAAAGCGGTTACGTTTTCAGCGAAGTAAGATACATGACTGGGGTCTTGTTGCATTAGAATCTATAGAGGCAGAGGACTTTGTCATTGAATATGTTGGGGAGCTTATTCGTCCCCGGGTAATTTTTATGGGCTTTATATTTTATGGTGGCATCGTATACTGGTCATATACTACAGTTTCCTTTAAACAAAATTCTCTGTCCTTTTACATTTTAAGAGTCACTGATCAGGTCTTACGACTTTGCAGATATCTGATATACGGGAGCGTCACTATGAGAAAATGGGAATTGGAAGCAGTTATCTATTTAGACTGGATGATGGATATGTGGTAGGTGAATCAACTTTGACATTCATTGCATGTTATTGATTTCAAGTTCTGTTCCATATTGGCTTCAACGTAGTGGTTTCTTCTCATTAAACAACAGATATAGAGGCGCTTGAAAACTGCCATGACCTCCATCTTGTGCTTGACATGAATCAACCCCTGCATTTTGTTTTTTATTTTTTATTTTATTTTGTGTGTGTGTTTGAGAAGTCATATTCTTACTTTGTGGGCTTATCATATGTCCTGGGAACAATTTTATCTTAATTACAGGTTGATGCCACGAAGCGTGGTGGAGTTGCTAGATTTATAAATCATTCCTGTGAGGTAACTTTCTAATTATTTTGTAAATTTAGTTAGAAGCTCTATAATTCGTCAACATCTTAAGTCCATCTAATAATTGATTTTGCAGCCTAATTGCTACACTAAAGTTATTAGTGTTGAGGGTCAGAAAAAGATTTTCATTTATTCGAAACGGCACATAGCTGCTGGTGAAGAAATTACTTATAACTACAAATTCCCTTTGGAGGAGAAGAAGATTCCATGCAACTGTGGCTCTAAGAAGTAAGATATTAGATTTATGGCTATGCATGATTCTAAAGTATGATTAACAAAAATTATACTGCTTTTGAATTGTTGGCTATGCATGATTCTTAAGTATGATTAACAGAAATTGTACTGCTTTGGAATTGTTTCATTGTAATTTCTTGATAAACTATAACAGCAAACCAATTAATTCAAGGTAATCAAATTTGCAAAACTTGATACTTTAGAGGGTGCTAAGAATTATGTGGAGTTGTCTGTCTATTTGTTTACTTAATGCAATAATAGATTTGTAGTTAATACTTGTCCTTTCTCATTTGATCAGGTGTCGTGGATCATTGAATTAGTAATTAAGTCGAGTACATAATCCAGGTATGCCACAATTGTTCCTTGGTTTGATTATTTTTCCTAGAATGTGAGAAATTCTCTCCTTACATACACTTGATTAATGCTTGCAGGTCCTTTGAACTCTGTTCTTCTCACTGCAGAGTTGCTGACAAAATTTATAGTTCATGGTATGTACTTATTTATTTTAATAACTTATTATTGTATTTCAGCGTGGACTGCTTATATCATTTTTTTGCTGCTCTGTTGTCTCAATCATTGTCTCGTTTATTTTTAGGACAATTTCATATTATGTAGGTGCATCTTCAGTGATTATGTAGGACAATTTTTAGGACCATTTACTTCTTGTTCATTGTAACTCTTTAGAGTTGATTCAGGTGTTGGCTTAATAATTATAATTAAATGGTTTGTTTGTGCAATGCTTTTCGTAGCCTCCCTCCAATAGTTTTGAACTGGCTGGCTGTGATGAAACAATGCTTGACCATTGTACAAATTAATTTGGTTGTTTGAATGGGCTCGAATTTCCGCTTTGTTTTTTGATATTGCTATCTCAACACCTCTTTGGCCATATCTTCACATGTGGATTGAAATACTATGCGTATCATTCTTGTTTTCACCTCTTCTAGCTTATAATGCTATATACTGCTGTTCATGAAATTCCAGTCTAACAGGAAGGCCACATAGTTAAGATTTTTATCCAAGCTATCCTACACACTCTTAAGCACTCTGCCATTATTACTAACAGAAGGTTGAGTGTCATGGTTTGTAGCATTTGTTAGTGCCATCATAATTACCTTGAGAATAGATGAGATCACTACCAAGTTATTGTGAGTGGAATGTAGAGCCCATTCTTTATTTGATTTATGTATTTTTATCTGCTTCAATAAGTCCATTTAAATGATCATGTGGACTAATTCGTTTGGAGTTACTCTTGCTTTCCATTATCGGTTATAATCAGTTAATTGTAAGGATATTTTAGGGAAGACAAATTCCATCTTTGCTTATTTGGGCATGTAAATTTATTTATTGTGGAGAATGGTTAAGAACTCATATTCTGCTCGTCTGGAATCTGTATATAACCATGTCATGAAATTTTCTTTTGTAGCTTGACCTTTTTGGAGGAACAAATGTCAACATGTGGTCATCAATATTTGCTGCCTGAAATTTTCCAGATGATGTTAGAATGATGAATGCGTTGTGGCAGAACTTTTTGGCAGAGTATATCATCTGTTGTATGTTTCTGGTACCAAGTTGTTTCATACAATTAAATTTGGATACTTAATCAATCAATTGATTTTTCTCTTCTAAATAAATAAAAATAATTTCTTTACATTAGCTTATCATGTTAGAATTAATATTCATCACCAATCTTTGTTTAGTGTACTTGCAGTTTAGTATTTAAAGAATATGGTAGAATATACATAAAACAGAACTATGATAGGAAGAATTGTGTGAATATACATATTATGCATAACGTCGCATGTAGGGTCAACAAATCTTGGAATGTTTTCATAAAACAGACTTAGTTTACTTCTCTAGTCTGGACATCATCTCTCTATTAAAATGTAATATGAACTCTTTATGCTTGCATGAGATTTATAGGTGTTTTTGGAGGAAAAAACCATACTCAAGTTGGATTTGCATGCCAGTGTAATTGATCGCTTATCCTATGTCATCAAATGTTAAACTAGCTGTAGTTTTTATTCGCTTACTCCATTGATGATTTATGGCTGTTATATTTTACTACGTAGAGTCGATATATCTGGATTATTAGTAGAGTCACATCCAGGGTATGTGCAGTCGCTATTGAAGTTTAAAGTAAGATTCGTTCCACTATTCTGCAATTGATATTGACAAGTTTGTCATTGTAGCCTACTAATGTCACCTTTCTAGCTCAATCTAATGTCCATCTCTAAAGCGATATTGCAAGTGATGAGAAGAAAAGTTCTGTAGTTATCATTAATGGTTGATACATAGCGTAAGAAACTTCTGGCTAGTTCCAGGTTGTTGAAGGTAGTAATGCATTAAGGTTTTGGTACACAGCTGTTAACATGTAACTTTTTTTAGAGTAAAGTATAAGAGAACTTCTTTGTGGGTTTCAAGCGACTGATAAGTCATAGTAATGAATTATGTCTGAAGTTAGAAAGAAAGTATGTGCAAAGTTCTATTTGGAGTATTTGGTACTAGGAAAAAAGCTATTTTGTTTTAGCTTTTATCATAAAGAGATTTATGATTGATATTTGAATTTAAGTTTTCTTTGGCATGAAGATAGTCATCTCATCGACTTATGGCACTTGAGTTGGTCATATAATTTAGGGGTGTGAAAAAATATTAGTTGCATTGCTCAAACGCTTGCCTTTACATAAGTAAATCAGAGAATTTGAGCAAGGTTGTTTCTACATTGCTCAGTTTGTGGTACTCTAATTTCAGGAGCAACTAAAGGATTGGATTGCAAGGGTTCTGAACGCGCCATTTTGAAAGATCTAAGCTTTTGAGGTGCATGATAGATCCATTTATGAAATATGCTTCTGATCTATTGGGACTCTTGATAGTGTTATGATTTAATTATTGAAAACGGATATTGTTAGGGTAAAATATTCTAATTGATTTTAATGCATCGACGAGACAGAGAGATGGGTATGAGAATAGATGAGACAGACGAGACAGAGAGACGGGTGTGAAAATAGATAAAAAATATGGGTGTGAAAATAGATAAAAATATGGGTGTGAAAGACGAGTGTGAAAAAATAAGATGAAAATAGATGAGAAAGAAGAGTGTGAAAAACTAGATTAGATGAGAAAGACGAGCGTGAAAAATAGATGAGACGAGAGACGAGGGTGAGAATAGATGAGACACTGTAGATGAATGCGAGAATAGATGAGAGATGAGAGACAAATGTGAGAAGATATGGAAGTCGGAATGTGAGAATAGATGAGAGATGAGAGGAATGTGAGAATAGATGAGACTCATGTGAGAAGATATGGAAGTCGGAATGTGAGAATAGATGAGAGAGGAGAAGATGAGAGACGAATGTGAGAAAGATGGAATGTGAGAAGTCATGGAAGTCCGAATGTGAGAAAGACGGAATGTGAGATGAATAAGGTTTGGTCGGAATGTGAGATGAATAAGGTTTGGTTGTCAATTATATAATTAGATATAATTTACGTTACTTGTGGGTATTTGAGGATATTTAGTGGCTTAGTCAATGTAATGCGGTAACGGCTAGATTATTTGTTCTTTTTGATATATTTCTCTTCCAATCATATGCTTGCGTTTATATACACAACTCAAGTTTCTATGCATTCTCCTTTATTTCTTTTGGGCTTCTTTTGGCTGCAGGAGCTGGCGAGTGGAATTAATTGCTGTAGATGCTGCCTGCATGTGGAATGTTTATATCCCATTGGGTATCTGGTATGCATCTATTCTGACTTCTTAATTAAAAATGAAGAAAAAAAAAACGGAAAATTCTATGTCCAACTTAAATGGTCTAATTTGACATGAAATTGTTTTGGTATGAGATATTGGAATTAATATGTGCACAGAGGTGGGAGGTTGGGCTTGGACATTGGAGGAGGAAGGGAATTGCACCAATTTTAATTGTCCATTTTTATTGATTCCAACTTCCATGCTCATCTGTAACATCATGAATTGAGAAATGTTCGACCAATTAAAAGGCAACTCTAGGTATAACATAAACAAAACTGTCCTCAAGCAAGTACATTTCGTACCGAAGAACTAACAATTTTTTAATGATATTTTAGTAATCAGTAATAAGAATACAAGAAAGTCAAATTGAGAAAAACATAACTACTAGTTTATGTGGCTCCAATGTTTTGAGCATATCATATAATGAATTTGGTATCCTACTAGTTTTAGGTCAATTATAATTGTTATTACTTTTTCAAATAGTCATGAATTGATTCGCTAAAGTAAGTGGAGAATTGTTTTCATGATTGAGTTCTAGTATTGTAATTAGTATCTTTTCTTTACGTAAATTTATTTATTTCATGTACAATCACTAATGTTGAAGTTTATTTATTTTTTTCACCTTATATGTTATAAATAATTGTGATCTTATGAAATACTACAAGCATACCACTATGTTAAGGTGTAGATCTTAAGTGGTAGACGCCATGTCATTTTTCTTCTATTTATTACCACTATTGCATTATTTAGTAAACTTTGCATTATCAATTAACTTTGCATTAGTAGTTTGATAATTTTAATGGTGGTTTGTAGCTTTTGAATTAGTTAGTAGTTATTTAATTATATTTGAAATATTGGGTGATAATCATTTTTCTAATACATTTTTTCTAATAAAATTATAATTATAAAATATTACAATTATAAAAATTTTCTACATTAACTTATATTTTTATTTTTTAAATGTATTTTTAATATTTAATACCTACTCGAATGAATTTGTTAGATTTATAAAAAAACAATTTCTCTCCACCACTGTTTTGATATATAATAATTGGCTAGTGTAATTGTACATTAATTTCTAATCTAATTATGAGTCCTTAAAGTCTATTTTGGTAGGTAGGTTTGTTTGATAGATTGATTTTTAACTCCTATGGTTATAGGATTTTTTTAGTTTTCTAAAAATATTTTCAGAAAAAGTGAGAAATACCAACTTTCTAAAAAGAAAAATTCAAATGAGTCCATATATTTGTGGATATAGTTTTTTTTTTTTTTTTTTTTTTTTTTTCTTTTCTAAGAGCTTGTGAAATTAGAATGATTGGATAGAGATATAGATGAAAAATTAAAAAGTAAAAATGGTGGATATTTTGAATTTTATTAAAAGAACTAGAAAAAAATATTTTAAACAAAATATGTAAATATTTATTTATTTTTTTTTTTTTTAAGAAAGAGTTTGAGAGTCAGGTTGAGTTTAGTGGGCTTCGGATGCGAGAAGAGAAATGCATGAAATGATTGGTGGGCAATGCTGGGTGGTTTTAGGGATGCGTCATTTGGATGAATGAAGATCTGTTTGAGTGAGATGTGTTGTTTGAGTGAGATGTGTGATTCTGGATGGTGATCATTTGGAAGTAACTCCGCCTGTGTGATTTATGCTTAAAAAAATTGTTTTAGCACAGCCGGTCCCAAGCCCGGATAAAGGAGGAGGGTGAGGATTGCCACTTGCTTTATTTTGTCTTTTCAACCTGTGAACCTACCTTTTGAATGATAATGAATGAAATGTTGTAATATGTATAGATTTTTCAGTTCTTGTGATCAAATGAAAATGTTGCATTATCTCTATTACAATTCTATCTATGATGCATGTATGAGTTTGGTTAAAACGGAAAAGAAGAAAGGAACATTAAAAGGAAAAGGATAAAGGAGTCGGCAGCCTCTTTTAAAAAACAAATCCAATTTTTTATAATCTCTTTTTATGATCTAATGGTAATTTTACTTTATGGATAAGGACAGAAGTGTAGGTTTCAGGATATGAAAATATATACAAAGAGAGAATATAGAAGGAGGTTTGTAAGCAACATGTGGAATGCGTGATGCAACCAATAAAACAAAAGCAAATGGGCACGCGCATATACTTTGGACCTAGTTGGCTTTGTATGTAAAAACCATATTAACAATATTAATTATCAACCAATTTAGATAACGAAATTTCAATGCTATTAAAAAGTTGAAAACAGAGCATAAACTTTGGCCTTTACTCGAAACCCATAAGTAAAAGAGAAGAGAGTATGCGTATTCCTAGACAGACTATTTCTCTGACTATCTCTATCGATGCGAGTCTTTTTCGCTTTACTTTTGTCTTTCCTTGTCCTTTGATTTTTCCATTCTAATTAATTAATAATAATAAATCATTAACTTTAACTTTTGTTTTCTTTTCTAATTATAATATTCTATTATCAGAACAGAACCAGAGAAGAGAAGAAGAGAAAGAGAAGCCCAAAATCTACTTGCTGTCAGCTTCTGCTTATATATTAAAGCTTTTGGCTTAATCAAAAAATTTGTTTTGTAATCTTTATCTTATCAATTGCCACTGACAGTGAAGAAGAAGAAGAACTAAAGCTCAAGTAGTAGAAGCTGTGAGATGTGAGTATGGGCTCTGAGCAGAACAGATTCCCGCAGCAGGAACGTGTATGTCTCTCTCTTTAGTACTATCTAACCAGATCTGGCTCTTCCTTCTTCAGATCTGCTTCTTCTGTTTCCATTTTTCTCTTTTTTAACTTATTGTAACTTTGCTTCACGCATGTCTCTGTTTAGATCTATAGATTTGCTTTCACTGTTAACCACTTCGATTAGATTGACCAATGTCTAGCTTCTTTTATGAATTGTGTTCGCTTCTTACCATTTTAGGTTTATCTTTCTGTTTTTGATCTTTTAATTTGACTTGTTTAGATCTCCATTTCACTTTGATTGACTATCAATAGCTCTGTGTTCTGCTACATAGTTTAATTTTTAATTAGATTGTTATTAGATATATGTGTTCAATTAGATGAAACTTGTATTGTAGCTGTGTTTTGAGAGATGTGAGTGTTGTGTAAATAGTTATTGGTTGATTCGCAGCGAAAGAGATGGGGAGGATGTTGGGGAGCGTTGTCTTGTTTCGGAACTCAGAAAGGCGGAAAACGTATTGTTCCCGCTACTCGTTCCGAGGGGAATGCAGCTGCTACTCAACAAAATGGAGGACCTCAAGCTCCTGGTTTACCTACTCAGACTACTACATTAGCTCCATCACTTCTAGCACCACCGTCTTCACCGGCTTCTTTTTCCAATTCTGCGCTTCCTTCAACAGCTCAATCGCCCAGTTGTTTCTTGTCTTTGTCCGCCAATTCGCCTGGGGGGCCTTCGAACACTATGTTTGCCACTGGTCCTTATGCTCATGAAACCCAACTGGTTTCTCCTCCTGTTTTTTCAACTTTCACGACGGAACCGTCTACTGCTCCTCTAACTCCTCCACCGGAATTGGCGCATCTTACTACCCCCTCTTCACCGGATGTTCCATTTGCTCGATTTCTCACCTCTTCTGTTGATCTCAAGGGTGATGGCAAGAACAATTATATGGCAGCTAATGATCTTCAAGCAACGTATTCTCCTTATCCTGGAAGTCCTGCGAGCAGCCTCAGATCTCCTATTTCCAGGGCCTCGGGTGAATGTCTTTCGTCGTCATTCCCTGATCGGGACTTCTCTTCTCAATGGGATCCATCAGTCTCTCCCCAGAATGGTAAATATTCGAGGAGTGATTCTGGAAAACTATATGGGCAGGACAACAATGGTGGGAGAAGGGAGGTATCTCAAGATACTAATTTCTTCTGTCCTGCCACATTTGCGCAATTCTATCTTGATCATAATCCGCCGTTTCCTCATACTGGTGGGAGGTTAAGTGTTTCTAAGGATTCAGATGCTTACTCTAATGGTGGTGGCAATGGGCATCAGAACCGACACACTAAAAGTCCAAAGCAAGATGTGGAAGAATTAGAAGCTTATAGAGCTTCATTCGGATTTAGTGCAGACGAAATCATAACTACTACTCAGTATGTGGAGATAACTGATGTCATGGATGATTCCTTCACCATGATGCCTTTCCCTCCAGATAAAAACGTATCTGTAGACAGTGCTCATCCCATGTCTCTTGATGAAGGACATAAAACACAGAGAACCGAGTCAAACTCGCAAAACCTTAGATCAGATTTAGATCTCGACAATGTACCTCCTAAACTAAAATTGCCAAGCAATGGATTTGAAGGTAAACTCTTATTTCTTGGTTCAGAATTTAAGATTTCTTTGTCTATTTACTTATATTGGAATTTAGGAGTTTGTTAGTTATAGGAAATTCTGAAATTACCTTAGACTTCTTATACGCATAATCTACCCCTAAGTGGTGAAACTGCCATGCTTGGTATCAATTGAACCTATATCAGTCACGCTTGTTGGACTGGTTTCTACAAAATATTGTATTCCAAAATAGTTTGACTCATTGGATCCATTCTTGTTTCTGCAGGTAACTTGGAGAATAGATCAAGGCAAACAGGTATGGACTCAGGATCTAGTACTCCAGGTAATCAGATAGGTACAGATGAAGAGGACATATTTTCAAAGATAGGGTCATCGAGAATTAGCAGAAAATATCATCTAGGCATGTCAAGTTCTGATGCAGAAATCGACTATAGGAGAGGAAAAAGCTTAAGAGAAGGGCGAGGACATTTTGCATGGCATGATTAAGGTTAAATGTTCTTCAATCAAAGCAGATGGTGACCGCCCTCCCGCATATGTATTAAATTTGTTGGTTTCTTTTGTCAAAACAATTTATGTTTGGGTAATGAATGTGTGATGTGATAGATGGGATGGGATTGATCCTTAACCTGTGATCTAACCATTTCTCTTCCCGCGGTGTGGCTGATCCTATCCCATCCCATCCTACCCAGTTAATGTGTATTCTTGATGATCTTAATCTGTCCCTCCATGAGTTTATATTTGGGATGCATCTATCTCCATTTACTTATAAATTATTCTTCAGGTTGCTAAGTATCTTGGCACGACATTCTTTATATTCTTTCATTATTTTCTTCGTCGTGATACCTCTAAAAAGGAAAAATGAGAATTCCGTATTCATAGCAACAAATCTAATCAAAATCGGTGCAAGGTCAATTCGAAATACACGCCTGATATCTAAGCAAACAAAGTCATATACCATCCAACAAATAAACCATCAAACTAGAATACACGCCTGTTATTATCTCACACAAAATTGTTGTTTGTATCAAAAAGGCCAGCGCAGAACTCAGTTCATGTACTAACAGTTTATGAAACTACAAGTTCAGATGTAACTTGAGTTTGTGATGTCTAATTGTTTGGATAAGAAGCTCAGAAAGACTGGTTTCTGTTCTAATGTAATTTCTGGTTGCCAGATGAAGACATCACTGTGAGAACATCTGTAACAGAAGACATAACACTCAAAGCAGCTTTCAGGATATCCTGTGAGCACCCAGGCTTTACAATAGCTCGGACCTGATAAAACAGCGACAAGTACACATTCAGTTAGTATAGTGTATTTAAGATAAAACTAAACATTTCTGTAGGAGTTTTATCACTGCGGCGGGTAATTTTAGCAAGGGAGATCAGACAAACTAATTCAGCCTGTTCTCACAACATGTTACACTGTTTAACAGACAAGAAAAGCAAGAGTATGCCCACCTTATCCAGATATTCTTGTAGTTTCTTGATGCGACCCATGTAATCCTGATCTTCAACACACAGAGATACAGCTTTGGCATCTGCACCGGGACCTTCAAACTGAAGAGGTCCAGGATTTCTGTAGAGATCATCCAATAGGAATCTACTGGCATTTTGTCTAAGTAGCCTGCAGTACATTAAGAAAGCTAACTATTATAGCTATTCTGAAGCTTGTGCAATCATTTCTTCTTAATTGTAATACTCACCAAGCATAGTTATCAAATACAGATGTATCAGACAAGAACCATGCAAGTTGTCATCTGTGAAAGAAGACTTACTCATAAGCTTTGCCTCTCAGATCCACAGTAGCTGGATGAATAGCAGGCTTTCCAATTGAGGAAGCCCCCGGAGTTTGAGACCACCGTTGTACGGTCATCATTGCCTAAGGTTTATCAAACAAAACCAGTAAACAACCTTCCCATTTGAATTTTGATTGGTACACACAAAAGAGTGACAGAATAAAAACTCAACTGTAATAGGTGCAGCACCACACTTCCACTTGTTCACAGGATTCTTCAGATTAGTCACAGTTGCCATGTACCCATTCAAACCTGCTGCAAGAATGTGGTAGCAGATATGTCCTAGAACCTGCAAATTTGTCGGAAAACAGAAAACTAATGATGGTCCCAAGAAAAGTAAAACAAATTCAAAACAAGGATTACTAAGGAATTTAACCTACATAGGCATAGTCACAATCAAATTTTGATGGCAATGATCCTCGAGCTTGGTAACCAAAGAAGTGGCAGATAGCATTGAGTTTTTTACCCTTGTAAGTGCCTGCTTTCTGATCAAAACAAGGAGACACAGTAAATAGAATTTTCATCATAATAAATGTTGGAATGGAGAACCATGTCCCTTCTTAATTATATCCCCATTATGAAACCCAGGGTTTGCCCGTTATTCTAAAAGAAGATAGGAAACCAAACGAACTACAAGAAAACACAGGAAAGCAAGCACATTAATTAATCAATAATAGAATCTATATTCAAAAGCTCTGCACTACTCTAGACACTTTCTGGATAAAAGAAAATAGCAAGGGTGTAAGGAGAGCAGAGACATGATTGTATGTTGTACCTGGCGCTTATTTATTTCAGTTTCCACAAGATGTGCCAGAAGTTTTTCTGTCTCGATCTAGAAGAGAAACCAAATGAGTAACCTAGATAGAATTTGAAAATTAAGTTAAGTATTTTCTTCATAATTATTTAATATTGTTACCTGAGATAACTGAGCAGAATCATCAGATTCAGGATGGAGGAGAATCTGCAATACATTATATTATTATCAAATTAGGTTGCAGACTGTATTTTGTAAGTAATGTAACTCAAAGGAAATTAGAACATACCTGTCTCTTGATAAAAGGTGGCAAGAAGTCAAACAAAGCATATGCCCAAGGTGAAAGCTGCGAAGAAATCTTATCGGCAGATACACCTTGCCTTAGCAAAGTATGAATTTCCTGAGGTAGAGAAGGACAGCGTCAACTAATGGGGTTATATTGACAAACTAAGACTAATGTCACAGGAAAAAGCTAAAATTTTAGAGGGTTGAAAAAGAGGAGACGAGAATCAACAAAATGAACACAGGACACCTATCTCTTTACAAGAGAGGTGACGGTAGGAGTTAGAAGAAGATAGCTGTGACAACCAAGTTACCTTAAGCAAAGCATACACTTCAGGAATGCTTTCTATAAGTCCTTCTGGCAGCAATATGACCCCATGGTTCTTATCTGGTACCAAAAGCTTTGTTAAGATTTAAAAATAAATTAAAATAAAATTTTCCAGCCAACAGAAACAGAAATGAGGATAATCAAAAACCTTGTTCAGCTCTGGCTTGAACTGCATCACAAATCTGTGTCGTCAAGTCAAAAAGGGTGAGCTTGGAGGCGGCAACCTCCTCTCCAAGTATTACCTGCAAAAACGAAATGAGGTTAGTAAGAGAGTATTCAAGGAAAGAGGACAGGTAATAGCATCAATAACACAGAACAAGATCGGAAAACTGACCATGTTGGGGTGAGACTGCAAGGTGCACTCTAAAGCAACGTGGGAATGCTTCCGGCCCATGAGACGGATAAAGTAGTAATACTGAAACATAATGATATTAAAAGAAAAAAAATCACCATCTTGAACTAGATAAATAAAATGACAGTGTGAGCACAGAGTCAAAGTGCAATCAGTAACACAGTCAATATTAGATTTTTCATACAAAAGGTTCTAGATATAAATGCCAAAAAAGTGGCATTGTATTAGCTCTTCATACAAAAACATTTCAGCAGACGTAGAAGTAGAAGAACCTATCACCTTCTCAGCAGAAAGAGCATCCGTGCACATATTGCTGATTAGTTGTGAATTGACCTATAGATGGGGAAGCACATTAGTCAGTAAATCAGATCTAAAGAGTAAATAAATCCTTATAAAAACTACTGGAAATCATATAACTAAAATCAATACATCCCTAATTAACAAACATAAAATATGAGAGAGTAAAATCAGCAGCTTATTGTAGTTCCCACATTTGAATGTACAAAGGAGCACACCAAAGGATTTTAAAACTACTTGATGGTACCTTGCATATGGTATCAAAACCAACATTTGTTTCCACGAATTGATTCTTAAGATCTCCATTCAATGTAACTGGAACACCAACCACCTAAAAAGTTCCACTTAGTTATTAAGCAGAAAACAACTCTACATATGTGACGCTACATTTCTAAAAAGAATATTAGCGAAAGCTCTTTTCAGGTTAAAACATTAGACAGTCTCCACTAAAAATACCTTTGTTGGACATTTTGCTTCAGCAAAAGTTTCAGCTAGCTGAGCTGCATCAGTGTTTGAAGTAACCCCTTCAAAAGAACCAGATTCTCATATTTAATAATAATCATGGTAATAATTTTTTGTATCATAAGGTGAAATACTTGTGCATAAATTTCACCTCCAATTATAACGAGGCCATCCAATTTCAAAGCATTGCATGCTGCAAGTGCAGCATTAACTTGCTCAGTTGTCCTGATCTGATCTTTTGTTCGTCCCAGCAGGTCATATCCACCTTGACAAGGACAAACATATTCAAATCTCATTAGTTTCCTAAGCGTCAGAAAAAAAAAATATCGAAGCAACAATAGATTCAAATGGTAACTACCTTGATTTTTGTAGCTTGAAAGACTTTCATCAGTTATCTCAAGAGTTTTTTGTGCAAATAAACCTTCTGAACCACCTGTTTTCAGCGTAAAGAATTTCCATGAGTTAATAATATTGTTTTCTCAGAGTATGTCACCATATTTTTCAACAGGGTTCAGTCAGTTCAAGAAACACAACAATATTCGAAAGCAAATGTGTCTGTATTTTGACTTCCTTGAGTACCCAACCACAGAAGGGAGAGCTCAATTCTAAATTTCAGGTAGGAATATAAAAACAGAAGAAATTTGGTAACCACTTCCTCATTTCAAAGAACAGATTTAGACTACCATAGAATAAGGAAAGACTATTTACCCAAAAATCCAATAAGTTTACTATTGGGGTTGTGAAGTTTGATAGCTTCATAAAGGCCCCAAATAACATTATGCCCACCAGGAGACTGCCTCCCACAAAACACTATTCCCACCCTGTCAAAACAAAGTCGATAGCAGTCAAGAGCAACTTCAACTTGTTATCAATTCTATAAATTACAAAAGCAATGCAGAAGAGATAATTAAACACACCTAACAGGAGGATGCTCAGTTATGATTTGGGCATCAGCCACCTTGGCAGTAGCCCGGAGAAAGTGAGCCAATGGTTGACCATAAGTGTGCGGAAATGATCTACTAATGGTATGGGCATCGGTAGGATCAGCAGCTTCAGCAGCATCACCAAATTCAACCCTCACAGTTTTTCCCTACAAAATACCACGACCAAACTAAATTAAGCAAGTTGTGCAACTTCAGCACTATACAGATTCACATCTTTTGGCATTAAGCCAAGATACAAGCCTAATTTAGTAACATAATAAATGCATATAGGGACAAAAATAGCTCAAATACTCGATTCGAGTGAAGCATACAGATAAACACAAGATCTAATCTAACCAGTAGATCTAGGCACAACTAAACAACGCCGGCCAGAGATTCGATCTCACACTTCGATTTCAATGAACGAAACAAAAGACGTAAACTAAAATAGAAATGTTTGCAAGATTAGGAAGTGAAAGAGAGAGAGAAAAACCTGGAGGCAAGGAGGGAGCTCAGGCTGGTAGTGAGATCGAAGTTTCTGGAGGTCGGAAAGTTCTCTGGGAATGCCGTAATCGGAGTCCATAATCGCGTCGTCGGTAGTTGAAGTTGTAGTTGAGAGTAAGGATACCTTTTTTAGGTTTTAAAAGACCGTTTTTATAGTGGGAAGGTAGATGATGGAGGCGATGATACCAACCAACTCTCCACTTCAAGCACACTTTTTTTCGTTTTTTTTTTTTTTTTTTTTACTCTTTTTTACTTATTTTCTGCTTTAAAACCACAGGCCCAGTATCCTTTTACCTTCCTGCCCTCGATATTCGAGTTTTCTTTCTTCTTCTACCCTATCACGCGAATAGTTTTTAATTATTATTAGTATTTTTAGATAGATATGTTTGTTGTTGAGAATAATTATTTATGGCAATAGAATAATTAGGTTTCCATTTCTCATCGGAATAGAATTTCAGCTTGCATATTATCAGGAATTTTACTAATATTATGTGGCTACGTACCATTTAGAAGTCGTATGATAATCTCTAAACATATGTTGAAAAATGATAGGAGGAATCGTGCACATTCACAGAATATGCTTCCATGGTTATTTATGTCTTTTCCTAAGTCTTACTTGCATGTCACTAAACAAAACCAAACTACCTCACCTACCACAGCCCTCACCTAACTCTCACCTTCACTAAAACCGTAGTCTTCATGCAGGGAGCATACTCTATATCTATGGATTTCTAATGCCAGTCCCTGTCATTAAGATAAAAAAGTCTCGGCATGGATGGATAACTATAGAAATCAAACAATATAAAAATAGTTCAACTTTAACAAAATCTGTGAGCTCTGCAGCAGATTCAAGATTTGAATACCACAAACCAGGACAATAAGGGGTAATAATAAATAATATATATATATATAATCATATTATAAGGTCTTAAAAGATTAGTCCATGCTAAATATCTTACAAAGATAAGAGAAAAGCATATTCAAAACAAAGATAAAGATCTATCAAACACGACCAGCCGTTTATGATTAAAGCATATACCATCCTCTCCAATCAAATTTGGAAGATGGGTACCAGCTCTAGAGAAAAAAGAGTCTCAAGTTATAACATGATAAACCAATTTCATCTTTGTTCTTGAAGCTTTGCATCTCCTGGATTTTAAGCCGGACATTGTTAGATGTTCACTTCCTGGTTCTCTTAGAGCCAGTTTTTCTGGTGCCTTTTCTTCCACTTGAACCAGTGGAGCTGACTCCAGACTTGACAGGGTTAGTTGGGGCAGATTGAACAGGCACATGATGCCCAGGAACCAAAGCAGGGAACCCAACAGCAGGGATTCTGTATTCAAAGATCAAAAGACCAATCAGCAAAAACT
The DNA here is from genome assembly GCA_031304145.1 of Cardiospermum halicacabum. NCBI lineage: Eukaryota > Viridiplantae > Streptophyta > Magnoliopsida > Sapindales > Sapindaceae > Cardiospermum > Cardiospermum halicacabum. The sequence continues at coordinate 2,292,210 of CM062394.1, forward strand.
GCAAATACAATCAAGCCAATCATACAGCAAAGTCATGCTTGTATGTAGACTATATAAGATAGTTCACCGGTCCAATCATATCATCTAATATCAGCATCTTTAGCCACATTATGACCATCCAATAGTAACATCAAATCATTACTTGACTCAGTTAAAAATTCATACAAGACATTGCATAAACAAAAATCCATACTTCAAAACACTGCACAGATGTATAAGTAGAGATTGGTGAATGATATCATTGCACAGATATATAAATAGACATTAGTAACATTGCACAGATGGGTAAACAGATATTGGTAATGTTGCACAAATGTATAAGCAGACATTGGTAACATTGCAGAGATGGGTAAACAGATATTGGTAATGTTGCAGAAATGTATAAGCAGATATTGGCAATGTTGCACAAATGTATAAGCAGATAGGTAAAATGGCACAAACATAACATATAAGCAGAGATAGGTAACGTTGAACAAATGCATAAACAGAGATTGATGAATGACACGAGGAAGGAAGAGGGATATACCCAAAAAGAGCACAGCAGACTCCTGCTTGGCCAAGGATGCACCAAATGCATTGCCCCTTTGTAAAGTAAAATGAAGAGCTTGATTCTCAGCAACAACACACTGAAGCAACCGCCCCAGTCTCCTACACTCACCTTCCAGATACTTACTCTTCATTTCTAGATCCTTCACATACATCTTCTTCCTCTCCCTTGATCTCATCGCCGCATCCCTATTTCTCACCTGCCTGCAATGCAAAACCGCTCAATAGAGTGACAGCAGAAATAACTAGAGTTCAATTGCACATTAAATTACATTACGAACCCGCTCCTTGTTTATCATCACTACACCACACTATTCCAACAAATATTTATCTTCAATTACACACTAAAATAACTAGAGTTCTTGTCTATCTCAATAGAGTGACAGCAGAAATATTTACATTAACACTCCACAAATAAATTGATATATGGAAAATTAAAATCTAAGTTCCTTCACTATCAATCAAACAGAAAGTCGCTAAATTGAAAATTATTGTTAGTGATACCTTCTCCGTTTTCTGGAGACGGGATCATCAGCGTCGTCATCTACATCGCCGTTGTTGCGATTTTCGTCGTTGGAGTTGTTGACCTCCGGTTCAACAGACACTTCTTTGGAGTTGTTCACCTCCGGTTCATCAGACGCCTTTTCGTCCTCCGACGAGCTAAGAGGGGCAGATTCGTCGGACAAATTGGGGCTTTTCTTGTCAGTAGGCGCCACGTCGATAGGTGATGCGTCAGAGAAGAAATTATCCAATAAATGTTCATTCGACGCCAGATCATCAGAAACAATCGGCGTATCACCGACTAGTACATCCGAAAAGTAGTTATCCAACATCGTCTGGGTCGGCTCCATATGCGCGCCGTCTTCATCGTTGAATAACATGTTTTCTATCTCCGCCACCCAATCCGAAACCGAATCGGCAGGAGAGTGATTAGAAAACGTCTCCGCTGAATCAAAATTGTCGGTGAAGAGATCGTTCCACTCTATTTCTTGATCCTCCATGACTACTGAACTGATGTCGTAAAAACAACTAAACGAGATTGAAAAAAAAAAAAAAGAAATAAAATAAAATTAAAAAAATTACATGTCAAAGAGGCAGCACACGATATGGGAGATTTTTATAGTGAGGAATGGAAGAACGCGCAAATATACTTCGTGAGCAAGTAAGGGAGAGTTCTGCGAAACCGTCAAAATTCCCACACGTGGAGGGAGTTTCTGAATTTCACAAAGTTGGGCTGTGTTCTAAAATAGGTGATCAGCCCACTGTGTTGCCATCACTCGATCAATAGGAACACAGATAGTGGACACGAGAATGGATTAGGAACGTGTACACGTGGCGGTATCTTCAATGGAATAATTTAGCTTAATGGAAGGAGCGTTTTCTTTTCTTTTTTTTTTCTTTTTTTTTTTTTTAAATTTTATTTTTAATAGAGTATTATTTTATATATATTGTTTTGTTCTTGTCTCACATCTTGTTTCGTTTTAATATTTATTTTTTAAATATAAAATTATTTAATATTTAATTACATATAATTAGATATTTAACGTTAAAATTAATTATTAAAAAAAAAAAGTATAGTGAATTAAAAAACGGAGATATATTATACATATTTTTTCTTTAATCTTAACTATATTAGCTACATTTCAATATTTCTAGTAGAGTTTCATAGACATAACTCATATTTATAATTGAATATTTTATAAAAATTTTGTGGAGACAAGTATGAGAATCTGTCAATAGTAAAAGCTCATGATCGGCATATAGTTCATCGTCTCGATACACTGCGCAAAAGATACAAATGTCTACATATACCAAAAGAAACGGTCGGCGAAGGCATCACTGCATGCACTGCAACCGAACCCAATCACAGTTAGCATCACTACACTCACTACATCCAAACCAATCACCGTTACTGGCATCAACAGATATAGCTATCAATGAATCTAACTTCTACCTGTATGATGCAGATATGAGAGCCTTCAATTTATTCCAAGTTAAAACGTAACATGAAGCAACAGCCAATGCACTACTCAGAGTGCATCAAAATGAGTCATTTGATCAAGATAACCTACTAGTTCGACAAAAAATCGGCACAATGACTAAATCATCATTTCTGATGGGAAACAAAGAATACGGTCCAAAGCTCAGCTAGTCTGTCGAGATATAACCTAATTTGTGTTAGAAAAATTGAAGCTCAAAACGCACATAATGCATATACTAAAGCTTGAGGTGCCTACATTAATCAGAAGGGAAATTGACCTCATTTCTACTTCAAGTAGAGATATATGCTGGCAATAAAGAAACATAGTGCTGAGTACTGGAGTATATATTCCTACAGGTTACATACAGAACTGAGAGTAGATTCAAGACCGAACACTAATTTCATTATTTATGGACAACCATAAGCATTAGTCCAATACTCATGCTAAGTACACTTTCCCTTTGCTTAGAAAAGGGAACACTGTTACAAGCTTGACAAATTTGTGTGTTCTGAAAATCTCTCTGTACATCTCATGCAATTCGGGAATTCCGTGATTGACCCTAAAAGCACGGCTAAAGAAAAGAAAAACAAAAACGAAAAGTAAAAGAAAATTAGAAAGAGAAGGTATACAGTTCTACTCGAAATGTAAAATCATGTCCCAAATATGACAATACTCTTATCTGTATTTTGCTGTGGAGCGCAACACCTATCAATCAATCTGTACTCTTTTTGCAGGAGAAACCCAAAACAGCAACCTACAAGCTGCTGTGGAACTTGGAATTTCAGGTTCAAATAAAGCAATAGCAACCCCTCACCCCAACCCCATGCTTGGACAACATCTCTACTAATGCCATGGACTATTGTGAGATCACACACTATCAATGCATAAAATTATGAAACTAATTATCATGCCTAAAGTCCCCATATCAAACAGAATGCACTAGATCAAAAGAGGAGACAGAACTGATAACACAACAATATTCAATGGGTGTAAGTTTCCTGTTAATACCAGTTCATGGACATATTCCTGGGTGAAGGATTTCTTATATGAAATGCATAAAACAAGAATCCTAAAATGGGGGCAAAGTAATCTACTACAATTAAAATAGCATGCATAGAAAAATACTCAAAGAAGACCATATGATAACCATCTACTGCTACTAGGTTCTTGAAACAAAACAGGCAATAAATGATTTGGGTATATATAAAATTTATTTTAGAACAATAACTGTCTGCCTTAGTAGATGAACAACATTTCACCAATTTGGAGCCATACAGAAAAGATATACAACAAAGCAACACATATACCTTAAATCATCAATGTCATCATCTCTATGATAATTGAAAGCTACTAAATCCAGAAGAACGAAGCAAACTCAAAGCACTCCAATGTTAACGAAAACTACTATCACAACAAGTTAAGCTATTAACCAAAAATCTAGAATTCGAAACACATCTGGAAAAACAAGCATCTGAGCCTAGGATTACCAATAAGGCTACTGGAATTCAAGCATTCTCCTCTTTTTCTCGATTCCACTGCTCTATTCTAGCTCTGCGCTCTTCACTCCCTTCCCTAACAGGACTCCTACTTTTCCTAGGAGTAGAATGCCTCCGTTTCCTATCCTCTCTGTCCCTGCTGTGCCTCGACCGCTCCCTATAATCTCTATCTCTTTCCCGCCTATCATAGTAATCTCTATCTCTATCTCTGTCCCTTCGCTGGTGTCGAGGACTCATACTCCTGCTCCTGCTTCGACTGACACGATATCCGCGGTACCTGCCAAACAGCTTCCTCCTCAAATCTCTGCCGATAAGCTTGACGTGCATGAAATTACAATAACCGCCGCGGTTGCAGTTATTTTCCTCGAATTGCCGACATGTAGCTTCCCGGAAGTCGGTGACTGGAGAGAAATCGGCGATGATAGGACGGCCAGAGTAGAACCTGCCTTGCAAGGCTTGTAATGCGGCGGCAGCCTGATCTTCCTCCTTAAACTGAACATAGACATTACCGATCATGTGATCGGCGAGATTATCGCAGACGTTCAGGCTCTCGATCTCGCCGAACTTGTTGAGCTCTTCAAAGATGTCCTCGTAAAAATCCTCGAAGTGCTCCTGGATCTTACGAGGGTCAATAGGCTGGCCTTGAGCGTCAACGCCGGGAGTGATCATGTCGGGTCGTTGGTACATGTTAGAGAGAAGAAGAGTCGGTGAAATGGTGGGCCGGTTGTGGAGGCGAGAGCATCGATCGCCGTGTCTGCAGGCGCCGATCTTAAAGTAGAACGGGCAGTTGACGCGGTCTTTCTCTGTGCCAAAGATAGACGCCAAGTGCTCCGCCATGGCTAGGGTTTCGTCGGACAACGCGCGCGAGAGAGAGATGGATATTCGAAGGTTCTAGTTTCCTGACACAGATTGTATTGATCATATATCTAGTGAGCGCGGTGCGTGACATCTACACCGTCCATTTTTTGACTTTCACTTTTCACTGCAATTGAAATTTGACTCCTATCGAGTTAGTTGGTCTCTATATTGGGCCTAATATGGGCCTCGTCTACATCTAACACGATTCAACATATATGCACTATTCAAAAGTATATTTAACTCGATTCAAATGATGGTCACATAATTCAATTATCAATTCACTAATCAAGTTCAAGTGTAAGGATTTCACTCAAAATTAGTTAGGAGCAACAAACAAATCATCATTACTAACATGAAGGGTTTTTTTCAACCATCAAATGTGAAAGCCACCACAAATGATTTTTTCCTGAGATACATGACAAGATAGAACTGAACTGAACAGCCAATTAATCTAGGCTTTAGAGATAAAAGCTTATCCCTGCATGGAGGACTTGTACAATACAAATACAAATACAAAGGTTTTGTAGAAATTCAATCATCTAGGCAGGCTGTTTGGAGGGAAGTTGCGTAAAGGGTTCTTCCGAAGTAACTCGGTTTCCCTGCCATACGAAAAAAGTTCATGATGTTCATTTTCTTCATATTCCATTAGAAAATATAACAAAAGGAAAGATTAGAGTTCTCAGTGTTTGATGTGAATATCAGAAGAGTACTTTTTGATATCTTGACCGTCCCCATGTTTCGCCAGAGAAGATGACGAAGAGTTGCCACCATCACCTTGAGCTTTTAGTTTGCTGGTAAGGTTATCAGAGATTGATTGTGAGATAAAATATAAGAAACATTTTCACACTGATTTACATAAGTCCACATGCTATCAGAAGATTCAAAAGACTGGAACTATTACTCACTCTGCCAATTCCTCGTCGACAAACACTTCAATACGGGCACTTGGAGTTGGCCTTCCAACTCTAGGTCCAGGCTTCTGCGGAATCTGAAAGAGGCAGCAACATCAGTGGTCAGATGCTGTGATCAGAGATACAAGGAAACGACGGCCTGAAACTAGCTAAAGTGAGAATACTTTGGAGAATATTATAACCTTGTATGATTTCCACTTAGAAGGTATTGCGTTGTTTTCTTTGTTCCTCTCATATCGGGTTCCTAGATTGTTCCAAGAACTATTTTCTGCTTTTGCTTTGTCTGGTAGATGACTCGATAGGACATTAATATCTGTATCTTTATAAACAGCCAATGGTACTCTTTGAGTCCTGCAAGAACAAAGTGAATGCTGAATACATGGATAGTTGCCAACAGCATAAAATATTAACTGTTATTACGTCACAGTTCTTAAGAAAATATGCAATTTGCTACTACCAAATGACACCTCAGATAGATGTTCAGATAGATGTTACTTACCAGAGTCAATCAAAGGAAAACTACACATTCTTTTATCCATACAAAAGAAAAAAGTCAATTAACTATGTAACTTAGTATTTATAACAAATCCAAGGATTCACAATCAATTATAAATGGGTGCAGTAACAAGGGCCAGGAAGAAAACAATGCTAAGAAATGTTTTCACTATTTCTAGAACAGAAGAATCATGTTCACAAAACTGCTAACATATGACGAGAGAAGACCCAACCAATAATAGTCTTACCCATTTGGCTTCAATTTTTTGCTCTGAGAATCAAGGTTGTGCATTGTCTGCCTACCTACGAAAGTATAAGGATGTTAACACAACAACATACAGAATTTATAAAGACAGCTCAAACAGTAGTACAGACAAAATACTAACGATTGTCTTCTCTGGCAAGGACAGTTCCAAAGCTTCTGACAGGCAAAAGATGTTCTTCCGAGTCCTCCTGTGAGTTTACAAAATAAAATTAATATAAATGATGACTTCACAAAAAATAATAAATGAAAGAATAGACTAGGAACATCAGCTACTTTTGGCTGTGCCATTGATCGAGCAAGAAATCTCTGGTAGGCATCCTTCAACTTCTCCATTGGTTGAGCTTCCCTGTAATATATATAAAAAGAGAAAGATAATGCTTTAGCCTACTTTCCCCAATCGAGAAAAAGTTACGGAACTTCTGGAACATTATTGAAGCAAAGTGTTTTCATGATTGACCATACTCTACTTAATTTGCAGCATCAACCTAAAATACTCCAAGCCCCAACTATAAGCTAATTTGTACACACTTATTTCTCAAGCACAGTCCGTCCCTCTTGAACCCCAATGCCGAGATTTTAAACACCAGCTCTATATACGATTGTGTACTAATAGCCCTCTTTGCTCACTATATACTCTTTCTATAACTTGTTAACCAAATTTACAGTCTAAGATGCAGATTACCTGGATAGGCCAAGATTGAAAATGTCATTTGCAGCTTTCATCTTGGAGTTAGATTCCAAGTGCAAAGCATAGCCTATATAGAAGATCGCATGGGTCTTGCCAATGTCATTAGCATCAAGGAAACTGAAAATTACCTCCGCATCTACACAATTTTCAGCCTGCACCAACATTCCTTACTAATAAAAACCACAACTAATTCAAAATAAGTGCTAAAAATAGAAATGTGAAGGGAGTCAAACCCACATATTCCAGCCAAACTTTAAGGTAGCGGACATCATCCTTGTAGCGTTCTGAATGCCAAAACGTGCGCACACATTGTTCATATAACACTATCAGTCCTGAGCTGTCTCCACCGGCCGGAAACGCCTCTTGAACCCATTTAATGCATCTTTGAAACACACAACGGTGAACAATGAAAACAAATCATTGGTTTTTTCTAAGACGCAGAGAGCAGCTAATTGTACATGAAAAAGAGGAATCTGAAATCATGGATTAGGAAAATTGACTCACTCAATCCAGGGTTGGAGAGGATCATCTCCTCTGTAGTCATCGATTGCCTCGATTAGTTTCCTGAAACACAAAATTGAAGAAACGAATTCTCAAAATAATAGATATAAATAAAAGAGCAGAAGCTAAAGAGGTGGAGAAGAATAACAAACCTCCGAGTTTCAAGAAGAGAATTCTTGAGATGATTGGTGTTGTGCGAAGCGAGAGCGTCATTAAGAAGACGAATGTTGCGACCTCTCTTTAAAGGCCTAACGTTCTCTTTGAAAAGTTCCCACTCGAAGCCAGTCTCTTGATTTGAAGCTAAAAACGCCGTCTCTGCATCTACTACACGCTCCATCGTCGCAGCCTCCAATTCTCCTCCGCTCATCGTCGTTCCTAATTTTCTTAAACCGACAAAAACTTTATGTTTCGAAATTTGAATAACCTGGAGCCAAGTAGCCGTTACGTTGTGTATTTATAAGCCCGATCTACCTTTAGTATTGGGCCTTTTACATCACCAGCCCAATAAATAAGTCGAGCCCAAAGTATGGAGAGGAGAGAGAGGAGATGATCACAGGAAAGAAATCATGTCAACTGTTGCTCAATTCCCGAATGAAATATTTGTCTTGAATTTCCGAAATCACACCTATTCCATTCTACTAAAGCAAAAGTACATAAAATTAAAAGGTATTACCGCGTCAAATATCAAATTTATTAATACCGCAATTAAAATATCAATAATATCCTTTTCAATATAGATAAATCTCTCTCTCTATTATATTAAAAGGAAAAAATTAACAAAGTCAATTAACCACGTGCTGACAAGTGACTTCATAAAAATGCGACACGTCATATTTTTTATAAAATTACTTTTTTAATCTTTAATTTTAATTAACTAAATTGGTTATTGCGACATTTCAATAAATCCCCACCTTTTTTACGGATTCGGTAATAAAGTTTAATATTTAATTTTATATTTACACTAATTGTTATTCCACATCGGAGATATAATTCACCGGTTATTTTTTCCATTACTATATAGAGAGATTTTTCTTCAATAAGTTTTCACATCGACCTCGAAGGAGAAATTATGCTTAGAGACGGGTTCTCCACATCACCTATCCTAGTTGGAGAACCCGCTCAATTATCACGAGACACGTGACATCATACATATCATTAAAAATTAAAAAAATAATAATAAATTTAATTGTGAACGTATTTATTTATCATCCTTATTTGTTCTTGTGGTCTCCAACTCCAACCACTCTTTATTTTATTTTAATGGTGAATGTTAATTGTTTTTCTCTCTCTTTATTTTATTTTAGTGGTGAATGTTAATTACTTTTCTCTCTTCTCCTTCGTAGAGATTGGTGTTGGTTTCTAATGGAATTGACATGTTTTTTTAATTTTTCATCATTGTTGAAAATAATTGTGTTTTAGTGGAAGTTGTTAAAAGTTGAAACTTTGTATTTTCTCTTTGAAAAGTTTTTTTCATTTATTTAATTGGTTGTTTATATTTTTATTAAAAATTGCTTCTTGTGGAGTTCAAAATTGATCTTTAATTCTAAGAGAGCATATTATACTAACCACCGAAAATAAATTGAAGAGTTATTAGAGATGGAGACGACGAGAAAGACGCGTGAAAGAAAGAATTTGGAGAAATCAATGTAAAAAAAGATAATAATAATAATAATAATAATAAAAATCATGAATAATGGGAGGAAGAAGGAGATCTGGTTTTAAAAGAGCATTAATTGATTTTTTATTTTTTTTTATTAATATAACACAATACCACGTGTCTCGTGATAATTGGGCGGGTTTTCCAACTAAGATAGGTGACGTGGAGAACCCGTCTCTGGGCATCGGTGCTCTTTGTAAATTAAATAGAGCTATTTGTCACTGGAGGTTTAAATATGAGTTTATATTATTTCAGTTTTTGAATTCAAATTTTAAATTTTACATGAATCCAAAATCTATATATTATTATATATAATAATAATTGAAGTTTTTTCATTATATATATATAAAATCTCTATCTCTATTCTCTATTCTCTGTTATAATAAAATGAGGAAATTAGTAAAGTCAATTAACCACGTGCTGACAAGTGGTTTTATAAAAAGGTGACACGTCATATTTTTTTTATAAAATTACCTTTTTAGTCTTTAATTAACTAAATTGGTTATTTCGACATTTCAATAAATCCCCACTTTTTCACTGATTCTGTAATAAATTCTAATATTTAATTTTATATTTAAACTAATTGTTATACCACATCTGAGATATAACTCATTGGTTATTTTTTCCACCACTATATAAACAGATTTTTTTTTCAATTAGTTTTCACATCGACCTCGAAGGCATTGTTGCTCTTTGTAAATTAATTAGAGCTACTTGCCACTAGAGGTTTAAATATGAGTTTATATTATTTCAGTTTTTGAATTCAAATTTAAAATTTAAAATTTTACATGAATCCAAAATCTATATTATCATTATATTATTATATATAATAATAATAGAAGTTTTTTCATATATATATATATATATTATCTCTATCTCTATTATAATAAATGGAGAAAATTAACAAAGTCAATTAACCACGTGCTGACAAGTGGCTTTATAAAAATGCGACACGTCATATTTTTTATAAAATTACTTTTTTAGTCTTTAATTTTAATTAACTAAATTAGTTATTTCGAGCACAAAATTTATGTAATTTATCTGATAAGTTAAATAATTACATTTTCTTTTCTTAGAGCAACAAAATTGCAAATACTAATATTGTATTGATTTTGATGAAGGGTATTTCACCGCGAGTTGCACCGAATGAATTAAGAATAAGTGAGAGTGAGATTCATAATGAGTTCACTTAATTTTGTATGATTTGATCTCAATAACACAAATGACTAATAATGGAAAGAGATTCATATTTAATTAGATCTGTTTAGTCTTTTTTTCATCTCTTGGATTTCATTTGCTTTTATTATTTTCTATTTTATTGTCAGTTGATTGAGACATCATGTGATATATTAATCGTTTTGTGAGAGACTTTACATTTGATTATTTGTTATTTGCCAAAATTTTTCAAAAAGACATGTTTAGTGTATATTTTAACACCCGTGTGTACCGCACGGGTCCAAAATTCTAGTTTATAAAGAAAATCTCAAATCTAATTATGGAGGGTGAAGAGAAAGAAAATATATGTTGTATTTTATTTTGAAATCTCGTTAAACAGCAAAGATGTCTAAAGGTGCGCAACCAGATTCTCCGAAAGTTTCATTCTTTAGTTACTCAAAAAACAAATCATGTTTAGGCTTCCAAAGTTTTGAGTGAAGAGCAATGTCATGGAGACATTAATTGATAAAGTAGATGTAAACTGAATTCGTGCAAGAGTTTTGAAATTTATATGGTACATGAAACTGGAAGACTAATATTATTTCCGTATTGTTCACAATCCTGACGCTCACTTATTATCTTATTATCGTCGTTTGAATTACTTCCGTGGATCTTTTTCATAATATGGTTTAAGAAAGAAATCAAACAAGTTGAGATAATAAGAGAAAGAATTTTATTAAAATTATAATACTAACTTTTTGATGCAATTATATCAAGGATATAATTGGAAAGATATGCGGTATTTAACATTTTGACATGCGGTATTTAAAACTTTTGAATTAAATTAATTTAATTAAAATATTAATTTTAGATGTCCATTTCTATATTTCAAAAACTATTATATTTTGATAAAATAAAATTTTCATTCATTAGGAGAAGAAATATACTCTCTTCGTTTTAGACTTGTACACTCTTATTAAGAAAAAGTATAAAATGACTATGTTATACTTTCATTATCACTAAGATATTAATTTTAAGGGTTATTTCCAAAAACACCAAATTTTTTTAAACGTTTCACTTTGAGTACTCGATTTTGAAAACTTTTGGAAAACTACCCCAAAATCAAAACCACTAGTGGTTTTGGTATTTTTATGAGTGGTTTTGGTGTTGTATGAGTTATTTTGAAATTTTATATGTTTTAATTTTAATGTTCACGAAATTGGCTGAAATTATTTTATTATTAGTTTAATACTTTTATTAAAAATCATAATAAAATTTAATATTTTTTTCAATATTATTTTGTTAAAATAGATTAATATGGAAATACAATGAGTAGTATTTAAATATATCAAATCTATTAGAATAATTGATTTTTTTAAAAATATCTTTATAGCACTTAAATTGAGATAAAAGTATTAAAAAAATCAAAATTACTTAAATATAGATAAAATATTAAAAAGAAAAAGAATTGGCACCTTAATTTTTTACTTTATCAAATTAGTATAAAAAATAAAAACACCATAATATGGTAAAATTTAAAAAAATAAATTTAAATCATCTAAAAATATTAATTAGTGTGTATATTGTATGTAAGGGTATTGTGGTCAATTTACATCTTTTTAATCCATACCATACCATCAATCCAAACAAAAAAATTGATTTTACTGTACAGAACTGTATCGTCCATCCAAAAAGAATTTTAGTACCTTACGAAACAATACTAAACGAAACAGTAGCGTCAAATCATCCAAACAAAGCCTAAGGGAATCGCACCATACGCACTTATTGCATTTCTGGCCTAACCAATCGAGATATTAAACCATGGATTGTAAGAACTTTGTTCGGTGATGAGACTGTGGTTAATGATGCTCGAGTTAGTAATAATCATGTCATTGGGGACATAACTACCTCTCTTGATGATGACCCTGATGAGGAGGTTGGGATTGCTAGTTTGTATTAGGAGTAATAGGCTAGTCTGCTGATGATTGCCCTTGTGAGGAGGTTGGGATTGTTGGTTTCTGTGGGGAGTAATAGGCTAGATTTCTGCTGATGATTTCCCTGATAAGGAGGTTGGTATTGCTGGTTTGTATAGGGAGTTGTAGCGTCGAACCCCCGTCCCGGTTGAAAACGTAGCGGGTGCCCGAACCGCCACATTAACGATGCAGTTGCGATTTTACCATTTAGAAACATTTCAAAAGTCTATCACTTTATATGATATTTGTGCAGAAAACGAATAAAGATGTTACTTTTTTGAACATATGATACGTGGTTTAAATCATACATAGATGATATTTAGAAATTCCAAATGAATAAAACATCTTTTACAACTATACTTCAAATATATTATAAGCTCATTTACAAATATGATAAAATTCTAAAATACATGTAACTTCACCATGAAAGCCCAAATACCACATGCCTTGTCGATCGAACCTGAAAACATAATTTACGGGGAAAAAGAAAAAGAAGAAAAGGTCAGGCACACGCCTGGTTCGCATCCCATGTCCCAAACAAGCACACGCAAATGCTCTTACCTTTCTGTCGATATGCAATGCTTTAACACACAATGCAATTCTAATGTGAGCATCTCTAAGCTCACCTTAACTCATAGAAGTCAAACACAACCAATTCCTAGCAATCAATCATGCTAGTGTATCATTCGAGGCATGCTATGTCACACATTCATGCTCATTCTATGGTTTACCAATCTTTGAGATTAATCTCATTTCTCATTAACGTTAACCATATGTATCCATCAATCAATAATGCGATCAATACAACAATCGAGACAATCGAGCCAATCAAGACAATCATTTCAATTAAGTCAATCAAGACGATCAATTCGATTATGTGAATCAATACAGTTATCTCATGACGATCAATCATTACAAAAGACTTGTGAGCCAAACTCCACTTAGTCCAAACAACTCAACTCAAGGAGATCACTAATCAATCCGACAATCGAAGATTTCAATCTTTAATCAATGGGGTTAAATCAAGCCACGATTATATTCAATTTTCAGGTTTTAAACACATTACCAAACTATTTCGAATTGCCTACCGATTTATATATCGAATTACAATTCGGTAACACATGAAATGCAATAGTACGTCCCTGACCGAATTCAATACCGAACTGTATGCCGAATTACAGTTCAGTGACTCCAATGCATGACTCAAAACGCCTCTTTCCGAGCTCACTACCGAATCGTATACCGAATTACAATTAGGTAACACACAATTGAAAGACAAACCCTCTGACCGAGCTACATACCGAGCTCCCTGCCGAATTATAATTCGGTAACCCGTGAAGATGAAAAATATGCTCTCTGACCGAACTCGATACCGAACTAGACACCGAATTACAGTTCAGTATCAAATAATAATTAAAAGATACAAGGTCATTTCTTGAACAAGAAGCAATCAACAAATTGACCACATTGCAAGTTCTCATGTTACAAGACTTTATGGTTTTTAAATACCTTTAAAGATACTTCGTCGACAAGATATTTGATAACAAAATAACTTTTCAAAAATGGTCACAAGTAGGTGAGTTTACTAGCAGTTAAATATACTCGTGAAAGATTCAAAAAGTTTTGGAAACGATTCAATCAAGAGGTTTTTAATTCAAGAATTTCGATTCCTAAATATAGGATGTTTCATACATTTAAAGAAGATTAAAATCCTTACAATATCATTGATTTATTTCTATAAATTCAAAACATATAGTAATTAAAGGACATCATCACAAATTCACAGCAACAAACGGGACTCAATTTGGAGTCCGGATACAAAACTTATACTAGTTACACGTATTTTTCCAAAAGCTGAAATTTACGAATATTTGAAGGAGATTTAAAATCTGGATATAAATATGACCATATTTTCAAATTCTGAAGACATAGTTAGAAAATAGACTTAAATACGAATTCATAACCGCAAACGGCACCTAAATCGGAGTTCAGATGAGGGAGAACGAAGACTGACAAGTTGGAAAGGTAATATTGTGGCGCTCTAGGAGTCCATCCGCGGGCAGCGTTGGCTGGCAGGGGACGAAGGAAAATTGGCAGCGAATGACGCGACGCTTGCTGTCCTCGTTGGCTGCCACCATCCGCTAGCAGCGGACAAGGAAAACTTGGCAACGGACGTGCCCTGTCTTGGGCAGAATAGTGACACTTCTCAGGTCACCATCTGAGTGATTTGCTCAGTTTCAAAACCCGACCAAACGACATCGGAATGCAACCAAATTTTAAACACATCATCTATGCATATCAAACAATACATACAAACAATCCATTTGTCAAGAGACCCAACCATTTGGGCGAACGAAGCTGAACAAGATGCCTATTTGGTCAACTTGTTGCAGCTGCAACACAAGACAACAATTTCCAATTTTCAAGTTCCTACTTATTCCACCCTTCCAATACCAATTCAAGTAAAACCAACATTTACCAACCAAGTTAACAACAAGTTGATTATTAGACATTCAATATGATTCCCCAATTCATAATTTAGCCAATTAAGCTAACAAAGACCCATTTAAACTTGACAAAAACATATTAGGATCACACCACTAGACAAGAGTATTGGACTAAGGGTTGGCTCACTAAACAAACATTCCAAAGTATCAAGATTATGCACAAGACATGTCATGATCTCTTAGTCAAGTTCATTAGTCATCTTGATTACCAAGCATGTTCATATCAATTCCAAATTTCCAATATCCATAACAATGTCATTTTGTTATGAAGTTCATTAGGAAGTCTTTCCTACTACCTAACCAATTTCCTCATCAAGTTATCATCAAGTTCAAGTTCAAGTTTAAGAACCTTTTCAAGTTCATTAGCAAGACAATATCAATACATCATCAAGATCATCATCAACGACATTTCAAGTTCAATATGAAGCAAGTTTAAAATATTGCAAGTTCTAAACAATTCAAGTTCCGAAACATTTGAAGTTCAACATTCAAGTTCAAACAATCCAAGTCGAAATATTTCTAGTTCAAAAACATTTGACAAGTTAAGTTTCCATAATATATGACCAACCAATTTTAAATACTCAACAATCAAGTTCAATAGACACATTACTCCATTTTTAAGTAATCGCCCTTAATTCTAGCTTGATTAGTGAAAACGGGACGTTAGGGTCGAAGCCATCGTTTTAGAGCCAAGCTCTCGTTGGGGTCCGAAGACCAATAATCCGTAGAGCCGATTTACTCTCCCTCGAGTCGATCATCTACCTTTAGATTCGTTCGTTAGGCCAAAATGCTGTGGTGCCGTCACACCCGTTAGGAGTCGTCACTCAATTCGTTCATTTTTTGCCCCAATGCCAATTTATCGTTCATGTATACACATGTTGAGAATTCTCATTTTTCCTTATGGCATGCCACTACATTCGCTAACTAGCTATAATAAGGGCAATTATCCGTTTTAGTGATTCAACCACAATCACACATTTATCCTTTCTTTTATAACTTTCGTTTGCACATTTGACCTCTTAGAGGTACCAAGACAACATTGTCATTTGAAATCGTTTAGCCACAAGGCGAACACATATGCACTTTCACATAGTCATAAATGCAATATGTTCATAATTATCAAGTCATGTAACAACCAACATGTCTTACCAAACACATGTCAACACCATTTCAAGCATCCACAATCAAGAGCGGAAAGATAAGTCTCTAACCTATGCCCTTCAATATCCGCAAACAATGTGGACTCGGTCCACCCAAAACTTCAATTCCCAAAGCATCGCCTAGCATGATTCTACATGCATTACATACATGCTCTAGCGTCTTAACATGCAAGTATGCTCATCATATCAACTTTTGGTTGGTTATCTTATTTAACCAATTTCATGGCATAATTACAAGTAAACATATATTCAATGCATCAACCAATAACAAACAAGTGTATAGGGCTAAAAACGGAAATACGAACCTCCCATCCGTCGATCCACAAGTTAGAAAGCCGCTCCCGTGAGGGTTTCCACTTGTTCTAAGCCATCACCAATATACAACTATCACATTACAACCATAATATCATCACAATCATAATCACAAGACTCCAACACAATTCAATCATCACATAACATAGCTATTAAGGGCATTAACACAAATAGATGAGATTAGGGTTCTACAAATGGGTTGGAAATAATCCAAAATCATTTATTAACATCCTAGGATCATTATTTAACAATATTTATCCAACAAAAATCATTTCTCCTCAAGCAATAACAAAACAACAATAGTGAAAATTAGGGCTTTTAACATCTAAACTCTAATGGAAGCTATGGCATATGTTTAACACTTAAAATCAACTCAAAAACAATTTATAAGCATCATGAAACAAAACCCATATCATTAATTCAAAAATCATCAAGTGTAGAGAGAGAAGAGATTTTTACCCATAAAAAATATAGCTTTCAAAACTTCCAAATAGAATTTAATGACCTCCTTGAATGTTGTTGATGAAACTAATGTGAAAATTGATGGTGGTTGGAGTGATTAAATGAGAGAAATAAAAGCTAGAATTTTGGCCATGGAGAATAGAAGGAAACGTATGAGAAGGGGGAAGAAGAAGAATAGGGGAGAATGAGTGAGTGTGGTGGTGGGTGTGTGTTCTTATACACACATGTGAGCTTTAGTTTTAGATTGGGCCAAGTTTGGGCCCAATCTAATTCCGAGCCCGTTTTCCACCAAAACTCAATTCCGACTTTTTTGTACTTCTCCAAAATTTATTTTCAAGTTTTGAATTAAAAATCACCATCGATTTCAAAAATCTGAATTTTTCCGCTAAGAGGGGCAAAATTGTAATTTTACCAAAATTTGACGTTTAGATTCAAATTTCATACTTTTTCACGTCCAAAAATAATTTTGACTCCATGCTTCCAATTAAATCGAGTTTTATCCTAAAAGCCCAATTCTGATTTCAAAGTCCGTTTTTGAATATTTAATAAAGGTTTTTGATCCTAGTATTTTCTTTTCAAAATAAATTTTCTAATCTCATCATTGCCCTTTATAGTATTTCAACTTATTCCGAAGTGGAATGTATCGAAAATCAAACATGTAAGAATTTCAAATTGGCTCTAACTTCTAGACCCAATTTGCGAACGTTACAGGAGTAATAGGTTACGCGAGGAAAAACAACAACTATCATATGGGGGGAAGCCCCCCGAATTTTTTCTTCTTTTTGGATCACTTTTTGAGCTCATCAATTTTAGATCATCAAACTTCTTTTTGGATCACTCTTTGAGCTCATCAAATTTAGATCCACAAACAAACAATTGATGAGCTCACATTGTGATCCGAAAAGACGAAAAAATTTTAAAGTGCTCCCTCGGGTATGTATTCTTTTTTTCTTTGTTGAGTATTTATAGGGGGAAATTTAATTCAGCTATGTAATATTTGTACTACTTTTTTCATAATAAAATTCTCTATTATGTCTTGTTTTGAGGTCGTATGCATCATTGGTCGAACATCGTTAAATCTTTGTATTATTTTTTCTTATTCTATATTTTTTGTGATTATATTATGTAACAATTTGTATCAAAGTAAAATTTGAGTATTTTACACACGATCTATGATTAAAATGACAACTCCATTTTTTTACGTTTCGGACCTGATCTCAGTCAGCGACTTTCAGTGGACTGCTACATCAAAATCAACAAATGGGTTTTGAAGTCCAGATTTGCAGGTCTTGCTATTACATTGGTTATACATGTCAGTGTGCAAAGAAGCTGTGCTAAAATGAAGTTTTTCTGCAAGTTGGCCAATGGAAAATAGATACTTATAAGAAATTAGATTCTAAATTATTTTATTTCCTAATTAAGTTTCTTTTCTTATTTATCAAAATTTATTTTATTATTGTATATAAATATACATATACACTAAAAATTAATATGAAAAATAATTTACGTAAACAGAATACTACACATTTTAAAGATAATATAAACATGGTATTTGATAACTTTAATGACAAACTATTAAAATATACTCCTACATGTGAATTATTATATAATAAAAATAACTAAAGTTGAAATGAGATATTGCTACAACCATAGATCATCTCGTAGATAAAAAATAAAAAAGTAAAATCAACGATGGCTAATAATTTTAAAATCTTTGTAAAACTTCATAATTAAGAAAAAAATTACTTGAATATATTACATATTTCTTTACCAATCTTATTTTTATTTACTCTCTCATCAATACTCTTAATAAAGGAATATTATTGTTAAATAAAAACCAATATAAATAATATTAAGAGTAATGTCTTCCAGTTTCTATCCTCAATTAATCTCTTCTCATAACACTATAATACTAGAGGGACAAAATGCATAATTCAAACTCTCTGTTATATATATAAAAAATAAATATTAATTAATAATTCATAATTAATTTTAAAATTAGCCGTTTTATTTTCTTCTTTTTTTTTCATTTAATTTTTTTTATTAAACAGATATAATATATCATCCCCTCCCCATTTTTAGTTGCAATAATCAAATTAAAAGTTCAAAAGGGGTAGATATATGATTTCAAAATTGAAATTATAAAAATACATTGTACATATATTACTGTTTAATTCGAATATGTATTAAAATACAAAATATAATTTTAAAAGTGTACTCTACCATAGAACCTCGATAAATGAATACCTTTGGGACAAAAAAAATATTCGTTTAGCGAGATTATTTATTTATCGATTAATGAATAAAATATTTATTTATCGAAAAATGAATAATAATTCATTTATATGATAATTTTAGTTTTTTTATTACATAATTTTGTATTAAATTCAAATGTATTTAGAACTTGAACTTTAATTACATGCATGTTTTTAGAATTCTAGATTAATTAGTTGTACATGTATGCATTGACGTCGTTTCTATTCTAGCATTAGGGGTGGGAATAGGCCAGGCAGCCTTTCAGGGGTCTACAGCCTGGCCTATATAAGGCCTAGCCTGGCCTAGCCTATTTAATAAATAGGCTAGATTTAAATTTTTTCAAAAGCCTATTTAATTAAATAGGCTAGACTCAGACTATAGTAAAAGCCTTCATAACTTAATAGGCCGGCCCATATATTATTTTTATGTAATTTTATTTATTAAATCTGTTGACATGTTTGTTTATAAGTTTAAAATCCAATATTTTATTTATAAATATAAAACCCAAACTTTATTTATAAATATAACTAGTTATTTATGGGCTTTTAAACAGGCTTTCAGCCCTAGCAGACTTTTAAATAGATCAGGTCAGGCCTATAATGCAAGCCTTTCATAGGTTTGTAGGCCAGGCCAGGCTCAGGCCAGAGTATTAGAATACAGGCCGGGCCTATTTAACCAAAAGCCTGGTCTGGCCTGGCCTATTCCCACCCCTATCTAGCATTTTGCAGATGCTTGAGGTTGGCTCACCAAATCCAGAAAAAATAAATATTTTGGATGCTATTAATTTCACTACCATGGCTTGGACTTTTGATGTGACAACAAAAACAATAGCAAATTGTTTTCGGCACTGTAAAATTCGATCAGAAGAAGTTGATGTTCCTGAAGTTGAAGATGGCCAATTAGAGCAAGATATCCAAGATTTAACCAAACTTCTTTCTAAATTGAACTATAGAAATGTGATGGATGTTGAACATCTTCTGAACTATCCTGAAGAGAGTAATGCGGTTATGGAATCTCCTACGGACTAAGAATTTATTACATTTGTACTAAATGATGAGACAAATGATCCCGAACCTGACGATAATGTCCCTATACCACAAGTGTCCTCAAGAGAAGCTTTTCAAGCTATTGTCACTATACAAAATTACTTGGTGCAACATGATCAAAATATTCCAGAAGTGGTGCATGCTTTACACAAAATCAAGGATAAGATACAATTTGGGGGAGGAAAAAAGCAATCAACTTTGGATGCATTTTTCAAAAAAATATGACTTATTAATGTGCTTAAAAATTATTCAATGGATGAAATGTACACATGATATATTATATAAATAAAAATGTATTGTTTGAAATATAGTAATTATTCATTTATATTTACATAGGGACTATATATACTTCATTTATATTTATTCGTTAATACATTAAGCGAGGTTATTCGTTAAGTTTATTAGCCCAAGTCGGGACCGAAGAAATTTATTCATTAGACGAGATTATTCATTTACCGAATATTCATTTATCGAGATTCTACTGTATATGTAATACTGCAGTACATTACATTTTCAAAAAGTGCATTACAATATATAATCACATCTTAGGGCTCGTTTGGTACACGGGATAAGATTAGATGGGATGAGATTGGATTACTTGGGATGGAACAAAATGAGATGAGATTTGATAAATTTATAGCTATATTTTATTTGGTGTTACTTGGAATGTGTTTAATATATAGAAGGATAAATGAGTTATTATTGTGGTAAAAATAAATAAAAAATAATTAAAAAAAGAGATAAAAGAAGGGAAATGGAATTACTATCATTTATCCCACATTACACATGTAATTTATTATAATAACCTCATCCTACTATAATTAATATAATAAAGTAGGTGTTAGTGCACTAAATATGGAATGGATTATCACATCCCATGCCTTTAGTAGGGCACCAAATGGGTCCTTAAAAGTTAAATTTGAATGTAAATTCACACGGGAGATTGAGTATGTTAACAGCCCAATAATAAAGTCCAGCCCAAAAGTGTTGAGATGAGAGACGATCGCAGGAAAAAAGAATCATGTCAACTGTTTCTCAGAAATGGTAGAACTTATCCCAAAATTGATGATTCCATTCCATTGAAGAAACCAATGAGAAAAAGAGAACTTCCACGGAATGGAACACTAAACACCTGTCATGTCGCGAAATTATTACTCCCCTAAAATTCCAAGAAGGGACAATCAAATACCTTTGAAATTTCAAAAACATATGGGCATTTTCGTAAAAGCAAGCCGCGTGCATAGTAAGCTCTCTTCATTCACTCCTATTGAACTGATCAAAAGGAGAGAGAAGACAGTTTTGCATAGTTTCCAGAGAGATCCAATGGCTTCTACATGGACGACAGCGGCAGCTACGAGTCTCCCTTCAATAAGAAGGAAAGGAGGAGATCCGTGTGGATATTTTCTTGGGATGCAAGCAGCGCCGAGAAGAATAAATCTGACGGTGAAGGCAACAGGAGGAGGAGCGGGAGCGGCCAAGTTCAAAGGGACTCGCATGAGGGAGAAGCAATTGACGGAGATGATTGAGCAGAAAGTGAGCGAAGCCAAGCAGGTTTGTGAAGGAGACGAGACTTCCGACGAGTGTAAAGTTGCGTGGGATGAAGTTGAAGAGATCAGTCAAGCCAAGGCTGATTTCAGGCGCAGACTCGAGAAACAAGATCCTCTCGAGTACTTCTGCCAGGATAATCCCGACACTGATGAGTGTCGTGTTTTTGAAGATTGAACCCGAAAACAAACGCTCTCTCCTCCGTGTATTGTTTTGTCGTCACTAATGTATGTTTGTGATCGTGATATATAATTAAACAACTACTTGCTTTGTCCCATTCAAACATCACAATGTCCTCACATGCGAATTCACATAGCACTCACAATCACTTCAGTAGGATAAATGCAATAAAGACGAGTAAGCAACAGCTGATATTAGATAATATACTACTACAGGACAGAGAGTTTCCAAACAAAAACACATCAGTAGAACTCAAAATAGCTTAAACAGAATTCACAAAAAAGTTTCCACTATAGTAATCATCAGGTATAACAAAACTCATCATCCTACACGAATTCCAGCAGGTCCTCTACTCTTGCATGTTGTCTTCATTGGAACCACCTTTGACATTCACAGAGAAGTTATATTCCTGGTCACAACCCAGATAAGAATCACACATGAAATAGAGTGTGTATGATTTCTTTCCAGGTTCTGCTGGAGCAGCAAACTCCAGCTTTACCTTCGACCTCCTTTGCAGAGCCACCCGCTTGATTGCAAGCAATTGATTACTCTTTGTGTCACCCACGACGAGCCACCACCCTTCCTCTTTGGCCTTGGGAAACCTAGGAGCATCCACGGGTCCAACCTCTGTCCTCCCCTCTAAATCCCTTTCCAGATTGACAAGCAATGTTATATCGTCTCCAGCATTTACAGTCTCACCATCCTGCACCTCATATGACATATCTATGTTTGGGAAACGGTTGCAGAACTTAGCAATATCAAGTAACTGAGAATCAGACATCTGCAGCAGTTCCTGTCTCTCATCATCTTCCATCTCAACAAGATCAAACACAGTCTCTATATTCTTTGGATGTTCTTGGCATCTCTTAGCCAACTCTTTTGTGAAGTGCGGGAGCTGTAGAAGCATAGAATCCCTTTCCCAAATGCCCTGTGTCACCATTTGGCTAACTTCCATAGCAAGAAGAGCAAGGTTCAACCAACCATTACTGGAAATAACATCGACCATTGCTAGAACCAATCTACTGGCAGAAAGAAGCACCTCTCGCTGGTCTAATGCTAGGCTTCCACCAACTTGTTGTCTAGAGAAGTGGGCTTGAAGAAGAGCATTTGCCTTAACATGTGGGTCGGTGCTTCTAGGATTCTCAAATGAAAACCTCTGATGGTTGATTAACCTTCTTACAACATCTTCTTCCCCAGGTCGTACAGGGAGTTGTGCATATTCTGAAGCTGAAGCAAGAATCTCTAAGAGACCTTTCATCTTTGTCTTTGGTGTCAGGGAAGAACTGAAGCGTTCTATAGTAGTGTAACTGAGGTAATAATAAGAAGCTATCATGCCAAGATTCAAGGACATCAGGTCCATGTCATCTTCTTCAATACTGATACACTTGCTTGTTTCCAGATCAGTCAATGTATTTTCAACAAGCTCTGAGAGATGATCTGAGAGATGTCTGTGGCTTACACCCTGAAGATTGTAGTAATTTGGATTTTGAGTGAGCCTCCTGTACATCAATGTCCATGTAAGATAATCCACAGCATCTTGCTTGTTTACAATAACTCCATTAACAATTTCAGCATTAAAGTTATCATGTAGGAAATGATGCAGATGACTTTCCACAGGAAAAGCTTCACACAAGAACTTCATGTAGTATTCTTTTCGGGGAGCATGACACAGGATCACAGCTTTCCCTGAATCATCAAGCAGAGGTCGACTGGCATGACCCATCATCTGTAGCAGATCAGTCACAGGATAGTCAGTGTGAGCATTTTCCTGGCCATCATAATATTGGGTTCCCATAACAACCACCAAATGTGCCGTCAAAGGCAATCCCCAGCACATTGAACTACTCATAACACAAACTTTAATCCACCCAGCTTCGAACAGCTGAGTTACAACTTCTTGATCCAAACTGCTCAATCCCTCATGCAAGTAGCCTACTCCATAAATTAAAGTGCCCCTCAATGACTCTTCTCTAATTTTACTGACAAATGGCTCCAGCTCTTCAGCGGAATGTAAGAGAAAAGGTGGTTGCTTATCACTCTCTGTACTTGAATATGTGACCAGATCCATAGCAGTAAGTCGCACATACTTTCTTGAGGGGACAAATACAATAGCAGGCTTTTCATTCTTGGCATGTTGGACTATTGCAGTGTATGTCGGTTTTGTCATAGCCTGCATCCTTGCTTCGAAATTTGCAATGTCCACACCTTGAATGTGTATTTCCAAAGGCACAGGACGTACCCCCGGAGGAAAATTGAAAAGACCATGTGAAGTAGCCCCTATCCATTCCCCAAGATCCTTGGCATTTGCAAGAGAGGTTGACAAAGCCACCAAACGTATTTGGTTCTCAACCTGACTGGCAATGTATCGCATCCTAGAAACAATAACCTCCAAGATAGGACCACCTTGACCCCCAATCAAGTGGAGTTCATCTATTATAAAAAGGCTAACCTGCTGAACATACTTCCTCTGCTTCCAGCGCCGGGACAAAGCATCCCATTTTTCTGGAGTACTAATAATAATCTGACTTTTCTCAAGTAGCTTAATGTCAATTGAAAATTCCCCGGTTAACTCCACCACCCGTAATCCAAGACCCTTATTGAACTTCAAATCCCATTCACGGAAACGTTGTTTCGCGAGAGCTTCAATAGGTGCTATATATACAACCCGCATACCACCATCAGATGCCTTTTGATGATTCCTTAGAATGGCAAACTCAGCACATATTGTCTTTCCACTCCCAGTTGGTGCAGCAACCAAGACATTGTCATCTGTATTATACAACACAGTAAAGACTTGAGTCTGAACAGGATTGAAATGCTTAAAATCCTGATAAAGAGCTTCATATGATGGATTTCGCAAAGCTGTCACAGGAAGAGGTTGCAAGTCCAAAAGTTCCGTTGGAGGAGGATACTTTTCAGGCAAGATTAAATGCCTGAAAGACACAGGTAGAACAGTTTGTGAGCCAATCCACTTATCTGAGACAATGCGGATGAAGTACTGAGGTGGCAATGGCTCGCATATTGGCACAGTGAAGTTCAATGTATGATCATCCTCTATGTATTGCTTCTTCAACAGAAAATATTCATGATGAAGTATCTTTTCACCATCATTATCTTCCACGATGATCCAAAAAGGCTCAACATATCCATGAACTTTGTCCTCCCACTGGAAGTCTGGAGTTATAGTAAGTTCAACCCTCAAGACAGTGCGAGTTATTGGCTGAACATGTACCGCAAGGTTTAGCTTTGGGAACTGGTGAATGAACTTGTGAAGGGTTCTTCCCATCTTTGGGTAGCGAATGAGCTCTCCAAGTTCCTGTGAGGATAAATCATAATACCTGTCCCAGGCAAAATCTTTCTTCTCCAACTTCATCAAAATTTCATTAGGGATTCCATTGAATTGGCGCAAAGGCGTTTGGACACTCCACATCCTCCTTGTGACCATTTTGCTCAAGTTCAAAGCCTTCTCAGCAAGTTGTGCCCAGCCTCGTTTCAAGACAATCTCAAACAGAGCTCTTACAAGACGTCCCGCACTCTAATCAATTAACAAACGAGTTAAAATGTCAATCGACAACAAATTTTTATGTTAAAGAAAAAAGGAAAATGAAGGGGAAAAACGGCTGCAATGAATAAAAGAAATTGAAAAACAAGAAGAAAGATACTAACCTGTGTAATGTACACCATATCAGATGTCAAAGAAAGCCCTTCAAGCTTCAGCTGTGAGATATATGCTTGCAGCAAAACATTGATCTTGGCACTGGGCTCTTCCAGGCTTTCCTTGATAGGAATCGGGACCCGTTCCAAAAGCTTAGCCAGCTCCATCTTCTCATCTTGTCTCACCGTCACATATTTGAATTCTTCACTAAGAGAGAACAACCTACAAAGCTCTATATCTCCCATTGTATCATTCAGATGTAGATTGTATGTGGCTATTGTCCCATGAGTTATATAGTAATAACTTGCAATACGACCCAAATCAGTAACCTGGAAATACCCACTTTTGCTATCGTATTTGATCAAATTATTTTTGTCCAATATAATTGCTGCAGAATGAATCTGGAAAAATAAAAACAAACAGCAGTTATAACCATACCCTACATGGTCATAAATGAAAGAAAAAATTGTCTTCAACTAGCAGTAGAATGTCAAATGACATGCAATTAGACTGAAAAAAGGGAGGACCACAGGCTATCAAGAATGCTACCACAATTGGAGAAACTAGACTCTCTCCGGGGCATACGAGTAGGAGACCAGGAAAAACTGCCAATAACTCACTCAGTCTTATATTCAACTTCTATAGACAAGTTTAATCCGAGCATTCTGTGATATTCATATATTTCTACCCATTATCCCCCCCTAGGCCGTAGCTAAGTAGGTGTCAACATTTACATTATCCAAGTACTATATTATGATCACATAACCAGAAGATCATCAAACCTCTACTAGACAACAGCTTTCTTGTACGCAGAATTAAGTATCAGCATATATATTATACCCCTAAATTCTATAAAATTGGGTTCAGGAAATTAAATGGAACTGAATGACCCCAAAAATGAAAAACATAAGGAAAAATCAATAACAAAGAATTGGATACGTACCAAATCAGCTCTCCTCTCCTCTAATGTCAGATCTTCCTGCAGAACCTCGGGTGATAGACCATATAGAGCAGGATTTCTTAACATACGGATGTAGAGGTAAGTGTATCCAATCCAATTGCAGGCTTCTTTGGCATTCTGAACAGTTCCAAGGACAATTTCTGCATTCAATTGATCAGCCAGTTTGGAAACAAACTGACTTTCAATGGGTAGCTGGTGATTCATTAAAGAAAGATAGTACTGAAGTTCACTATGGCCAGTGATTATGATCCCTTCTCCATAAGAATCATACTGAGGTCTTCCCGCTCGACCAAGCATCTGCATAATATCCAGAGGACTAAGCTCCGTCCATGCTCCTTTCTCCGGATTGTATATCTGTGTTCCTTTGATGATCACTGTGTGAGCAGGTAAATTAACTCCCCAGGCAAGAGTTGCAGTAGACACCAACACCTGGACATGGCCATCAGCAAAGAGATCCTCCACAAGTTGACGGTCACCCCTGGTCATTCCAGCATGATGAATAGCAAAGCCATACGGTAGAAGATCTTTTAGATCATTGCTTTTCACCATATCTGTGTGACTCTGAAGAATCTCACGACTCACACTGTCCTCCTTCAAAAATCTACCAAGAGTATCCTTCTCCAGTGCAGTATCCCGAATTGCACGAGCTGTTTTTGCAGTTTCCTTCCTTGAATGAACAAAAATAAGGACTTGATGCTTTCCAGCACCAGCCATGACTTTTTCATAACACAAATCATTCATCAACTGGAACCTCTGCAGAGGCTTCTTCACAGTGATCCCAATGTATTGTTGTGAAAGAGGAACAGGTCTATAACTGTTGTCAAAGTGAAACAATCCCTTTTTAATATTCACCCTTAAAAACAATGCCACGTCCTCAAAATTCGGGAGTGTAGCTGACAATCCAACCAATCGAATATGCTCCTTCGTTGTTTCAATTTGCCTAACAGTTCTAGCAACAATGCTTTCAAGCACAGGCCCTCTATTATCATGAAGCAAATGGATTTCATCAATAATGAGAAGTTTTACAAGTTGGGTGTAGGTTCTATCCCCCGATTTTCTAGTAATAATATCCCACTTCTCTGGGGTAGTCACGATAATTTGAGTTTCTTCAATTTGTTGGCGAGTGAGAGTCTGATCACCACTCAATTCCCTCACCTTGACATCATACACCTGCAATCTATTAGACAGGTTACCCACCACTTCAGCAACAAGGGCTTTCATGGGAGCCACATAGACTATCTTATAATTGCCATGATTGAATGTGCCATCCTGATTCCTATTTAAAGCCAATTGCTGAAGTATGGTAAGCACAGCAACATTAGTTTTCCCTGCTCCGGTGGGGGCGCACAGGAGGATATTCTCCGGAGAAAAGAGTGCCGTCTCATAAACCCTACTCTGCACCCTGTTCAGCTGTGTCATTCCTTTGAAGGCTGGATGTGCCCAATCTGGCATCTCAGAAATCTTTATCAATTTCTCACTAGGATCCAATGGTCGTGCCTTCAATGCTGGCACATGAATTTCCTCATATCCAGAGCCATTATGCCTAAATGACCCCTCAGGAAGCTCACACTTCTTAGTTGCCATGAAACGACCACCCTGCTCAAAGGCAAGGCTGTCCAGATCAAGTAACTGTCTTTGAGTCTGCAACCAACCACCATCAACATCTCTATCAACAACACCCCTCCTTTCCCTATCACCATCACTCTCATCTTTTAACCTGCGAGCCTCTTCTCTAATACTCTTTTCAAGATTCTTTTGCCTCTCCTTAGCAGTAGCCCTAGTGGCATGCAACTGCTCCAATATTGCAGCCAAATCTGGACCCATACTGAGCATTTCCTCCTCAATCTTCTTCCTCTCCTCTTGGTCTTCAGCCCTTGCCAAGCGAGTACACCAAACAATCTTCATCCGGTTACGCAGCAAAAGCTTAACAAGATTGAAGTGCTCAAAATCAATATGGATGACCAACTTGGATTCAACTTCCCTGTCATCACCACCATCTGCAAGTATCTCTAGAACCTCTTCTGCAAGCTTCTGGCATTGCTGTGGATCAATCTGTTGATTATAAGCTTGGGAGATTTTCCTCTGGAGCCAATAAGCATCAATATCCTGAACATTAAGATTCATCTCCTCATTCAAATCACGCAAATCATCATCATCAATCCCACCCCCCATTTGCATAGCCCCACTACCATTGGGCTCAGCCACATCATCGTCCTCCTCTTCGTCCTCCTGCACCATATCCAGATCACTCTCTTCATCTTCATCTTCATCTTCCCCAAACTCAACAGCCACACCCACATCTTCATCCAAAGCCTCATCACCATTAGCCGCAGTAGCCCCAGCTTCACTCACATCATGAAAATCAGTTATAAGCTTGCCCATGGAAACAAGCTGCTCAAAAACGCTATTGTGGATAGGATTCAGCAACTTCTCAATCTCTTTCTTCTTATCAGGGTTCTTCAGAACATCATTCTTCAAAACAGCCAAAATTTCATCGGCAGCAGCACTCACAATATTCAAAGGCTGTCCACCCAACTGCTGTTGAATAACGCTGAGCATAGCTTCATAAGCAGCCCTAGTCTCCTTCGTCTTTGGCTGGTAAAGACCATCCTCAGTGGAAGTAAGCACACTCTCTTGACGAAGTCGGCGTTTCTTCGCAGGTCGAGCAGGCTGTGAATCACGATCCCTCTTCTTCTTCTCAGCTTTCTTCTGCTTCTCAGCCAACTCAGGTGGCTTACCTTTCGTCGCACGGTCGCCAAAACTTCTAGGGTCTATCTTTCCCCATAAAGACTCAGGCTCACCGGTAGGTTCATGAGTATCACGAGGACGAGAGTCAGTGGTAAGAACCAAACTAGAGTTGGCTCTATATTCATACTGTTTATACCGTGCGTGCGCCTCCGCACCACCACCCAGATGTGCCATCAAGCCCTAAAAATCAAAACCAGAATTATAATCTCCTGAAGCAATATCTACACTGCAAAAACCCTAACTAACTTAACCAATTACAATGAAAAAATCAATAGATGAGCTTACAGTAGTGGAACTGAATCTTCAAGGCGAACCGAGGAATTTATAGCGACTTAATGTCGGCGTTTTCTTCTCCTAGAGAGTTCCGTTGCCTTGGCGAACACTTATTGATGTCCACCGCCACAGATTCAAATACTAGCCTCCGATATCTTTCCTGCCATACATGTAAAATGTTCGACGGTATGTATTTCCATTAGGGTGTGGAAACAAAATTTTATCTGAAACGATGTTGGAAGGCCCACTGGACTCTACTTTAAGCCAGGCCCATTGGGCCTGTAAAAGCTGAAAATCATGTAAACGACTAATCATCGCAGAGAACACACAGCATGGATTCTCTTTCATGGATGTGTGGAGGAGGAGGACGCTCACCCTCTCTATCCTTCAAAAATCCCAAAAAGTACTTTTCGAGATCGAAGTCGTCTTCTTTAGTTTGTAAAGCTTCTTGGCAAGAGGTGAAGATTTTAACTTTTGTTTGTTTCTTCCTTAAACTTTGATTTTGAATTTAATTGGGTTTTTTTTTTTTTTTCATCAGCTTGCTGGTGTGTTGGTGTTCTCTGCGGTTCCATTCACTGCCGTGAAAGCCATAGCAAATAGTCCAGTTGGAGAATGGTTACAGATTCAGATGATAGAGACCAAAAAAGCTGCTCTTCAGGACTCTTCCAGGTTCAAGGCATTGGCTGAAAAAGCTAGGGACGAGAGGTACATTAGAACGTATCTTAGTTCAAATTTCATTGTTTATGTTGCAAATTTCTTTTTGTGTTCTTCAATGTTTATGTGTTGGTAGACAGTAAATGGTATGGAGAAGAGCGTCCACGGTGGCTTGGTCCAATTCCTTATGAATATCCTACATATCTTACTGGCGAATTTCCTGGGGATTATGGATTCGATGTTGCCGGTCTCAGCAAGGATCCTGTAGCTTTCCAGAAATACTTCAAGTACGTAACTTTTTAAATTTCTAGCTACTGGTGCCGAATTAAGCCTGTTAATTTGTCATTTCTTTTTGTTGAACCTGGAATTAAACTACGTGTAATTGGCATTGATCAAATAAAGGTATATGATATCCTGCTCTACAAAATTAGTATATTGTGTCTTTTACGATGCTTGTTTGTGCTATGATGTTGTGATAGTCTATTCTGTGTTAAGTAATATTTAAGAACTGTAAATATTCAGCCTTTTAGATACTGCTAATCATTGGCTTCTTCTTATCATGTGGCAGCTTTGAAATACTGCATGCTTGCCGCTCTTGGAGCTCTGATTCCAGAAGTGTTGGATATGGTAGGTGCCTTTCACTTTGTGGAACCTGTCTGGTGGCGTGTAGGCTATTCGAAACTTCAGGTATTATCTCTTGGATCAGTATAAAAATATTTTTTTTTTGGTGTATGCTTTATGTGTGTCTGGGTTTTAGATATGC
This sequence comes from Cardiospermum halicacabum, assembly GCA_031304145.1. Lineage (NCBI taxonomy): Eukaryota > Viridiplantae > Streptophyta > Magnoliopsida > Sapindales > Sapindaceae > Cardiospermum > Cardiospermum halicacabum. The sequence goes on from CM062394.1 coordinate 2,323,259, forward strand.
AATGTTCCTATTGTTTTTACCTTATGAATCTATTAGATTTAATATAAAAATTGTGTTGGTGTATAGGAGATGTTGAGCTGCATTGGTTTTAGATTGGCGTATTTCACCTAAAATTTCATGGTGAACACAAAAGTTATTTGGGAATATATGCTGATAGATAAACTATGTCAACCTCTAGTTACTTACTCTATATGTTGATCATGTTTGAGACTGAATTGTGATAATGAAATAATCGTTTATGGGACGGTGATCTCAATCATATCCTTACTCCGATCATAGAATTACTTTCATGCTATGTTTTCAAATTGGTAATTTTATGATGGTAGTAAGGGATATGATTAATATTTCCTCAAGCCATTGACTTATTCTCCAAAATTAATTCTGTCTAGATTTCTCATCCTGTGTTTACTTCTTCGACCAGGGGGAGACACTTGACTATCTAGGCATCCCTGGTCTCCACTTTGCCGGAAGCCAAGGAGTAATTGTCATTGCTATTTGCCAAGTGCTCCTGATGGTAAAGACTCTAATTAACTTTATTCGTGCATAAACTATAATATTGTATGTATTCATTTGCTATGAAATTCAGAATGGGAGTATTATTGGATGCAATGTTGAAGCACACTATCAAATCTTCTTAACACTTGCATTGAGTTTAAAATCTAGTTTATAACAGTTCTCTATTCTAATCCTTCCTCGTAAGGTCCTCAAGTTGATTATCACTTTCATCGAGTCTAGATGGTATTTGATAAGATAGGACTTAACACACTTTGTATTCAGGTCGGACCAGAATATGCAAGATATTGCGGAATAGAGGCATTGGAGCCTCTGGGAATATTTTTACCGGGTGACATTAATTATCCAGGAGGAGCTCTTTTTGACCCGTTGAACCTTTCTAAAGATCCGGTAAAATTTGAAGATTTGAAGGTGAAAGAAATCAAGAATGGACGATTAGCAATGGTTGCCTGGTTAGGATTTTATGTTCAAGCTGCTATAACAGGTAAAGGTCCTGTACAAAACCTCATAGACCACATCACCGATCCATTTCACAACAATCTGATCTCCATTCTCAAGTCCATGTAAACCTAATATTTTGCATCTACTATTCACATAGAACTTGCAGTAATGTAAAGCTCCTCAGTTGCATTTTGTATGAATGGGCCTCTGTTCCTGGAAATTTCTACATTTTCTACATTTTCATTGCCATTCATGTGGACCACCTCCTGCCTAATTTTCAGAGGCAAAAATAATAATGAACTGTGATGCGGTGACTGGTGGGGGATGATAGAAGAAGAGTTCAGAGATTGAAGGAATCCAATATAAAAATTTTGTTGTATGTACAACTTATGACACTATACTAATATATTTGATAGTATTTCTTCACATTTTGGAACCCAAAGATGTGTCGGCATGACAGAGATCAAGTAGAGACTGTCATGTCATATTACTTGAGATTCTTGATGCAAAGAGCAATCGACCTGATTATCTGATCCAGCTAAAGCTATGAAGGAGGCATAATAAGAGCATATTCTAGACACTGATCTATAAACAAACTCAGAAAAAAATGTGATCACTTAAACTACAAGAATGGTCAGAATTATCTTGTATTATTCTTTTCCAGTTATGGAGAGAAAGTGGGTGTGAATGTTATGAGATCAGTGATGTTTTTGACTTACATGTGGGTTCATGTGGGAAGCTAGCTTAGATTCTGGAACTCAACAAAGAGTTGCTTCTACTCAATTCCAATCTCTTCACTACAATTAACATCTAAAACCAAAATTAGCATTAAGTATATCATCATCATTATTGATACTTTAAAAGCCATGTAGCTTTGCTTTGATGAGTGGACCAGTTTTCATTCATCAAAAACTGACAACTTTGTGATATCACATGTGCTGCTATCACCTACGTGTCGTTTTGATTTATCCATTGTTGTATTACCACTTAAAACCACCATCTACACTAACATAGTCTCTCTACACCACTTGAATTCCTCTAAGCAACCTATATTTATCTTCCCAAAGTCCCAAAGCTCCACATCTGTTAAATTTTCCCAGGACCACAAGCTCTCAACCATGCCTTATGGTCCTAGGTTACCTTTCTGGTACCTTTTAATTTCTTTTCACACCATTCATACCATATTCATTATGTTTTATAGTGACATATATGGAACAATTAATCGAATAAAAGCATTTCATATCACAAAATAGAAACCGCGTGACATGTATCTAGATCCTCAATTGCACCATCTCTATCTGTTGAAGTCATTAGCAGTATAATAATACAACAGCTGGCTTAAATTGATTGCTTGGTTAATCAAATTGTGTTGATTAGTGCTTGCTTTCTGTCTCCATCTGTTGTTAAGAGTGCCTTATCTGTGGTTATTTGTTACAATATAGAATTAAAGATGCGGTGGTGTGGATGTAGTGTCACTCTTACCTATTTGACAGCAAAGAAAAGACTATCTATCACTGTAGAAATCCAGATTTTACAATATGGTAAATTTGGTGAAAATGAAGATACGTTCAAAGTCTATTAACATATGAGAGTTTGGCAGATTCAAATGAGAGTAGGTTTGGCTTCCAGAAACAAACAGCTAATTGAACACAGCTCATGGTCAAATTTTACTAATTGTCAACCTTGTCAAGCAAAAATGGTGGGCACTAAATCAACTAGTTCATTCAATAAATTTTTATTTATTATATATATCGAAAATATCAAAAATTGAACTAATATAAATCCAAATTTTATTTTATTTTTTAATGGGATATTTCTTTTAATTAATTTAAATTTAAGAAGATAAAGTTGATTTGAACTGGAATAGACTAGGGGAAAGGGTAGATTTGGGAATATAGAGTTCAAACAGTAACAGAGATTAGATTAGTTAAATTAAAATTTTAAAAAATAAAAAAAAAAATGTATATATAATAGTTTAATATAAATTAATTAATATCCAAACTGTAGAATCCTAAATAAAATACGTAAGGGGTTATTTAAGTTCAAATCGACCTGACTCACAGAAGAAACAAGCTCTCTCTGTGATCTGGTGACCGTCACTCGTTGCCATTGTCGTCGACGTCAACGCTTTGAATTCTCCGCCGCCGGATCCACTGAGGTCAGTACAGTTGCCTTTGATCCGATCCTTGGAGATCTACGATTTCATTTTTTGTAATTTTTTTTTGTCTTGCATTTTAGTTTTTTATTTTTTCAATTGAATTACGGCAGAAAGTAGAGTTTAGAGTAGTAGTATTTTTTTTTGGTTGTTTTTTTTAGATTTTTTTGTGAGAGTATAAATGACGGCGGAGGTAGATGTGAACGGCGGTGGTGAGGTGTCGGTGCCTCCCAAGGATCTGCCTAACGGAAATGCCAATGCCGACGCCGGTCTGGTTTTTGTTAACGGTAACGGTAACGGAAACATAGAGCGGGACGGTGAGGTTTCTGGTGGTTCTGTTCAAACGGATCTCAAGCCGGAGTCCGGTGAGGTTGAGGTGATTGAGGCTGAGCTGGATGATGTTAAAGTAGGAGTGGAAAGACAAGAGTCGGTGTGTGGTGATGCTGAAAAGAATGGCTTGAAAGAGAAGCATGAGTCTTCTGTTGTGGTTGATGATGAGGTGGATCGGGAGAATGGAGAGTTGGGTTCATCTAATGGTGTCGATGAGCATCCCAATTCAGTTATTGATAATGGAATAGCTGCTGTTGAATCTGCCGGTGATGATGATCAAGTTCAGCATAGTGACCTGGCCGATGGCGATCAATGCACTTCCTCAGAAACTGATCCCTCTCAAAATTTAGTAAATGCAGAAGGGGAATCTTCTCCCGCCCCCGTTCCTGCATCTGAAGCACTAGAACTGATCCAGGAGATTCCCCAGTCAGAGGAAGTCAAGATTGAATTGAAGGAGTCTGATCCACATTCCAGTGTTGCACTGGAATCTGAAGTTTCTCCTGATAAAACAGGAATAGTTTCGGATACTGGTCACATTCTGGATGTAGAGCTGGTTAACCATTCTGAAACAGCAGCTGAAACCTTCCCTGTCACCCCTATTGAAAATGGGACCCTCGAGCACTCTTCAGATGCAAAGGAACTGGTTGACACTTCTGAAACTGCTATGGGAACATCCCCTGCTATTGATTCTGATAGTGCCCCTACCAATGAGACTGCAGAGCACACTTTGGAAGAAGCAGAACTGGTTAACTCTACTGAAATTGCAGCTGAAAACTCCCTTGTCAATGATTGTGATAGTGCCCCTGTTGGAAACGGAACTGCTGAGAGCACTTTGGAAACAGAAGAACTGGTTAACTCTTCTGCAGCTGAAACCTCCTCTGTTGTTGATTCTGATCTTGCCCATATTGGAAATGAAACTGTGGAGCACACTTTAGAAACAGAAGAACTGGTTAATCCTTCTGAAATTGCAGTTGATAGTGCCCCTATTGGAAATGAAACTGCTGAGCGCACTTTGGAAACAGCTGACACTTCTGACACAGCAGAGTCTTTTCAAATTGATGGGTCATCTCCTGCTGTTGTTGAGACTGCATGCCAAAGTGATTCAGCTGCTTCTGTGGAACCAGAAGCTGGGTCAGAGAATTCTAATGTTGAAGCAAAAGGTGAGGCAGAAATGGGAAGTTCCTCATATATAGTTGAAAATGACCCTGCTGGTGATGCTGAGTCAGCTGATCATTTGAATAATGATGCAATTGTTTCAGATTCCAATTTCTCTGAACAAGAAATCAAGATAGAAACCAATGTTTCAAAGGATGTCACTGATTGTGAGAAAGGTCCTGCTGGTGATGATAATGTATCAACTGGCCTGCATGAAGATGTTACACTTCAAAGTGCAATGGCTGAGGACGTATCCATTACGGAAAAGGACTTGAAGAGGGAACATATTCCAGAAGCTGTGGTTGAGAATGGCCACCTAAATCAGGATTTAAGATCAGAAGCAGTGTCCGAGTCACAGGCATCCTCGGAAACCATAGTTTCTGCAGAGGATACCAATGTTCCAGAAGGTGACTTGTTGAAAATGGATGTCGAAACCAAAGTTCCGGCAGATGACACCAGTGTTCAAGAAGGTGACTTGTCAAAAATAAATGTGGTAACCAAAGTTCAAGTTGAGGACACCAACGTTCCAGGTGAGTTATCAGAAACTGAAGCAGTGTCAGAGGAAAAGGAAACTGAAGTTCCAGTTGACGGCACCAACTTAGCAGAAACTGAAGAAGTGTCAGAAGAGAAAGTATCCACTTTGTCCAGCAAAGTTGAAATCGTTGAAGAAGTGTCAGAAGAGAAAGTATCCACTTTGTCCAGCAAAGTGGAAACTGTAGCTGACTCCAGCACAGACAGCAGCACCACAGATCAAGCAGAAGACACCAAGATAGAAGTCAAAGTTCCAGAAGTCATTGTTGGAAGCTTTAATTGCCAATCCATATCTTTTGGCAATGCATCAGAAGAACATAATGTTGATGATCGTGTCATAAAGGAAAATAACAGATCTTTGGCTTTTGAGGGAGAAGTCTCTTCTGAACCCATTGCTGTACAAGTTCAAGAGGCCACTGATGGTGAGACTCAGCCCATTGTAGAGGCCACTGATGGTGAAACTCATCCCATTGTAGAGGCCACTGATGGTGAAACTCATCCCATTATGGAGGGCACTGATGGCATTCGTGAAAGTGAAGTCCTTACTTCTACCCTGGATTGTTCTGTAACTTCACCTGAAGCCCAGAATACAGTCACAGAGGCAGTGCCTGATTCTGAAGCTCAGGACGTGGGAACAGAGGTGGTGAAGAGACCATTTTACTGCTTGATTAAGGTTCCTCGATTTGAGGATGACAATTTAAAGGAACAAATTAAATCGTTCCAGCTGAAAGTTGATGAAAAAACTAGTAGTCGTGATGCTATCCGGGATACAATCCAGTTATGGAGGGTATGGTTTTTATATTTTAATTTTATCTCAAATTATACAGATTTGGTTTGTTCATGTGATCATAGAAAATTGTTTGTGATCAGGCTACTTTTAAGGAATCTGGAGAGAAGTTAGAAGCTATTTTATCTGAAGAAAAGGCTGCAAGAGAAGCACTCAAGTCCAAACGCCAAGAAATAGATTCCCTTCAATCTGTGATTTTCAAGGTGAAGAATGCTATTTCTATGGAGGATATTGATGGCAGGGTAAGTTTCTTTATTGCATTCTATCTTTCTTCATTATCTGTTTCTACTCTCTTTATTATATGGTTGCATTTTCCAATTGCTTATGTGCTTATGTGATTCTTGTAAATAGATACGTCAAATGAGGCACATGATTGAGCACGAAACCCTTCCTCTTAAAGAAGAAAAGAAGTTAATTCGTGAAATTGAGCAGCTAAAGCAACAACGAGAGCAGTTCTCTTCCTCTATGGGTAAGCAGGATGAAATTCAGCAGGCATTTGACCAGAAAGACCAAATTGAAGAACGTTTGAAGGTATTGTTTCCATATTTTGTTATTTCTATGTATATAGCAATGCATATATGCAAGTGGCTTGTAGTAAATTGCTTTGTATTAAATAACTTTGAACTGGAAAGGTGATACATAAGAGAACTTTATAATTATTCAGTTGATAGAATTTCAAATTCTAGAATGATGGAGTGATCTGAAACTTGGTGTATGGCCATGAAAGCAGTATGAACAGCCATTTTTCTTTTTACCTTCTTTTTTTTTTTCTCCATGTAATCTTACCTTTTTCTCCATTCTTCACACAATTTAGAAGTATTAATAATGCGGGGTTTCCTTTTTCTCTATTCCTTGCACAATTGAGAGGTATTAATGATGCGGGGTTTAATTGCTTGCATGGTTTGCACTCATGACAGGTTCTGAGGAAGGAGGCAGATTCATTGAGAGAGAATGTATCTAAAGCTGAAGCAGTCACTCAGGCTGCTAGAAGGAAACACAAAGACTTGAGTGAAAAGCTCAGGGAATTGCAATCTCAGTTTAAAGCTGCAGATGACACAAGGCAAGAAGCATATAAAAGTCTACAGAGTTTGAGGAAACAAGCATATGATAAGGTGTGATATTTTATTTTAGGAAAGGTTATATGAGTTCCAATTATTTTTCATTAGGCTATATGTGATCTTATTTTCTATATGATGGATAATGTTTTAGGTTAAGTTTCTCCACTGCACAAATTACTACAAAGTTGCAGTCACTTAATTTAGTGGTACTGAAATTAGAAAACCCATGAATAGAACTGCCAGTTTTTCAGAATTATGATTTCCCTCTCACTGATTCATGTGCACATGCAAACAGATGGGAAAAGATTTATTACATACCTTAGTTGCTTTTGTTTACATGGTAGAACATGAAGATGACACCAGATTTTTGCATGAGCCTTCAAAAGTTTAAAGCTTGCTTTCAGTTTATGTGCAGTGGGGAGACTTTCATTTCTTTTAAATAATTGTGTAAGAAAATGATGAGGCATCTTTTATGCACATTTGATGATGTAGTTTATCATGCATCGCGATTATTACTTTATACTCCTATATACATTCATATTTATATTCTTAGAAAGAAAAAAATAGATAAGATGGCATTATTTGTGTGTCAATGGTGGGTTATTTTTTTGCTGTTTTTGTTGATCTGTGAATGACTAATTCCTTTGGTTATATTCCTATGCTTGTTTCTCTTGTATATTATAAGATTTTGTTTATGAATAAAATATAATAATGATATCGAATTGTAAATTTGCAGAATAAATTCTTTTGGAAATACAAGGATGATGTCAAAGCAGCTAATGATTTGTTGGCAAAAGGGGATAAAACAGCACTTCAAAATCTCTGTGATAGCCAGGTAACTCATTGTCTTTTTGCTTTGGTCGGACGTGATAACTGTCCAGTTCAGCTAACATGTCATTTCTATAGGTGGAGAGCGTATTGGAAATGTGGAACAACAATGACGAGTTCCGAAGAGAATATGTCAAATGCAATACTAACAGTACAATTAGAAGATTGAAGACGCTGGATGGCCGTTCACTTGGTCCCAATGAGGAACCACCTGTTATTCGTCCTATTGTAATCAATAGAATGACCAGAGATATCCCTCCTTCACAAGTTTTGACTGTCAAAGAAGAAAAATCGGCTGAAATAGTGCCGATGAAGGCTGAAAAGGAGAACAGACTGGTGGAAAATGTTGGCATAGAGAAGGTTCAAGCAGTCAAAACTAAAAAGCCTGCAAAACCTATTGTGTTAGAGAACGGATCAGCTACAATTTCTGGCAGGAAAGAAACTGAAGAAGAGGCAAAAGAAGAAGAGGAGCCAAGAAGAAGCAAGGAGGATGAGGAACTAGCCAGAAAGGCCGAGGAACTCAGAAAGAGAGAAGAAGCAGCCAGATTGCTAGAGCAGCATCGGTTGGAGGAGAAGGTGAAGGCTAAAGAAGCCTTAGAGAGGAAAAAACGAATTGCCGAGAAGGCCCAAGCTAGAGCTGCGCTACGAGCTCAAAAGGAAGCTGAAGAAAAGGAGAGGGTGAGTCTGAGTCCTACATACACCTTTTCAAAGTAGAAGTTATTATGCATATAACAAATGTCAAGCAACCATATTGACTGATTTACTCATTCATTGCAGGAAAGGGAAAAGAGAGCAAGAAAGAAGGAAAAGAAACGGGTGGGCGCTGTGGAAGATACCAGCATCAGAAATGAGGAAGAATGTGCTGCATCTATGGCAGAAACCACAACAGAAACTCCCACAATTGCTGAACCTAAAGATAAGATGACTACAACAGCCACAAAGAAGTCTCAGAAGGCATTGCATTTCACAAAGCAGACCAAGTCGAAATCGTCAGTCCCTCTACCTCTTCGCTATCGGGGTAAGAGAAGGATGCAATCATGGATGTGGGTGGTAATTGCAGCTCTGGTTGTTTTCGCCTTGTTTCTGCTGGGAAATAGCGACTTCTCTTTTAAATCCGGTATGCAGTGGTTTGGTTTCTAAATAAATCTATAGGAGGAGGAGGACATGGCATATATAACATATAAAGTTTGGTTTGATTTGATAATTTCCATAGATATTATAGGCAATTCTTTTGTGCTCTTTTATATAAGGTTTGCTCCTGCTAGTTCTCTGCCATTGGATTTGATTACCTTAAGCTTTTCCACACAATATATCATATCATAGAGTTGGTTTTCTTTCACTATAATTTGAGTCATGGTCACTTTGGATTGAGGGTGCTGTTTCTATTTCACTATTATATACTATATACAATAAGCATATGATTATTTTGGTATCTTGTATGTTGATGATTCATTGCTTTCGCTTTTAGTATTGGCTACAGGAATCCACAAATTGAAATTAAAAAATCGCTTTCCCTTGTCTTGTAGTTATGGAATATATATCTATCCATACTTGAGTGGTTTTGATAGTGGGACACTGAAGTGAATGAAAATGATATTGTTGGTGAAATTAATTAAAATTGAATCTATTCAAAATTGAATCCATCCGAGTAATGGATCGTACGTTAATAATAGCACATGGTGATATTATCAGTTGTATTGCATCTATCTAATGTAATCTTATGTCGGAGAGGTGGGACTTTTCATTTATTGTCTTATGGTCAACCCCTTATTCATTTATCAACTATATCATATGGTTTATAGATATAGTAGAGATAGGAAAAATAATAATAATAATAATAATAATAATAATAATAATAATAATAATAATAATAATAAAATAACCTATTGATGCTCATCCACAAAGTTCTCATGTTACGAGTTCAAATTTATTTGTCGGTTCGGATAATCCGAATTTATGAGATTCGGATATCTCGGATATCGAATCTATTGGCTAATAAATCCGTAAATTTCTTCTAAAATTAACGAAAAAATTAAAAATAATAATAAATTTATAATTTTTTTCATTTTAATTTACACAAATTATTTTAATAATTTTTTAAAATAATTTTTTCCTAATATTCAATATTTTGTCATTAGACGTTAACTAATTGGTAAAATAATAATAAATAATAATAGTAATAAATTGAGATAAATCAATTGTAATTTTTAATTTTAATTTTTTAATTATTATTTAATTTTTTAAAAGTTTATATTTTTAGATACTCGCAATTTGAATCCATTAAAATACACCGGTTTCGGTCTGAGTATACCTAAGCCTATCTCCAATCCAACTTTCTATTCTCTATTTTAGTCCTAAAATTTGCTCCAACTACACTCTATTTCATACATTCCAACACAAAAATTTGGCATTTGGTATTTGGCATGTAAATTGGTGACAAAATTTGGCAACATTCAATTTCACTTTTTAACTTTTTTAATTATAAATTAATCCTAAAATTTTTAAAAATATATATATAAATTATAAGTTAGACCCCTAAATTATAGTCGAACCCTTTTGTAAATTATAAAAAGACTCCAAAAATGCTATTTTTGTCTCCAAAAAATTTGGACAAAATATATTCTATAGAATATGTTTTTTCTTAATACCAAAATGACATTTGAGATGGCATATGGTTTGAGATAGCTTAAATGGATTTAAATTGAGGTTCGGATCGGCGGATTGGGTCCGGTTTAAGCCTATTGCCATCCTTAATTTATAGTGGAGTATTATTATTTTATGGCTGGAAATTAGCCGAAGAAGTTCGAATTCGGATTTAAACAAACAGCTAGTGAATCGAGTTTGAATCCCAACTTAAACTAACCGAATCCGAATTTAAACGAACCGAATCAAACCGCGCCCGCCAGAAACGGAGTCGAACCACGCGCCGAACCGCGCTTGCGAGGAAAACAATATAGTAGTTGATGATGGGATGGGACTTGTCATTGATTGGAGGACGTGGACATTGTACGGACTGTTGAACGTATACGATTCTCACACATCTGCCCCTACCCCTACCCCTACCCATTTCATTTACAGCTGTCCATCTGCTGTGTTTGTCTTGTCCTCCTCACTTCACATTTCCTACTATTAATCAACCTTAATCACCATATTTACCATACCATGACGAACCATGGAGAGAGAGACAATGGTAGGATGCGACCAGATGCATGGTACGTGAAAAATACCATTTAACACACAGCTGGTTTCCACTCTCAACACCATTCGTACACGTTCATATAGTTGTCAAAACCAATGCCTTGCATTTCCTCCACCAGTTAAATTGTCTACAGGTAACAGTACCGTACTGTTCTGGGTAAGTGGAAATCGAATCATTTCGTTGTACGATGCGTAGACTTTACATGATATGAGGCTGTTTTCGTCATTTTATGTATTTATTACAAGTACCATGCTTGTATTTATTACCTAATTTCCACCACCCCACTAGCTATAATTGTAAAATTTTAGCGTTCATAAATAACTCGGCATAAATGATAATGAAATTTCTTAAATACCATTCAGTGATGCTATATTTTAATTTAATTTTTTTTAATATATCGAATTAATTGCATCATTTTTATGTGATATGTTAAAATTATATATTTAATTTAAATTTACATTATTTGAAATATACTGTATTTAAGTATAGCAGTTGAAGTAATATATAGTGATTTAAACTGTTATAACGGTTTAAACTGTTATAACCATTTACTGTTATTTAAATTAGTAAATTATTATTTTAAAATTATCAAAATACTCTTATATTAAATATTAGTAAATATAAATTAAATAAAATAATTATATATAATTTTATATCTAATTACTATTTTAAAATCCGACAATTATTACCAAATAGTTATGGCCTCCGCTGCTCTCATTATTACTCCATTCACTATTTAAATTGTTAAGATTATGTTCAGCATCCATGGTTGAAATTAGGGACTATAATAGCGGTTTAGATAACTGCACTCATTAGCAGTTTGAATAGTTGTGAAAATAGCGGTTTCAATAAGTGATATTTCCAACAATTAAAAATAACGGTTAAATATAAAATTAGTTTTTAAAAAATTAATATAATTATTTAATTATATTTATAATAATAAAATAAAATATGATTTTGATAGTTTTGAAATAGTGGTTGAAAAAAAAAATTAAATATATAAATTTCTAAACGTTGTAACTAATTTCAGGTTAAATTGCTAAACTAATAAATTGCTGAAACTGAAAATATATATTAATATTAATAGCTGACACCCAATAAAATAAATAAAAATATCAACATTTAAAAATTAAGTTAAAATTTTACATAATTAAAAGATCAAATTAAAGGTTATCCATATGTCCAAATATAATTAAACTGGATAGGCTTTTCCTACAGTTCCCCGGTAGAGGGAGATCAAATCAGTGGTGTGAAAAGCAGGAAAAAGGAAAAAAATACAGAGCGGCAATTCCGTGACGCCGAGGAAATTATCCAACGCGTTTTCACAACAAAGGTTACATTTTTCGCACTCATTTTTGACTTATTCACCCAAACATAAACATATTCATAGTACTAACAATAATATAATTAGATACTACTGGATAGATAGTTAGGCAGGTGGTCTTTTTAATTGCATGATTAAAAAGTGATTGCAGTCACGAACGAACACAATCAATGGACCTTGTCTGTCAGGTCTGGTAGCTCTCTTTCACCTAATATTTTGGTTTTGGTCTTATTTATTTCGTGTACTACCTCCACATGCTATGCATGTTCCGCATTGTCTTCTTAGATGCGTGGACGATTTAATCAAAGTTGAATGTAATTCGCTTAGATCATGACATGGAAACATGCACTTTGTTTATTCACAGTAAAGTCAAATACATCAATATTACATTAATATTCAACATTTTGGTCTACTTATTTTTGGTGAAGGGTTATAATCGGAAATATTTTTAATATATGAAAATAAATCAATAATGTCAGTTTCAGAATTGTTAACTTGTGTGTCACCCATAGGTCTTTGCTTTTAACGGTTTTAAGGTTTTATTAAATTTTACTGAAGAAGAGTCTTGGATTCTTCGTAGGTCCCTGGGCGGCTAAAAAATGAACCTTGACTTTGGTTGAATTTACGGTTTATGCCAACACCGAAAGAAAAAGATTTGTTAGAAACCAAACAAAGAATAATTGAAAAAAAAAAAAAAAAAAAGAGAGAGATAGAGAAAAGTAAAAGAGAAGAGAAGAACCAAAGGTGCGGAGACACTTCTCTTGTTCTTGTCTTGGATTTCCATTTGTGTTTCTTGGATCGGTTGACTTGATTTTTAACGGTGTTAGATTGTTGTGTTCGTGTTATATACATAGATTTCGATCAGTTTGTTGAGCTCCGATTCAGTCGCGTCCTTTTCTCTCCTTGTGTACTTTTCAGCTCCGGTTTTATCTCATCACTTAGATCTGAGCTCTCTCACTTGATGTATTCTGATTTTGAATCTTGATTTTCTTCTTGGTCGATATGTGGTGGTGGTGGTTGACGTAAAGAATCTTTCTTTCTTCAGGTATGTCGCAATTTTCTAATTTTTCATTTTGATTTAGGTCTTGTGATCTTATGTTAGAATTTGAGTGAGAAGAATTTAGAGACTGAGTGATTTTTGTTGTTGTGGTGTGTAGATAGGTATCGAAAAAGTGTAGATTTTGTAGTTGTGGGATATAGAAATGGAAGAAGTTGGTGCCCCAGTGGCTCCTACCATATTTATGAGTAGATATTGTGAACCGCCTTCCATGACGAGAAAGCGTCATCTTCCTTATAATCAGCCTCCGATTAGTTACCAGCATCAGCACCAATTCCTACAGCAGCATAAGGCTGACTGGAATCCCAGCCGCTGGGGTTGGGATAGTGTCAGATTCGTTGCGAAACCGATGGAATCTGAGGCTATGAGACCGGACCTTAACAAGGAAGAGAGACAGAGACAGGAGGTGGTAGTGGGTTTGAAGGAGAATGATCAGAGGCTTGATTTGAATCTGAGTGGTGGTTTGAATTCGGTGCCGATGGAGGAGCCTGTGCATGTACCTGTGCCTGTACCTATGCCTGTTTCTAGACCTGGTAAACGAGTGAGGTCTGGCTCACCTGGAAGCACAAGTTATCCCATGTGTCAGGTGGATAGTTGTAAGGAGGATTTGTCTAACGCCAAGGACTATCACCGTCGTCATAAAGTGTGTGAGGTTCATAGTAAAGCTACTAAAGCTCTTGTTTTAAAGCAGATGCAGAGGTTCTGCCAACAGTGTAGCAGGTTCACATTTTTCTTCTTTTCTTTTGAAGGTTTTAGATTGAGGTTTCTGCCTCTAACAGTTATTGTTTTTTTGGTGGTTGTAGATTTCACCCCCTCTCTGAATTCGATGAGGGAAAGAGGAGTTGCAGGCGAAGGCTTGCCGGTCACAATCGCAGAAGAAGGAAAACCCAGCCAGAGGATGTTACCTCAAGGCTGTTGATCTCCGGTAACCAGAGCAATACCAATGCTGCAAACTTAGATCTTGTCAATTTGCTTACTGCCTTGGCTCGTGTGCAAGGTAAGAGCATTTAGCATTGCCTTAGTGAACTTATATCTTTGTTCAGCTGCTGTTTTTTTTTTTCTTCTTATAGTTTTTATTTTGAGCTGTTTTAAAATGTAATAGGAAAAACAGAAGAAAAGAGTATCAATTGTCCACCTGTGCCAGATAGGGATCAACTACTCATGATCCTTAACAAGATAAATACTCTACCTTTACCCGTGGATCTTGCTGCCAAATTGCCAAACCTTGCAAGCTTCAATAGAAAAAATCTAGAGCAACCTTCCTCTGATATCCAAAACAGACCAAATGGAAATGCATCTGGTCCGTCAACCATGGACTTACTTGCTGTTCTATCCAGTACACTGGCCACATCTTCTCCAGACTCTCAAAGAAATAGCTATGGCAGTGATAGTGAAAAAACAAAGTCTGTCTGTATTGACCAGGCAGCCCCTAATTTCCAAACAAGAACGGCCCAGTTTCCATCTGTTGGAGGAGAGAAAAGTAGTTCCAGTTACCTGTCCCCTGTTGAAGATTCTGATTGCCAAATTCAGGATGCTAGAGCTAACTTACCATTGCAACTATTCAGCTCATCACCTGAGAATGATAGCCCGCCAAAACTTTCTTCTTCGAGAAAGTATTTCTCTTCTGATAGCAGTAATCCTACTGAAGATAGATCTCCATCATCATCTCCTGTTATGCAAACCTTGTTTCCTATGCAGAGATCAGCAGAAAATATTAAGTCTGAGAAGATGTCTATCAGCAGTAAAGGTAATACACATGTTGAAGTTAGCCGGACTTGTGGATCCGTTATGCCTCTCGAACTATTTAGAGGCTCAAGTAAAGGATCAGACCACAATTCAGTTCAAAGTTCTCCCTATCAAGCTGGATATTCTTCTTCTTCAGGGTCTGATCATTCGCCTTCAAGTTTGAATTCTGATGCCCAGGTAATTTCCTTGTGAATACAGTTTTAAGATATTATGACATTATTTCAGTTTGTGGCACGTGGCGGGGCTACAATTCGTTGTTTGATTCTTTATAAATTGATTCTTCCACAGGATCGGACAGGAAAAATTCTTTTCAAATTATTTGACAAGGATCCTAGTCACTTCCCTAATACACTCCGGTCACAGGTTCGGATTCCTTTTTTAGTTGGAACAAATATTATATGCTCTTTGGTAGACAATTGACAGTTATTTTAAACTTTGCTGCAGATTTTCAACTGGCTTTCTAACAGTCCATCAGAAATGGAAAGCTACATAAGACCTGGCTGTGTGGTTTTATCAGTTTATTTGTCAATGTCATCTGCTGCCTGGGAGCAAGTAAGTGATGAATTGCTTTTATTCAACTTAATCATCTATATTTAGAAATTTCTGATAACCTGAAGGAGGGTGTATGTTTGTTTTTTACAGCTAGAAGAAAACCTTGTCCAGCACATAAATTCTTTGACCCAAGATTCTGAATCAGATTTTTGGAGAAAAGCGAGGTTTTTGGTACACACCAGCAGGCAGTTAGCGTCACATAAAGATGGTGAGTACAAAATAGGTTTTATAATTGAGTATGGTATTATTCAGTCAGGATGACCTAACTAAACAGTCATGATTGATTATTTAAGATGCAGTGTGAATTTTAAGTGTTGTTTTACTTACGGTTGCAACGATTGATTTTTGTCTTGCTTGAATCTATATTTAGGGAAGATTCGACTATGCAAATCCTGGAGAACATGGAGCTCACCCGAGTTAATCTCAGTTTCTCCATTGGCTGTTGTTCATGGACAAGAAGCCTCTCTTAGATTGAGGGGTAGAAATCTAATTAATCCAGGCACAAAGTGAGTAAAATGTTTTCCTATATGAGGTGCTTTTTGTGCTCTTTTGTGCTATGTTTTGGTGTTTGTTCTCATAGGTGTCACTTTTACAGGATCCATTGCACATATATGGGTGGATACACATCACAGGAAGTAACAGGATTAGCATGTCAAAGAAACATGTATGATGAGATAAAATTAGGTGGTCTTAAAGTTGAAGATGCATCTCCTGGTGTTCTTGGTCGCTTTTATATCGAGGTTAGGCTTTCAAATGTTATTGCTGTAATTATTTAAAATATTAGAAATTGTAAAGTAGACCTTTTTCAACATGTTTTGTGATAGTGGATTCCTCTTTTGTTTTCATACAGGTGGAAAACGGTTTCAAGGGCAACAGCTTTCCTATTATAATAGCAGATGCGACAATTTGTCAAGAGTTGAGACTGCTTGAATCAGAATTTAGTACACAAACCAGAGTGTGTGATATCATTTCAGAAGAACAAGCTTGTGATTTTGACAGACCAAGATCAAGGGAAGAAGTTTTGCACTTTTTGAATGAACTTGGATGGCTGTTCCAAAGGAGAAGGAACTTGTCCATGGCTGAAGGTCCTGAGTATTCTTTTAGTCGGTTTAAATTTTTACTGGTGTTTTCAGTTGAACGGAGTTGCTGTGCTTTAGTGAAAACACTTCTTGACATGCTAGTGGAAAAAACCATGGAAATGGGTGGTCCAGATAGGGAGTCACATGAGATGCTTTCTGAAATTCAGCTTTTAAATCGTGCTGTGAAAAGGAGAAGTAGGAAAATGGTTGACATGCTGATTCACTATTATATCACTACCAGCAATGATTCATCAAAGATTTATATCTTTCCACCAAATTTTGGGGGTCCTGGTGGTGTAACACCTCTACATTTGGCTGCATGTACATCAGATTCAGATGAGATGATAGATGCTTTGACAAATGACCCGCAGGAGGTATGCTTGATTCTGCTTAATCTTTCTCCCATATACAAACTTCTGTATATGAATAAAGTATTAACTCATGAATCTCTTACACAAAATGATCCTGGTTTGCTTTATACATGAGCTCCTATTTTTCAAGGTGGCTTGATTTATAATAATCAAAATTTGGCAATCATAAGCTGTTCACTTGACTTTGTAGCTGCACTGAAATTGCTTGGCGCTGCTGTCCGTGTCTTATTGAGCTACATTCAAAATTTCTTTAGAATGACATATTATGTTGTTTTTGGCTGTAGATTGGGCTCTCATGCTGGAATTCCCTTCTGGACGAAAACAGAAAGTCACCATATTCATATGCTGCCATGCGAAATAACCACTCCTACAACAAGCTGGTGGCCCGAAAACTTGCCGACAAAAGAAATGGCCAAGTGTCCGTAACAATAGGAATGGATATAGAGCAATCTGGTCCTAGTTCCCAATGGAAACCAGGGCAGAAATCTTGTGCCAAGTGCGCAGTTGCTGCAACAAAGTACAGCAAAAGATTCCCAGGTTCACAGGGTTTGCTTAGCCGACCCTATGTTCATTCAATGCTTGCCATTGCAGCTGTTTGTGTTTGTGTCTGCTTATTCTTGAGAGGCTCCCCAGACATCGGTTTGGTTGCTCCATTCAAGTGGGAGAACTTGGAATATGGTCCCAAGTAATTACATATAGAGATATTAAAGGAAACTATTTATAAGAAATTAGGGGCACACTGCATACTGGGAACCAGGTGACTGGTGCAGCTAAGCAAAAATAACACACCCTTGGGGAGGTATTGTAAGAATTGGACCTAATAGGCGAAGTGATAGCTGTCCAGTTCACTCAGCGCTATATATTTAACAATCCTGATTCCTGGAATTTTTATGCTTTGTGCCCTAATTTATTTTTCTGGCTTATTTGTGTTACAACATGGAATGGAAGAAGCTTTGGCAGGTTGTGGATAACTCAGCTTTTCAGACCCCCCATGCAAGTTTGGGGAGATTAAAGAACTCAATATGTAGTAGAGGAAGATGAGGGGGATTGAAAGCAATGAGAATGACCATGGGAGAACAGTAAGCAATTATACTGGTATTATTCAGGAGTTCATCTAAGTTAATTTTATTATGTGATTGTATTTTGGTGCTTTTTTATTCCTTTTTTAATTCATGATCAAGCTACCAACACCTTATCAAGTATAACTGACTTATGTATTGATTTTGTCTTTGTAAAGTTGAAATTTGTAGGATGTTATCACAGAAGTTGAACACTACTGTACTGTATGATTAAATAGGAAAATATTTGTTGACATATAATAAATACATATAATTTGAAATAAGTTACTTCTGTTGAGCTTCTTGTTTTCTGGAGAGAGCAACCCAGAAGTGAACCCATCTTTGTTGATATTATCTGCTTCGACTGTTTGGGATTGCAGTTTGTGCCCGTGCTTTTCGAGCTCGGGTTTGTTTGGGATAATTTATGTGGGATAATTTGTGCTTTTGGTAGAAGAAGAAGGTTGACAGAAGCACGACTTTTGAAATCCTAACATTGTGTATTACACTTTTTCATTGTCTGGTTCAACATCATAACTTTGAAACCATCACCAGATCAAAGTGTCCTATTTTCTTTGCTTTCTTATTATTTAATTGTTGCCGAGAATTTCGCTCATTATTATTTAATGTTAACGGGAATATCACAAGGTGATTTGATGAATACTTTTGGCCTGATATATCTCATTATAAAAAAATCACAATAATTGAATTTGCTTAGACCAAAAACAATAATATATCACATTTACAGGTGCTTGTGGAAACCTAATACAAAATATACAATCAATCTTCTTCACCCAATACAAATAATTATATATTTGCAGGACTCTTTCTCAGGTGACCATGCCTCACCTGAGAAACAATCAAATATATATATATATATATATATATATATATATATAAAACAATTATAAATATTGCTTCACATAAATCACAGTTGCCACATCCTTCAACTTATAAAAATCAGTAGTTGCTCCCATCTGCTATAATAATAATAATAATTACTATTAAGCAGTGATGATGATGATCCATATAACTAACGTGGGGTCCTAGAGGACCTACCTGATCTAGTCATGCTTTGGACCAAGACCTCTCCAACCCCTTCACCAAAGCCTTCAATCAAACCACCAAGGAAGTCAATAACAACTTGAGAAGCAAGTCTAGCTGCAGTTCCAAACCTGTTGGGATTCCCAGGCTCTCTGAGATTGTTAACCAAAAGTCCATTAACCATGTCTTTAGCACAGAGCGCATGCAAATGGTAATCGCAGCCTGTGAATGTGCAGCGGTACACTTTCCCTGATCTCTTTTTTCTGCATTCACTGCAGTTGATGTTAGGCGGTTCTCCTCCTGCTCTGCTGGGCGATGATGCTGTGATGCTTGGCATGATTTGGAGTTTGTGTGAAGGGTGAAGTGGGTAGATTATGGTGTTGGAAAGCTTGGCACAACATGGATGCATTTGGAAATTGCATACACTGCATTTGAAACTGTACCATTTTGTTCTTTTCCCACATACATCACACTTTGTTTTCCCTCCTTTCACTACATCAAAGGGTGGAAATGACTTGTTAGAATAATGTTTATCTGTTTTCCTCACTTTTTGTAATTTTTTCAACTTGGAACATTCTCTTTTCGACCAAATTTCTCTTTGTCAAGTTAAGAATGTACAGTGCTGGTTCAGAATGGCTTCTCGCCATAGAAGAAAAAGTGGAGAAGTATTTTTATAAGAACATGTTTGTTATGATTTATATAAGCATTTTTATTCTTTTTGGATTTTAAAATATTTTTTATTACTATTTTGATAGAAATCTAAAAGCGTTTCTGAAAGCAGTTAAGGTTGTGATTCAAGTGTTTTTCCTTTTACAAATTATCTCAAACATATACTAAAAGTACCAACCCAATAAATATTTTCTCAACATATAAACATCCGCAAATTTCTATTTAAACACATTTCTCTTTCACAAGTTAGGCATGTATTGAGCTTTGTTTAGGATGGCTTCTGAAAGTAGAAGAAGGAACCAGTAACTTTCTAATGGTTTATATAAATATTTTTACAACTTTCTAAATTTAAAAGTATTTTTTTTTAATTTTAACAGAAATTTAGAAATATTTACAAACTAAAAAATGTTTTTATTGAAAGAAGTTAAGACTGTACTTCTGCAGAAATATTTCTACTGTTCTTTCATAAAAAATAAAAATACAAACTATTGAAAACAGCTCGTAAAAATACTCTCATAGCATACAATATCTGAAAAATATTTTTAAATTAAAATTTTTTTTATAAAAATACTTATATAAATTATGGACAGTGCCATTCTCTATTGCTTCTCCTCTGTCATATAATATATTTTTAATTTATGCGTATATCTCATCATGCCAAACTAAACCAAATATGTAATTTTTTTTTTCATAAATAAATGATAAAAAATAAATTAAAATTTTAAAAAAAAAAAATGAAAATGAGATGAGATGAGAAGTACCTGGCTTGGAATTGAGAAGAAGTTGATGTTGAATATGCAGAGGATGATTAGTGAGAGTGTGAGGAGCCAAAGCACAAAAATCATGCAACTGAAAATCACAAGACCTGCAAGTGAACCTCTTGCCAGCACCATACTCCTTGCAACAAGCACACATGAAGAGATCAGGGCCAAGGTCCATTTGTGCAAGTGGATGCTGTGGATGACTCACATAGAACTTCTCATCACCATAGACAAGTTGAGGAGATGTTGGATACTCTTCAGGTGATGACCTTCTACTTAGAGAAAATGAGGTTGATCTTGGTGGCTTTGGTTTATTAGGGTTTTGGACATCCATGGTGGTTGATCTCTTGTATTGAAATGTTCTTGTCTTTTGGAGGGTTCTCTTATTTGGCATCATGGTGAATGGAGATGGTGATGTTGGTGGGTGGGTGTGTATAAATAATAATTGTGATGTTTGATGTGAGTATATAATGGGCTGGAAAAGGTGACACTATTTTCAGACCCATGCATAAAGTCGATGCTGTTAATATTTCCTTCGAATATTTTGCATTTGCATGTGCATGTCCTTGTTTACCTATTTATTTATTTATTTATTTATTTTTTTTAATTTATTTTGATACTCAGTTAGACCCAAATTTCAAATTTGTTGAAATATAAATGTTTAGGAAAGTAATGAGCGGTTTCTAAACAGATCTAGTCCAACCATCTTAAGTTTAGTGTAACGAATAAGAATCAACATTCAATTGAAAAATGTCTGTCCAATTTCGATTAGAGGTTTCCGATGATAAATTTTAAATTGCGTAGAGTTCTCTCCATATTAATAGAAAACCTGATCATTTTTATTTAGCGATTTTTTATTTTACAAAAATTTTATTAAATTCTTTCCCTCTAGTATTTTCAAATTTCTATTTATACTCTTATGCCTTTCATCAGTATAATATTAACTCTCCTTTTCAGAAAAAGAATGAAAAATAAAAATTTAAGAACTTATTTTATTTTATTCTTAAATCGGTTTTCTATTATAAATTCAGTTCAGTATGTCGGAATATATATATATATATATATTATTTTGTGTATATATTAATTATTTCGTATAATAATAATAGAGGCCCTTAAAATATGGCTAACTTCTTCAATTTGACCTTCAAATTATGCGAAATTTTAATTTTTACTCCTCAACCATTCCATATAAGATCAATTTAGCCTTTTTTACATATGTGTCAGATGTTGTGGCATGTGATCAAAGTCAATTACAGTAGAATCTCGATAAATGAATATTCGGTAAATGAATAATCTCGTCTAATGAATAAATTTCTTCGGTCCCGACTTGGGCTAATGAGCTTAACGAATAACCTCACTTAATGCATTAATGAATAAATATAAATGAAGTATATATAGTCCCTATGTAAATATAAATGAATAATTACTATAGTTCAGGATATTTAGCTGACTTGTGCCTCTTGACATTGCTATTTTTCATCTCATCGGATAAATATTCCGACGATCTTTTGAGAGTATTTGATATTGTGGTTTGGCTCGTAACCAAATCAAATTTTTCTTTCACCCATGCTTGCATATCTTTTTGGCTAGTACTTGGATGCTCCTTCTTGTGCTCACATATGGCTCTCCTTATATGATCTGTTAAAGTAATTTTTGTTACTGGCTTTGCTTGTTCTTTGGAAGCCATATGATTGTGTTATGAAGATATAATGAGAATATAGAATTATATGTATTATAGCTTTATATGAGGTATTGAGTAGACATCATAACTTTAACTATCATGCATGTACGTAATAGCTTCAATACATGGTATTTTACACTTTATCCAATCTCACTACATTCATATACGGATACTTTGCACTTAAACTTTAATTACATTCATGTTTTTAGAATTCTACATTCATGTACATGATACTTTGCACTTATTCTACTCAATGCATACATGTACAACTAATTAATCTAGAATTCTAAAAACATGCATGTAATTAAAGTTTAAGTTCTAAATACATTTGAATTTAATACAAAATTATGTAATAAGAAAACTAAAATTATCATATAAATGAATTATTATTCATTTTTCGATAAATAAATATTTTATTCATTAATTGATAAATAAATAATCTCGCTAAATGAATATATTTTTTTATCCCAAAGGTATTCATTTATCGAGATTCTACTATATACACAAGAATATTACCATATCATCTACCACATAAATAAAAATGGGCAAATTAACCTCATATCGAATGATTGAGGGACTATAATGAAACTTTAGCAGAACTTTGGTGATTATTATGCCCAATTATTTTGAATATATAAATTACGTAGTATATTTATATTTGTACTTGGAAGGTGATTTGATTTCCAAGCTAATAAACAGTAGTTTGTTCCCATCTTTTCGAAAAGTAATTAACTAAGTCACGAAATCATATCTATAGAAGCTCCTTGACAATTTCTTCGATTCTCGAAAAAAGGAATATTAATTGGTTGATTAAAAGAACCAAAAATCTAGAATAGGGTTAACAAAACTATAAAAATGAGTTATATATGTTCCTTGTTGAGCTTACATGAGAATAAATATAATAACATATGGCCTGAAATTGATTCTTGGAAGAAATTAGTGCACACTCAAAAGAAAATATTTGATACCATGAGCATCAAAGTCAAGGCTTGTAATAGATGGCAATATTATGAATGAACAAATACTATTTGATATTGATACTCACTTTTTCAATGTCCCACTTTTCAGCATTTTTAATTTGATATATTTCTACAAATCGAATCTATTAATTTTCCTACAAGAGTTGTAATATTCTAGATACAAATCAACACACTTTGCTTCTTCTCCTTTTCCACCTTATTGAATTTATTTGCCATTTGAGAGATTCATTCACGATGGAGATGTCCACTTATTTATTTTGTATTTTAGAAAATATGTGAGTTGTAGAGCATTATTATTTATAATGACTTGACTAATACCCAATTACTAAACTTGAGTGGGAAACAAAATACGGAAAACAAAAGAAGAAGAGGAAGATAATATTCCATGTAGACTTTTAAGACATAATTATTGATACAAGACAAAGAGAGAGAAGTTTGTTTGTATCAAAAACCACTACATATATCTTCAATTATTCAGATATGTTACATGTTTGGATAAACTGGATTTTGTTCTCAGTATTTTTAAACTATTTTAGACGGTGTCTATCTGGTTAGTAGAAGTGCTTCTAATTTTTTAAAAGCTCTTCTTAACTTCCTCTATTTCTCTTTTTCTATATTTCGTTAAAAACAAAAGCAATTCCAAATAGATCTTGCGTAATTCTAATATTAGTGTTGGTTCTGCACAGTCCCTACTCTAAAAGGAGGCCGAAGGTAAATTAAAATTTTTAAATAAAAAAATATATAATTTAGTATTTTAAAAAAATTAATAATAATAATTACTGAAATTGGATTAATTTGATGTACGAACTAATTTTATATTACTGTTATTTTGGTGTGTAGTATCGAATTTGTTTTATCTCATATGGATGGTTATGTTAATTTATAATATTGAATACTAGTATTTATATTTAAAAATAATAATAATAATAAAAACTTAAAGCGTCTATTATACTACATATAGCAGGTGGCTCCGAAAATACAGATACCGTACTAGTTCTACCATGATTATTGTGTTGTAAGCAGTTGATGTTGCAATTCATTTGATTGTAATGATGGTTGTTGGATGATCAGATAAGTGAATCTTCACAACTGGTCCAATTCAATCTTGACAATAAGATTGTGTATATGATACAGTGGAATATGAGGTGGTTGATTTGTAGTATATTTGGTGTTGAGAGTAGAAGAGGATTAATGAGTGTTGATTGATTAATTATGGTGCATGAAATGGAAGTAGAGACTTTGCTTTGGTGTTAAGTTAAGCAAATGAGAATGGAGTCAACAGAAGAAAGAAAGAGGAAGGTTAATTTGATATTGAAATGATGTTACACATTGATTGATTGATTTTCAAAATTGTTCTATCTTAATTTCGAATAACAGAGTGGGTCCTAATTATAAACTTAGGTGGTTTCTATGCATTTTCAAGACACATGGCTACTGTGAATAGAATGGTCAATAAAAGTTGATATGTAAAGGAAGAAGGAATCAGCCAATCCAATTACAGCTATATAAAGACGTGATATGAGCTGAGTCCAGTGAAGATGAGGCCCATCAGTCCGTTGATATCTGAATTGGTTAGAAGCTCTAATGATGTGTTGTTGTAATTTTAGCGGGTTGAGATCCTGAGTCCGGTCCGGCAAAAAGCCCATGTCCAAAACGGCTATAAGTCTTCTAGCTCAAGTATACAAGTCCAATCCATCCGTTCAATGAGTTCGTTGATGGATCTTCCGAGATTTTCTAAACAGTTGGATACGTTGTTAGGAAGATTCCGAATTTTATTGAGATCCTTCCACCATGATTTCGCCGAGATCCATCGACGGATACCTTAGGTTTCTATATAGTAATCTAGGTTTTCTCAATAAGGACACTTTTCTACTTACTGAAATATCGTTAAAATTGTTACTCACTGCTGTCAAGTCTCCGATCACGTTCCGGTGTCGTCCATTCAATCCCAATCATTATATTGATGGTGATCTTTTAAGCTCATAGCTCCTTGTTGTCTTCACATTTTCGTCATTTCCTTCCAAAAGGATTCGTCTTGCTCTGGAAGTTGTTGCCTTCTATATATTTTGTCGTTTCCTTTTATTTTCACCATCAAAGCTCAGAGCTGACTTGAGCGTCGGAGTGCCTAAAGTAGAAACCACATTAGTGTCCTCAAGGTTCGCTCGAACATTCTTTCTATCATTTTGTAAGATCCCTTTACGCTTGGATCGGTTCCATATCATCTATCGAATTCGGTTCAGTCAAACTGGATCTGACTGTAGTATTTGAAGTACTAGAGTGATTGAGTCAAGAATGTGTGTTACACAAGTATACATAAAAGTCAAGTAGTGCATATCGAGGATATATTTGTAACTTATATTAATGTAGAGGGACATTTTTGTATTTTTAAGATTAGTCGGTAAGAAGTTAAAAGGTTTGTTGTATAACAACCTCATCATATAGCTCTGCATGAGTTTTTTTTCTTCTAATAACATCATACAACTCTGCGTGACTTAGAGCAATCTTATTATGGGTGTCCTTTTGGAAAGTTTGTCCGAAAACATACGAGCGAGGACAAAGCATGCTAGAAAGTGTAGTGGTGGTCTATGGGGCTAGTGGTCAGCCTTAAGACCGGTCAAGTAATGATGTGGCGCTCAAAACTCGTACCTCGCATCATCCAGGGGTATGGCGTTAAAACTGTCTTCATACTAAATAGTTAGGAACACAATACCTATATTGCAATGGAAATCACTATTTAAGTGTTTACACCACAAAATGTCTGACTATTCTTTCTTGAAATATTTTAGTTGTCTTTGTTTTGCAACAAATAGTACATCACATAAAACAAAATTTGAAAAAATAGTCTCCCAAGGTGTGTTTATTGGTTATACCCCAGGTTTTAAGGCTTATAAACTCTATGAATTGAACTATCACAAAGTTCTCATTAGTAGATATGTCATTTCCTATGAGAATGATTTTCCTTACCAAAATATTCCTAACATACAACCTACTTGTCCTTTACCAGTTATTGACATTACTGTAGATGAGATATATCCAAATACTCTAGAAGGAACTCCTATTGTTGTTGATTCCTCTTATGATTATCATTATGTTAATCATCATTCACAAACACATAATTCAAACACTAATATTCCAAACAGTGAGTCTCCTATAAATATGTCACTCTCTTATACAAATATTCAAAATACTGGGTCTCACTTTTTAGCAAATAATGTTGTTTTCCAAAATCAATCTATTGATTCTTGATCATATAATAAGAATAGATGTTAATCCTTCTTCAACTGTGTCACAAAGAGTCAGTAGTAGAGTTAGAAAATCAACAAATTGGTTCAAGGATTTTGCTATAAACACTTATACTTCTTCTACTATTCCACATACCGCTACAGGCTATCATTGTAAGTTGCTGCATAATCATATACTTTCTCCTGCTCACCTTTGTTGATTGTCCATCCAAAATAAAACATATACATATATCAAACAATTATCATCAAGCATCTTAGTATAGTGAATGGTAGAATGTCATGTACTCTGAAATAAAAGCCTTAGAAGTAAACTAAACATGGGAGTTTAGTGATTCACCCAAAGGCAAGAAAATTATAAGGTTTTAGTAGATTTATAAGGTGAAGCTTAAATCAGATGACACCGTTGATCGTTTTAAAGCTAGATTGGCGGCAAGGGGTATAGTTAAAATGGTGTTGTTGATTATTTTAACTCTTTTTTTCATGTTGCCAAAAATATTACAATCAGGATATTCTTGGCTACAGCTGCCAGCAAGTCTTGGCCAGTTGAGCAGCTTGACATTACCCATGATTTCCTTCAAGGTTTTCTAAAAGAAAAGGTCTATATGAGAATTTCATATGGATTTAATGCTTCTAAAAATAAGGTCTATAAACGGAAAGATCCTTCTATAGATTGAAGTAAGGTGGAAAAGAATAGAATTGTGAATTAATATAGTATCTGTTGCCATTGGTTTTATCCAATCTTAAAATGATCATTACCTGTTTGTTGAATCCTTAAATGAAATCTTCTTAGTCATGCTAGTCAATATTGATGGTTTGTTGATTATGGGCCTGATATGAATTAAATATGTTAAGTCAAGTTGTCACTACACCAAAATTTCACCATGAAAGACATTGGACCTGTCAAATATTAGGATTGGAAGTGGCACGTTTTATTGAGAGAATGATCATATTCGTATATTTCTGATCTTATGGATGACGCAAGCTTGATTAAATGTAAACCAATTCTGACTCCATTGTTTCATGGTTGCAAACTTTTAGCTTTAAGTGATGATCTCTTGGATAGTTCAAACCTCTGTAGGAGAGTTGTTAGCATATTATTGTATTTTTGGTTCACACGGCCTCACATCACTCCTGCCATACAGACATGAAATCAGTTCATGAGTACTCCTTCTACATTGCATTGGAATGTGGTTGGTCATGTCCTTAAATACCTCAAATGTACTTTTTCTTTTGGTTTATTTTATCCAACAAATCAGTCATATTTTTTAAAAGCATACAATGGTACATATTGGGCTAGTTATACTGATACAATGAGATATAGTGATGCAGATTGGGCTAATTGCATTGATACAATGGGATTTTGACTGGGTTTTGTACCTTCTTTGGAGATTCCATAGTTTCATGAAAAACTAAAAAGCAGTCTATTATGTCTCGAATCTCTCCAGAAGCTGTAAGTGAGCTTAAATGGATCAACTTGATTGGAATGTTCCTTTACCAATCAATCTCTACCGGGACTCCAAACCTGTCATTCAAATATGATATTAACAATAAAGGGATACCAATGAAATAAAAATGAGAGGATGCCAATAAATTTACAATTAAAATGAAGAATATCAAGAATCTCCTTAAATATATTCTCCTTAAAAGTTAGGTGGTGGATAGTGAGAATATATTTATAACTTACATTAATGTAGAGGCACATTTTTCAATTTTTCGAATTAGTTAGTTAGATGTACTTAAAAAGCTTTGTTATATAACAAACTCATC
Source organism: Cardiospermum halicacabum (assembly GCA_031304145.1). Lineage (NCBI taxonomy): Eukaryota > Viridiplantae > Streptophyta > Magnoliopsida > Sapindales > Sapindaceae > Cardiospermum > Cardiospermum halicacabum. Next base: position 2,351,584 of record CM062394.1, read on the forward strand.
GATGCATACCCTGTCTTCTACAAATCTCTTCTTCTTCTCCTTATCGAGATTCAAGATCTAGAATCTGAATAAGGCCCAATATATAGTATATGTTATGTTAGGTCTGGCTCAAAAGTTTATGTGGTGGTGGTGAGCGACAATGACAGACGACAGCTCTGAACAATGTAATCTCAACACACGTCCTCTCTCCTGACTCCCTAACTAAACTAACAGTACTACTACTATCACATTTTTAACATTTATAACCCACCGACACCATACCTTATATATATTACATGAACCTACCCCTACCCATTCCACCCTACACCATAACATAATAATTCATTCATTTTAATCACCAAACCCATTTAACAACCAACACATCTGTTACTATACAGTAACACATTTAAAGCCGAGATTATGTTGTCCAATCATGATGATTCAATTAACGGTTCTAATTGAGGCCACATATAACACCGACACCAAAATTCACTGCAATCTAATCTATCCACCTCACTGTCTCACTGACCATATTTTGTACTATTAGGCACAATAAGTCATACAGCTTTAGCTTTATATAATGATTTCTTAATGTTAAGGATTCGTCTGCAGTGCAGAGAAATTAAATACATCGAAAGAGAAGACACGATCTCTATTCGCTGCTCTGCTGTTAGTAATCAGAATTTGGCATTCTCTAAAATACTATTATTGAGGTGGTTTAGTTTGGTTGGGTTTGCACATGGGCCCAAATTATCACTATCTCTATCTTCTCTTTTTTACTTTTCTTTCTTTCCTGTTTACACTCCAATTCTTTTTACTGATTAACATGATTTACTTTTTTTTTTAGTATATATCACAATTCGATGTGACCGCGACAAAATTATTACAGTGTTACCCGACTTTGAATATAATAATGCGAAACACACATGGTATGGTTTGATTTTAATGACATCGAAGACCTCCCATGTTAAGTACCATTAAATGCTCTCTCCCACTGTCATGGACAATTTTATTCCCTCAAATCGCGTTCCTAATGGTGGTGACTGAGTATGATGACGAAGTTTGATGTGGTTGGTGGTGGGACCAGGTGGAGATAGAGAGATCGGAATCGTGTAAATTTTGTTAGATCGGAGGGTATTTCTGTAAACAGAGACAGTCCAGGTCGTCTTCCTTTTCTCTGCTTGTTAATAAAATAAAATTCCTCACTCCGACTTTAGACCACTCTGAAACCACCAACGACACCGACAGACACGACACAATGAGGAAAGAACCGCCACCGCCGCCGCTTACCTCCACCGCGACAACCACAAAGCTTGTCGCTTTCTTCGAAACCAAGCCATTACTCGCCACGCTTCTCGCTCTCACTCTGGTTTTCCTGATATGGAACCTCCCTCCTTACTATCAAAACCTTCTCTCCACTACTCGTACTACTCGTCCCTGTTCTGCTCCCGTCGTCACTTCTCCACTCAACACCACTACAACTTTCAATGTGTCTTTAACATCTTCATCTCCCGCCGTGGCAGAGCAGAAGCTGCTGAAGCCACCGGTCAAGATTCCCGACCCGAACAAGAGAGTTTTCCAATCGTACGGCAACGCGGCGGCGCTTTTTGTCCAGATGGGCGCTTACCGTGGCGGACCAACTACGTTTGCCGTGGTGGGTCTAGCTTCGAAGCCAATTCACGTCTACGGACGTCCGTGGTACAAATGCGAGTGGATCTCCAACGATGGGTCGTCAATCCGAGCGAAAGCTTACAAAATGTTGCCAGATTGGGGGTACGGTCGAGTCTACACAGTCGTGGTTGTTAATTGTACTTTCGCAGTGAATCCCAATAAGGAAAATAAAGGAGGTAAGCTCATGATCAATGCTTATTACAATGAATCTCCCAGAAAGTTCGAGAAGTTCACAGCTTTGGAAGAAGCTCCGGGGAGTTACAACCAGTCTAAGTACAGCCCACCTTATCCTTACGAGTATTTGTATTGTGGGTCGTCTTTGTATGGGAATTTGAGTGCTTCACGGATGCGTGAGTGGATGGCTTATCACGCTTGGTTTTTCGGACCCAGTTCGCATTTTGTGTTCCATGATGCCGGTGGAGTGAGTCCTGAAGTTAGAGCTGTGTTGGACCCGTGGATTCGCAGTGGGAGAGTGACGTTGCAGGATATTAGAGGTCAAGCTGAGTTTGATGGGTATTACTACAACCAATTCTTGGTTGTTAATGATTGTTTGCATAGATATAGACACGCTGCGAATTGGACTTTTTTCTTTGATGTTGATGAGTATATCTATTTGCCACATGGAAACAGCTTGGAATCTGTACTGAGTGAGTTTTCAGGTTATACTCAGTTTACAATTGAGCAGAATCCTATGTCCTCTATGCTTTGCTTGAATGATTCGAATCAAAACTATTCCGGGTATTTATTTCTCTTATGTTTCATTGGTCTTGATTGCTTTACATTCTAGATTAGATATTCTGATGATGTGAATATGCATTGTTGAATAGGCAATGGGGGTTTGAAAAGCTGCTATTCAGGGAGTCAAGAACTGGGATTAGAAGGGACAGAAAGTACGCAATTCAAGCTAAAAACGCATTCGCTACAGGAGTTCACATGTCGGAGAATGTAGTAGGCAAGGCATTGCATAAAACGGAGACCAAGATTCGTTATTACCATTACCACAACACTATTACAGTACATGAAGAGCTTTGCAGGGAAATGGTTCCTTTATCTGTCAAGAACAAGGTCAAGTGGTTCAATAAACTGCCTTATGTCTATGACGATAACATGAAGAAACTTGTCAACACGATCAAGGAATTCGAGCGGAAAACAATTGGAAATGTTCATGTTTATGAGTATTCATGAGGTGGGGATTGCTAAAGATTGATTTTGAAATGAAACAAACCTCCCACTATAGTGGCAATGTGATGATGCTAAGAGACACTATTGAGGCGTGACTTGCTGTCTAATGATTGAAAACGTTGCTCAAAGATCACTCTTTTGATGATGATGATGAAGAAGAGGATTCAATTAATTGCTTTCATTTGTCTATAAAGGTGAGTGTCTTCTTACTTGTATGTACCATTCCTTTTTCTTTATTGTCTCTCTTTTCTTTAATATAAATAATGTAATTGAATTATATAAAATCATTTGTTGACTATTCTTTAACGATGAGATACCATAGTTTTGTTATGCTTTGAGGAATGTTACAAAACCTGTGAAATGTGTAGTGAAGTTGAGTGTTTATAAAGCGTTGCATTTATTTATAAGATATGAAGAAAACATAGCCAAGTGGAGACGGCATCTCCAGAATTTGGTGGTGAATAATACAGAAACAGAGAAGCAGCCAAAAATTGAACCGATTCAATTATTGCTACTGATTTAGCTGTACTTGGGCCCAAGCTTTGCATAAATTTGTGGTCTTTATTAAAAGAGTTGGTGATTTGATTTGTTTAAGTGCATGTTAATAGCAAGTTTGCTTTTCTCTTTTATTAAATGTTTTAACGGTTTTTGGTATTAGGTATCAATTAGACCGGTATTATTTGCCATAAACAGCTTGCTCTGTATCAATTACAAGGGTAGTAGGCTACAAATAAACTAATTTTACAAAATAAAATAAAATTTTCAATGTCTCGAACATTTTATAGTTCCAAGCAATAAGAATGTTTCTTCCTTCATGGAAGTTTCCCAAACCCCAACCAACAACTCAAGCCTCGTAACAAATTTCCATTCCTACCCGAACCTTTCCTACCACTCAAAACGGAAATAGTAAAAAAGACTCTTAGACTCAATTACGAGTTCGAGTTTTGATAGTCAAAATTTCGTTTGACTGGAATATTGATAAACCCTAATTTAGGGAGTGACAAAACCAAATCTCAAATTCACATAAAGTTATAATATTATTATTTTGATAATGTATATGCTTGGAGTTGCTTGTGATTATAAAATAATCACTTATGGGGTGGTGAAATTCCAACCATATTCTTCATTCATTCTAAATTTATATGTATAAGAATAATGTATGAATGTAATTTTAGAATGATGAAAGGATATGGTTGGAATTTCACCACCCCAAAGGATATGTTTAAGTAGGATTTTTATAGTAAATCCTACTTAAAACAAAAACCCTAAAATTGGTAAGAACAGATAAAGTCAAAATTTAAAACAATTTAATTTGAATCGGATCACTATGTCGTAGAGCCTTCCGCATTATGTTGTAATTTGAAATTATCTGTCTCGTAATTCATTTTCAGAAAACTATTTTACACCCCAAACGGAGAGAAATTATGCGTGGGAACGGGTTCTCCACGTCATTTGTCCATTTGGAGAACCTACTAATCAACATGCGACACGTGACGTGGGCCATTTTAGCTTTTAATGATAAAATCCCCCAATTTAAAAAACACAACTCCTCTCTTTCATTCAATCGATGCGTGGGCCATTTTAGCTTTTAATGATAAAACCCCCTAATTCAGAAAACACAACTCCTCTCTTTTCTTCAATCGATATATTCACTTTCTTCGATCGAAGCTCGGAACAAACAGCCGTTATTCACTTATTTGTTTGATTTTTGGTTTTTAGGTTTATTTGTGAATTGATGTTCAGAACGGAGATGAATTTCGAGACGAGCAAAATGTTAGAAATAAAGATATTTGAAAGCACCCAATTCAATCAAATCAACTACGTGAGATTATTGAGATTTTAATCGTATTTTATATTTTTATTTGTTAAGTTGTAAAATAGAATATTAGAATACTCAATCGTTGTTCATGAAAATAAATTAAGAAATTGTTCGATTCAAGAAAATGTGAAGAGAGAGAGGAACGTGGGCTATCGAAGAAGAGAGAGAAACAATAAAATCGTATTTTTATGTAGAAATTTTATAATTAAAAAACTCGCTAAGTGTCTCAAGTTGATTGGAATGGTTCTTTAAATGGACAAATGACGTGGAGAATCCGTTCCTACGCATAATTTCTCCCAAACAGACAACAAATGAATATTTTAAACCCTTTTTAAATTATTTTAGAACCATCCAAATCTTAAATGTAACCAACGCACTTTGATCCAGGTCAATTTGGATCTCGACATAATACGAAAGCGTTTATTGCAAACACCGGTTGAGTTAACAGTACCTAAATCCGTCCACCCATCTGAATCAACCGAAAAAAATTTTTGCTCAATTTTACTGCCTTAAAATTGAAAATTTTTAAATTTGAACCAATGGAAAGCATCCACCCTTATTCCATAGGAAGAATTGATGAATACCATCCTATCCACTTCGAATATGCCACAAATTTCATTGAAATGGAAAATACTCACTCACACACACGATTTTTATTTATTTATTTTTAATATCATCTTTTGTTCTATAAAATCAAAAACAAACATGCACCATTCAAATATAATTGTTCTATTTCAAATAATAAGACAAAAACAAAGTAGACTCGAACCAAAACATCAGCCTCTATTCTATTCTACAGAACCCTCTCACTTCTTATAAAGCTCGGCCCAATGGGCCTGGACTCAGACACAACAACGCGACCCACGGAGAGTAAATTGTGATTTTAAACTAAGACACGTCATCAAACCTAATCAATACAGTAATAACTTAATAGATCTGATTAAATGACAGCCACACGTGTATAGATGTACAGATACAACTATCACGTGTGTGAGTGCTGATCATCGTGATGCGTACTAGGAATCTGTGGGGTCCATTTCAAATCAGACGGTCACAGATGGATAGAATCTGCTAGTGAATGCTGTCTCCATTCATGTCCGTCGATATAATTTAAATAAATAACAACTACACGTTTCACTTCTCTTTTCTTTTTTTTCTTTTTTTTTTTTATTAAATCGGATTATTTTTCATTTTTTAGTGACCGACCGCCTTATTAACATTTTCCTTTTTAATTTTTTATTTTTATTTTTCCATTGTTGGATGGTGTTGAAGGTTTTCATTTCTCAGCTTTCTTTCAACAGTATATATATATTCATCTAATCCACTGTCTTATCGGTGGCTTGGTTTTGCGGTCTTCTACTTTTCATCTTCTTTACCCATTTTCACAGGTATCTTTCTGGTCTTCGCTTCTTTTTTTCCTTTGTCTTTTTTCATTTTCTTATATCAGTTTCGACTCTGTTTCACCTCTGTATCAGTTAAGTTTCGTTTCATCGGTTACTTCAAAAGCTAGAAAGTGTGGCGGTTTATAATCAATCTCAGTTTCAGCATAATTTGGGGGTCTTCAAGGCCAATCACAAGAAAGTCATGGTAAAACATGAAATGAAATGACTCTGGCAATTGTGATTGATTTTTTTCATTTGAGTGATATGGATGGTGATTGTGTTTACAGGTGAGTCCAATAGGACGAATGGAGGAAGACGACATGGGTCCTCCATGGTTGAAACCAATGCTGAGAGCGAACTACTTCGTTCCCTGTTCTGTTCATGTTGATTCCAACAAAAGTGAATGTAACATGTTCTGTTTGGATTGTATGGGAAATGCTCTTTGCACTTATTGTCTCATCAGCCATAAAGACCACCGTGTTGTTCAGGTTCTTCCCATTTTATTCATTCATTTATCAGCACAATTGAAATTGGTAATTTATTTATTTATTTAATTTTCCCAGATAAGGCGATCGTCTTACCATAACGTGGTGAGAGTTAATGAGATTCAGAAATACATAGACATATCATGTGTCCAGACTTACATTATCAACAGTGCCAAAATCGTCTTCTTAAACGAAAGACCACAGCCCAGGCCTGGTAAAGGTGTCACCAATACTTGTGAAATTTGTTGCCGGAGTCTCCTTGATTCCTTCAGATTCTGCTCCCTTGGCTGCAAGGTACAAATGTGTGGAATTGTATTCATTGAATTAGTGAATTGGTTTGGTATATTTGGGTAAGCAATTAATGTTGGTAATATATATTTGGTAGCTTGGTGGAATGAAGAGAGGTGATCGGGAGCTGACATTTACACTGAGAATGAAAAACAAAGATCCGTTTCATGCGGGCGGGTCGGAGTCTGATGAATCATCAACGCCCCGTAAGATACGGAGGAGTACACCTGCTTTCAATCGTTTGATGGAAGGACTGACAATCTACTCTTCATCCGACGGTGATCACAAATCCTATAGCTCTTCCGGAGATGACGCGACCACCAAGCTATCTCCCACAACTCCTCCAATATACAGTCATCGCAATGCAAGGAGAAGAAAGGGTATACCTCGTCGAGCTCCATTTTAAGTATGTTTAATTACACATAAAAACCAAAATTAGTATAATTATTAGACTGTTAAGTAACAAAAGGCTTGGTATTATGTGAAAACAAGTCTTGTTTAGTATGTATAGTGAAATTAAAAAAGAAAAAATCTGATATATATAGATATAGATATATAGCACATAAAAGGAAATAGAATAGTGGTGGTGATATGTAGTCTGATGTGTGTATATAGTAGAAAAAAAGGAATAGTGTGTTTTTTATTAGAATTTCTCTGAAATGATATGTGTATGTAATGTATATATCTTTACCCTTTTAAACTAATTATTACAACTAATTTAGAAATGTTAGGATTATAATCAATCTTTGTGTTCCTTTCTCTTATTCTTGATCAATGAGAGTGAATGGTACAGAGTACAGGTGTGGGTGTATATATTGTATTAGATGTATATATAGAGTAGCTATATATTGGGTTGGGTTAGGTTGGGTTTACTTGTACGAAATGTGGATCGAGTTAGAGATAGAAGAGGTCCCGCTTGGTTTCTGTTTGGATTTCAACTGTCAACTAATATAATCAGTTAACGTATTCGAGTAATTTGTAATACGATTATTGAATTTGTTTATAGATAATAAATAAGTGGTAGACCCATGGAACTGAAGGAAATGATAGTATAGTATAGGAAGTATGTGTATATGAATAAGACATTTATTTTTATTTATTTTTAATAATGAACGGTGGTTGATGAATACATGTAATGAACCAATAGAAAGCTTGCGTTTAGAAACAAACTGTTGTGATGTGAGAGGTTCCATTTGTAGACAAATATGTAATTAGGAAATAATGACATACGTAGCCTAATAAAGAAATCGATGGTTTATGTATGTATGTATGTATGTATGTATATTATGTAGTGCATGTAGAGAGAAGAGAGAGGATCAAATCGAGAAAAAAAGGTTAGAGGGACACGTAAAGGCTCCACTATGTTGATAAGGACGTTGTCTACTTCACTTCAGATGCTCCAAAATCATATCTACTTCTTCTGATTAAAAGTTATATTAGTGAATTTGAAGAACAAGTGGATGAGGACATAAGAGTCGTGTGGAATCAGAATGGCTGCGTCTTTCTTCCATCCAATTTTTTTTTTTTTAATTATTAATCTTTTTTTAATTTTTTTTTAATAATTAATGAGTGGTGTGACATTGAAAAACTGAAAATTGGCTTTTAGAAAGAAGGAAGGGAATATACAAAAGAAAATTGAAGAAGACGAAAAGGTCACATCATAATCAGTAGATGCCATGGTGCTTACTAGAACAGTCTACGTCTAGAAAAAGGCCACGTATGTACTTCGCACTACTCTTGACTCGACAAGTGTCCGTCCTCTCTGCGTATACATATTAATGTACCCCGTTACATTTATATTCTTGTTAAATTCGAGAAACATAGTAATTATTTTATTTTTGATATAAAATAAATAAAGTATGAGTACTAGTATAGATTCAGCAACATAAACCGAATAAAAAGTGATAAAATATCTGAAGAGTTTTGTAGATAAGGTTTAGGCATTTGGCAATGGCATCAGAGATGTCGTCATTCATCAATTATATAATTAAATAAATCGGCTTCTTTTTCAAATGGAGGTGAGGTGCGGTGATTAATTGCTTTTTTGATTATTCAACGGTTGCTGCTACTGTACTAGGATGTTGAAATTGAAGTCAATACAGGCCTGGACCAGGCCCAGGCCCAGCCCGGTCCACAATAAATTAGATTAGGTGTGCAACGCCTTGAGTTCACACACAACTCAATGTGACTGACTGACACTTTGTGTCTTGTTTATGACATATCTGACACTTAACACCGTTTGTTCTAGGAGAGTGTGCAGTAAAGTTATCTTGTCTTTTTGAGTTATCCACTAGATTCCATGCCATTTGGAAGTGTACTTTGGTTTCAACTCGCATTTTACCTTTTTTGGGTTAATTATTGATTGATTTATTAACAGTGGATTTAACATAACGTCGAACAGTGAGTGATTAATCAGTCGCCATCAATAATTTGTTATTTTAAAAAGGGAAAAATAAGAAAAGTTAGATAATGTGGGTAGCTGTCCTTGTCGAATCCACTTGAACTGGTGTCGACATGCATCTCGAGTTCAGTTCAAGTCGTGGCTGATTATAAAATTATGGATTTTGTTGAAAACGATATCGTTTTGTGTCCCTTTGTCTTTGTTTTGAAACTCTGAATATATATATATATAGATAGAGAGAAATACTAAATTATTATAACTATGGATTGGAATTACTAAACTTACTAAACTGATATTTTAAATTTATAATAAAATAAAATTTAAAAATATTATGTTCTATATTTAAATAATACTTTAATAAAAATAATAATATTAAAATAAAAAGTATTATAATTACATTTAATTTTATAATTTTTAATAAAATAAGAATTAAAATCAATACTCCCTCAATTAATTAAAATATTTATTTATTTACATTTTCAATAAATTTATATATTTTATTATCTATTTTATATCTGTTTTTATTTTAAAAATAATAATAATAATAAGTATTGAGAAGGTTAAATGAAAAAAAACCATTAATTATAAATTTTAATTATTTTATAAATTTAATTAACGATTAAAAAATATTTAAACTATTCTTAAAATAATTAGAAAAGATATTAAATATTCTTTATGTTAAAAAATATGTGTTTTTTTTTTTCTTTTCTCAAAATGGATTAAAAAATAATAAATGAATTAAATGCACATGCTTAAATTATTATTCTTTTAAATCATTATATTTAATATTTAATTTAACTAACGTATTACTTATAAAAAGATAAATATGAAAGAATATTGAAAAATTACATGAATAACTACAATAATAATATAACTTTTAAAAAATAACTGTTATTATAAAATGAAAAATATATAATAATAATAATAAAATAAATTATCAATAAACATCTATATCTTTTATTTATTATTAATTATAACATAAATAGTGAAATATATAGTGTGAAGCACATATGTTCTTAGCATTTCTAGAGATCTCTAGATGAGAGTCCATGTGCAATGTGATCCAAATCAGCTACGACATGTCCTGTTTACTAATTCTTGTCCATGTTGGACACGAGACTTTTATATTGTTTGATTTGGGCTGCTCTTTTTTGACGTCCACAACAATACCACCAGATCCGCTTCAGCTTCAGGTCCATGCCTTTCAATTTCAATTAATTGGTCAACATTACATAACTGACTGCCCTCCATGTCCATTTAATTTCATATTATTATTTCAGATTCTCCAATATCATACACACACGATCGTCTAAAACCAATTACACGCACATGTATTGCATTTTGTCCGATTCTTACATAAAAATCCATTTGAGATTCAATTATTTCAGTTGCTATCGGTGACTTGTCGGAAAATTATTACCAGTTGAAACATGACAATTAGACAATTCCAACAAGAATCAACAACTTAATCTAATGTCAGAGTTCACCTTCCATTCTCATTAATTAGATAATACCTATCTAATACTATATTCATAACTAATTAATCTATTAATTTAATTAATTAATATTCGATACTTGGTTAGAATTGAAAATCAAAGTCTGATGCAACATTTAAAACAATTAAACAACATCGCACATGTATATGTTGCCATTGACTAACTTGTCATTGGCTCCCCATTTCATTATTACTAGTATTATTACCTAATTATTTTAATATTAAATATTATAAAGTATGCTCTAACAGCAATTGTCGTTGAATGTCGTGGATGTAGCTTCTTTTTATGATTTGATTTGTTCAAATGTATAATAAATTATTTTTAATATATGTGATAAATCCGCCTCCCGTTCTCAGCAAATATATTCTCTGTCACCATAGATCTAAAAATATGCTGGAAATTCAACACGAGATCGCAAAATCTGTCTATAAAACGACGTTTACAAGTATTAAAAACGCTGTTACATAATCAAGTTAGTGATAGTTTGTATAAATACAAAACGACACCGAACCGAGACTTCAGCTGCTATAAACTATAATCAATTAAACAAGTATTATTATATTATATTATTATTACATGATTAAACATAGATTGGTATAGCTTTTGTCCGGTTCTGAACCGAAAGTCAAAAACATCTCGTGACAGAAAACGAGAAATACGAGAAATTGACTCGAGGTACGATATTATCAAATAGTTCACGAGAGTGAAAAAAATTAGAAAAACATCAACTGGACTCAATCTTGTTCACGAGAAGTCAAAATAAGTGTGAGATGTGTTAATTTAGCTGTCTCTTCTTTATAGACAAGGCAACACAACACATGATGTGATTTTATTTATATACACCAAATCTAGTCTTAAACTGGCGAAATCAAAACGAGTACATATACTAGTGCCTCCACTTGTACGGTTTTTGTAAAATTCTGCGTCACACGGGTACCATCGGATCACAAAAAGGTTGCTAATTTCGTGAAAAGAGTAAAATAATAAAGTCAAAGAGTACAACTGTAACTGTTCAATTCCCAACCAAAAGTAGAAACCGTAATTAATTGCAATTTGACAACCATGCATGCATGTTTATACTACAGTATTTATTTCGTAGTTATCGGTATTTGTACGGTATAGTATTAGTGTCATACGAATCGTATAATGAGAGATAAGTACGGTGTATATGGCTCCGTTTGGACCGAAAATGAAATCCCATATCAAATTTCAGTCCAGAGGAATATTTTTATTTTATTTTTAATTTGATATAATATTTAGTTTACATTTCCATTTTGATACCATTCCGAAATGCCGGAATTAGTAATTTTATTGAAATTTTTTAAATAATTTAGTTATATATATATTCATTCATCACTAATACAATTCAGTTTTGAAAATTAAAAAAAAATTACCTAAATATTTAGTTAAATATTACTTCTTATATTATTTGAAGTGATTAAAAATATTTTTTATTTATTTATTCCGTTTTGAGTATTCAATTTAGTGATTTCAAATAAAATTAGGTGTAAATTTATTAATATGGAAAGAAATAATTAATACAAATTATAAATCAATATAATATTTAGCAATTTATTTAATATATTTATTTAATCAATATAGTTTGACCATTTTTTTTAATGTATCCCATCTATTTTAATCAATTAAAAATAAAATAAAATTATCATACTAATTAAAAATTGACTTAATTATTTTTAAATTATTTAAAATAATCTATAATTTTTTTTAAAAATTTATTTTTAATTTTCATTTCAAATTATGTCGAAAATTTTCTTCCTATTTCAAATTGAATTTTAAATTTTGATGTAGTACTTAATTTTTATAATTTAACTGAAATACGAAAATTCTAATTCGGTTCAGCCGGATACGGTCGAAGACCGCAGTGACAAATATCCTTGTAAAGCAAGTAAAATTTGTTCGTTTGTTTGATAGTTTGTTATCGAAGGAGGCGTGTACCACGTCATTGCTGAGTGATAACACAGAAAGTCATATTAAAAAAAGGAAATGTCAATTCAACACTTGTAACCTCTCCATTCCCTCACTCGTTTCCATAACGGACTGGTCCCACCACACTTCTCTCTCTAATCTCTATATTTACCCTCTCTCCCTTCCCCTTCATTTCATTTCACGCGTATTGTCTCAATCTCTCTCTCTCTCTCTCTCTCGTCTTCAACCATCAAAATGGGCGGATGCGTATCGGCAGACAGAACCGAACAGAACGACCCCTCACCCTCGACAGCCAAAGTCGTAACACTCAAAGGCGAACTCCACGAATACATTGTCCCCGTCTTCGTTTCCCAAATCCTCCAAGCGGAATCCTCCACGTGTCCCAACTGTTTCATATGCAACTCCGACTCTCTTATGTACGACGACTACATCCCCTCTCTTTCGCTCACCGACCAGCTCGTCTCCGACCAGATTTACTTCCTTTTACCCAACACCAAGCTTCAGTTCAAGCTCTCGGCTTCCGACATGGCGGCTCTAGCCGTCAAAGCCACGCTCGCGCTGCAAAACAAAGCTAAAGACGGACGCAAGCGGTTTAAGAAGACGAGGATCTCTCCGGTCTTGCCTCTTGATAAGATCTCCGTGGACCCCACTCTCGTCCCGACCAAAGCCTTCAAGAACAACAATAACAATAATATTAATATGACGAGATCGGGGTCTGTTAGAAAATTGCAGAGATATACTTCTCGGCGAGCGAAATTGGCTGTTAGGTCGTTTAGACTCAGATTGTCTACTATCTATGAAGGCATCGTTGTGTGATTTTTTTTTAATTGATTAATTAATTAATTAATATTACTCGTTTTTTGTAACATTGTAATTCTGTATAAAATTCATAACAAGAGAAAATGAGTAAAGTGGTATTTTGGGGGTATTTGATTAATGTTTACGTGTGGTGCTTGGTGTGATTAATATTAACGGAAGTTGAAATTTGATGCTGAATGTGAAATATAATAATGTTAAAGTGAAAGGAAGACTTTAAAAATCATTTTAATTGGGGTTGGTAGGGTGACTTATCTTGTCGAGAAGGAATCATTGATTCATTATTGAAATTGTTAAGATGTGATTTGGAATAGTTTGATGTTTTGGCAACAACATAAAACAACCGGCGCTGCCCATTGTTTGGAGTCAATTTGGATAACAATTGCATGGTGTGGCTTTGTTGTGATATGCTAATTTACACGTATTTATGATCTGGGACTGGTCTATATTTGTGAAAATTAGGCTGCAACCAACCATGTTGCTATCACATAAATTTAATCCTAGATCATAGAGTACATAATTTGATCCAATTTGATGGGATAAGAGTTAGTGGGGATGATGGTCATTAATTGCTATTTATATGGTTTTATTTCAATATTAATACCCAAATGAATGCGAGTACGATATCATAAATCATAATTAAAGATTTTATTGCATAATTATTGGTATTTTGAAGTCAAACTCAAAATGGTCATTTCACCGGTGATGAAACCATGAAAAAGTCAGAATGTGTTTGAAGTTCTATTTGTGTGTATGGTGAGATCAAGCTTTGGTTGCGAATCATGCAGATGATACAAGTCAATTCATTTTATCTTATCTATAAAATGAAGCCAAAATTCAAAGTGATAACCACTATCTTGTACTGTACTACGTACTAGATATGTACGGTTTAATTTTATACTAGATAAATATTGCATGCTCAGTGCTGATATCATTCTATCTTAAATTATTTCCTATGGGTTGAATAGAAAATGAATCTCTACGAAGTAATTATGACTTGAATCTTGATAAGTTTCCAAATGTAGGTTGCGATAAGTATGACCATACAAATACAAAACAATATAATATAATATACAACATAGGATAACATCTCAGCCCAAATAACACTTTCTATCGTCCAACATCAATCGCACCAAAAATGGGCCACATATATGAACTCTTGATTGGCCTGCATCAACATATTCACAATGCATTTGGACCTATAATTGTTGGCTTTGTTTTATTTTTATTTTATTCACTTCTAAAATTTTATTATGGTTTTTTTTTTTATATATAATTTTTTTTAGACTTTACAAAAAATAATTTTTCAAATTTTCACTTTTAAAAAATAAGGGACATTTAAAAGAATGTAAAGGGTCATTCTCACGGTGGTTGAAAGACTATTTTTAAAAATTAAAATTTGAATGGATTGAAAATATAAATTTTTTGGATTAATTTTGAAAATTTAAATTTTATTTGAGTTATTTTGTATACTTTTCTCAAAATTGCAGTTAATAGGCGGCCTCACTGAATCTTGTTAAAAAAAAACCATTTTATATATTTATATATATAATATTAATAAATTTTTAAATAATATTATAATTGATTTGATGGTAATATATATTAATATTTTTTATTTCAATTAAAATATTATTTAAAATTCGTTAATATTTTATATATTTAATGTAAAATTAATATAAAATTTTGAAAAATTATAGACCACACAAGATTTTAAAAATTAAAATAAACTAACAAAACAATATTTCTATTTTTAAATTATTTAAAATTTAATTTTCAAAAATAAATATTTATACTTTCAGAAGAACTCCTCTTTATATATTACCTTTATACTTTTATAGATCAGTATAAATAGTCTATAAAATAAAGATAAAATGATCAATTTAGTTATTTTTAAAAAAATAAAAAATTATTTTTAGTGTAAATATTTTTGAAAATTGAACTTAAAATAAATAATAAAAAAAAACAAGAATCCTAAATTTATATATAAATTCACAGATCAAACAAATTTAATTTACCAAAACGCTTTGACCGGACCTAAGCTAATGAGCAGATAATGAAACAGATACAATTAACCGGAGGCAATACATAATCGGGGTTAGTGATAAGGAGATTAAAAGTCGAAAGATGAATATTAACAAGTCGCGTAAAGCAAATTAAACACCGATCAAATCAAATGAAGGCAAGCAAAATGACCCACAGGTTTCCCACTAATACGTGGTATGTTATCAATACCACAATCTTTAACAGCATTGACTGTTATTGTCTCCCTTCTTTTATTTCCATGATTGATTGACACTGATGTTAATTAGATTAATCTCCTAACATAACATTACACATTTTATTAATTAAACAAAAGGACACACATGCTGCTCCTGATGAGAAAGATTGTTTGGGTTTTCTTAATTGAGTGACTACAACAATATTAGGTGTGTTTTTTAGGTATATGAACAGCACCTCTCCATATTTTCAGAGGTATGGGTAGGTGTGATACAATGAACTTACAAATTATTAATATTTTTAATTATTTTTAATTAGAATAAATATGAATATTAATATTTAATATTATAAATTAACATAACAATTTACAATATAAATATATTCGATACTACAAATTAAAACAAACACTAATATAAAATTAGTCCGGTTATATTAAATTAACCTAATTTTAATGTTTTTTTATAAATAACATCAAATTACATTTTTTTTCAATTAAACATTTTAATTCACCACCACCTCTAAAAATTCCTCCACGTGGGACCTCCGACGGTCGCCCCTCCTAACTTCCTTCAGAGTCGGGGCTGTATAGGATGAACCGTGGACAAAATTGAATAGGGGCATGATATATATTGGTGTAGATCAGACTGTATTAGATTATATAAAGGATTTAAAATCATTTTAAAGTAGTTTAAGATGGGTTAAAATATTCAGTTGGAGTATGTATTAATTTGTTAAGATAATAACTGAAGGATGAATAATTTTAACATACAATTTGCTATCAATTTTAAATTCAATTATTTAAAAAATTAAATTTATTTACTTTATCAATTTTAAAATTTATTTTTCTAACCAAAATTTTATTTTTAAAATATTATAAAAATATTTTATCTTATTTTAAACCTCTCAATTTAGTAATATTATAATTATTTAATTTTGAATTTTAGCTTCTTGAATGAGAATTTATCAACATCTTACTGAAACGAAATTGGATATCAAAATTCAAGATGATCTGACCAATCTTTCCTCGTTCTAATTTGGTCGTGGTCGACCACCCACCAAGAGATTTAAATAAACAAAGCTTGGTTATACGTTGTGTCATATCTTTGTATTTTGTTTCTTCTTCGATTGAGTCGACACAAAATGTCTCATGTTCCATTTTTCTTTTTGAAACAATTGGTGCAATGCCAATTAGCAATAATTGATGGTTCATTAGAGGGTGATTGCGAGGATAATAAAATAATTAGAGAGGTGGTGGTGGGTGTGGTGGAGAGAAAAAGGTGGTAGGGAAGAAAGACAATTGGGTTTTGGATTATTGAATAATGAAGAGTTGGAAAAAGCAATGCAAGCGTGCAAAAACCTAGTTCTCTCATAATCAACAGTGTGGGGCAAATACTATATACATTTGCTTTTGAAATCATTTCAACAATAAGAGAGAATCAATCACTGCATTTACGTGCCTTAATTAGATCCCTAACTTTTCTTATTTATATTATAAAAATTGAGAAAAAAGCCTTGTTTACAGGATTTGTAATTATTCTATCGTCTTGACAGGAAAAAAGAGATGAATATATGATGACTGTTAGTCTGTACCTACATTATTGATAATAATATGTAAAGGCAAAGGAATAGAATCAATGTCTGTGATGAGGACGTGGTTGATGGATCAACACAATTATGTGAAATGGGATTGTTGATGATCAGTGGATATGAAGACTAATCTCTCTTTATTTTTTATTGTTTGTGGTCAAACGAATGAATAATGGGTGTAGTAGGTTGAGGAGAAATTTAAAAAATAAAAAAGAGAGACAGAGAGGAGTGATTGGGTCTAATCATTGCCTCGTGCATGCTCTCATGCCTCTTTTAATCACTCACTAGCCCACCACACCCGCATCATCATATACTTTTAATTCATTTTCCTCATTTTACGTGTTCATTCGGTTCAAATACTACATCGCTCGCATTTTAGTTACAACATTCAGGTTTTTAGACATTATTCATCTGCTAATTTTATTTTACATACTGTGATTTAGATATATGAAAAAATATAATGAAGTGAGATCTTATTTTATTCGTTGCAATATTTAATTTTTAAATATAAAATTATTACAATTTTTAATCGTTTATAATTAAAGATATTTATCATTAAAATTATGTCTCGACAATAGTGCAAAAAGAAAATGTTGCAAGATTAGTAGAACCAAGGGAGTAATAAAATTGAGGTATTTTGGTATAATATATTATCAAAATAACTAGCTAATGGAAATTTAAAATAATTTAAAATAGTATGAAAATTCTAAATATAATTTAAATAAATAGAAAATTATATTTCATTAAAATGAATTTGATTTATTTATTAAATATATAAATAAAATAAATTAAAATTTTATATTTTTTAAATTGATAATTCAAAATAATTTAAATTTTTATAAATATATAGACAGAATATTAAATAAATTAAAATTTTATATTTTTAAAATTGATAATTCAAAATAATTTAAAATTTTTATAAATATATAAACAAAATATTAAATAAATTAAAATATTTCGATTCGGACTAAAATTTTAGACCCATGCAATCCAATACACCCCTACTTATTAATCTCTGCCTCCTATTTAGATAATTGTTCCTCATGATTCACTCGAGTAAATCCGGAATAGTGTAAACGAAGAAAGG
This sequence comes from Cardiospermum halicacabum, assembly GCA_031304145.1. NCBI lineage: Eukaryota > Viridiplantae > Streptophyta > Magnoliopsida > Sapindales > Sapindaceae > Cardiospermum > Cardiospermum halicacabum. Next base: position 2,369,941 of record CM062394.1, read on the forward strand.
AACACAATTGATTTGATATGTTCATACATAATTACATGGAATGTTTCATTGTGTAAAAAGAAAATCATAAGCTTCCAAACAACATCGACCCCATACCATACCATACCAATAACCATCGCCTCCTCGTGGGCACAATTATTAACATTAACAAGCATTTTCTTCAGCCTATATATAACACTCTACACCCACACCTTCACATTCACATTCACATTCACATTCACACACAAAATGAGAACAATGATCGATCTAAGCAACCACACCAACATAATCAACACGCCAACCTCCGTAGACTGCGCACGCGAAGTCCGCTTCCGCCGCTCCTTCCGCTCTTTAGTCGAGTGCATGGTCCCCTGCTGCGCCTTCCAAGACTCCCTAGACGACACAGACTCTGTTACCACATCCACGTCATCCTCCACCTCATCATCCACGCCTTCGACAACCGTGACCGGCACGTTCTTCGGGTACCGGAAAGGCAGAGTCAGCTTCTGTCTCCAAGACACCACCCGCTCTTCATCCCCTCTCCTCCTCCTCGACTTCGCCGTCCCGACTTCCTACCTGGCTAGAGAGATGCAGTACGGTCTGCTCCGCATAGCGCTCGAGTGCGACCCTTCTTTCTCGGCCTGTTCTCTGTTCGATGTCCCTGTCTGGTGTATGTACTGTAATGGGAGGAAAGTTGGGTTTGCTATCCGTCGACATGTCACTGCTGGTGATCTGTCGGTGCTTAAAGTTATGCAGTCTGTTTCGGTTGGGGCGGGTGTCTTGCCTGATGAGAATGGGGATTTGTTGTACTTGAGAGCTGGGTTTGAGCGGGTGTTTGGATCTGTTGATTCCGAGTCGTTTCATATGATTAACCCTGTTGGTAGCTCTGGCCAAGAACTCAGTATTTTTCTACTGAGATCCTCCTGATTGTCAAATTGTTGTATTTGGTGTATGTAGTTTTATTTAAATTTGTAATACAAAATTTCTGTTGCTTCTATCATTCATTTTGTCTATGATTTCTACCATGTCTATATCTCATATTCTTGAGAAAATTATAAAATATAATTATACGAATAATAAATTATTCAGAAAGATAGTCAAGTCTATCATAATTTACAATTTAATTGAATTCGTTATATTTTCGATTTTATGATTTCTATGGTTGTATACATTTAAGTCAAAATATTAAGTAGAATTTGAATTCACAGTAAAAAATATAAAATTAGATATAAAATCCAATTAAGGGTTGGCTGGACACAAGTTCTACATTTTAGTTTCCAAATAAAATTTAAAAAATTATACAAAATCTCATTTATTTTTAATAATTCTTTTAACGGAGTGATTTTAATTGTCCTAATTCTCTTAAGAGAAGGTAGTTTCAAATTACCACTTATATAAGATTTGTTAGATGGATTTCGGAGTAGTTTATGTATACATAAGTATTTTATATATATATATATATATATATATATATAGAGTTAATTTGCACATATGTGGTGGAAGGAAATGGTATAGATATTAAATTGATAGCAATAATTCATGATAATATTTTGTAAATGATTGCACATGAAGACAAATTATAGTGTTAAGCAAGAAAGTGAAGGATGGGTTATATATGTCGGGAAGTTGATAATAATTCATGTGGGTGAGGGAGGATGGTACAAATTAAATTAAATTGATGCACGCACGGATATTAGATTGTTACGAGGCATATGTCGGATATGTAATATAATGTAAGAAAAGAAACACATATCAATTCTCCGGTCCAAAGTTGACCATTATTTTGCAATGTAGCGAAAACTGAAAGTGAACAAACACAAGGGCTGTCGAAGGCAGTTCGAATGGAACACAAATGGTGGGCTATATTGGGGACTTGGCCTGTTCTTCAGAGAAAAGAATCTATTGTGATTGACTATTGACTGTGTCTATAGTTGTGAGTTCCAGCGAATGTGAGATTGAAATGAGAGTGGAGAGAGTCGTATTTGGTGGGTGTTGGAAAAATATGAAGAGGTGGATAAGATCATTGATAGATATGGACAAGCACACGAGTGAGGTATGTATGTGTATTGTGTTTTGTGTTGTTTGATCAACCAACGACATGGCTCCACCCACCACCTCTACCTGTTTTGTAAGGACTTGCTTTGGACTCTTATGTTCTGTTGTATAATGGACTTGTGGTGTGTGGGCTTTTTGAGTATTGGATTTGGTAGCAGACACCGCATAAGAGGAACTATACATGCATGTGGGCTTATTTTTACTCATCAACCCATCATGCACAGCCCCTCTCTCTCCCGGCGTGATTAATTAAAGTCCTGTTTGGGACTTTTAGATAAGTATTTTTTTAATAGATTTTTTAAATTCAAAACTACTTTTTACTGCTATTTGAATATGTATGACTTATATAAGTATTTTTACACTTTTTTGAATTTTAAAATATTTTGAATACTGTTTGATTAAAAATTTAGAAGTATTGTAAATTGAAAAAATACTTTCAGTTAAAGCAGTCGAGATTGTGCTTCTGTCAGAGTGTTTCTACTTGTATTAATTTGCTTGGAGTGAAAAATACAAATTATCTCAAACAAATCTTACATGCTAAAAAAATGCTTTCAGTAAAAGCCGTTAAAGTTGTATTTTTACAAAAATATTTATATTTCTCTTTTTCTATTGCTAGAAAGTAAAAATAGTCTGCTTGGTAGCTTGTACTTTTGATTTGCAATTTAAAAAAAATGAAAGCATTTTTATAGAAACACCATCTCAAACTTTAATTTAAAATACTTTTTTAAATATATAAACACTCCTAAATTTCTATGAAAAGCGAAAATTAACCATACCAAACAAGGTTTAAGAATATCTTGCCACAGCAAACAAAAACCATATCCAACGCATGAATCACACGTACCCCATTTTGGTTAACCAACAGTATCATATTTATCACACTCTTGAACTTAGACCAAAATTATAGCACAAATAATTCCCCAAAATTAAATGAGCCACATGTTTAGTTTGGTCCCACAGCCAAAACACCAAATATCTGTCTGAAATCATAGGAGAATTATAACCATAATTATCGTCCACATTTCAATGGGCCTATCTATCTGGACCTTACCCAAATCAAATACCAAACCTATGGAGTCTGGCCCATCTTATTCATTTCTCATCTTATACCTAGTTAGTGATTTAATATAAAAATGCCGGGTAGGTCCATTTCATTTGTCTAAATAATTGATTGATAAAGACCTCCACCTTCACTGCCCCGTCGGTTATGTTATCTCAGTTTTCATGATGTGATCCATCTTTAGTAAAATAAAATTGTCTCTTAACAGAATTTAGTACACAACACCCTAATTAATTAATTACCAGATTTGTCTGCTAGACACCTATAAAACTGACCATCTTTGTTTACTTGCTCATCAATCCCGACTTCCAATGCGTGAAGTTTCTGTCACTAAGGTATCTCCAATGGTTTAGTGAATTGTGGCAAATGTGGCATGGTAAATAGAGGATGTGGATAATGATGTGTTAAAAATAATATTTCTGAAGAAAAAAAATTAAAAATCGTCAACAGTGTTTATTGTCTATTTAGATTTCCCTAATTTATAACCCATTAGAATTAAGTTTTTATTTTCTTTTTAATTTATAATTTAAATAGAAATATGGTAATTACAATTTTAAAATATTAAAATTGATCATTGACACCGTCAACTAGGACGTGGAAAATAGAAGCTCTACTCCACACCCTCTATTATTTTTTCTGCCACGTCACTTGCACATTGTAAATTCACATTGTCATTGGAGTGGATTTTTAAAATAAAAAATCCAAAATGATCACGTGGATGTGTAAACCAATAAATTCACATTCCACTGGAAATGCTCTAACTGGAAATGCTCTAAGCATAAACACACGTGTCCATTTTCACTCTTCAAAACTTACAGGCTGTTGTTAAAGAAAAATTTCAGTACTGGTGCTTAATATCTAATTTTAATATTTCTCAAATATATCGCAATTTAATAACTCAATTTTCATTTTCAAAATTTCTCATTTAGTAATTTAATATTAAAAATTTAGCCGATTTCAACACCAGACGAGATCGGACTCGATCGAATATTATAATGGTAAGGAACGAGGTCACTTTCAATGAAATTAGAATCATGCTCTTATATGTTAAAAAAAAAAAATGAAACTGACTAGTTAGTGAATGTTAATTAAGACATGGAGTTAAAAGAATGCATTCCAAGGCATTGGATCTAGTTGTGGTTGTTGTATATACTATATTTAATACACCATACGTAACCCCACTTCATGAACCAACATTTATGGAGCCAGCTAGCAATCAATTCACTTGCAAAAAATGAAACTCATTCGTTCATTCTATGGATTAACGTCTTTCTTGGTCAATTTCTTCAAAAGAATACACATTACTTCCACTACAATCAACAATAATGGAACAAACAAAATCCAACCGTTGTCTGTTTGGTTAACTAATACTACTATTGTATCTGCTCCATATCAGCTACCAACAGTGTTTTTAATTTAGGAAATGCTTGATAAGTGATGCAATGTTGCAGGCTCTATTGATGTAGATATAACAGTGAGATACTACTAGTACCTACCTGCTATGTTTTAATAAACTAAAGTTGTAATCATAACTGCTTACTTTCCTCCACCTAACCTAATGAGTCTCTTTGTCTGTTTTCTTCAATATTTGTTTAGTGTTATGTAAGTATCTATAGATTAAATAATGTTACTCAGGAATCATGATTAATTATTATGATTTTGGGAGACTGTCAACAAATGCTTTTTTACTTATCACCTCATATGACTCCTAATAATAGCTGTTTTTAATGCCCCATTCAATCTCTTCTTGGTGGGTTGTCCCCACTTCCAAGATTTATTGTTTTCTTTGAATGGCCTGATTCATAGTCTCATTTCATTTTTGGCTCTTTTCTATTTTCTTTTCCATTTTTTGATAGTACTAATACCCACTTCATTTGCTAGTTCTAGTGTTGCCGGTAGATCTTCTCCTGTTCTGTTGTGTTGTGTTTGGTTGTGGTTGACTTTTATTTATTAATTATAATCACTTCCAGGAGTAGCTTTAGAGGTTTTGGTGCTTGGATTGGTGTTGCGTTTCACCTGTTTGATAGTTTGTGTCACTGTGCATCAAAAGTGACAAATGTCAGCTTCTTGACTTGTAGTTCAGATGACAACATCTGGACTGAGACGTTGATCAGATTTTTAACTTTACAAAAGAATGCAGATGAAGCTCATTGAGCGTTGAAAGGTGCTATATTTGATTTGACTAATAGGAGAATAGGTGGTTCCGTTAAAAGGTGCAAATAAAGCTACTTTTTTGCTTCTCTTCTAAAAACTGCTGTTGGCTTTTTGATTGTGATCTCTCGGATTCTCTACAACTAACAGACAAGAGAAGGGAGTCATGCTGGGCTCTTCCTCTTCTTCATGCCCTTCTCCTCCTCCTGCGCATACCGGTTCAATAAGGTAAAACAACTGCCATATTCAATTATTGTTATTTTGCAGTTCATTGTCATGGATATGATAAGCTGTTGGGCTGATTGCAGTGCTGTAGATAATATACTTAATGCATCTTCCAGACTCTCCTCCCATTTAAACCCTGTAAGTACCTTCTTTTTATCATGCTCCATTCTTCAATTTTTGCCTGATTTAATGTGTACTTCATTTTCCTCTTAATTGACATTAATTTGGTTATATACTTTTTGTGTACAGTTGGATAGATCATTAGGTTATCCATGTTTTCCTTGCAATAGCACCGCAACACCTAAGGTTTGTATGTTTTCTCAGTTTTTTCTGTGGTGGATTATAACAATTTATAGTTCAGATCACAGTTAAAAGTTTCAAGTTTTTATCAGTATGGAGATAAACTAGTAATTTACCTGCACTTGTTTGACCTTTTGGTATGTAATGCAGTCCTCTGCAGAATTGAGACGGGAGATTGCAGCTCTTGAATCTGAAATCTTGCATTTGGAACGTTATCTTCTTTCTTTATACCGAACTGCTTTTGAAGAGCATTTACCTATTTCCTCTCAGAGGACTGAGGCTTCTCTACATTGCAACACTGGATCATCGTCTCCGGTTGTGTCAAATGAGTCATGTGACAAATTAAAGCCATACGTATGTACTAATGGTTTTTCCAACCCTGATCAAGCTTCCCCTGTGCACAATTCTTCGGTTTCTGATGATGCTTCAGCTGCTAGTCTGAAAGGAATTTCTAAGAGGGTAAGTTTACTAGTATAATTGATATGTCCTCGTTTGACCTTGCTTATGCTCATCTTATGTGTTTCTGTAACTTTTTTGATGTGTTTTGTGAATTGGCAGGAGCAAAGAAGATCCGGTTCTGGTCATCGCAGCCTTGCTGATCACCTTGGTGCTTCCTGTGAGGATGAAAAACTTGACACAGCTCATAGACTTTCTGAAGATATTGTCAGATGCATTTCTTCTATATATTGTAAACTTGCCAATCCACCTAATTGTAACGCTGGTTTGTCAGCTTCTCCCACTTCATCTTTGTCTTCTTCGAGTATATTCTCTTCCAAAAATCCTCATGATAGCTGGAGTCCTCATTGCTTCGAGAGTACTATGAAAGATAACAGAGGACCCCACACTGCAACAGTAGAAGTACTGAAGATATATTTAGATGATGATAGTTACAATTTTGCTTCAGTGATGCTACAGAACTTCAGGTAGTCAATCTATATTGCTAAGCAATCAAATTGACCGTATTGTATATTATCTGGCAATAATTGAGCATGCTATTCTGAATTGGAGTCCAAAACTCTTGTGAATGTCCAAGCAAAACTATTGTAATTTCTGGGTTCTTACTAAATTGTTTTCAAGCTGTGCAGGTCATTGGTTCGAAACCTTGAGAAGGTTGATCCAAGGAAAATGAAGAGAGAAGAGAAACTTGCATTCTGGCTAAACATTCACAATGCCTTAGTGATGCATGTACGATTCTCAGAAGCTTAACTGCATCAAGTATATCAATATTATGTTAGAGCATTCATTCTGAGTGCAATATTCTCTGAATCAGGATCTTCTTAACATGTTATGCTTGTAACATTCTCTTTGCAGGCATATTTAGCTTATGGAACTCGCAACCGAATAAAGAGTAACTCTATTCTCAAGGTCATTCTTGTCATATGTTCTCTTAGCATCATTCATACTAGTTCTTTATATTCGCTGATACAACTACATTTTGTCTAACCTTTCAGGCAGCTTACAATGTGGGAGGAGAATGTGTTGATGCATTTGTAATACAGACCTCAATTTTAGGAATTCGGCCTCACCACTCAGCTCCGGTATGCTTCATACACTTGCATATTTATCAGGAAAACCAAAATGATAGTAACAAGCTAGCTTTGAAATATCTTTCGACTTTTCATTTGGTAATTCCATTGTTTATCTCTGAACACAAATGCAGTGGCTACAAACGCTGTTTTCTCCAGGAAGAAAGTCCAAGACAGGCAGCACCAAGCATGTATACGCGTTAGAATACCCAGAGCCACTTGTTCATTTTGCTCTATGTTCCGGATCATACACCGACCCTGTGGTAAGTATATTTCTCCATAAATTATTGCCAATTCTCTGATACTGTCTGTGAGATATCCCCATCTGATGTAAAGATAAAACTTAACGATTCAGGTTCGAGTTTACACTGCCAAGACTATATTTAAGGATCTTAAGCTTGCTAAAGAAGAATTTATTCAAGGTAGCACATATATCCACAAGGAAACGAAGATATTCCTGCCAAAAATCATTTACTACTACGCCAAAGATATGTCTCTAGATGTAAAGGGCCTCCTTGAGTTGATAAAGGAATGTGTATCAGATGTCCAAAAGAAAGCCATTCGTAAATGCTTGAAGGCCAGGCATGAAAAGTGCCTTAACTGGGTGCCGCAAAGTTCAACTTTCCGGTATGCTATTCATGAAGAATTGGCAAAGGGAAGATAAACAAGTTGATGGACATGTTCTGTTAGTGTGAAACTCTATATAAAACAAATAATAGATCTGAATTTTCTTTTAGTCTGATTAGTGGAGGTATCTGAAATAATAGTTGATGGCTTCTGTAATAGTATCAAAGAGTTGCTTTATATTGGTGTACAGGAGTTTGTTCATTGGTCAGCCTATATTCTCTTTTCTTTCTATAGTGTAAAGTTTCATGATATGAACAATACTAAGTCATGTTTGGATAGTTTATGTTTTTGGCTTCTGAAGAAAAGAAGCCGAAGCAGTTTTTTCAGGAGCAATAGCACTTTTTCTATTTACGAATATATCTGAATTTCTAACCAAATATTATAAAAAAAATATTTTTAATTTTAAAAAGCAGTAAAAGTGCTTATACATAAGTCATATCAAACCGGACACGAATCATCGATCAACTTCTAGTTGGATGCCGTTATCTCAGTAGTAATTAAGACCAAACTGGAACTGCTTTTTAAAAAAAGCCAGTAGAGGAGACACAAATTAGGCCTAATTTGGAATATTTAAGACGACGCGCGCCACATAATGGTTTAGGGTTTTAGCTATAAAAATAAATTAAACGGTCGTCTGTAGATTCTCTCCGAATCTCTCTAGTTTTGTCTTTTTTCTTATGGATGAAGAAAAGGAGCTTCTATTATCAAAATTGGAGGCCAATCCGGATGACGCTTCCGTCCACTTTGATCTTGTAAGTTGATTTGATGCCTCTGCGTGTTGAATTCGAATGAGGACGAGTGATTAGCAAACTGGTGATTGTTTTGCAGGGCGTGCTCTTGTGGAAGACACAGGAATCGAAAGATTCAGCAGCTGAGCATTTTGTTAGGGCTGTGAAATTGAACCCTCAAAATGCGGTGGCGTTCAGATATCTTGGTCTTTATTACAGTGAGGTTTCAGTTGATGTTCAGAGAGCTCTCAAATGTTACCAGAGGGCCGTCTCTCTCAGTCCTGATGATTCTGATTCTGGGGTAATCATTTATCTTTTGCTTTTAGTTCCTTGTTATATTGAATTTTTGTTTTAGTATGCGTAGTAATGGAGAAACACAGGATGCTTTGTGTAATTTGCTGGAGCAAGGAGGAAAAGAGAGCTTGCAAATGGCGGTCTGCCAGGAGGCTGCAAGCCGGTCCCCCAAGGCTTTCTGGGCTTTTCGAAGAATTGGTTACCTGCATTTGAATCAAGCTAAATGGTCTGATGCTGTACCTAGTCTACAACATGCCATACGTGGATTTCATACGTCTCCTCAGCTCTGGGAGGTGTGTCTTCTGCCTGTCTGAGTTTTGTCTTTATCTTTTTGTTGCTTCTTCATTGATCTACGTAGATGTTCTTTTATAGGCTCTTGGTCTGGCCTACCAAAGACTTGGCATGTTTACTGCAGCTGTTAAGGTATTCGATTCTGGCATGTTTGGTTTTAGATTGCTTAGCCTTATTTTGGTTGTATGATTTTCATTTCTACGTTATGCTTCACTCATTAGAATGTTGTTTGGTTGTACTTTTTGACAGTCTTATGGAAGAGCTATTGAATTAGACGATATGTGTGTCTTTGCTCTGGTTGAATGTGGAAATATCTGTACGATGCTTAATTCCTTTAGAAAGGTTGCTATTCAATACCATTGGTCAGTTCTACCAGTAGATTGCTTTTGCCCCTGCTTTTTGAATCGACATTACACCTGAGATCTGACATGTAAGAGTGTGGTCTTTGTACGTTTAGGCGATTGAACATTTTCAAAAAGCACTTAAAATTTCTCCTCAAAATGTTGCTGCACTCCATGGGCTTGCTTATGCTTTGCTTGGATTGTCAAAAGAATGTATCAACATGGGGGCATTTAGATGGGGAGCTTCACTGTTGGAGGTAAGTTTTTGCATATCTTTTCCATTTTGCTTTCTTCCCATACTTGTTTAACTCACATTTGAACTGATGGCAGGATGCAAGTGAAGTTGGAAAAGTTAATGCTTGTTTACGTGGAAATATGTCAAGTGCATGGAAACTATATGGTGACATTCAGGTACAAGTTTTTATGGTTGAAGCTTTGAGTTTCCATATTAACTGGCCTGTAGATAGATGGCTTCACGAATGTAAATATGTGTATATAGCACTTAAATAGGTAACTGTTTTCTCATAGATAAATATGCCTGTGTGCACATGTAAATTTATCTATATGTATTTGCATACAATTTAGTTAATTTATTGCAAACTGAATTTTTGTAAATATTTTGAGCTGTTTGTTAATGAATTGAATCATCGGGCGATAATATTATATATATATATATATATATTTATATAGATAAATAGATAATATTGATAGATAGGGGAGCTCATCAAAGAGACCTCCATCCTTGGATCTCATCGAAGGGACGTCCTAACCTTGGACCTCATTACAGAGAGAATCTGATCTCATTTATTTTAATTTTGACTAACTTTAGAATGACTTTTGACTTCCTTATATTGATAGGGAAAAAAACTTTAAATAGGCTGCAATCATAATTCTAATAGGAAATAAATAATCATCTAAAATAAGAAATCATAATTCAAATTAGGAAATAATAACAAACCCTAATTTTAATTTCCTAAGAAGTAGATCCTATAATCTCTAACATTGTTCCTCCTCGCGAATGATTTGGTTGAAAAATTTTATGTGTTGAACTCATTTCAAGAAATATTATGAAATATAAATCTAGTGGTTGCTGCCGAGAACCAAATTTAGGGCTTCAATAAACTAGGGGAGACCAACTGAGAGGATATAGTCATGTAAATCTACTTGTACTATTCGATAGTGAAATTTTCTCCCTCTACTTGTGTTTATATCTTGGTGTGGACCTTTGCTTTTTCGTATTTTATCATTGCTCAGTATAAACGATCAGATTGCTTTTTGTATGACATTTATAGGATTACCAATGTGATATTTCTTGTTTATTTTCTGGTAGCTTACGTATGCAAAGTGTTTTCCGTGGTCGGAAGACAGCCTGGGTTTCAAATTTGATGCAGAAACTTTCAAGTCCTCCATCTATGCCTGGAAGGAGACCTGTCTAATGGCTGCTGTATCTGCAAAAACTTCTTATCAACGGGCTCTACACTTGGCCCCATGGCAAGCTAATATTTATGCTGACATTGCAATAACTTCTGATGCCATTTTCTCTTTGAATGAAAGTTATGAATATCACCTTGGTTTTTGGTAAGACCCATTTAAAGTTATTTTTTGTTATTGAGTTCACTTAGATGTTTTTATACGTCTGCTTCCATTACTTGCCAACCAGGAATTTGTCAGAGAAGATGTCTTTAGGGGCTCTGTTACTTGAGGTTGACAACTGTGATCATTGGGTTACTTTTGGATGCTTGTCTGATCAGTATGCATTACGACAACATGCTTTAATTAGGGGACTGCAATTGGATGTTTCTTTAGCTGTTGCTTGGGCACACCTAGGGAAGGTAATGGAAGGATAATTGCCACCTTTGAATTCATTTTGTTTATATTTTCTATCAAATTGTTTAATGTTGATAATCTTATTCCTACCCTCTCAACAACATCCACATGTAAGTCATTGTGATCTGATATGTAATAAACATATTTCTAGATAGATATGGTTATGCATAATCATGGTTTTTGAGAATCCTTGCTCTCATTATTTTTTGAGGATTAATTCCTTCCAGTGGGCTATTTATGGGATGAGTTTTATATAAGTTTAATTGCTGAGATTTGCAGAATGAACTTTGACTACTTATTCTAGCTGCTTATGGTTGCTGCAAGTAACACTGGTGCTCATCTTAGCTAATTCAGTTGTTGAGGACAGACTAGTCAGTTTGACTCAATGCAATGTACTATAAACAAGCTGTGGTTGATTAGTCTCTTTGTTGGTCTTTTACAGCTGTATAGACAAGAAGATGAAATGAAGCTAGCTACTCAAGCATTTGATTCTGCTAGAAGCATAGACCCTTCACTTGCCTTACCATGGGCTGGCATGTCAGCCGACACTATTGTTAGGTATATAAAATGTTTATTCCTTTTAATGTATGAATAAATTTATGATTTTAAATTGTGTTCTTATCACTTTATTCTCCATCTTGTAGGGATCCCTCCATAGATGAAGCTTTTGAGAGCGCTTTACGAGCTGTGCAGATATTACCCGTTAGTTTTCTAGCACAACTAATGCACTTTCTAACTATTAATTTTGCTGTTTGAATCATAAAGAAGATGCAAGTGAATTAATTATACTAGACTGACACAAAATATTTCAAGGATATGGTGGTGACTTTCCGTGCTAAAAGTTAATTATGGCTATTGTGGTTCAATGGTGTTTTGCACTTCCTCTTGGCCTTTTCTAACATGTCTCACTTTTTTTTCTCAGCAAATTTTGATGATTGAAAAATTTAAGCTTTTTGTTGCCTCTGTGGAGTGCATGTTTGCTGGCAGAAAATGATACATTATTATGAAAGCTTTGTTTTTTTTTTGCAGCTTGCGGAGTTTCAAATTGGTCTTGCTATTCTCTCTATGCAATCAGGGCACCTGACATCTTCCCAGGTGTGACAATTTAAGAATTGGGGAGGGATCCTTCACTAGAAGGAAAAAGAATTATTCTCTAAGCAAGAAGCAACACAATTGATCTCATATTCTAGTAATTTTTCCAGGTTTTTGGTGCCATACAGCAGGCGATACAGCGTGTTCCTCACTATCCTGAATCCCATAATCTGTATGGGTTAGTTTGTGAGGCACGAGCTGACTATCAGGCTGCTATTCTGTATTATAGGATAGCACATTGTGCGGTCAAGTCTTCTGAAGACACATCTCATTTACTGGACGTCTCTATAAATTTGGCCCGATCACTTAGTCGGGTAAACATGTAGAGTACCCTCCTCGTTTGTAGTTTTCCATTAATATCTGTATGAATGCCTGCTCTTGCAGAACTTGTCATGTTTAGTGTCAGTATCGTGCACAATTGTAGTATCCAACACGTATAATTTAGCAGGGAATGCAATTCCTTAACTGAATTTGCGCATTTTAATGTTAGTATAATGAACATGTAGCGTCCAACTTGTTTACTGCAGGCAGGGGATGCTACAGAAGCCATACAGCAATGCGAAGAGTTGAAAAAAGGAGGTCTGTTCTTGGCTGATAGCTCATTAGTTCTTTATTTATGCACTGGCCTCTAATATCTTTGGTTTCCTCAATAAGACCTTTGTGAAGTGTTGCAGACATGAAAGTAGGCAAAATCTTCTCTCGAGTTAAATCAGTAACAAACCCATGAATCCTAGGCAATAGATTCCCCCATCAAGCTATGTCATTGGCATATTTCTCTAGACTTCTCATAATTAAATGTATCATTTAACTATCAATTTTGAATCTTCTTGTGACCAACATAATTTAAAATATATATAAGAATTGACTGATAAAGTAGGGTATAACATATATTTTAATGGTCACTCAAATTTTTTCAAGATTCGTTTCCTTTGGTTTATAGACAGGAACTAGTAACTGTGATTCTTATTTTGGTATACTGTAGGTATGCTTAATGCCGAAGGATTACAAATATATGCTCTCTCTCTGTGGCAACTTGGTAAATATGACATGGCCCTCTCTGTTGCAAAAACTCTGGCGGCTAGTATCTCTACCATGGAAAGCAAATCTGCCGCTGCATCTGTTAGTTTTATCTGTAGATTGTTGTATCACATATCTGGACTCGACTCAGCAATTAATAGTATTCTGAAAATGCCGAAGACACTCTTTCAAAGTTCAAAAGTGAGCTTCACTGTGTCTGCTATCCATGCACTTGATAAGAGTAATAAACTTGACTCAGTTGTTTCGAGTAGCCGAAGCATTCTTGTGTCACCTGAAGAAATAACTGGAATGCACTATTTAGTAGCACTTGGTAAATTGGTATATAGTTCTTGCCATTTCTGGAATTTGAAGATTTTTATGCTGTCTTGGGGATTCTGTTTATCTTTATGGCTGTAAATATTTTCTTTCTTTTCCTTTTGAGGTTAAAAATGGATCAGAATCTTCTCTCGGATTTGACAGTGGAATCTTTCATCTTAGGAAGATTCTTCACATATATCCCAATAGTGATCTGCTAAGGTAATCTGGGCTTCTACAGAAGTTGTCAGTGGTTTCTTACCTTCTGTTTATTTGTTCAAGACCGTAGTATTTGATTCATTCCTTTGTCCTATCAGTCTCTGTCATTCATGACATAAATGTTTTCTCTTTTGTTAATTTTTAACTTCTTCTCCCTCCAAGAATTCATCACTATGTATTCTAGAATGATGGTTCAATCTTGCTTTTGGTTTGTGGCTCAAATTAATTTTTGATAAACGTATGTATTGATGATTTATTTATACTGATACTAGCTATATTTGGAAAACAGAAACCTTCTTGGGTACCTCTTGATATCAAGTGACAAATATAGTAGATATACACATGTTGCAAGCAGAAGCAGCAGGATAGGAGCTCCTGGCATCACAAAAAAAGAAAATCTAAAGTCAGCATGGGAGATCCTTGGAGCGGGAGGGGTTGCTTGCAATGCTGTTGGCAATATGGATATGAAATTTTCTTTCCCAACTTGTAATTATGAATGCCTGAATGGACCTAAAGTCGTGCAAGAGTTGCAGAAGTACTGCCATTTTTCCAGCTTTTTTATCACTTTGTTAGTTATCATGATAGTTTTTAAATTTTCTACTTCTTTATTTTGGGTAGTCAAATTCTTTTGTGGGAGATGTACTTTCTATTTTTCTAAAATATTTTTTCTTTACTTCACTTCTTCATCTCTCTACAATACCTCCTGGCATCAATTTTAAAAGAACTCCATTAATTGATAGTATTTGCAAATTGATTTGGAGTTGTGTGGTTGCGTTTCTGATGAATACTGATACTTTCTCCTTTTTCTGTAGATGCTTGCGTCGAGAACCATGGAACCATAATGCACGGTACTTGCTTATAGTAAATCTCTTACAGAAGGCACGGGAGGAAAGATTTCCTAAACATCTTTGTGCATTACTTGAGCGGCTAATTACTATGGAACTTTCCAGTGAACTCTATTCTAAACCCCACACCTCTTTTCAATATCAAAAGTTTCTGCTTTTCCTCTGTGCTTCTGAGATCTGTTTGCAAGTTAGAAATGTTTCTGGCTGTATCAAGCATGCAGAAAATGCTACAGCACTCTCTATTCCTGATGGCTATTTGTTTTTTGGACACTTGATGTTGTGTCGAGCCTATGCTGCCGAAGGTAATTCTAGAAAACTTGAGGAAGAGTATGTCAGATGCTTAGAGCTTAAGACAGAATATCTTATTGGCTGGATCTGTTTGAAAATCATGGAATCTCAGTATGAAATACAAGGTCATTCAAATGTTATAGATATGAACTTCGAGAAATCCTCCCAAATGCAGATGAATTCAACAGAATATTGGGTAGCTATATTTAGTTTGATGATGGGTTTGTTTTCTGTGTGGAATGGGGATTTGGTTTTGGCAGAAAAATATGTAGCAGAAGCTTGTCGTTTGGCGGGTTCAGATAGCTGCTTCCTCCTTTGTCATGGTATCTATTATCTATTAACAAATTTTCGGCTTTCCGTCACATCATGTTCTTCTAAATATGAAACCACATTAGTCTTAGTATAAGTAATTATTTTGAAGAAGCCAAGCTGAAGTTAATATGAATTCTGATATAGCATGAACCTTTGCATAAATTTCAACGTGGACAGTTTTACATGTATGGGTGTGGTAGAATAGATTGCATTTTTACTAAACATTAATGAGTTTGTGGTATAAATAATTTTATACAGAATAAATTTCCATTGTTTGTAATAATGATTTATATGCCTTCAATTTTATACTTGCAAGTTGATAGCTGCACAGTTCCTCTTTTGATTAAGATATTATGCAATTTTGTTTTCTTATGATATTTTGGACATAATAGAGTGGAAGTAGAGAATTCATATAGTCAATTTCCATTGAATTAGGTCTTAGCTTGTAGTTGTTGTTGCTGTGAGATATTGTAGACTTCTGTTCAATTTGCCTGCAAACTATTTTTTTTTTTTTTCCTCAAATTTTTTCAATTTGGATAAATAACCTGCAAGTTAAACCTGCACTTTAGGTGCTTAGTCTTTTCTTGCTCTTTTGACATCAATTCTTGTTAATCATCTCTTGCTTCTACCTTAATATTGTAATAACATTTCTTGGCAGGTGATATCTGCATGGAGCTAGCCAGGCAGGGTCTGGATTTTCAATTTCTATCACTTGCTATAAGGAGTCTCCGAAAAGCTCAAGATTCATCTCTTGTTCACTTACCTATGGTTTCACTATTACTTGCCCAAGCAGAAGGTAGTTTAGGCTCAAAAGAAAAATGGGAAGCAAACCTTCGCGAAGAATGGTATACTTGGCCACCAGGTAAGATTCTATTGCAACATTTGTCTGCATGAGTAGCTTTCTTTACTTATTTTATACTTGGTATTGAAAATATTACTGAGTTCATCAATTGATTTTGATTCATGTGGACCTTAAAAGTTTATAATACTCAGTTGATGAATTCTTTTCAGACTTACCAATTAACTTGCTTCTTTGAAATAAAATCCTTTTACACACCACAGAATAATAAGTTTTTTGGCTGCATTCATGGCAGGTTTCCTTATACTAGTAATAATATTTGTTCATGGGTGTGGTTTTTATGTTAGCGCTTAAGCTTTGCTTCTTTGCAGTTTTGTTGTTTATTTCACGATCTTAAGATAAAATGATTTGTTCATCATGATAATTTCATGATAGCTTTCTTAGGACTGGTTCCTACCTACTAGATAGATCAATATTGAGTCCACTAGGGCTTTGCTTTGCTCATGGTTTTATTTGTCTGATGAGCATTAATTTATCTGCAGAAATGAGACCAGCTGAACTTTTCTTTCAAATGCATTTGCTTGCAATGCTATCAAAAGTTGGACCTGACTCTTCATCTAGAGTGGAGTTCTGTCAGAGCCCCCAAAAATGGGTGCTGCGTGCTATTCATACAAATCCTTCTTGTTTGAGATATTGGAACGTTTTGCATAAACTTGTGGAATGAGTCTGAATATGAGCTACTTGATAATTTTATCCTGTAACTCCCATAAGCAATTTTATTGTGGGTTAGTACTATGCAGATATGCTGGCCCTGTATTTTATGTCTTAGGTATGTAATATGTAACATACATATATATTCTTCATCAGGAAACTAATTTTTCTATGGAAGTTGAATTTTTTTTTGATTGATTATCTGATATTTCAAACAAGAAGAAACTGAAACTTTCACAAACACTAGATTTATGGTTGCATCATATACAAAATCCATAGCTTGTGAGATCAAAGAAACTCGAGGAAGCTAATGTCACGAGAGTTGAGTGCCACAGAAACTCCCGGACTCGAATTCGTTTTGTCTTCTACTTGACACCACTCAGTGATCTGAAGCTATCGAGCTCGTCAGATGGATCCCAATCTGATAAGGAAGATACAATCTTGGACAGGTTAACAAAAACATCAGACATGGATGTGCGAGCATTTAAGTCATGAGCTACACAGTTTTGAGCGAGCTGAGCGATGGAGAAGGCTAAATCCAAGGGGTAAGCATTTCCCAATGAAGGATCAATGAAACCTTTTAGTTTTTCTCTCACATTGTGCCCTTCAAGCACACTGTTTATGGACACAGATAGCAACTCAACTCCACCATTCTTGTCACCTGAGGCAGCTTCCTTTCCTGACAAAAGCTCCAACACTATCACCCCAAAGGCGAAAACATCAAGCTTCGGGGTGATGACTCCATGCTCGATGTACTCCGGAGACATATAGCCGTAAGTACCTACTACATGCCTAGTCAATTGCAATCCACCTTGCTCATCGCCATCCACACTTCTCGCCAGTCCGAAGTTAGTAACCTTAGCTCTGAAGTTGGTATCCAGAAGAATGTTGCTGGTCTTCAAATTCTTGTGGATGTAAGGTGGATTGGTGTATCCATGTAGATAATTGAGGGCGTTAGCTACGTCGTAAGCAATCTGAACCCGCTGCTTCCATGACAAATTCTGTGATTTCTTAGAGTGGAGCCAATCATTGACGCCTCCATTTTCAACGTACTCGTAAACAAGATAGGTGTTGCCTTCATGGACACAGAAACCAGAAAGCCTGATGATGTTGCTGTGATTAATCTTCTTCAACAAATTGATCTCGGTTGAAACATCTCCTTTCATTACCTTTATAGCTGCATCATCACTATTAATTGATCCCTTGTAAACAGCTCCCTGGATTCTATTGTATTCACTGAAGTTTGCTGTAGCATTTTTCAAGTCTTGAAACTTGTACACAGTCAAGGACTCAACAGCATCTCTGAACCCTTGTGAGGAGACTGTAGAAGGAAAAGATTTGCTATCTGGAAAAGCTGAGTAATCATCAGTAGATGACTGAGAGACATTAACATTCTTGGGCGGGACTGGCTTCCACTCTGTCTTGATTGGACGACGACGACGGTAGAAGCAGAAAAGGAGTCCCAACAAGGCAGCAAGCAACACAAAACCGACTCCGACCCCGACACCAATATAAACCCGTTTCTTCTTAGAATCATGGCCAGTTGGTGCTGGAGGTTGTGAGAAGGGAGCAGGTGCAGGAGGTGAAGACGTATTTGACTGCACAATCTTGGTAGGTGTTGTCTTAAGTGGTACCAAAATTGGGGTGAAGGGATAAATATTTTGGTTTCCATTGAGCTGATTTGCATCCAAAACGGCCTGTTCGTCCACGCCGAAAAGTTGTGCGATGTATGAGATGGAATTCCCCCAGGTGACCAAGAAACTCAAAAGGTATTTAACACCAGAAGCTGCCTGGTTTGTGGTTGGACAAGCACATCTAAGCGGAACCAACAAATCCAAAGATGCGTACAGCTCCTTGACCCCGTACTTGTTTTGAGCAATCATTGCCTGGCAACTGGTGAGTCCTTGGAAAGTATTGTTGGAGACTATGAAGTAGGTCTCCAATGAGTTTCTGAGCTTGTAGGTGACATTGTGTTGGTAGTAGTCCCCGGAACAAGAGCAGTTTACTGGGATGATTAGGTCGGTGTCGATGGGTAAAGTGGAGACTTCTGATGTGAGGTTGTTGATGGAGACGATGTCGCTTGGTGTGGCTCCCAACAGATAGGCTATCTCCACCGCCGAGGTGTAGAGTGTGTTGGATCTGAAAGTCAGGTAAGATTGGCAACTTGGTTGGACGCCGTTGCATTTGAATCCCTTGGTTATGTTGTCGTAAGAGCTGTTTTCGCAGTCTAGCTGATGATTGTTGATGTATGGCTGTTGTGCTTCGGATTGGAAAACCAGAACCAGTGGAATAATGATTAATCTCAGGAAAACACAAAATCTGCTCCCGAGCATTTTCAGATCCAGAGAGATCCAAATTCCAATTCAATTTTCAACTCTGACGGTCACAATCGTATTGTATTGAAGTTCATGGCAATAGTTCCCACCCAGCCACCCCAGGTCAACTTGGACTTTTCGAAATTAGTTGCCGGTCAACACGGCTTCAAGTCTCCGGTCTGAATTATTAATTTTCTCTCTCCAAGTTCAACCTTTCTTTATGGTCCTTGACTTGCCAACCCAGTGGCAAATAGTTTCCAATGGATTTTCTTAGAACTTATATTTTCTAGCTCAAAGACAACTTCTTTCATGGTGGGTCGTTTTTTTCCAATCAGTTTTAGGCATTTTCTAGCAATTTCTGCAAATCTAAGTACCTCTTCTTCTTTCGCTTCATCACAAACACGAGCCTCTAACATGTCTAATAAACGCTTCTCTTTGACGGCTGATATGAAATTGATTACCAAGCTCTTCTCTTCTTCAAATTTAGTGCTGGAAACTGCCTTTTCACCTGTCAAGAGCTCTACAAGAACTACACCATAGCTGTAGACGTCACTTTTTTGAGTGAATTGATTTGACTGGAAATATTCTGGGTCTAAGTAGCCGAATGTTCCGTGCACTTTAGTGGTTAGATGGCTTTTTTCGATAGGTATTGATCTTGAGAGACCAAAATCAGCAACTATGGCATTGTAATTCTCGTCTAAGAGAATGTTCGTCGACTTGACATCTCGATGGAAGATAGATGTAGTAGCTGCAGAGTGCAAGTAAGCAAGGGCATAAGCAATGTCCAAAGCAATCCTGAAGCGACAGTTCCAGGATAGAGATGAAGCGTGACCTTTGTCATGGAGGTGATGGAAGAGCGTATTATTGTGAACAAATTCGTACACTAGTAAAGGGATTTCTGTTTCTAGACAGCAGCCTACCAACTTGACTATATTCCTGTGGTTTATCAGTGAAAGAATCACTACTTCATTGATAAACTGATCCACTTGTGTTTCATCCATAATTCGAGCTTTCTTAATGGCTACTATCTTCCCATCAGACAGCATACCTTTGTAAACTGAACAGAAGCCCCCAGTTCCACGAATTCGACCTGCGCTGAAGTTATCTGTTGCTCTTTCTAACTCTTCAATGCCAAATATTTTGGCTGTCCCCACTGCACCTTTCCGTGAAGCAATCTGTTGTTGCAACAACAAACCGCCATTTCGTTTGAAGAACATCTGCCTTAACTTCAACTGTCTTTGCCTTCCAAGCCTCCAGCTACACAAGATTCCTGACATTACAATCACTGCTAAAGTCAAGCCAGCAGCTACACCTGCAAGCCATGAAGGGTTACTTTATAGACACTGCAACCTCGCTAGCCAATGATGAGACCAGTGCTTTGAAACCACTTCAGGAGAAGAAAACAATACCTAAAGAGACTATTAAAGCCTGTGAAAGTTGCTGTTTATCAGGAATGCAGCCGTTATCTTGAGTACCATCCCCATGGTAGCCTTTTGGGCAACTGCAATAATACGCTCCTGCTGTGTTCTTGCACGGTGCTTGCTTTGAACAGTTTGCTATTTGCATGGCACACTCATCAATATCTGAAACATATCCAATCACAAATGGTTCACACTAGGAGAAGAAAGAAAAGAAGCCTCTGATCTGCTGACATAATGAACAGAATCTACCTTTACAACCATTGTGGAGATATGGGTTGCCACTATAACCTTGAATGCAGTTACAGCGATATCCATGGCTGTGAGAATGGTCGACACATTTACTATTTTCACGGCAGGCATAGTCACTCCTATTCTTGTTTGCTTCACATGAACCATTGCCAACATACCAAGTCACTCTCACTGGGACCTCGTTCAGAACCGAACTGAAATTAGTAAAGCTTTGCTCCGCCAGGAATGCACGAGCGCAGGAATTCTTAGTGCGGTGACTTGAACGTTCGGAGGAAGTAACGCTGGCAATAGCAACGTGGAAGATTTTGAGGCCCACAGGGAGAGCCGTCTGGCAGCAAAGCACGCCAGTACAGGCAGAGGAGGAAGGTTGCTGCAAAGGGTTTTGAGAGTGGCATAAGGATAGACAGCCTGTTGTGTAATTAAAGTCATATGGGTTTCTGATATAGGAGTAAACATCACAGCCAACTGCAACCAGCTTGTTGTTAAAGTTGGAGAACGTGAAAGGGTTGTAAAAGTTCTTATCTTTGTTCACCGGTTTTATAACCTGCTCCATCCTCGACTCAATCCCGGGCTTGAGAGGATAACAATGAGAAAAATTCCAATGGTATGCGACTCGTATTTCTGAACCCGATATGTTCAAAATTTTGAGTTGGTAAGCATTCAACATTGGGACTTGATGCTGGCATGTGATCTCGAACCATTTGTTCTTGTAACAGCCCTGACCAACGCCGAATGGGTAGGTAATGTTGAGGTTCCCACATTTGTTTGGACACACCGGTCTGCTGGCACCAACAACATCCAAAATCAAAACAACGATCAGGAAGCGCAGGTTAACCACATCCATGCACTTAACTCTGTCACTACAGGTGATGACTTCAAAGTTATGGATGTTGCAATCTAGTAATGGACAGTCATATTATAATAGATTGTGTCTCCTGGCCTGGTTTCTATCGTGGAAACATATGATGCTTCCAAAAACTTTGGCTTTGTGCTGGTTAATAAGATCGCTGCCGAAAGCATATTTCTGATCAGCCGAATCAGACAATTCATGTAACTATGTTAGTACAGTTGCCTCCACCACCTTGTTCAAGACGACGATGGACGGTGCACAGTGGGGTCACCTGTTTTTGCTGCTAAACTATAATATACCGTATGTGGTGGAAGTATCAAGGGCATATTCTATTTTTCTAATAGCATATTATCACTTAATTGTAGATATAGGGTATGGTGTTTAGAAAGTACAGTTTTTTCCTTCAAATTGTCGGTCTTGTTCCATGGTGATGATGCAGTTTTATTGCAAAACTTGGAAGATATTGACACGATGCGAAGTATCTCTGGTTTCATCACAAACTTTGAAGCTGTCAGAAGAGGGCATACAATCACGATGCGAAGTATCTCTGGTTTCATCACAAACTTTGAAGCTGTCAGAAGAGGGCATACAATCTTGTTTTGGTATATTGGACTAGAATATAGTGTTACATCTGAAAGTTTACTCTCTTGAGAGACTTTGAAATTTTGTCCCTCCTGAGTAAAACCATAGTCGGTGGGATATTACATACCATCTACCAAAAGAAACATCATCGTCTCTGGAGTTGCTGTGAAATATAAATTAGCTAGTCTTAGCTGGGTATCCTACCGCTGGAAAATCTAAATGCAGTTTGTGGTACACTTCCTGATATGGTTAGTCTCGCTTGGATTTGTTGACGCATGATCTGACGGCTGCTATAGCTGCAAAACTCAGCGCTACCCAGACAAGTAGCAACACTGAGAACGAACAGCAAATTACAGTCAAGTAAATAAAATATGAAGCAGCTGATATGAAACATTTCTGATGTATTATATCTCTTAGAATTTTTATCAATAACCATATTTTTAACCCAACACATCCAACAGGAATGGCTGCAAGCATAAGAAGAACCAGCATACCAGTTATAGTGAAAAATATGAAAATAGTGAGGCGGTATCTGACAATCCATGGCAGATTAGCTTCAAGAGTACAGTGCCTGTGATGTTCTTCAGCTTTACCAGCACTCTTTGAGTTTGTGCTTTGGGCATACAGTTCTGATATTGGAACATGAACAGAAGCCACAGGAAGGCCGTTGATGTCCTTCACTTCAAATTTCAGAGTCACAGGAGTTGCGTTCCAGTCTATCTGGATCACTCCGAAGTTTGGTTCACCTATAAATGAGATACCAACATGGGTTAAAAGTCTAACAAATTGTCAGTGGGAGATCTATAAAGGATGATGCAGACAACAAACATACCATATGTGCACGACTTGCGTCTGCAGCTTTTGTCTATAACTCTCATTGTGCTCGGTGTCAACCAAACTAGAAATCTAACAATGAAATGCAATGGCGCTGGTACTACCTTTTCAACAGCTTGGGTAAGCCCGCTTGAGGTAATATCATATAGTGGATATCCAACAGCACAGTCATATCTTGCTATTTCTCCGTAAT
Source organism: Cardiospermum halicacabum (assembly GCA_031304145.1). Taxonomy (NCBI): domain Eukaryota; kingdom Viridiplantae; phylum Streptophyta; class Magnoliopsida; order Sapindales; family Sapindaceae; genus Cardiospermum; species Cardiospermum halicacabum. The sequence goes on from CM062394.1 coordinate 2,393,387, forward strand.
GAACATCTCCGCTAATAAAGAATACTCCATCTCTCTGTAAAGATAACTGAAACCTTTAGTGAGGCTGCAGATAGAAGAAGAGAAGAAAATATGTGCCTGAAGAAATAAAAAATGAGGAAACAAAAAGAGTAATTGTTTCTGGTAAAAGTTAACCAATAGAAAAAGGGAGCTTTAGATCACATTTGAAAGTTGTTCAAAGAAGTTGATACATAGCCAGTGCATGTAAGCATTTGATCACCTTACTCTCTGCTATCAATTTAAAAAGCCGATCCCTTTCCTTTGGAAAACGTCCCCATGATTCCATAGAAAACAATGGGCGAGTCACAGCTGAAAGATTTGATAAAACCTGAACAGAAGGTTAGACAAATTATAGAACTGCTAGTAACAATATGTGAATGTGAAAAGCCATATAACGGCAGTCAAAGCCAGAAACAGTCATGCTGACATTCGCTTGACATAGCAACAGGTTTTGCATTTAGCTGGTTGACATAAAGGCGATAATATCACTACCTGAATAGAAGATCCAATCAATGTCAGGGCAGTTGCCGGACCCTTCAACTCTTTTTCTAACCATTTCCATTGTGAATTCCCGAGAATTGTTCCATCACTAGACAAGCAGTCTCGGTGGTATCTAGTATCCAATAGTATTATCTGAAGGAACAAATTAGACTTGCCGCAAGTAAACGTGTACACAGCTATAGTCATATAATTAAACAAAAAAACACAGAATCAACTACCTTGATCTGTCTACCCACTGGACCCAACACATAGGAAGCATACACGCCAGCCTGCTTGCGACTATAAGATTGAAGACATGCATATGGTAAGTTGAGCTATGCTTTGGATTTCACTTAATTGATAATTAGAAGCATTCGCACACATAATCGAACAATGTAAGTTACCGTGGACTGTCAGGAGGCTCATCAAGAAAATCAAGAAGCAGCTTTTGGTTAGAAAATTTGCCAGGAAATTCTTTGCCAGCATCGTTTAACCCATAATCGTGATCATCCCATGTACCAATAATCTAACAACAAAACAAACTCATATGATGTGAAGCATTATTGAAGATTAATGAGCACAGAAAAATTCGCTACGCTAGTACCTTGGCGGAGTGACGAAGACGAGAATATGCAGGACTGTTCTTCTGTAAGGTATATTTGGCGTCCATCTGTTGTGGAGTGGCAGGTACAAACCTTGGAACATTTTTCCACGGACCAATCGTCCTCTCCTTCCCAAATACTCTAAATGGCCGCTTGATGTCCCCGTATATATTGTCACCCAGCCATATAAATACTTGCGGATCATACTCGATGATCGCGTTCCAAATTGGCTGCGACGAAAACCACAAATTAAATTCAATTTTCAATACACACACATTCAGAGTACAGGTACCTACCTGAGGAGAGTTTTGATCAGCACATGATCCAAACGCAATACGAGACACCGCCACCTTCTCTTCATCTTTCCCGCCACCGCAACTAACTATAACCGCTCCGCTTATCACCGCTCCCAACCACCACCACCACCACCGGTTCCCCCACATCGCATCAATTACTCGCCCTATCCCTATGGAGAATCTCTCTCAACGTCATCTACCTTTACTAATTCCTTTTTAGGTAATTCTCTCTGTCTGATCTTGACCACTACGCTATTTTGTTACTGACTAACCAATTGCCTCCCTCCGTCCCCGATCGGTGAAGTGAATATAATTGTTGTGCTTTGTCATCGGTTTCTATTCACTCCATAAAGGACCGGTTATATATATATATATACATATATAACTCTACTGCCAACTTAGATTCTATATGTACATATGGTGAAACTCTTGCAAATTTGACCTTTATATTTTTACGTTAAAAATATTTATCTATTCTAGCTACGCCATGTATGTACATAATACGTAAGTACAGTTACTTGCAAAATGGTGAAAAGGGTACTCGGGATACATGAGTGGCACTTGTTTCATTGGACTTGATACGGTCACAAGAAATGGGCAGACGCCAACCATACAATACAATCAATTTCAAATGACTCGTGTTGGAACAAAAATAAATAAAGCGCGGGTGGTGTCGGTATTAACAGTAATAGCGGCAATAATTGCTATTGGGCTTAAATTGTCATCCAAAATGCAAAGCTCGGCCTTGTTTTCATCTGTACGACTCCCTTCTCCGCCGGTTAAAGTTAAGGCACTCTACACTGCAAACCCAAGCTCCGTCGAAGATCGCAATAACATGGCGGCTTCTCCTAAGTGGGCGCAGAAGACTGTAACTCTTCCTCCTCTTCGTCGGGGTTGCCATCTCATCACTCCCAAGGTCACCTCTCTACTACTACTGACCCATTCAAAACCCTAATTTGATGCATGTCTTCTATTATTGTACATATGTTTTCTCATTCTTAAATCTTCAGATAGCCAAGGAAATTGGACAGGAGTTATCGGAATTCAAATGCGGCCTTGCGCATCTCTTTCGTGAGTACCTCACCTGCACTGCTTGTATTATTATTTCCACGCATTCAACTATTTAATATGGGCTGGATTTGATATTTCAGTGCAGCACACGAGTGCTTCTCTTACAATTAACGAGAATTACGACTCTGATGTTCGAGATGACACTGAGACTTTCCTCAACACAGTAGTTCCTGAGGTTGGTCTTTATGATTATATGTCAGTTTACTTGAATTCTAGTTCACGAGGTGATTGATTTTGATTTATTTTACAGGGGAGGTCTGCACCTTGGAAGCATACCCTCGAAGGTACAATCCTCACTTTCACTTTTCATCCATACCATTGTTTCCATGTCTATTGCTCTAGTATCCGGTTTTAGACATGACATCAGTTTATTGACTCCACAATGTGATTAATCTAGGGTGTCCAAGTTTAACATTTCAGGAAGAAACTATCACCCATGTTTAGTTATAATGACCATCACCATGCTTATTTTATGCACTATACATTATGTTTTGTGATGGTCATGCCCCTTCAGTTCCTGGCCACACAAGTTCCAAATTTTCTCCTTGTGACGGCTGGAAATTTGATTCATTGTGGAGAGTTCTTCTATTATTTGAATATAATTATTAGAATTCAGATAATGGGTTATGATGGTAAATAAGTTGTTTGATTCTAATTAACATCGAACCTTCTTGTCTAATGTTTGGGTTATCCCCATTTATTTACCAATTCTGCAGGCCCAGATGACATGCCAGCACACATTAAGTCCTCAATGTTTGGCTGCACTCTGACGTAGGAATTTTCATCTTCAGATTGAACTGTTTTTTGGTTCATAAATTCTGGTGCCTTATTTTCATTTATTACTTGATCATGTGCAGGATTCCAATAACTAATGGACAGCTAAATATGGGAACTTGGCAGGTTAGTAAGAAATTTTCTGGCCTGTTGGATTCTCTATTCAAATATTAATTCTTTCTATTGATTGATCTTGTACCACTTTTTGAGTACCTAAATGTTTAGGTCTAGCTCGGTCTTCTTTACAAAATTCTTTGATTCTACTTGAACTGATTTTTTGTGTTTCTGAACATTTCTTGGACTTTGATTCCATTTTTTTTTCTTGACGGTTACTTGTTAGCGGATGGTTTGGGGTTTCAAATATTTAGTGTTTTAAAATTTATCATTCATTGATATAGCTCGTCTCTGGTTTATTTGGCCTGCTGAAGACATGGGCAAATCAAGCTGCAGTTCATATATTTATTTTGATTTTTATGCTTTTAAATAGTTACCGGATATAAGTAGAAAGATTATGACCCATACAAATTGCACTTAAAGCGTACTTTTTGACCAATTAGTAAAATAGTGGTGTAAAATAGGTAGAAAGGTTATGACAGGGCAAATTGCAGTTAGAACATCAGACTACTTGTTGAACAATGCCTATATCGATATGATACAGGCAAATTGCAGATACCAATTTGAAACTGTATTTTTATGCTCTGCTGTTTGGAGTCACTACTAAGGCCTTCTAACAAGTAACAAAACCTGAAAAGCGTCCAAGTTCTGTGGAAATTAGTTCTTGTATATGAATGCATGATGATAAGTTATGAATTGCACGAGTTTCGCACCATTACCTCTCATGCTACAGTGTAATTTATTAATTTTTTCGCCCAAAAAAAACTTTGTATACAGTTTCTATTCTGCGTGTAGGTAATCATCTTAGGTTGTTTGTTTATTTATTTATTTATTTTGTTATTATTTAAACCACTATCAGAGTAAATCCTATTCTTCTAGTGTTGATGATGTGCATGTATGCTGCAGGGTATTTGGCTGTGTGAGCATCGCGATGCTCCTACTCCGCGCAAAGTTGTAGTAACCCTTAATGGAATATGAAACTGAAGATGAATGTAGTCTATATTTCTTCTATGTAATGGAAGCTTGTTGATCATGAAACTTGAGTTATGTACAAGTGAAAAAAGAAAAAATTAGACTGGAAATGATAAAAATAATATTACACTTTTTGAGTATGTAAATGTTTAGGTCTAGATCAGTTATCTTTGTGTCTTCTTTACAAATGATTTTGATTGGAATTTTTTTTGGATGGTCAATTGTTAGCGGATGGTTTGGATTTCAATTAAGATACTAGTGGCTTAAAATTTACAGTTCATAGCTTGTTTCTTGTTTATTTGGCCTGCTGAAGACATGAACAAATGAAGCTGCAGTCCAGACAAATTGCACTTAAAAGCATACTTTTTTGAACAATTAGTACTTTTTTGAACCATTAGTGAAATAGTGGTGTAAAATAGGTAGGAATGTTATGACACGGGCAAATTACAGGTTAAACAATGAGTGAAAGATAAGGTAGTTTCCGTACTACCTATATGGATATGACACAGGCAAGTTGCAGAATACCAAATTGGCTGTTTGGAGTCACTCCCAAGGCCTTCCAACAAGAAATAAAAGCTGAAAAGTGTCCAAGTTCTGTGGAAATTGGTTATAGTATGTCCAAGTTATGTGGAGATTGGCTTCAGCATATGAATGCATAATGATCAGTTATGAATTTAACAACTTCTGCACCTTTTCATGCTACAGCCTAATTTATTTATTTTTCTCCAAAAGATACTCTGTCCTCACTTTTTATTCTGTGTGGTAATCATGTTTATTTATTATTTTTCTTTTGTTATTATTTTCACCAGTATCAAATTAAATCCAATTCTTCTAGTGTTGAAGATGAGCATATATGCTGCAGAATATTTAACTGTGTGAGCATCTACTCCGAGTAAAAAACCATAAAACCGAAGATGAATCTAGTTCATATTTCTTCATAGAAGCTTGTTGATCATGAAACTTGAGTTATGTATAAGTGAAAACAAAAAAATCAGACTGAAAACGACAAAAATAATGTTACAGCAGGATGAAGGTATGTTTTGTTACAGTGGAACGATGGTCTGTTTTGTTATATATATCAAACAGAAAAAGAAAAAGAAAAAATGAATTCAGTGCATCATGACAGCGAACTCGTCGAAGCTGAGGACTCCATCTCCGTTAAGATCAAACGGGCGAATCATAGCCTTGCAGTCATCAACAGACCTGAAATCACCAAGGCGGCTGAGGGTTCTTCTGAGACTGGCAGGTGTTATGTTACTCGTCCCCTCCATCACATACATACCAAACGCATCCCTCAGCTCCTTATTCCTCTCCTCGTTATCAAAACTCTCCTCCATCAGTTTCTGGAATTCCTCAAAATCCAAATGCCCATCTCCATTCAAATCCGAAGAGCTAACCGCCGCCTCAGCATCCTCCATGGTCAGCTGCTCTCCCATCAAATTCAAACACCGCCGCAACTCAGCGGCCGATATTCTTCCATCTCTATTCTCATCAAAGTAGTTGAACACCTTTTCTAAATCACCAATACTACTGCTGCTGTAGCGACCGCTCTCTGCTGCATCAGAGGTAACCGACCCCTTCTGTTTCTTCTTCGAAGAAATTCTTCTGCGTAGTCGCTTAAAAGCTGAATCTTTTGGCTGACTTGTGTTGGCTATCATCGTTTAGGTAACTTGCAATTGGAATACTTTACTCTGCCCTCTATCTATATATATTTATATCTGTGTGTATATATATAGGTTGTGTCCAGATAGAGATAAGTTACGAATATGGTTAATTAAAGGATTGAACACGGTTTTGCATAGATGTAAGTCATGATTGCAGTTTGTTTTAGCTAGTTGTTTGAGGCTGTTTCAGGGGCTGCCCCCAAAGTTGCGCTTGCGCGTGACGGATGCTTCCTTTTTTTATCTATTGACTTGACCTGACCAGTTTTTTATTTCCATGTTTTCAACACTTGAAAACGTGATAACTATAACTTCCAACTCCCTCTTTACCTATTTCGTCTCCTTGTCGGTTACAATTTCAACAACCCAACATTTTCAGGATTTAAAAAATTAACGGTTTTTTAAATACGGTATTTGGAAGTTAATTCCTAATTAAATCTTTATTTGTCGGGTCGGGTCGGGTATGGAAAATGAATCATTGGACGGATGTGTAGATATTTGTAGAACAGTGATGGGCTTAAACGAAAAGATGGCCCAAGTTTCAGGCGATGCGATTGGCTGGTCCGCTGTGAGCCCCGATGTCCACGTGACAATATATTTTCCACAAAATCAAAAATGTATTATCGATTTGTTTTTATTGAAAATAAATTATATTTACTCAAATCATTTTTGGGACGCAAACAATCATAGAAATTTCCAATTTCTGAAAAAGAAAATGAAAAAAATCTAATCACACAACCGGTGCTTGCTGGGGTGGGGGTTAATTTATAGTGCGAACAAGCATAAGCATATACAACCTACCATCCAACCTCCGCCAATCAATCAGACGGCTCAGAAAGCAAACCACGATTTACACATTCTATCCTTGAGCTTGTTTGTCGAGCTGAGCTGCCAGGAAGATACTAGATGGCGACGAGCTCTCTCGGGACGGGTTTGAGCTTGCATCAATCCAGGCCGTCGTTAGCTGGAAGAGATAACTGTAATTGGTTGCTGCGTTCGCGTAATCATCATCTTCCTCTCCGTTCGCGTTTCCGTGCCAAGCCAGTATCTCATCGTTCTTCTTCCGTCAGGTATTCATTTAATAGTTCAATTCAATGTTTATTGATTGTTCAATTATTTATGTGAATGTTTTGCAGGTTGTTACCTCGACTTGTGAGTACTCCTGCTTGTACTCTTTCTCGTGCTCGTAGAAGCAAGTCTGTTCATGTATTCGGTGAACGCAATTGCGGTTCTTGTTCTATCCTCCGTCGTAAAACTCTTTCAAGATTCAGTGTTTCAACACCAAGAGCCTTTCCTGATAAATCTACTTTCAATTTCTCCAAGAAATTTCCTTCCGTGAGTTATTTTCTTTTGTTTCGCTCTTGAATCATCTTGTGACTGAAATTACTCTTGCATATCGGTGTTTGATGACTTCAATGTCTAATTTTGTTTGAGGTTGATAAAACATCATTGTGCCTATCACCGTTTATTTTATTCTGTTTAGTGAATTAAATGAGTCGAATGAAGCCACCTTTACAATTTCTTTTATTGTGTTTATTAGATTAAATGAGTTATATGAAGCTACCTTGCAAATATTAGTACAGATTCTAATATATATCTATTGACAGGTGAAGCATGCTCATGCTCCTTGTGCAACTGTGGGTCCTGATGAGCCACATGCTGCAAGTACGACATGGCCGGATGGTGTCCTCGAGGGGCAAGATACTGATTCATTATATAGTGAACTAGAAAGAAAACAGATAGAAGCATTTTTAGGCACTGAACTTCCATCTCATCCAAAGTTGCACCGAGGACAATTGAAGAATGGTCTCCGTTATCTCATTTTACCCAATAAAGTTCCAGCAAACAGGTGTAGTTTTCTAAAGTCTCCTGCATGTGTCAGATGTCTAAGTTACGGTTGCATCTAGATATTGGTGGTATATTCTTGTAGAATTAAAAGACTAAAAGATGTAGCAAAGATCATATTTGGTTTGTTAAATTGCATCTTTAGTGTGTAGAACTGATGACTTGGTCATTTTATTCATTAGTTTGCTGTCAAATTCAGCCATTGGCATTGGATGAGATACTTTTTGAAACTGTTTGTGATGTTGATGCTCTGAACATTTTGGCAATTTGTTCACAAATATCAGTGAGCATTCTTCCTTAAGTAAACATTATGTACATTTTGCATGAGGCAAATTTTTATACTAATGAAATTCAATTGAACAGAGTTTATTTTAACATAACATTGAAAAAGCTATGTCATTATTAGACTTTGTTCATGAATAAGCTATAGGTGTGAGTGTGACATATTGACATTATTACCTTGTAGTTTTTACCAATGAAAATGTTACTTCTGAAGGAAGAAAGGGAAAAAAAAATAAATAAGAAATGATGAAGGAAGTTTATTCCTTGAAATGTTCACCCAAAAAAAAGAATCATGTGGATTTTCTTTAGAAGTACTTTCTAACGCTTATTCTCACACACATGGGCATTCACTATCACTTATGGAGTCATTATCTGGTACTTTCCAGGTTTGAAGCACATATGGAAATTCATGCTGGATCAATTGATGAGGCAGACGATGAGCAAGGAATTGCACATATGATTGAGCATGTTGCATTCTTGGGAAGCAAGAAACGTGAAAAACTTCTTGGAACAGGGGCCCGCTCTAACGCTTACACTGATTTCCACCATACAGTGTTTCACATTCATTCACCGACTTGTGCAAAGGTTTATTGTTATTTCAATATTTATCTCAATACTCTTTTTCTTCTCATGTCTGTTGACTCAACTTTCTACTAGATGTTCTCAAGAGACTTCAATAAGATATTAGAAAAGCTAGTGCTCTTTATTCAAATTGGTTAGCCTTTTTGTCTCATGTACCTTAAAATTCAATGAAGACATCATTTAACTATGCCAACTAGAGGATGTATGCACATTAATTAGCTGTCTTCATGGATTTATCCTAACGAGCCTTATTATGAGCCTATATTTGACATGAATTTGCTGTACTGCTTTGCCAGGACTCTTCTGATGAAGATCTACTACCTCTTGTCCTGGACGCCTTGAATGAGGTATGGACTATGGATTCGACTGTACAAATTAAGATACCTCAAGTCCCCATGATAATTCGTCATAACACATTATTTGCTGCGAGATTATGTAAACTTTGGTGCTTGTAGTGCTTCAGCTGAACTTGTTTCCTTCTTTCTGTTTTCTTATGTTACTTTTTTAAGAGTATCATTTATTTGTGAATTTTCTTCATCTTAAAGTAGTAACAAATAGGAAAAAGGATTAAATAGAATGTGTTAAATACATTAAGTTTCCATGGTGTTTACAGATTGCTTTCCACCCAAAATTCCTTTCTTCAAGAATTGAGAAAGAACGGCGGGCTATTCTTTCAGAACTACAAATGATGAATACAATTGAGTACCGTGTTGATTGTCAGGTGGGAAGTTTATTTTTTGACTTCTCCATCACTAATTTTGTTCGCTCGAATCAATATTCTTATTTGAACTTCTTTTGAGTGTAGTTGTTACAACATTTGCATTCTGAAAACAAGCTAAGCAGAAGGTTCCCAATTGGATTAGAAGAACAAATTGAGAAATGGGATGCAGACAAAATAAGGAAGTTCCATGAACGTTGGTACTTCCCTGCCAATGCAACCTTATATATTGTGGGGGAGGTTGATATTCCAAAGACAGTAAATCGAATTGAGGTAGGAGAGGCATAGATTACTATATTGTAGATGGCCTTGGTAGATATAATTCACCTGAATCTCTTTTGGCGCAAGTATTTTAAATGCAATTTCTTGCTTTTTGGCAGGCTGTTTTTGGACAAACTGGTCTTGAAAATGAAACGAGCCCTGTACCTCCTCCTAGTCCTAGTGCATTTGGTGCAATGGCTAGCTTTCTTGTACCCAAATTGTCAGTTGGACTGACTGGGAATTCTCATGAAAGATCGTTGGCTTCAGCTGATCAATCTAAAATCTTCAAAAAGGAAAGGCATGCAGTTCGTCCTCCTGTGGAACATAACTGGTCACTTCCTGGAAGTGGTGCTGCTGTCAAGGCCCCACATATATTTCAGCATGAGCTGCTTCAGAATTTTTCAGTTAACATGTTCTGCAAGGTCTGAATTCTTAACACATTTATACACAAGATGAAGGGAGTTAGAAGTTTGCTTTAATCTTTTTCCATGCTAGAGCCTGTGCTGTTAATTTAATTCTTTTGGTGTCTACAAATAACTCAAGAGTAACAGTAGTTGTTTGTTAGAGCATTCTAGCGATTTTGGATGGTATATAACATTGAGTTTCCCTACAAAGGACAAAAAATTGCATTTTGCTTTTGGACTGTTTAAAATTTTTGATTGCACCTCCTCTGTGTTACCACCATCACCATCAATCTCAGGTTAGGAAAGGGTGTTCGGGTTCTTAGGGTCATTATCATTTCACATGCCTTCTGCCATAACTGATCTCTGTTCAATGCTTTCACACTGCAATATTCTATGGCTTCTGTCAAGACATAATGAAGGGTCATCAATATTTATGGGTTCTTTTATCTTTTTGTTGATCTCTATCTCGTGGTTTTATGTTTGGCCCATCAATCTTCTCAGTCTCCCATCAACTTGTATTGTGTTTGTTTTACTCTTTCTTCTCATTATTATATTTTTCTCTTGATTCTGCTGCAGATTCCGGTGAATAAGGTCCAAACATATGGAGATCTACGAAATGTTTTGATGAAGAGAATATTTCTTTCCGCTTTACATTTTCGAATTAATACAAGATACAAGGTATATTGGTAAATGTACATCTTGACTGTGAATAATGGTTTAATTTTGTGACTTTCATCTGACACTGTTGTGTTTAGCTTGTGGTATTGTAGTTGCATGCCCTGTTGGTTTTCTCTGGTTTTGTATTGTAGATGTAATTCCAAGTTAAGTACCTTTCAAAGAATGAAGCTTATGTTGCCCTTTTCAGAGTTCAAATCCACCATTTACCTCCGTTGAAATGGATCATAGTGACTCTGGAAGGGAGGGATGCACAGTTACAACCCTCACCGTGACGGCAGAACCTAAAAATTGGCATAGTGCTATTAAAGTCGCTGTGCAAGAGGTTCGTGCTTTTTGCTTGTTTCCCTGTCAAATCTATCAGCCTGAATGATGTTTTGTTTTCTTAGATGTTCTCATTAATTTTTATTTATTTATTGTTTTCTCTGCTAACTAGAAAAGTGTTGTAGCTGAGCCATTCAAGTAGACAGTTAAATGTCTTTCTAATGGTTACATTGCTCTCTTATACTGTGCTTTCATCTATTCACAAATATGAGGCAATGATTACTTCATACTAACTGAACCACCTTTGTTTCCTATACCAGCTAGCTTTAAGGTTGTGAAGGAGGAGAGAATTTAAAAATCAACTTGGCTACCATTTTCCATATAACTTTCTTGATATATGATATATTAATATATATGTGTTAACTGCAGGTCCGCAGGCTAAAAGAGTTTGGTGTAACAAAGGGTGAATTGACACGATATTTGGATGCACTATTGAAAGATAGTGAACACCTGGCAGCTATGATTGATAATGTGTCTTCTGTCGATAATTTGGATTTCATTATGGAAAGTGATGCGCTAGGTCATACAGTTATGGATCAGAGACAAGGACATGAAAGCTTGGTTGCTGTTGCTGGAACAGTTACTCTTGAAGAAGTAATTTCTTATTAAAAACAGTAGTCCAATCTAAGCAGTTTTTTCCTGTCCTGCTGTGTGCTTTGTCATCTTTAGTTAACATTATCCCCAGTTTTTGGTGAATGACTTATTAGTAGCAGTATGCTCATAAACTAGAAAAATTTATAGTTAATACTTTCAAGAAGCTACACTGCTCTTAATTTGTTCACTAAAAACCACTTCATTTTCAACATATTATTTGTGGGTTAAAAATTTATGATACTGTCAACACTGATGACAATGCTGCATTTTCTTACTTTCATTTCAATGCATGCAGATTGATTTTACTAGAATTTTAAAACTGTCCCTCTACCTCAAGTTTGCAAACATAGCATATCCCTTTTGTTTCCCAGTACCTAATTTCTCTTATTTCTTGTCATTTAACCATATGATGGTATAGGTTAATACAATTGGGGCCAAGGTGTTAGAGTTTATCTCAGATTTTGGAAAACCTTCTGCACCGGTTCCTGCAGCAATTGTTGCCTGTGTTCCTAAGAATGTGCATGTTGATGGAGTTGGTGAAACTGAATTTGAGATATCCTCGAGTGAGATTCTAGATGCTATAAAATCAGGAATGGCGGAGCCTATTGAGGCTGAGCCGGAGGTGCCCATCAATTTTAATTTTGATACTGGATTTATTTTGAGTATGTGATGGTTTGAAGTTTATGTGAATCTAATGTATCTCTTGTTTTCAGCTTGAGGTCCCAAAAGAATTAATAACTCCATCACAATTGGATGAATTAAAGTTGCAGCGGAAACCATTGTTTGTTCCTCCCAGTCAAGAGTCAAATGTTACAAAGGTTTATGACAAGGAAACTGGGATCACTCAGTGCCGACTTTCAAATGGAATTCCTATTAATTATAAGGTATGGGTTTTACTTATCTGGATTGCATTTTTTTCTCTCTATGTTATTGGGTTTGTGATAGAAACCTAATTATTAGTGCTTAATTATTTCATTTTAATAATTAGGGTTAGACAATAGTTTAATTCCTGTTACGATTTATTTACTTTTCTATTTAATTATTTTACTTTTTATTAGTTTTTCTGTTCATATTTGTTTAGGTTTCCAAGCATAATTAGCCTATTTATTTACTTCTATTATGATAAAACCTCAGGAGAGCCACCCCTCAAAAGCTAGCTTATGAGGAGGGAGAGCCAAAAGTCCTTATGAACCCCACACCAACCTTGTATTTAGTCGATGTGGGATCCAAATTCCATACCTTACACTTGGATTATAACATATTATTGATGCGGATCAGTTAGCCTTAAATTTTATGGAAGACTTGGACCGGATCAAGATTAGAAAGAAGTCGTAATTATTTTAGGATTTATTATTTTAATAGGATTTAGGATTTATTTTCCTTATTTGATTTATTTGTTTTCTTTTTAGGTTTTTTAAAATATTAAGGAAATTCCTTCTTAAAAGGATTTCCATTATATCTAGGTTGTAACCCCTATATAAGGGGCTCCCTTTTCATAAATTAAACATCTTTCATCTTTCAACTTTTTAATATCTTATTTCTCTGAAATAGATTTTCCCCTTGGATTAGGGTTTATCTTCCCTTGGATTAGGGAGCTTCATCGTCCCGGCCAAACGAAATTGGTCACCTAACACTCGTGACCGAGTATAACTAGTCTATCAAAACTCGTGACCGAGTCTAAACAGTCTTTATTTTTATTTTCGCTTCCGTTCTGCGTCAGTTGGTATCAGAGCCAAAGGTTCATTCATGGCAGACAATACCGCTACACGAGTCACTGTTCTAGAGACTTCTATGACTGAATTAAGGGAACAACTCGCATTGATTAATCAATCGCTGCAACAATTAGTGCAGCGTGTTCCCCAAGAGATTCCCGAAGAACCGCAGAGAGGGAGAGAGCGTGAACAGAGAAGAGAAGAGCGACATCTAGATCATCGCGAGGGGTATAAAATAAAAGTGGATCTACAAAATTTCTCTGGCACAATGGATGTTGAAGCGGTAATGGATTGGCTTGCGGAGGTAGATAGATTTTTTGAAATTATGGATGTAGAAGAGGAGCGACGAGTGGCGATCGTAGCATATAAGCTAAAAGGATGCCGCTGCTTGGTGGCAATCCACTCAAAACGAGCGCTATCGCAGGAGGCTCGAACCAATACGAGATTGGGCTATAATGAAGCAGATGATCGAACGCTTTTTACCTAGCGATTATATTGAGATCCTATACAATCGATACCATGATTGTATTCAAGGAAATAGATCTGTTGATGAATATACCGATGAGTTTCTGAGATTGCAATCCCGATGTGACAATTGTGAAAACGAATCTCAACAAACTGCTCATTATAAGCGAGGACTAAGCCGTGAGATCCGAGGTAAGATGGGTGTGTCTGCAATTATACTATAACAGACGCAATCGAGATGGCTAAAAGAGCAGAACATAATGAAGGGTCACTTCGACAACAATCTAATCGAAGCTACAACTACAAAAGTTCTAGTTCGAGCGGAAATCAACAAAAAAGTTTTGGGCAGCCTTTCAAGACTGTGAATACTGAGAATAATTCAAAGGCTATGGAGGAAAAATGAGAAAGTCAAGGTAAGGATCCAGTAAAGACGACCAATAAACCTAACAGATCTAATCCTTATCAGAGGCCACGCATAGACATCTGTTTTAGATGCCAAAAATCTGGACATCTTTCCAATAATTGTCCAGAACGAAGGGGAAACAACTCTGATCGTCGACATGTTAATGTTGTTGATGAGGTGGGCGAGTCTGAGGAGGAAGGAAGTGATGGATCTCTTGCTGGTTCTGAAAACGGAGATGTTGCTTTTGTTATAAAGAAAATTTTTTGTTCACCAAAACAGGAAACCGAAAGTCAACAAAGAAAAATTTTCTAAGTAAAGTGTCGAGTGGGAGAAGCTGTCTGTAGGCTGATTATAGACAGTTGCAGCTGAGAAAATCTAATTGCCAAACAACTGGTGGAGAAGTTACAATTACCCACAGAACCTCATCCTTCACCGTATAAAGTTGGTTGGATTAAAGAAGGTCCAACGATTCAAGTAACGCGAATCTGTAAAGTTCCTATTTCAATGGGTAATTCTTATACTGACACTGTTGTTTGTGATGTTGTGGACATGGACGCTTGTGGAGTTTTGTTAGGGCGTCCGTGGCAATTTGATGTGGATGCACTGCACAAAGGAAAGTTGAACTCCTACACTTTCATGTGGAATAAAAAAAAGATTATGGTCTTGCCATCCGGATCGGGAAAATCTTCTAAAGTGGAAGGGAAACCTATTGTGGCGGTTTCCGTAATGTGAAGGACTTGACAGATACTATTAAAGGATCTGGATGGCCGTTAGCTCTTCTGTTGAAGCCAACAAGCAAAGAGGAAGATGTCTTACCACTCTTACCGCCGGTCA
This sequence comes from Cardiospermum halicacabum, assembly GCA_031304145.1. NCBI lineage: Eukaryota > Viridiplantae > Streptophyta > Magnoliopsida > Sapindales > Sapindaceae > Cardiospermum > Cardiospermum halicacabum. The sequence continues at coordinate 2,408,474 of CM062394.1, forward strand.
AAGATCTGTTAGATGAATTTCCACTGGTAACTAAGGAGTCGTTGAAGTTGCCACCTCTAAGGGATATTCAACACCAAGTTGATTTCATTCCTGGTTCTAAATTACCGAATTTGCCTCATTATAAGATGAGTCCAAAGGAGAGTGAAATTCTGCAAGAACAAGTGGGAGAATTATTGAAGAAGGGGCACATTCGAGAAAGTATCAGCCCTTGTGGAGTCCCTGCCCTATTGGTTCCGAAGAAAGATGGTTCTTGGAGGATGTGTGTGGATAGCAGAGCCATCAATAAGATAACCATTCAATATCGTTTTCCTATTCCTCGTTTGGAAGACATGCTTGATCAATTAGCTGGGTCGAAGGTTTTCTCGAAGATTGATCTTAAAAGTGGATATCATCAGCTAAGAATTAAGGAAGGAGACGAATGGAAGACGACCTTTAAAACTAAAGAAGGCTTGTATGAGTGGTTGGTTATGCCGTTTGGGTTAACAAATGAGCCGAGTACTTTCATGCGGCTAATGAACCAAGTTTTGCGCCCTTTTCTACGCAAATTCGTGGTTGTTTACTTTGATGACATTTTGATTTTCAGCCGCAGCCATAATGAGCACCTAGAACACCTTCGTCAAGTGATGATAGCTTTAGAGAAGAACGAGCTGTTTGTAAACCTTAAAAAGTGCATATTTTTGACGAATCGGGTTCTGTTTTTGGGCTATATCGTTAGCTCTGAAGGTATTCACGTGGATGAGAAGAAGGTGGAGACAATTCGAAATTGGCCAATTCCGACATCCATTACTGAAATCCGCAGCTTTCATGGACTTGCTACCTTTTATAGGCGATTTATCAGAAATTTCAGTAGTTTTGTAGCACCTATAACAAACTGTTTGAAGAAGGACAGAGTGCAGAATTTTAAATGGACTGAAGCTGCCAACAAGAGCTTTGAGGAGATTAAAGATAAGCTTACTACTGCTCCTATTCTCGCTTTACCTGATTTTGATAAGCTGTTTGAGATTGATTGTGATGCTTGTGGTGTTGGTATCGGGGGTGTATTATCACAATGTGGTAGACCTATATCTTTCTTTAGCGAAAAATTAAATTCTGCTAGACAAAAGTGGTCCACGTATGAGCAAGAGCTGTATGCTGTTTTTAGAGCTCTAAAGACTTGGGAACATTATCTGCTAGGGCAAGAGTTTGTTATTCATACCGATCATCAGGCCTTAGTCCATTTTAGGACCCAGAGAAATTTGAGTAAGATGCATGCACATTGGGCTGCTTATTTTGGTGCATTCAATTACATTATAAAGTAGGCTGGAACTAGTAACACCGTAGCAGATGCATTGAGTAGGAGAGCTGCTTTGTTGGTTACAATTAGCCAAGAAGTTGTTGGGTTCGAATTTTTGAAGGACCTATTTATGGAAGATGAAGATTTTGCTAACACATGGGAAAGGGTCCTGAACAAACAACCTGCAGATGGATTTATGTTGCATGATGGATACCTCTTCAAGGACAATAGATTATGTATTCCTCGATCTTCTCTTCGAGAGAAATTAATTAGAGAGGTTCATGGTGGAGGTTTAGGTGGACATCTTGGGCGTGACAAGACTATTGCTGGTTTGGAGGCTCGATTTTATTGGCCTCAATTGAAGAAGGATGTTGGTCGAATGGTGCAGAAGTGTCCAATTAGTCAAACACAGAAGGGACATTCACAAAATACGGGGTTGTACACACCACTACCTGTCCCCGAATATCCTTGGGAAGATTTGTCCATGGACTTTGTTCTTAGACTGCCACGTACTCAATGTGGAGCTGACTCTTTTTTTGTTGTAGTTGACAGGTTTTCCAAGATGGCGCATTTTATTCCTTGCAAAAGGACTAGTGATGCATCTCATATTGCGAAATTATTTTTTCAGGAAATTGTACGGTTACATGGTCTTCCCAAGACCATTACTTCTGACAGATATGTGAAGTTTCTAGCTCACTTTTGGGTTGTGTTATGGAAGCGTCTTGGTACTGAACTTCGCTATAGTAGCGCTGCCCATCCTCAAACAGATGGGCAAACAGAGGTTGTGAATAGGACATTGGGGAACCTACTTCGCTGCATCTACAGTAATAAGAAAACGGCTTGGGATCTTGCTTTGGCACAAGCAGAATTCGCCTATAACAGCTCTACCCATAGTTCTACAAAGATGGCACCTTTTGCAATTGTATACAGAAAGATTCCAGCACATACTGTTGATCTTATTACTCTTCCATCAAGTTTCTGAAGAGTACAGCAGCCAACAACTTGGCGTCGCAACATGTGGATGTGTTTAAACAAGTTCAACAATACATCGTGGAAGCTAATTCTAAGTACAAAGGTGCAGCCGATGAACACCGTCGTTTCAAGTCCTTTAATGTTGGAGATCAAGTGATGGTGTACTTGCGCAAAGAACGTGGAAGAGGACAGCACAAGTTGGATTCAAAGAAGATTGGTCCGTTTCAGATTCTTCAGAAGATTAACGATAATGCCTATGTTCTTGATCTTCCTGCCCACATGAAAATCTCCAAAACGTTTAACGTGGCGGATTTATTTCATTATTATCCTTCTGACGACAACTCGAGGACGAGTTCTTTTCAAGTGGAAGAGAATGATGCGGATCAGTTAGCCTTAAATTTTATGGAAGTCTTGGACCGGATCAAGATTAGAAAGAAGTCGTAATTATTTTAGGATTTATTATTTTAATAGGATTTAGGATTTATTTTCCTTATTTGATTTATTTGTTTTCTTTTTAGGTTTTCTAAAATATTAAGGAAATTCCTTCTTAAAAGGATTTCCATTATATCTAGGTTGTAACCCCTATATAAGGGGCTCCTTTTTCATAAATTAAACATCTTTCATCTTTCAACTTTTTAATATCTTATTTCTCTGAAATAGATTTTCCCCTTGGATTAGGGTTTATCTTCCCTTGGATTAGGGAGCTTCATCGTCCCGGCCAAACGAAATTGGTCACCTAACACTCGTGACCAAGTATAACTAGTCTATCAAAACTCGTGACCGAGTCTAAACAGTCTTTATCTTTATTTTCGCTTCCGTTCTGCGTCAATTATTCTATGATGAATTTTCATTTCTATTAATTTTGAAGCTTAAATTAAGTTTATCAACAACCTTTTTCCAATCTTACAAAAACAAACTTTCAAAAGTTTTAATTTTATAAAATGAATTGAGTTGACGATTTTGCCCTTACCACTGATCCGTGGAGGCCTTTCACTAACGAGTTTCAGCGACTAGTGAAAATGACATTTTGGTCAGCTTGGTTCATTTTTGAAAACTCAAACTTTAAAGTTTATTTTCGTAACTTTCTCTTATTCTAATTTTTTTGTTTTATCTTTATCCGGCTTTGCGGCTAATAACTAGTTGTTTGGGATAAAGGAAAGGCTAACTACCTGATCTCTAGATATTACTAGAGATCACTTATTTGGCTTTTTGGCGAACTACCAAGTACTTGGGCTAGAACGCGGACTAATAACCTAAACTCTAGAGAATTAGAGAACCTTAATATAGGTGAACTAATTCAAATCTATCTTGTGAGCGTGTGATGACTGTTTGGGAGCGAGTATAAGTTTCTTGCATGAGGTTAGGTCATATTCCAGATTATTTTCTGTGCAAGTTAGAGGTGTTTGCTTTACTTGTCACTCAAGTTCCAAAGGTTTGACTAGTTATCAGACCCTGAAAAAAGGTTCTCAGCAGTTTGATTATTTAGCTATATGTATATGTGAATAAATATTGTTTTTATATGAAGTGGATGAAGAGTATTTTCCTTCTGATTCTCTCTATTTCATATTGTCATATCCTTCATTTTTTAATTTTTTTTTTCTCTAAGTCTTCTAGAATTCACAATCTCTGATGATTATTAGATTAATTAGCACTCATGTATATATCATCTCTAATATAGTTCATGTCCTTAAAATGATGGCTCTATCTAGTATATGACTCATTTTAGGTTCTGTTTGGAAATGTAGATGATGTGAATGTGTATTTATTGTTCAGATATCTAAGAATGAAGCTCAAGGAGGTGTTATGAGGCTGATAGTTGGTGGGGGACGAGCAGCTGAGAGTTCTGATTCGAGAGGAGCTGTTGTTGTTGGTGTCCGAACACTTAGTGAGGGTGGTCGTGTGGGCAATTTTTCAAGGGAGCAGGTAACTGTATTTATATTGATACTATTTGTTTATTTGTCTTTTACACAAGTAATAAGCCTTTATTGCAAACTACTGTGTACTATTTTCAGGTAATTTACTAGTTATGCATTTGATTTGCGTAGGTGGAGGCAAAAGATGGTTGATTGATTAGTAATGAATCTGTTAAGCATTTTCCAAGCTGGCATTTTCTGCTTCCTTATATTAAAACAGTGCAAGAAATTCAGACTACTCTCTAACTCTAAATAGAGACTAACTTGAATGGAATTTTCCTTTGAACTGTGGTGTTCTGAATTCAACATTGTTTGAAAGAACCCTTAAATAAGAAATTGAAGATGTTAAGATAGGACAGCTTAAGGGTCAAGATTTCATTAAAGTATCTATTTTAGTCACAGATGGTAGAATAAAAAAAAAGCATTATTCTGAGTAGAACAAATTTCAATCTTCTCCTTTTGTTTTTTATTTATTTATTATTTATTATTTTTTTATTTTTTATTTTATTTTTCTCTATTAATTTACTATAGTTTGTTGCTTGACAACTAATCTCACAGTCTTTTTATTGCTCAGTTTTGTTACCTAATTATCCTCATGTGTTTATCCGGTTGCTATAGTAGGTTCCTTATCCCCTAGTATCCCCATGAGTTTCCTATTTGATTATTTATTTTGCAGGTGGAGCTCTTTTGCGTGAATCACCTAATTAATTGCTCTTTGGAGTCAACTGAGGAGTTCATTGCTATGGAATTTCGATTCACTTTAAGAGACAATGGAATGCGTGCTGCTTTCCAGTTACTCCATATGGTGCTTGAGGTATCCCACGTGAACCATATTCATTATGCTCTGAGAAGAGTTTTTTTCCGTTGTTTTTTTTTCCCTTCACTGTAAGTTTAACAGTTGTACAAAACCAGAGCGCCAGTCTATTTGGATTTTACAAATACATATCAATACTTTCTTCTCAAATCTTGAAAATGGTGGTTGTAACTTTGCAGCATAGTGTCTGGCTTGAAGATGCCTTTGACAGGGCTCGGCAATTATATCTGTCTTATTATCGTTCCATCCCCAAAAGCTTGGAACGCTCAACTGCTCACAAACTCATGTTGGCTATGTTGAATGGAGATGAGCGGTTCGTTGAGCCTACACCAAAATCTTTACAAAACCTGAGTTTGAAGACTGTAAAAGAAGCAGTTATGAATCAGTTTTCCGGTAATAACATGGAGGTGGGTAATTTCATTTTTACCTTCTCATAGATTTTCTGTGAATCTAGTTCTTATTATCTAAAGATGTGTTTTTAATTCAGGTGAGTATTGTGGGTGACTTCTCAGAAGAAGAGATTGAATCTTGCATTCTTGATTATCTTGGCACAGTTAGAGCGACAAGAGATTCTAATGGAAGCAGTGAATCCAATCCAATAGTCTTTCAACTATCTCCATCCGATTTGCAACATCAACAGGTGAGAGTCAGATATGAAATCTGTTTCTTTTAATTTCTGATTTTCTCGAAGCACCAACATCAATATGGCATGTGAACCCTATGGTTCGAAAAGCTGTCCCAACTTTGATCAGTTAGAAATCGGATTTTCATTAGCTTATAGTCACATGAATGATTCCTTGCTTTTGATCAGGTATTCTTGAAGGACACTGATGAGAGAGCATGTGCCTACATTGCGGGACCTGCTCCTAATCGATGGGGTTTTACATTTGATGATAAAGATCTATTTGAATCACTCAGTGACATTTCCACTACGGCTGGTGAGTTTACACTCAAAATCCACTAAGTGGTAACTTAAGTGGCAATTAAAGAACAAATTTTTTTTTTTTTAATTTTTTTTAATTTTTAGTTATCCTTTTTGAGTGCTGTTGCCTAAGTAGATCTATTGATCGTGCATTCTGGATGAGGTTCAACATCCATAATGTTTCTAGGAGGGAGGTTCATTTTGGTTTGATGTGCGTGTTTGTTTTATTTATTTAGTTATTTTATCACAGAATTTGATACTGCTAATGTTAAAGAAGTGTTTATCGAATCAGTTGCCTGTCCGAAAATTCCACCAAGGTTTAGTTGGTATCACCTTAGGCTTGTCTGAGGATTAACTACAGTTCCATTTTGGATTTGGCTTAGATTTGTGCTTTGTCTTTTAATATCATGGTGAAAGCTTAGGTGGGTTGATTTTCAACTAGTTGGGATATGTGTGTTTGTGTTCTTCATTTTATTGCATTTTCTAGGAGGTGATTTAGTTTCTCTTAAGAAGCATCATTAGCTGCAATCTCGTGCAGATGTACTGCCAAAATCTGAGCAACTTACTAGAGAGGAGGTTATTGAGAAAGAACAACAGCAAAAACTCCGCAGTCATCCTCTTTTCTTTGGCATCACAATGGGGTTGTTGGCTGAGATAATAAATTCCAGGTAACTGTAGTTATGATGTAGGAATGATATTGATCTATGCCTTTTTTCCAGCATCTTTTATATCAGCTTGTCTCAATGTTAAATTCAACAGCTAGTGCAAGAGTTGGAGTGGTAGATGGTTCTTGTTCAGGTCGGCTGACTAGGATTCTGATTAGATATGGTTGGGATTCTGCTCAGTCTATTGTGTTGCTTATAAACCGTTCTCCTGGTTCTGTTAACATTTTGACTGAAATTATGAGATGTTTGAGTGTTTCAGTTTCCTATACCTTTCTATTTCCTCCCAATTTCTATAGTTTTAGCTTTTAGTAACACTATTGGATTACTGAATTGTGAGGTGTGTTGTGGTTACCAATCAGTGCATGCATTGGTATCAAGATACATATATTATGCTTCAAAAACATCTTGTTAGTTAGCAGAAGTTTTCTGATTACTGAGTTAAATTTACCTAGATACTCCATTATATTACTTACAACATGACATTTCCTTGTACCTCTACAGGCTTTTTACAACAGTCCGGGATTCTCTTGGATTAACTTATGATGTATCATTTGAACTGAACCTATTTGATAGAATTAATCTGGGATGGTATGTGATCTCTGTAACATCTACTCCAGGAAAGGTGAGAAGTCAATTTCTCTTTTATCTTTATTACATGCTGTCCTATCGATTCTGACCTATTGACCAGCATTGGATCAATTTGATATATAGGTGCATAAAGCTGTTGATGCATGCAAGAGTGTTCTTAGAGGTTTGTATAGTAACAGGGTTGTTCCAAGGGAGTTGGATAGGGTAAGCTATTTTATTTCTGTTGTGATACGCACTATTTAACTTAAGAAGAGCATGTGAACTGTCCTTAAGACTTCAATTTCCTAATGTATTGATATTTCTATTTCTTGTCATGGTTTATAGTCACTTTAAGTCATAAGGAATATCACCCCATGTTTATGAAGTCCTTTCTGTTGTGGCATGATAGAATGTTTTTCTTGCACCTTAACAGGCAAAGCGGACCCTACTCATGAGACATGAAGCAGAAATTAAGTCAAATGCCTATTGGCTTGGATTGTTGGCTCATCTGCAAGCTTCTTCTGTTCCAAGAAAGGTAACTGAAAACGCTCAGAGCTTAATAGTTCAAGCTTGAACATTGTTATTGTTATAGTGAATTAAATTGTAAATACATGGCTTAACATAATAAGGAACAATAGTTTCTTTTCAGAAAATGGAAACAAAAATTTCTTATTCAATGACTTCTTTAATATGGCTGTCAAATTCAGGATATCTCATGTATTAAAGATCTTACTGCGCTGTATGAAGCTGCTACTATTGATGACATTTATCTTGCATACCAACAATTGAAAGTGGATGAAAATTCGCTATATTCATGTGTTGGTATCGCTGGGGTTCAGGCTGGCGAAGAGGATACTGGTAAGGACTTCTTTTCTGGTGTCTCCTGCCGATTGCCTGTTATGATTAAGTAGATTAAGAAATAAATGAGAAAGGTGTATAGTAATAGACACATAAGATTTTATTCTTCAACTATCCAGGTTCTTTAGAGGAAGAATCAATTGAAGGCTACCCAGAAATGTTTCCTACAGGACGCGGTCTATCTACAATGACACGGCCAACAACATGACCTAACACTAAGTCTGTCTCTTGATTGTTGGCACTGCAAGGATATTGAACCTTGAAAGGTACAGTTTAGTGGAGCCACTATAATTTACTTAATACATACTTGACTTGGACATGAAAGGTCCTTGAGTTTTGGTAAGTATTAATATCGGACAGCAGAAACTATAGGGCCTGAATCAGAGTGTAGAATAAACTGTTAGGAATGTGAGATAATGGTTAATAGTGACATCTTTTCTAATGGCTTACAACTTTTTTCATATCTTTCGTCAGTTGAAAAACTTATGCTTTTGAGCCCAGAGCAATAGTTGGGGTAAGAACTGAAAGGAAATTGATTAAGATTCTGCTGCTGGCGTATGTCATGTGTATTAATGGGGATTCCTTAACGTTTGACTTATTTTAATCTTTCTGCTTCTGTGGAATCGCCTTGATATTAGCCGAATCTGTCTCTCTGTTATTCCTCCTGTTGCTACAGTTAACAAAATGTTGCATTTGACAGGTGACAATAGTGTGAAGTACGCCATAACATGAATGAAGCACTTTACAGGTTGATCATTAAGTGAATATCACTCTGGTGGTTGGGGGACACACGCGATAAATCAAGTGGTCTTACAAATTTTCCACCATATGATTTGATTTGATTCTCTTATAATTAATTATTGTGCTTCTGATTGCAATAAGAGGGGAAGACAACATCAATGAGGTTGGCATTAGGTGCAGTAGCATACATGGAGTTTATAATAATACAGTAGGCAACGTATTCATTTGATGTTAGAAATTTTACATTCAGTACATAGATGTGTAGTAGCTTATAGGTGCCAATTATTTGATTGTATAGTAAATGCAGTTTAGACTGCAATATTTTAAAGCTCAACTGAATGCGGTTAACTTTGTTAGCAATGCAAGAAGTTTGACATTTTGCTAAGCTAATGTCTCGCCTGCAATTCAGTGGGTTCCTTTTGTTTGTTTATGTTTTAAGTTTTGGGATTTAGAATGTGTTTCGTGTCTGATGGTTGCAAGGTTTTCTTCTCCAGGACCACATACATTACGTACATGTTTGGTAGCTATATTTTTAATTAACAATTTGGAAATCTAAGTGTTTGGGTGTAGTTCTTTTGTTAGCCATTACATGTTGAATTAACAGTTATTTTAAGTAGCTGTATTCAATTTAATTATTTTAATTATTAAAAGTATTTTTGTAAAAATTATTTTTTTAAATAAAATTTATTTTATTTTTTATTTTAACTATAATTTAATATATATAAATATATATTTAAAATGATCATAATTTTAGTATTATTTTAATTTATTTTAAAAAATTAAAAAATTATTTAGTAAATAAATATTAATATTGTAAAAAATAAAATAAAATATATTATAAAATTCACATTATAAAAAGAAAAATAAAATATTATCCTTTTCTATCATTTTATATCAATCTTCAACATTCCATTACTTTTACTAAATACTTATCTCATGCAGTTCTTGCATGTTTAATAATTTAATTATAGCCAAACACCACGTATTCATTGTATAATATCTAAATAACTTTTTATTTTTATTTTTATTTTTTAAAAACAAAATAAACAAATGTGAGTTCAATTAGAATCTCATAGCTCCTCTCAAATACCCATCCACCCACCAATATATGTACATATAAATTTAGACCATTAAAAGTATCGAAGGATTGGCTTTATTGCAAGGAGGAGAATAGTAGAGTGAAGATACTTTGTTCATTCAATATCAATACCATAGATAGAGATGGAGCAGCGGGGATATCAGATGTTTGTTCACAATAGTTGGAAGTTAATGAGCACGTCACGCTAGGTGGACGTGGCTGGGCCTGAGCCAGATCCAGACCGTGGTGGGTCACTCATATATATCATCAGAGTTGAATTGAGAGCCCGAAGTAGTAAAACAGAGAGGTGAAGAAGACAATCAGGATGAGCGGCATCGTGTCTACCGGCGGTTACTCGCTGCCTTCATTTCCACGATCGAGCAATTACAAATCAAGAGCAAAAGCAGCTTTGGTAGAAGCCAGACCTAGAGCAGTCCCGGCGCTGAGAGACGGTGGTGATATTCAAAAGGTGTTGAGAGGAGGTGACCGTACTGATGACCTTCAAGCTGAGGCAAGAGCCATGGCACGTGCTGCTAATGCCTCTGTTTATGACCCCGAGATTATCGCCCGCAAATATAGTTCCCGGCCTATCAAGGTACTATTTCTTTTAACTATGAGTAGTTAATTTTGTTGCTCAATCAATTCACGACTCTCAGGTGGTTCGGCGGACTCTGGAAATTCTAGTTGCGCTTGGAACATTTGGGTTTAAATTATTGCTAGACCAAAGGAATCGAACGCTGGACCGGAACAAGAGGAAGCGTGCCATTGAGCTACGTAGAATCTTCACTCGATTAGGTCCGACGTTTGTCAAACTCGGCCAGGGTTTGTCTACTAGACCCGATCTCTGCCCTCCTGAGTATCTAGAGGAGCTATCGGAGCTTCAGGTGCAGATAAAATAAAACAAATTTTTGCTTTAATTTATGTAATTTCTGTTCGCCTATCTACAAACACACAATTTATTGTGATTATGCAGGATGCTCTTCCAACATTTCCTGATGAGGAAGCATTTTCATGCATCGAGAATGAGTTGGGACAGTCTCTTGATTCAATTTTCTCTTCCATTTCCTCTTCCCCTATTGCTGCTGCTAGTTTAGGCCAAGTTTATAAGGCTCAGCTTAAGTACTCTGCCCAGACTGTCGCTGTTAAGGTTCAGCGCCCTGGTATCGAAGAAGCAATAGGTCTCGACTTTTACTTGGTTAGAGGTTTAGGATTTCTAATTAATGAGTATGTGGACATTGTCACAAGTGATGTTGTGGCCCTCATAGATGAATTTGCACGTAGAGTTTTTCAAGAACTCAACTATGTCCAGGTTAGTTTCCTTACCAATCATTGGTTGTTTAGATGAAATTTGTTCGTTCTCTTAATTGTTCTTTCCAACTTTCAGGTGACATGACCTTTTCAAGATAGTTAGTATGATATGATAGCTTTTTGTAGTTTCGGCGTTGATTTTAATTTTGACAGGTTCCTGCAGGAGGGACAAAATGCCAGGAGGTTTAAGAAGTTGTATGCTGATAAGCAGGACGTTCTTGTTCCTGATATCTTCTGGGATTATACCAGCGGGAAAGTATTGACAATGGAATGGGTCGATGGAGTCAAGTTGAATGAGCAAGCTGCCATTGAAAGACAGGGTTTGAAGGTTCTGGATTTGGTCAATACAGGCATCCAGTGCAGCCTCAGACAGCTTCTCGAATATGGATATTTTCATGCAGATCCTCATCCAGGCAATCTATTGGCAACACCTGAGGGAAAGCTTGCTTTTCTCGACTTTGGGATGATGAGTGAGACCCCGGAAGAAGCACGATTTGCTATCATTGGCCATGTTGTTCACATGGTTAATCGGGATTACGAAGCTATGGCCCGTGATTATTATGCTCTAGATTTCCTGTCACCTGACGTAGATGTTTCTCCTATAGTACCAGCGCTCCGCAATTTCTTTGATGATGCACTTAATTCCACCGTGAGCGAACTAAACTTCAAAACACTTGTAGATGGGTTGGGTAATGTTTTGTATCAGTATCCATTTAATGGTAAGATTTTAAAGCCCTCTTGTTAACTTCCACTCCCTATTTTGTTGGTTTGGTTTCAGTTACTCATGCATGTGCTGCAATCTTGTTGCATGTGGCCTTTTAAGTTCATCCATTTTAAGTACATTCATTGCACTACTCTTTTAATCTTATGATAACAGGAGGATTGTAGTTAAATATACAATGCAGTTTGCTTGATCATGAAGTATGATGACCTTTGGATTTATCTTGCAGTCCCAGCATATTACGCTTTGATACTGAGGTCTCTTACTGTATTAGAAGGCTTGGCACTTTATGCTGATCCTAACTTTAAGGTGCTAGCTGCTTCTTATCCATATTTTGCTAAAAGGCTTCTGACAGACCCCAATCCATATCTCAGAGATGCTCTTGTTGAGTTGCTTTTCAAGGATGGGAAGTTTAGGCACGTGATCTCTCCACAGATTTCGATTCCTTGTTTATCCTGTCCCTCGTGGATGTTAATTACATTTAAAATTGCTCTAATTTTTGTCTAATGCAGGTGGAATAGACTCGAAAACTTGCTTCAGCAGGGAAGAAAAGATAGGGACTTTTCAGCCAAAGATGCATTGCAACCTGTTTTGAAGTTACTATTGGATCCAGAAGGTGAAGAGCTCAGGATTTTAGTGATTCAAGAATCTGTCCGTGTCACTGAAGCTGTTGTTCTGGGAACAGTTGTTGAATCGTACAAAAACGTCCCTGATATTTTGCAGGCTCTAATTTTTAATGGTACTAGGGGACCATTGGTTATGAATGATTCTGAAATCGAAAGTATGTTACAGCTCCGGGGACAAGTTTTTAGGATATGGGGACTTCTTCAGTCTTCTGAAAATTTCGATTCTTCCACGTTGCAACCAGTATTACAGGTAAACACCGTTGTTATTTTGCCATCTTTGTTCATCAATATGGAAATGATGTAGATAGGCTAGATCTACCACGATATCAATATGCCCGGCCAATTACATTCATTCGGTTGGAAGTGTATGACATTCCTGTTGGGCAGATAAGAGACAACTTGAAAGCTAATGAATGTAATTGGCTGGGTTTATGGATCACGTGGTAAATGTTGTATATAAATCTTGTGATTATTGACTAATTCTGCTAGGTCATCAAACTGTGGTGCATTTTGAAATTTTGATGTACTCAATGGGTTCAATGGTTTCATAAGCTGTATTTATCTACTAGGGTTAAAATTCGAATAAGTTCTGAGCAATTTTTAATCAGAGAAATTTTATCATATTCCAAAATAATTCGTACTGGGAAAATGCTGAACAAACAAAGCATTATTTGTTGATGTCCTATTGTATTAATTTGATAAACTTTTACTAATTCTATAGTCTAAACCATCAGGTCCTTCAACAACCTGAAGCACGTAATCTCGGAGGTCGTGTTATTGGTGGGATCACTCAGCGTCTAGCAGCACGATTACTACAACAGGTTCTTCGAAGTTCGACAACAGGTTCTTCCACAATTTCTTAAGAGATTATTGAGCTAATACATGTATAGTACATAATGAAGAAATTTCTTAATTAAAGTATCATTTTTTGACCTATCAATTGGACAATTATAAAAATTAACAGATTTAAGAGTAAAAATCACTAGTTAGCATGGGAAAGTTTCTGATGCACAACATTCCAGAGAGCTAAGTATATGTTTGGGACTGCTTTTGATTATCAAATAATCACTTATAGAGAGGTGGAATGTCCATCTTATCTCTATCCGATTACAAAGTTAGTATTAGTGTAGATAAGTAAATTTAGAATGGAGAAATGATATAATTGGCATATCACTACTCCAGAAGTGATTATTTAACGATTAGAAGCAACCCAAGCATAACCTATATACATTAGCGTTAGCTCTCTATTGAGCTTGAGGAGTTGGCACAAGGTTTAAATTTGTGGAAGTGTCAATGAACCTCGTTCTAACTGTTATCTGATGTATCTATTGTTTATCATTGACTGTTGAGCATTGGGTTAGAGTTTACTAAATTTGTCCTCCCATGTCCTGAAGAATTAATTGTTCATGTATGTAAATGCTCCCACAGCAATTTGAAAATTTAGTCTCTGAAGAGCCTGACAAACTAGAAGATGTTCTGTAACATGTGATTTCTGATGAGATAGTCAGTTACTCTGCTTTATAAATTTTTGGGAGATATTTTATTATAGCTTGCCAAGCTGCTGGCCACTAATTTGTGGCGTGTTCTGTATTGCATGTATGTAATATAAATTTTGTTTATTAGTGGACTGTGTATGCAAATATTAACATATCTCTTAGATCTAATCAACAATTCGCTATTTGGTACACTTAATTGGTGTATCATGCAAGTTGATTTATACTTGGTCAATCATAACAACTTTTCATATCTTTGGAGCTGTCGATTTCTCATTGAAGAATTCATTCGTGTTACGTAACTAGATTTGATGTTTATACTTCTGTTTGGTTCCCTACAAAAAGATGTTGCCTTGCGACATTGAGAAGTGTAAAATCAGACATACCAAATCATGTGATGCATGTGTATTCCTCCTTCAAGCTACATTTAAGCATATACCAAATGTCATGCAGGTATATTCTTGTACACTTTACAACAATTAATTTATTACATTGGATATAAGTCTCCGGCTCTTGACAGCCAGCTCAGTGTAGGCCTTAACAAGCTCTTCCTTCACCATGAATAGTACAGAAGCAGCAAACACACTCTGTACAATCTTGGTACTCATTCCCTTGTAAAAGCCCCGCAGTCCCTCATATCTGATCATCTTAATTATTGCATCAATAGTACCTGTTCGACAAAATGTCAGTTAACATCTTGACCAACCATAGTGCATTATCCCACCATAGTGAATATATTAGGGATGCTTATGTGTTTGGTAAAATGGCTAATTTTATTTGAAAGGTTACCTGTGTATCTTAATGAGCTACTCCCACCAATCTCCTGCTTTGCTTGAAGCCTCGACTGCATAGGAGTTAACGAAAACAATCAGGAAGAAAGGCTGTACTTTTCTTTCGAATAATCTTTACTAATTATATGTCTAACCATGCAGTGGTTTCTGACTTAATTGCCTTTAGGTATAAGCAAAGTAGGGATGGCCTTTTTACCTTGACAACCAACAAAGGGTATGTGCATACAGTTGCTCCCAATTTTGCCAAGGCCCCGAGTAAAAATACCTGTTCATGCCAAGGGGGAGTGTAACAGAACAACTTAGAATTCAAGCAGAGATACAGTCATAAATATTCTATAGATCTAAAACATGATATGATGCGCTGGTTTCTTGTCTAAATCTGCTATTGGAACTATCAATCACACAACCCATATACTTGGTATTCACATAGCATTCTCTTGTACCTCTAATGCAGAAACTGTTTTTGATTCCTGCTTGTAACCAGCTCGTTTTTCTTTGAGTCGCTTAAGGGAGCTTTCATAAATCATGAATTGGATAGAGGGATTGCACACCTAGCATACAAAAAGCAATACAAAATGTAGTAATTTAACATTAAACATCATATAATTATTTCAGAGGAAGCTAACCATTATAAGTGTAGGGATTATGCCTTTCCAAAATCCAGATATTCCTGCTTCATTGTAAACCTCACAAGCCTGGGATATTCACCGAAACAAAAGTAAAAGAGGTGAGATATCAAACCTGTGCATGAAATTATACATGTCCCTAGTCTGACTCCAGAAGGTGTAATTCAAAATTTTATCCTAATTTATACTCAACAAGAAATATTGTGAAACGATAATATGTCAGTAGTTGTTCTTGGATAATGTCATGCTTAAATGGAATCAATTGTGTACAAAGAATATATGGAGAAGCACCAGAAAAAAAATAAACTAACCAGAATATTTATATTAGTTCAAGGAACTCATCATTGATTATATACATACATATATAAAATTTATATATAGAGAGAGGAAACATATTAGAGCCACAAGGCTTATAAGCAAAGAAGATATATGACATAGTTGTAGTGAATTGAAGGCACAAAGAAATAAGATAATCAGAACAAACCGCATCCCATGTTCCATAAGGGCGAGGTTTGATTGAATCGAGTTGAGCCAACTTATCATGCAAAGTTGAAGCTGCAGAACTGTCAGAAGCTTCCCTCAATAGAGCTTCCCTTTTCTGCTCCATAATTTTTCTTTCTGCTTGAGTTTGTGTCTACAGTTGAATGAAAAATAATGAACCCAAATAGTGAGAGTAGAGTGGTACGTATAGACACAATTTGTTAAGATATTAAAATATTAGTACATAGTAGCTAGACAACCTGCATTCGGGTGACAAGAACCCAAATTGGGTTTGTGAGCAACACATTCAAGGAGCTGTTGCAAGAAGAAATAAAACTATGCAGTGAGACAGTTGATATATACATAAAAATAATAAATAAATAAAGCGGAGAGTACCCAGCAAGAGCAGCAACAAACAGCCATGAGAACAAGCCAGGCGTACGTTTGCGGGCAAGAGCGATTCTTTCGGCCTTATTTTTGAACAATTGATAGAAATAGTAGTAGATTCCCTGGTTAAATGAACTGAGAGAGTGAGAGTCGAACTTTACAATTTAAAGAGGAAAGAAAAGAAAATGAATCTAAGTCAAACCTGAGAAGCAGCGGTGCCAAAGAGTGAAGGCCTAAGACCGCTGTAAAGGCCTCCCCAGCCTTCGATTCTGATGACCTAGTCGAGAGATTCAAACATTAATCAATCAACCAAAACTTGTAATCCATGAACATCCAACTATAAGCTACCTGGAGAATCTGCAGGAAGGTGTTAGGGCGGTCTGGACGGCCTCTCTTTGAAATTCTCTCCGTCTGTTGCCGCGTGTTAACCTAGATTCGCCGCTTTATCTCTTACTTTATTTATAAATTGAATCAAATCGAATCAAGTAACAGAGGACTAGCATGTATTTAGTGGTAGAAGTAGTACCGTTTGAAGAGGATAAGTAATTATCTGAGCAATAATCCCGCCACCAGCTCCCGCCACACCATTAGCTATGGCGTTTGAGTTTGACATTCTTTTGCTCCTCTCTGTCTGTTACTCTATATTTCTATTCTCATCTCTATTGGTCTCTGTGTTCTAACTACCTGCAATTACATTACAGTAATCAAATCAAATTCACTTGGTTTATTTATTTGGTAACTTATCTTTAACATAATGAAGAAAAAGGATTTATGATACTAAAAAAAAATATTATATGGTAAAAGAAAATATTTATAATTTTATTTTATTTTTTGTTATATTTGTATTTTATTTTAAAAAATAAAAATAAAAATGGGTGGCGGTCAAAAAGAATATATCAAACAAACAGACATGAGATATAGCAAGCGCAAAGGACAGTAGAATAAAAGTGAACGCGGAACAGCGGTGAAGACAGTCAACACCGAAGAAATCTAAGGTCAGCGCGTGGCCATCGCCGTGGTTGACAGAGTCCGATCGGTAGAGATAAAGAAGTAGCGGTGAGTGATGGTGAAGGAGACCGAATACTACGACGTGCTAGGTGTGAGTCCTGCTGCTTCTGAGGCCGAGATCAAGAAAGCTTACTACATCAAGGTATTTTTGTTCTAATCGGCAGATCCCCTGTTCTTTGCTACCACCAGTATTTCTACTCGACTTTGCTTGCTTGTATCTGTACTGAAATTCAACCCTAACCAACTCCTTTTTCTTTTCAGGCACGACAGGTTCATCCTGATAAAAACCCTAATGATCCTCTAGCTGCTCAGAATTTTCAGGTATAACGAATTATATGATTTACTCATCGGTTTTCCTTTTGAATTTACTCATTTATTTTACTAATCTGTTATCTACTTAATATGCGTACATCATTGAAATCATTTCAATGGTCACTGTGTAGTATGTTCATTTTCTTTTAATTGCTTGTGTAGTTGTTTCTTGCATATCCTTTGATGTTCTGTCGTGTAATTGTTTCTTGCATATCCGTCCAATTTTTATAAAAGAATTGAAGAATCAATTAGTCTAATGGTGCTGGATTCATCATTTTGACTGAAATAACTAAAAGCTTTTTGAATATTAGTTTTCCCTGGACTTCAGGTGTCCCACAATGTGAAATGTACTTCAACTCTCGTGTACCTCTCCTGCTCAATTTCTCTTTTCACTATTTACTTAAATTTCTGTGCAGTTGGTTTGTTGAAGTTACTCATCTTATATCTGGTTATGTGGGTACCTTTAGCTTTCTTCATATATATATATATGCCTTAAAAATGCTAACTCTTAGTATGGCTTTCTTGCAAGGCAGTCATGCTGAGTAAAATTTAAGTGTTATTTTTATTGTATGTTTCTATATAATGTTTGTTCATTCGAATTTAGGTTTTAGGAGAGGCTTACCAGGTTCTGAGTGATCCAGCCCAACGAGAAGCATACGATGCTCATGGAAAATCAGGAATCTCAACGTTAGTCATTTTCTTTCCCCTAATCCCAGTTGAATGACTGATTTCTTGGTGTTCGACTCTGCCTGCAGTCTTCTTCATTTTTTTTTCTTTTGGCTATGAATTTATCATTTCATTCTGCTAGAAATTTATATGGAATGTTCTTATTGCAGTGAAGCTATTATTGATCCTGCAGCAATCTTTGCCATGCTTTTTGGAAGTGAATTGTTTGAAGACTACATAGGACAACTTGCAATGGCCTCAATGGCGTCTCTAGACATTTTCACGGAAGGGGAACAGTTTGATGCCAAAAAGTTGCAAGAAAAAATGAGGGTGAACCCATAACCATGTCTCTTTCTTCAAATGGAATTGTGTTTATTATTTTCCTTTTTGTTAATGAATGGGTTTAGGGTGTTCTTTTGTTTCTTTGTTTGGTACTCCTGTAGAGGCTAAACCATGTGATCCTGAGTAATTTTTATTGCCTTCTGCATCTGATCTTTCTTGTTATGATCAAGGCTTTGATCAGATAAATGGTAGACGTACTACTATTTTCCACTCTGGTAAATATGGCGCAAACCATTTTACTTTATGCTTAATGGTACCTGATTATGGTGCTTCTGAAAATACTTTCATCTCATCAGTGGACATGTTCATCAGAGTTTTTACTCTCTCAATACATTCATTCATCAAGTCTCGGAAGCAACTTATGCCTTCCTCTTTTCTTTTCATTCATTCTTTTCCTTATATGTTTCCCTTCTCTCTCTTATTACTGTATCTTCTATCTTCTATCACTGTACTCCTCAATGGCCTTGTTCATAGAATCTTTGCAATAACAGTGGACTTGTTCACCATGCCTAGAGAGAAGCTTATGAGGGTTTTTTTTTTTTTTTTTTTAATTTTTGTATAAATTTTTTAAACAAGATTTAATTTGGTAATTTTTTTTCTGTCCTTTCACTTCCTTCTTGTCTCTCTTATAGCGGATATTGTCTCACCCTTATTTTGGTTTCAAGAAAGAAAAGAGATACTAGTTAGATTGGACAAAACCTATACCATCTGTTCTTGTTGTCCAATAAAGGAAAAATAAAAAATTAGGTGCTACAATAACTACATCCAATAGAAGGTTGTCTGTAACTCTATTATCAAAACACACTGGTGATTTTAGGATTCTATGCATGTTGATTGGTTCCGTTAGAGTAAACAAACTTCAACTCGACAACTGCCACATTTTAGGATAAAATTAGTGAACTCTATCGCTATAGAAAGAATAAGACATGCTTCCTTCTAATCTATCATGGGAATCAAATTTAGAACTCAAAAGATCATCCTTTCATTTTGTGCTGGTAGAATATGTCTTATTCATGACTCTTCAGTTATGCTCATTCTGGCTAACTATACACAAAAAAATGTTGCTTAGAGCAAATTATCATATCACAACAGGTTGTACAGAAGGAAAGAGAAGAAAAGCTTGCAGATTTGCTAAAAGACAGACTCAATCAGTATGTAAATGGAAACAAGGAGGCTTTTGTTCATTATGCTGAAGCTGAAGTTTCTAGACTATCTAATGCAGGTAACTTATCTTCATCATTAAGTAATTAACTTGTGATTTTTTAAAATTAGAAAGGTAAATGTGTGATCTCTGCATGTCAACATTACACTTTTCATTAGGTAAGATGCTTGTTATTGTTATTGTTACTTTTTTTTATTATTTTTTTAACCTGAGATGATCTCATTGTTCAACTTATCATGGATGGATGCTTAACTGAGATATGCAATCAAGTAAGCAATTTGTTGATGTTCTGCTGGGATAGCTATGGCCTTACCCAGCAGAAATTATGTTTGCTTTTCTTTTTATTTCTCCTCTTTTTGAAAAGAGTCTATGAGACTTTGTGTTTTGGAGTGAAAGTTTGATTAGGAAATTGATCATATTTGGTTTTTGGAATCATCTTCCTTTATTTGTTGCTGCACCTTTTGTTGATAAAGTCAATACCTGTTTTATGGCCTTATCTCTACAGCTTATGGTGTTGGCATGCTGAATACAATTGGCTATATATATGCCAGACAAGCAGCAAAAGAGCTTGGGAAGAAAGCTATATATCTTGGGGTCCCATTTATCGCTGAATGGTTTAGAAACAAAGGTCACTATATCAAATCTCAAGTAACAGCTGCCACAGGTTAGTACATGCTGCTTCTATTATTCTGGGTTGTTGAGTACATTAACAAGTTGGTGCAAAGTAGTATTGAGTTGGCTCAACATACGGTTTCTAGGTCAGATGGCAGTTTGTCTTTTCCTGCTTTTGTTTGTGTTTCATTGTTTTTGCTTATGCACTACAGAGGGGCTGATCCAGTGAGTTGCTTAGATGAGAAATGGAATGAGCTGGGAGTTATCTATACAATTAGATTTTTCCTAGTTTAAAGATGCTGAGTTTTGTTCTTTTTTGTATTTTTGGTCTTGCTGCTAGGTGCAATTGCTTTGATCCAGCTGCAGGAGGACATGAAAAAGCAGTTGAGTGCAGAAGGAAATTATACTGAGGAAGAGCTTGAAGCTTACATGCAATCTCACAAGAAATTAATGATAGATTCCTTGTGGAAACTCAATGTAGCTGATATTGAAGCCACACTCTCTCGTGTTTGTCAGATGGTTGTTATCTTTGTTTAGTAGTATCTGTCTTCAAAGTTTTGTTAAACTCATCCACAATTTTTAAGTTGGTAACATATTTTAGGTTCTCCAAGACAATAATGCCAAGAGGGAAGAGCTTCGTGCACGGGCAAAGGGTTTGAAAACACTCGGTAAAATTTTTCAGGTACTAGTTCTTGTTCCATCAATTGGTATTCTATTCTTCTTCCCTAACCATACTCTTAATGCATAATTTTGTTGGAAATCATGACACTAATGTAGAGGGCCAAATCCAATGGAAGTGATGGTGACACAGTGCTAAGTGGTGGTGTACATAAACTGAATGGAAATGAAGCACGCCCTGTTGCTTCTCCTGATGCATCACCAAAAGCCGTTAATCATGAAGAATCATCTCACTCTAAGTTTGGATCACAGGTTTGACTATTGTTTTTGGTTCATCTTGTTATGTGAATGCATGATATTCGAATAACCCAATAAAAGGTTGTTCCCACTTCTTCAGAGATATTGACACTGTATCTTTCCTTGTGAATTTATTTCTATCTGATTTGATTATGTGAGATTGATATATTGGAGAAGCTACAAGACATGACAATATTAATTATACGATCTTATTATGCTGAATAATAATCTAATCAATCACTTGATGTATGATTAGACAATGGATCTTTCTTCCATCAGTTAGTATGCACATAGGGAGATCTTCAGTTCACGAAAGAAGATTACACCAGACATGTCTAATTTTCTATTTCTTTCCTTAGCTGATCAATTGAAGAACATACATGAACTAGTTTATACTTGTTTAATTGATACTATTCCAATTGTATATATGATCTTGTTTTAGGTGGAAGTTCCTTTTTCTAAATGAACGCATATATTTCTAGCTATTTCAAATTTTTAATTGTTTGTGATATGCAGTAATCTACTTTTATGTGAGTCCAAAACTGCTAAATAATGAGTGCAAGTTTAAGATTATAGTCAACTTTGTAAAGAGGTTTCAAGTATTGATTGTTTCATATTAATTAGTTGCCTTGATGTTAATAATAGTATATACACTTGTTGGACTACTGGAAAATGGCTGTGTGATTCCTGCTGAGTTGACAGGATGATACAGATGAGAGAACCTCCCATATTACTTTCTTATCCCATTTCACTGACCTCTTTTTTTTTTACTGGATATCCTAGAGCCCATATGTGGAAGCTCCCAACATACCAGATGTTCAATTCAACACTAGCTTCCCAAGACCAACAGCGCCACCAGGTGCACAAAGACAACCTTCAACAGGCAAGAATTGAGACTGCAGAAATTTGATTTGGTATATTGATGCTTGTAGTATACACATTGTATGTACATTGTCGATTGGTGCAATATAGGAACAGACTCAAGTTTGCTTGATGAATTCATCTGTAAGTATAAGCTGATCTGGAAAGGAAATCGTGTCTCCATGTGGGTTGATATGTCTGCAGTTGATCCAGAGTCAGTAATCCATATGATTGACAGAAGAAATTGAGCTCTCTGAGAGTATTTCTTTTTCATTGTTTCTGGATGGCTGTTATCTACTGCCATGACTAGTGTATCTTTATGGGGTGAGTTTTGCTCCTCATTTCTTTTTGATCTTGTATGTGTGTTAAGCTACTGTGAACTGATCCGTAGGAGTGTACATTTAGCATGAAGATGTTTTTGCTTGTTAGCTTGTTCATTACTTGGAGATTCTTGATATGGTAGTGATGTTTATTCATCGAGTTAAAACAGTTTTTTGATCCCATGACGGGCTTAGTGGTTTTGCACTTGAAAATCAGATAATATATTGACAGGAAGCGGACATACATAAAGCGTGAATGGATTAATTTAACCCATCAAATGTTACTAAATGAACAATAATCCTCCAGCATCATTCTAAATTAATATATATGTATATATATATATATATATATTTTTCCTTTGAAAAAAAATTAAAAATTGGGGTGATGAAAAAAATTGTCTAGAAAGTCGAGTTCTTCGAGAAAAAAATAGAGTGGAGGAGGTGGGGATAAAAATAAAAACAGTTAAGGTCGTGTTTGGATAACTGATAAAAGTGCTTCTGCCCTTTCAGAAGTTTTTCTAAATAAAGTAAAAAATATTAGCTTTCTGAAAATAACTTTCACTTTTTCTTTTTTCTACATACAGAAGTCAAAATTAGAAATAATCCCATACATGCCCTAAGTGGAGTCACTAGTATGCTTTGGCGGTGGGCTTTGAGCCCAACGGCCGAAAATAGAAAATAAAGTGTAGTTGGGAGAGAGTGGAAGTGAAAAGAGTATTAGGAGAGAGTGAAAATAGAAAATAAAGGTAGGAGAGAGAAATAACGGTTAAATTGAAATTGAAAGGAACGGTCCAAAAATCAAAAATGGTAAATAAAAAAACAGTAAAGAACGGTCCAAAAACCAAAAATGGTAGTAATTGAAAAAAAAAAGGAAATTGAGGAGGAATTATAAGCGAAGTGAAGAGGAAAGGAGTGGGAGGAAGGACGGAGGCAATTGGAATAGAGGGGGTTTAGTGTTGCTGGGCAGCCAGAAAACGTGATTCTTCTTTTTCAATCCCTCTTTCTTTCTCTTTCACACACCACCACACCAGATCTCTTTTGCGTTTACATTTCTGTTTTCACCGACAATTTTTTCTCTCATTTCCGTTCCTCGCATTTGTTTCTCTTTGTATATTATCACGCTTTTTACATACACACAAAAACGCGTATCCATAGACTACTTAGACAATAACAAAATCCAAGAGATCCTGAAGAATTAACATTTCCAATCGTAATGGAGGCCGAAAAGAAAGCGTCGGTGGTCTCTGACATGGGAGCTTGGGCTATGAACGTTGTAAGCTCCGTCGGAATTATCATGGCTAACAAGCAGCTAATGTCCTCCTCCGGTTACGCTTTTGGTTTTGGTGCGTTTTTCTTCACCGATCTGGTCTATTTTTACGAATTTGTTTGTATTCACTGACGGATCCGTTTGTTTGTCGCAGCAACCACCTTAACGGGATTCCACTTCGCCGTTACGGCTATAGTCGGTTTGGTGTCAAATGCCACTGGTTTATCCTCGGCCAAGCATATTCCGTTTTGGGAGCTTCTCTGGTTCTCAATCGTCGCCAATACCTCTATTACCGGCATGAATTTCAGCCTCATGCTTAATTCTGTCGGATTCTATCAAGTAATCCTTTCTTTCTATTCTTTTTTCGCTACTTTACAAGATTGAAGAGAATTCATGACTGATTATTTATCTTCTCTCATCACAGATTTCGAAGCTCAGCATGATTCCAGTCGTCTGTGTTATGGAATGGATTCTTCACAGCAAACATTACTCCAGACAAGTAAAACTGGCTGTTGTAGTCGTAGTCATCGGCGTTGGTGTCTGCACCGTTACTGATGTCAAAGTAAATGCAAAAGGTTTTATATGTGCCTGTCTAGCCGTCTTGTCTACATCTTTCCAGCAGATTGTAAGTCATCTTTCTCTTTTTTATTTATCGTATATTTGTGATAATAAACTCTGAATTTTGCTGTGTTAACTAATTTATATCCTACTATTTGCAGACAATAGGTTCTTTACAGAAGAAATACTCAATTGGATCTTTTGAATTGCTGAGTAGGACGGCTCCAATACAAGCTCTCTCTCTGCTAATTTTAGGTCCATTCATTGATTACTATCTTAATGGTAATCTTATAACAAATTATAGGATATCTTCTGGAGCCGTAGTGAGTACTTTTCTACACTTTCTCTTTTATCTTGCCAACTAATATTGCTTTGGTGCTTTCTACTGATTGACTGGTGTGCATGTCTGCAGTTATTCATTCTTCTGTCATGTGCCCTAGCCGTGTTTTGTAATGTGAGTCAGTACCTCTGCATTGGGAGATTTTCAGCAGTTTCCTTCCAGGTTTTGGGTCACATGAAAACTGTTTGTGTACTTACTTTGGGTTGGTTGCTGTTTGATTCAGAGCTGACTTTTAAGAATATAGTTGGGATGATAGTTGCTGTTGTTGGCATGATAATATATAGTTGGGCTGTGGAGGCTGAAAAATCTACCAAGGCCGCCTTCCCCAATGCAAAGAATAGTCTTACTGAAGAGGAGATTAGACTTTTAAAGGAGAGAGTAGATAATGCTCCTGCGAAAGATGTTGAGCTTGGTGTGACTAAGGCTTAGTAGAACATTTTTGGTTGGAAATAGAGGTACTATCATTGATTGCAGTTTATCTTAGTGCATATTTGTTTTTTTTCAAACTTTAAAACTTAATGGACATTAAGTTTTAAGAGGAGAAAAACAAATGAGCAGTAGTCTTTTTATCTTTGCTTCCCATTTATGCAGCAGCAAGACAGATTATGTCTGGATCATCTTGCTACACATAGTTATTTTAGGAAATGCTTGAGAAAAATTTGTTCCTTGTTTAATTTATTTCTTTTGTTAGTGTATTAGTTATTTATTTATTTTTTGTGCAAAGAGATCAGTAAATGAGATCATGATGGGACTTGAGTATGTATATCACCAATGTTTAGTTGAAAGGCCATTGAGTTCAATTTTGAGTTTTCTCTATTAATCATCTTCTCTTTTGTATGCTTGCTGAACTTTACTTTTCTCTAGTGTGATCCATGACTACATTAATTAATTTTGTTAAGGCTTGTTATAATGGGTTGAAACAATGAGGATTCATGAGATCAGATATTATAAGAAAAGAGTCTTTATTTTTTAGCACCACTAGAATGGAGGTACAAGGCAACTCGGGTCATTATTGAAACAAAAGAGCACCTTCTTTTAGGAAGGAGTTTGATGGAGTTTGTTTTGTTGTTAACTCTGCACCTGTATTATTTGCTGATTAAACAGTTTATATGACATAATGGGGATACTAATATTAGTTTTTGCCCAACTTTAACACAATCCTCTGTTCAGTTCGTGAAGGATTTTCTTTTCATATTAGTACAGGTGGAGTGGAGGAGTGTGTCAGAAGGGTTGGGATTGTGGGTTCATTGGAATATTATCTCTGTAAAACGTAATATCTGATTGAGAGTAGCTATCAGATCAAAAAGAACTATTTAAGTAACATTACAGTCCCCTTCCATGCATAGTCTGCTGTTAACAATTGAGGAAGGACCACCCAGAATCATGTACAATTTCCTTCGAATTCTCTTATTAATAAGTAATGACGGACAGGCAGTAGTGAAAAGTTAGAGTATATAATTGGATACTGGAAATGAAGCTATGCCCATAAAGTAGAGGGAATATGAATGGAAGCATCATCATTGAGAATGCGGGGTTGCAGGAGGAGGATTATTTTGAGAAAGAGGAGGGAAGATGAAGAAAGAAGACATAAATTTCATAAAAATGAATTGGGCTCTTGAAGGCCCAAAATAGAATTTAAGACGGGCCTATCGATTGCCTATTTTAGCTGAAAATTAAGAAAACAAAAGGCGGCTGTTGGGTGGGTGGATCGATCACGACCAAGATCAGATTCCGGAGTGGTGCAGATGGATATGGAGGTTGATGAGATGGACTCTCTGTTTGAGGGGATGGTTTTGTTTACTCCATCCCAATTGACAGAATCAGAAGATCGTCATCATCAACCAGATGCAGATGCAGATGCCGCATCCGAGACCGAGTCTCCTGAAGATAATCGTCAATCAGATGCAGCCCCGACAGCATCGGAGCCCCTTGATGAGAATCTCTTCTCTGATCTCACGCTTCAAACTCATCCTTCTTCTCCTCCTTCTACTGCAACTACTACAACTAGTGCTTCCAGAAAGAAAAAGAAGAGAGTCGCTAAAAGGATCGGATACGGGAGGGATCAGCCTCGTTTACCTGATGACGACGATGAAGTCGAGGCCGATGCCGATGCAGATGCCGAACCTGACGATCCTCAACAAAAATTTGAGCAGTTGAAGACGCTGATCGCTGATAAACTGAAGCGTGCTCGTGAATTGGCAATCTCTGTTTCCGCTGCTCGCAAAGATGCCATTCGAAGAAGAAGAAAAGCTGCTGAAGATCTCAACTCTGCATCCCTAACTTACTCTCAACTCGAAAAGCAGTTAGATGAGGCCTGCGAGGCTGAAGATTTTAAGGCTGCTCAGAGAATCAGTGACGACCTTGCTGCTGTCGAGAACGAGAAACGCGCTTTTCTCCTTCTTCTTAGAGAAGCTGAATCACATTGCGATGCTGTTGATTCCCAAATGCATCAAGCTTTGAACTCTCAAATTGATGTTGAACGACAATGCGCAGCTCTTCTAGACGAGTTCTCTACGGTCTGTCTTTCTCCTTTTTCATTCTGTTCATTTAGAGATTGCACTACACATTTAACTTCAAAATAGTTATCGTATTTTCTCAGGCTGCTGCTCGTGATGCGGAGGGATTGCTGAGCAAAGCCGAAGCACGTTCTACAGAAGAAATTGATACGTGGGTTTCATCGAATGAAGCTGTGGAGTCCTTAAAGTTACAAGTAGAAATTGAATCAGACGTGGTAAATGGTGCTCGTGAGGCCTTGAACGATTCAATTCAGGACTCAATTGAGGATGATTTGAGAGAAAAAGATTCTCTTTGTAAGGCACGGGATGTCCTCAATGATGAACTGCAAAGACTACTTGCTTTAGTAAGACAGAAAGAGGAGGAGATAGCTGAAAATGACTCCAAAATCCAAGCAGTTGAGCAAAAGATCAGCCAAGTGGTATCTGGCTTTCAGGACTTGCAATCGAGTGTTAATCAAAAGTATGATGCACTGCAATCGGGGCTTTCGCAGTTGAACTCGGAAATGGATGCCCTGACCATCAAAAAGAAAGAAATCGATGAGCTTCTCAACCTGGAAGTAGACAAAGCCACAAAACTTAAGCAACTAGCCAAAATTTCGTCCGATGAGGCAGAAACATACCAGAGTATTGTTGGTCTGAGAACTAGTCTCATGTCAGTCATTTTGAAGTCAAGGGAGGATAAAGTGAGACTTGCAAAGACTGAGGAGGAGCTATCAGAAGATGTCCTGCTTCACCAGCAACAGGTTTCTGCAGCTAGAACTTCTCTACAGGTAATTTAGTTGAAATTACTAAAAGTGACTTTCGCTTATTTTTACATTTTGCCTTTACACTTCAGCAGCAACCAAATGTTCTTTAAAGTTGCAAACTTGTGTGAAACTTGAATGAACTGAAATGTTAGTCACCTGAATTAAAAGCTTGTATCTGTGATCTCATCTGCGAAATTCATTTGAATGTCACTTTAGGAATGTCAAAATTCAATATTTTATCTAGCTGAAAGTAGGATTAATGATTTATCTTCTTATTTATTTAATTATTTATTTATTTTCTGTTATAATTTATTTCATGTTCTATTTTTAGGATCTGTCCGCAATGAAATCAAGCATCCAACAAAATATAGCATCCTATAAGCAACGAATCCTTTTTATAGATAAAAGAGTGCCCGAGCTAGAAGCAGAAAAGAAATTAGCTGCTGCTGCTAGAAATTTTAAGGAAGCTGCTCGTATTGCTGCTGAAGCAAAGTCATTGGCGCTTGAAAAGGATGGAATACAGAGTGAATTGGAGAAGTCCCAAGTAGAGCTTGAAAGAGTAGAAGATAATATTAAAGACACTATTAGCAGGTTGCAGGAGACTGAAGGGTTGATCTTAGCCAAGGAAAAAGAGGTGGCAACGGCTAGGTACCAACGATTACTCTTAACTGCTGGTGCTGCCACAGCTGAAAGATCAGCTGCCCTAGAGTTGGGAGACGTAGAAGAAGCCAACCTTCTACTTACCGAGGCTGAAGCAGCTGATCTTGAAGCTAAAAAACTCGAACCACTTCATGGTTTCAAAGAAGAAGATCTAGAAAATTTACCAAAGCATTTCATCTCTATGGAGCTTGTAGCTAATTCGGATGGGAAGCAATTAGCAGAATTGGCAGCATCCATCAATCTCTCGTCAGCTGATCAACCTAATATTTAATGGTTACGATGTAGGAGGAATCTCAGATGGGACAACCAGTGCTGAAATTTCCTTGCAGGCTCCGGTAATGAAATGATTTGGTGTTTTCCTTCACGAGAAGTATAAGTGAATTGTTTTTGCCCCTGTATCATTATGATTGCTTTGATTCTAAACTCATTAATCCTCTTGGAGGCACTGCTTGATGTATCCTACATAGGGGATGTGAGAAAAAAGAGTTGTGAACCATTGTCTATTTAGAAAATTTCAGTGATAGGATACGGTGCTTTTCTGCTTTTTGATGAAGCATATATATATACCATTCTTTCCTTGGATCTTATTCTTAGATTCGTTCAATAAACTTCAATATTAAGTAGTGTGAATGCTAGGTGTTGACTCCTTGATGATGATGAAGACAAAAGTATTTGGTTTTTATACAAACTGTTTGGTTTTTATATATTCTGTTATTTATTTGGTTTTTATATACTCTGTTGTTTATTTGGTTTTTGTATATTCTGTTGTTTATTTGGTTTTTATATACTCTGTTGTTTATTTGGTTTTTATATATTTTGTTATTTATTTAGTTTTTATTTGTTAAGATAAATAAAGATATTTAGTTTTACTTAAACTACTCTATTGTTAAATATCTTTTTGTTATTAGAGTTGTTCATAATTAAATATCTTTTAATTAAACTTATCTTAACAAAGTTAGATTTTGTTAGATTTTATTTTGCAGGATATCTAAATCTAGTCAAATTGAGATCTTCATCTGTTTCAAGAAGATTTTGATTCCTTCTTTCTTGCAACTTCATCAAACGTCTATTTTTGAAGACTATTTAAAAGCGTGAATTTGAAGTGTTTGACATACAACAGAACACAACAGAACAGAAAAAGAAGAACACAGAAAATTACTTGGCGCTCAAGATCTTTCTACTTTCACTACAAGATTTAATCACCTTCTGCCTTAAGTATTTATTTTTTGTTAGAGTTTGATTATTTCTTAGAGTTGTTATATTATTAAGTGAAAAGAAAAAATCTCAGACGTAATTTTATTTGTATTAAATTGGGTGGCTAGTACGTGTAGCAGGGTGCTACTGGTTATAGAAGAAAAGGGTAAGTCTTCTAGGTTTGTACTAGAACCCTAAGGGAACAATATAAATAAAATTAACGTCTAAATCCTACGGGTTAAAAGAAACCCTTAGGCGGAGAGTAGGCCGTTTTAACGACCGAACTTCGTAACAAATCACTGTGTTTTTCTTGTTTATTTATTTTGTTATATGTTTTATTTTTGATATCTGGTTCAAGACTTTGAATATATAATTAATTTTTTTATCCGCGATTATCTGTTATACTCTATTCACCCCCCCCCTCTAGAGTATTATTTTCCTACGTATAACTATCAATTGGTATCAGAGCTTGGCTCAACAATTGTGAACTAACCTTCCGTTGAGAATTTTGTAGGAAATTATCCATTATGGAATCTGCAGGAAGTGGTGGATTTGCTCAAGGAAGATCAATAAACAGACCTCCTCTGTTTGTTGGAAACAATTTTCCTCACTGGAAGTCTCTAATGAAGATGTTCATCATTGATCAAGACATCGAGCTATGGGAAATCATCAAGAATGGACCAAAAATTCCAATGACCATCACAGACGCTGGCACTTCAAAACCAAAAGAAGAATCAAATTTCACTCAAACTGACACTGAACTTATCTCTAAAAACTTCCGTGCTATGAATTTACTTTACTGTTCTTTAAGTGCTGATGAATTTAATCGTATATCTTCTTGCAGTTCAGCCAAAGAAATTTGGGACAAACTAGTGGTTACATATGAAGGAACTAGTCAAGTTAAAGAATCAAATATCAGTATTTTCATGCGACAGTATGAATTATTTATGATGAAAAGTGATGAATCCATCAAAGAGATGTTTACAAGATTCACTGTCATCATAAATAATCTTGATGCTCTTGGAAAGAAATTTTCTAATGAAGAAAAAGTAAGAAAGATCCTTCGTTTTGCCAAAGGATAAATGGAGACCAAAAGTTACTGCAATTGTAGAAGCTCAGGATCTTAGCAGTTTATCTCTTGACGATTTACTTGGAAAACTGATCACTCATGAGATGGAACTCAATGAAGAGGAAGAACAGCCCTCTGCATCAAATATTAAGACGTTGGCCCTGAAATCCCAAAAGCCTGAAAGCTCAGACGAAAGAGATGATGAAGATCCATTCGCAATGCTAGCCAGAGGACTTGAACGTATTCTCAAAATGAAGAAACAGTTTAAGAAAAATAAATTGGATCAATCAAGATCTTCACGACATAAAGGTAAGTTTTCAAAATCTTCAAATAAGAATAACACGTTATCTTGTTTTGATTGTGGCAGTTTGGAACACCTGGTGAAAGATTGTCCAAATAGAAAGAAAACCTCTTTTAACAAAAAGAAAT
Organism: Cardiospermum halicacabum; assembly: GCA_031304145.1. Taxonomy (NCBI): domain Eukaryota; kingdom Viridiplantae; phylum Streptophyta; class Magnoliopsida; order Sapindales; family Sapindaceae; genus Cardiospermum; species Cardiospermum halicacabum. The sequence continues at coordinate 2,439,686 of CM062394.1, forward strand.
CAAAAAAAGCCATGGTAGCTGCTTGGAGTGGATCAGATACAAGTGATACTGAAGAAGAACAAGCAAATCTCTGTCTGATGGCAAAGCATGATGAATCTGAAAATGGAGATCATCTTGAAAGTGTGGTAAAAAATCTCATCTCTAGTTCTCCTGATGTTCTATTTGAATTTATAAAAAATTTAATTGTCAATGAGGAATGCTTGATGAAGGAAATAGAATCTCTCAAAGCACACATAAGAAATCAGGTACGCATTGAGACAGATTTGGTAAAAGAATTAGATCAGTTCAAAACTTCTCATTCAAATCGTGACAACGATATCAAGGCCTTGACGACTGAGTCCAAGACCTTGAAAGAGCAAGCAGTAATGCACAAAAACAGAATTCGAGATCTTGAACTGGAAGTCAACGAGCTGAATGACAAGTGTAATGAACAACTACATTCTCTTACCAAGTTTGTTGGTTCTCATCAAAATTTAAATATGTTGCTTGGTAATCAACAAATGACGTTGAATAAAAATGGGTTGGGATATCAGAAACAATTTCCAAAAAGAAAGCCTACCATTTTCACCAAACCTAGAGGTTATATCACTCAACCTACTTGTTTTTTCTGTTGTCGAAAAGGTCATACTAAACTCACTTGTCCTTATCGTCGAAAAGATCCTCAAATCATTCGAAACACATTCCCTGTGAGACTTAGAGATCACATAAAACAAATCTGGGTTATGAAGGGTACTCGTCCACCAAACATGATTTATCCTGAATATGATCAGAAATATAATATATGGACGCGAAAGGTTTGATGTTTCTTTGTTTTGTAGAGAGAACAGAAGTGGATCTTGGATAGTGGATGTTCACGACATATGACAGGAAAGGCTTCATTATTTTCTGTTTTGAAGAAACAATCCACTGGATCTATTACTTTAGGAGATAAAGGAAAATGTAGCATAATTGGTAGAAAACGACTCAACTAATGCTATTGAAGATGTTTATCTGGTTGACGGACTTCGGTACAATCTTTTATCAGTTTCTCAACTTTGTGACAAAGGAAATCGGGTGACTTTTTATAAGGAAAAATGCGAAATTCAGAATGCCAAAACGGGTAACATCATTCTAACTGCTTATCGTAGAAATAATGTTTATGAACTGTCAACTAACTCTCTTGCAGAAAAGACACTGACCTTTCTCAAGGCTTTGACCGATGATTCAAGACTTTGGCACCGAAGACTTGGACACATTAATATGCACACATTACACAAGCTTGCTTCTAAAGACTTGGTTCGTGGACTGCCTAAACTGGATTTTAAAAATCATATTGAACTGTGTGATGCTTGTGTAAAAGGTAAACAAACTCGCATTTCATTTAAACCAAATCATGATGTAAGTACTTCTAGACCCCTTGAACTTTTACATATGGATTTGTGTGGTCCTATGAGAGTCAAAAACTCCAAAAGGTAAACAATATGTTCTTGTTATTATTGATGATTTTTCTAGATTCACCTGGGTATTCTTTTTGCGAGAAAAATATGAAGCATTAAAGGAATTCTCAAAGCTGTGCAAAGAGCTTCAAGTGGAGAAAAATATTTCTATTATATCCATTCGTACAGACCATGGAAGGGAGTTTGATAATTTAAATTTTGATTTATTTTGTGAAAAATATGGTATTAATCATAATTTTTCAGCTCCTAGCTCCACAACAAAACGGTGTAGTCGAAAGGAAAAATAGAACGCTGGAGGATATGTCTCGAACAATGCTGTTGGAGAATGAACTTCCTCAAAATCTGTGGGCCGAAGCAATAATACTGCCAACTATATTTTAAACAGATGCCTAATTCGACCTATATTGAAAAAGACGCCCTACTAGTTGTTCAAAGGAAGAAAACCAAAGATTTCATATTTTAAGCCATTCGGATGTAAATGTTTCATTCACAATAATGGTAAGGATAATCTCGGTAAGTTTGATGCTCGTAGTGATGAAGACATGAGTTAGGTATGTTAAATAAGGAAGCATCAACGTAGGGGGAGCAAAAGAAGGGAGTAACAGATCTTAAACAGAGCTTCAAAGGTATGTTTTTTTTTCTTTTCATAGGTTTGAATATCGTTTCAAGGTCTTGAAAACTTAATATAAAATCTGTTTGACACTTAGACCAAACCCAGTTTTATTCAATTAATGAATAAACACTGGTGAGATTTTTTAAATAATTTTTATTCATCATGAAGTTCGAGAAAAGCAGCAGTTCCGTCCTTCTTAACTATGTCCCCTTCTGTCTAAACTTTTCTCTAAACCTTAACTTTTTATTTTGCTATGTCCAAGAACATTAACCTCTCCCCTCCTTGATGGAGACAAAAAGGGGGAGAAAAATACTATATCTTTGTATATATACTTTTGCTCTTATGCAGGTTATGCAGTTATTTTTGTACACTTTTGTTCTTATGCAGGTTATGCATTTTATGCTTGATTTATGCTTTAATTTATGTTTTGTGGTTATGCGAATTTATGTTTTAGCTGATGAATATATTCTAATTTATGTTTTGATAGATTGCTTACATATCTCAGCTTAAATGCTTACATATTTCAGCTTATGCAGGTTACATATTTCAGTTTATTTACATTTCAGTTTATTTGCTTACACATTTCAGTTTTTGAGTCTTGATTTATTTTTATAAGTTTATTCAGGTCAAGACGTTGAAAATAACTGACTAGGTATTTTGTCTTCATCAAGGGGGAGATTGTTGACTCCTTGATGATGAAGACAAAAGTATTTGGTTTTTATACAAACTGTTTGGTTTTTATATATTCTGTTATTTATTTGGTTTTTATATACTCTGTTGTTTATTGATTTTTATATATATTTTGTTGTTTATTTGGTTTTTATATATTCTGTTATTTATTTGGTTTTTATATACTCTGTTGTTTATTTGGTTTTTATATATTTTGTTATTTATTTAGTTTTTATTTGTTAAGATAAATAAAGATATTTAGTTTTACTTAAACTACTCTATTGTTAAATATCTTTTTGTTATTAGAGTTGTTCATTATTAAATATCTTTTAATTAAACTTATCTTAACAAAGTTAGATTTTGTTAGATTTTATTTTGCAGGATATCTAAATCTAGTCAAATTGAGATCTTCATCTGTTTTAAGAAGATTTTGATTCCTTCTTTCTTGCAACTTTATCAAACGTCTATTTTTGAAGACTATTTAAAAGCGTGAAGTTGAAGTGTTTGACATACAACAGAACACAACAGAACAGAAAAAGAAGAAACACAGAAAATTACTTGGCGCTCAAGATCTTTCTACTTTCACTACAAGATTTAATCACCTTCTGCCTTAAGTATTTATTTTTTGTTAGAGTTTGATTATTTCTTAGAGTTGTTATATTATTAAGTGAAAAGAAAAAATCTCAGACGTAATTTTATTTGTATTAAATTGGGTGGCTAGTACGTGTAGCAGGGTGCTACTGGTTATAGAAGAAAAGGGTAAGTCTTCTAGGTTTGTACTAGAACCCTAAGGGAACAATATAAATAAAATTAACGTCTAAATCCTACGGGTTAAAAGAAACACTTAGGCGGAGAGTAGGCCGTTTTAACGACCGAACTTCGTAACAAATCACTGTGTTTTTCTTGTTTATTTATTTTGTTATATGTTTTATTTTTTATATCTGGTTCAAGACTTTGAATATATAATTAATTCTTTTTATCCGCGATTATCTGTTATACTCTATTCACCCCCCCTCTAGAGTATTATTTTCCTACGTATAACTATCACTAGGTGACGTTTCTGTCTATAAGCAATACAAAGAGAAGAAAGAGTTGTGAGAAAATTGCTAATGCCTCTTTATTTGGGAAAGGGTTTTTATAAGGGAAAATTACTCAGAAGTTCAGCGAGTTTTAGTATAATTACTGCGAGACCGAGTTTCAGTATTTTTTTACTGTTAAGTCAAACCCTTTGACTCCTTTATTTGCCACCTCATTACAGGAAAAGACGTATTTACCCTTGTCAGGTCCAAACCAATTTAACTCATAGATATTGTCATGTTTTATTTGGGTAAATAAATATTTATAGTATGTAATCAATTTTAATGATTATATAATCATTATCTGTCCTTTTTATAATATAATAATTATTATTAAATTAAGAAAATAAGAAATTCAAACGAGGTTAACTTGATTTTTTTTATTCTTTATTAAATACAATACTATTTTTATTTATTATCATTCGTTCATTATTAGTTTTAACCATATATATTTATTTATTATTTATTTATTATATTTTTAACCATATATATTTATTTTATGTATCTCAAATTAATTTACAAAAATTTTAGTTTATTTATTTATTTAGATATGAAACAAAATTAAAATTATGTATTTCAATAATTATTTAAAAATTATGAATAAAAGAAGATTCAATAATAATTTAATTTAATTTTTAAAATATTCTAAACTATCACTAAAGATTTTATATTAATAAAAAATAAATAATTTTATTGAAATAAAACAGACAACTTTTACTATCTTAGATTTTTAATTAAATATTTATATAAAATAAAATTTAAAAAAAAACATAAAAAAATAAAATAGTCTAATATTATTTGTAGTTAGATTTTGGCAATTTTTAATTTTTTATATTAAAAATAAAATTATAAAAAGTTAAAACAATAATTTTTCTGTATTTAAAGTTTGAAATATAAATAATTAATTTACTTTTTTTAAAATAAAAAATTACATATTTGTCAGTAGTTTTTAAAATTAATTTTTAAAATATTTATTTAAAAACTTATTATGTATTTAAAATATTTTATAATTTATAGTTAATTTAAATTTTAAAATTAATACAACAATATTAATTTAAATGTTATGTTCCTAAAAAAATGTACTTTTATTTAAAAAACTCAATCAATTCTATTTGAATTTTTTTCTAATTAATATTAAATTAATTAATAAATAATGGTATATAATTAAAAAAATAAAATTGTGGGAAGACTTTCAAATACTATTGAATTATTTAATTAAAATTTATAATATTTCAATATATTTAGATATTAATTAAAAAAGTAATAATAATTTTGAGAAAAGAAAAATAACATAACAGAATGGGAAAGGAGGAGAGAAGGGTCTCTAATAAGAGAGAAGACAAAGAAAGATGGTGGCCTGGGGTGGGGGTTATTGGTGGCGACAAGTGAGAGGAGAGAGATCTGCTGATTTCTTTTGTATTTTTAAATATGTTGTAGATAAAATTACTAGTATACCCCAACACTTCAGAATTTTTATTAAAATAGGTAAGCATTGACGTGGCAGTTAACGGGTGAAACATTTGACTTGACGCCGTTACACCTACCAGCAACATTATCAAAAACTCATGCATGTCCATTGTAAAAAAATGCAAAATTCGATCTGATAGTAATTATGTCAAAACTCGCTGACCCTCAAAGTAATTTTTCTTTTTTATAATCTTCGGAACAAGTTATAAAAATAAGATCAGATTTTATTTAGGGGATTTTCTTTTTCTATCTGCCTTCCCAAATTACATGGATAGTGAAAAAATTCCATGGATAATAAAAATCATATATAAGGATTAGATGAGCGAGGCGTCAGATGTCTCGCGTTTTATTCTGCTTCTACTTTAAATCAAATGGGGCGGTAGCTAAATTTGCATGTAAATTGTAATACAATTGGGTACTCAAAAAATTGATGCAAAGATTAAGCAAAGTTACTACTTTATGGTATTGACAATTTTTCTGAAATCAACCCCTCATTTATTTATTTATTTATTTATATTATTTTTCAATGCACACTTTACTCCAACCCACCACATAATTTTGTTGTTCCTTTTCCAAATATGGGATTTCAAAAAAGCCAATGATTTTATTTTCTATTGTGGAAATACTCAAAATTAAACTATGGAATTTTATTTTTTTTTAGTTTTAGACCAATCTTAAAAATTTTATATTTTTAGATTTTTATTAAAAAAATTGTAATAACAAACTTCCCGATGGACGGGGAAGCACAAAACCGGGAAGTAGGCAAATATAACTGCTTCCCGGTGTCATGCTTCACGGTCTGGGAAGCAAAAGACCGGGAAGCAGTTATATTTTACTGCTTCCCGGTATGGTTTTGCTTTCCGGTCTGTTTTACCGGGAAGCAAATCAAAGACCGGGAAGCGCAGAGGGTATTATAAATATTTTGGTCTATCTAGTAAAAAAAAATTTTAAAATTTTAATTTTAAAAAAAATTAATTTTGTTCTAAAAATATAATTTTTTTAATAAAAATTCTAGAAATCCAATGGACTATAAAATATTTCATGCTAATTTGAACCGGGATGAAAAAGATGAGCAGGACATACTCATTAATTGTATTCTTCAGCTGCATCTAAAATTGTCATTCTATAAAATCATTTCAAAACTATTTTTAATCATTCATATTAATTTTACACTTTCAAATTTATCTCTAATTACTATTTTACCTTAGTGCAGATTTTCAATTTATTTTATGTGTAAATTTCGACAACCATTTTTATAAAAAGTAAATTTTTAAATGATAAAATATTCGAAAAAATTTTAAATCTTGTTTTTAGATATTACAACGCGCCTTAGACCATCTCTGGTGGAATGTCCGTTTATGTTTTTTTTATCACCACATCATTAATTTAGAAAATATTTAAAAAAATAGAGTTTCAGTGGTACTCTCTATTTTGAATATCTAGCTGACATGACAAATTTTAAAATAAATATTGTTCATCAAACCTTTAAATAGTTAAATAGAGATGTTGATTCGACTTTTTAATATTATTTTATTAAATTTTTTATGCGTTTCGAATCTTTTTATTATTATTTATATTTATAATTTTATAAAAAATTAAATTTAACTAAAATTTTATTAAATATTAAAAAAAATGATAGACAGTAATTGTATGACTATTTTTAAATTACAATATATATCAATCAAAATTTCTTCATATAAGTATTCAGTATCTCTATTTAATACGGTCACGTCATTAAAAATGCCTTATTGAATATTTTATCGCACCGTGTACAGCACCCTAACACGCTCTATAAGGCAGTCAACTTATTTTGACCCTTATACCCTTGCTTCTTTATGTGATCATAACTTGGAGAAAAAATAGCCTGTTATATTTAAAATATCTCAGATTATCATATTACCGTGTTGTGATTGATATGGGGTGAATAATAGGGTGGACCTTTATGATTGGGCTTGGTACAAGAACATGTGAGCCTAGATGATTGATGGTATGAGTTCTTCATGGTGCAGTCGCACCTAATGAACCTTTCATGATCTTTTAGATGATGTCTTGTAACCAATTCTACGGCAGCTGGAATTATAACTAAAATTGGTCTTATTATCGAGTAACAAACTAAACCAACTCACTTGGTTATGTAAGTGGGATCCAGTCTGGATCATCATCCAAACTGTTGGATTTTATAACGGGTCATGATTACTTTTCTAGCGTTAGTTATAAAAAGTCTCCCGCGATAAGGTAAACTCTTTAGAAGCCATTAATTCAGACCCACACACACATTTCTCATTTCTTGTTTTTCTTTCCAAGTATAACTCGTATGTAGTGTCGGAGAGTCAATAAACTAACATTATACTATGTTTCTCTAATTTTATCCATTTTCAGTTAGACCATCCGGAGCTGCTCCTCAACTCCCACATTAGTATGATATTGTCGTTTTGGATCAGGGTCGAGCCCACACATATTTGTTCTTGGGTAGGACCACCAAAAAGGCCTTATACTAATGGAGTTCTCTAGACACTTTGTATAAAAGTAATTATCCTTTTGTATTACTGATGTGGTATTGGGTTGACATCCGACAATCCTCCCTTCAAACATGGGCCACATCGCTTCCCCTCCAGTTAGTTCACTGATCTTTCAAGTCAATGATCACATGTCAGTCTCCCTTCGAGATAATTCACCGGCCCATCGATCACCGACCTCCCCTTGAGATAATCTACCGATCTGTCAAACCATCTTGCATCGCCGTTACTAACCAACAGGACCAGCTACTTGACCAGCATATTTTATCAGGAAGACTTTCAACAGTGTTATTAACCAACAGAACCCGCTGTCTGGCCACCATATTTTATCAGGAAGACTTTCAATTGAAAGTACACCTCCACTCCCCAACTCCCATATTAGTATGATATTGTCCGATTTGGACTGAGGCGAACCCGCATGGATTTGTTATTAGATACCACTATCCAAAAGACCTCATATTAATGGAGTTTTCTGAATATTTTATATACAAGTTATTATCTTATTGTATTATCGATGGTATTAGGATTAGGTTTGACACCCCACATTTTCTTTATTTTTAAATAAATAAATAAATAAATAACTCAAATTAGAAATAACAAATCCCAATCATCAAAGTGTCCAAAGCCTATAACAACTTTGACCCATCAATATTCATCAAACTAATTTTTAAAATAATAAATTTTTTTAATCACATAAAATGAACTAAAATAATATCATAATTATTTTAATAAAAAATTAAAAATAATCAAATATATATATTTTAAAAAAATATATATTTTTAAAAATAATTTAATGAAGTATTTTTAACCGAAATGTTCATATAAAAATTAAAATTTAACAAGAGTAAAGTTAAAGTTTTTTTTTTAATTAATAATTTTTATACAATTATTTTAAATTGAAATCAATAATAAAAAATTAATTATCAATTAAAATATCTTTTTTAAATAAATAAAATTTTAAATTATCATTGAAATTTAGTATATGGATTGATACCCTTAATAATTAAGTTGACTGAACTCCTCATATGACATAGCGAGGATCCAAGAAGAAATCTTAAATTTGAAGAATCGAAATCTAACAAATTCTTTAAACGTTTAGAACTTAAAATGTAAAGGTGGTAACTTGTGGACCAAATATGCCTAATCTTTTTGAAAAGTGAAGTTAACTTTATGCTTTAGTTTCTCTAAGTGCACATCAATATTCTACATTTTCGTGAGAAGCTGCTTCTTTTTACAGTGTGCTTATGCTTTTCTTTTCTGGTGTTTGAAATGTCCTTGCATTTGCAATTTCTTAGTGGAGAAGCTAAATAACTCAAGCCATTTAAATTTGAAGACTAGTAAAGTTCTTGGGATGAGGGTGCATGATTGCTCTTTAATAACAGCGTAGCCATGAGAAGAAAAACCAATAGCTAGTCATCCCATGGACAATTTAATAGGAGATTATAATTTATGGAGTAAAAAATTAATAGTGGAGTTGTTAGAAATTTTTAATTTTTTTTTCTCTAATTATAAAAAATAAAAATTAATAAAAAAATATTTATGCGAAGAATTATAATATCTTAATAATTATTTAAAAATATTTAAATAGCTGCAGGTATCCTGTTGTTATGTACTGTGCATTGTACATGAATAACTGCCATCAACCCGTTTTATATAGCAAGATATATTTGCATGAAATTTAAAAACAGACCGTTCAGTATACTAACCACACGACACATGCATCTCCATTTCCATTTAATTATTTTTGTCTCCATTTCTACCATTAAACAAATATATCGAATCTAACGTCAAATACAAAACAAAATTGGCAACTTTAAGGTCGGATCATTCACTCACATGCCCCGTTGCGATCCGAGAACGGTAACAGAAGTAACGGTCATATTTTGGGCATTTATGTCTTTTGGATTTTTATGAAGGGCATTTATGTAAATTGAAGTCATCAATCATAGTAAACTAAAGCCAAACAAAGAAAAGAGAAAGTTGAAGTGGACCCACTGTTCACGTGACTATCTCCCGCTTCTACTACACAAAATTTGTAAACCTTAATAAATGTGACGCATTACTGCCAATTTTGCCCTTACTGTACCGAAAGTTTCTTTTTTCCAATCCTACCCTCAATCTCACATCCACCTTTATTATTTATTGCCGCTTCGTTTCACATTCTCTGCATAACACGAGAATATGCATTACAGAGACAGCTCTTCAACCATGGCGGTGCTTCGTATTGTTCTCTTGATTCTCTCCCTTCTTCATCTCGCGAGTAAGTCTCGAATCTAACACACTTAAAAAGCTTTAAATCATAAAAATGTCTCCTTATGTTGAAACTTGACTCAATTGCTCTGTTTTTGTTCAGACTCGGAATCATTCATAGGTGTGAACTACGGTCAAGTTGCAGACAACCTACCACCACCAGAAGCAACCGCTAAGCTACTAAAGTCCACATCAATTGAGAAGATCCGATTATACGGATCCGACCCGGCGATAATCAAAGCCTTGGCCAACACCGACATCGGAATCGTAATCGGAGCTGCAAATGGAGATATTCCTGCCTTCGCTTCCGATCCCAATTTCGCTAAAAACTGGGTTAATGCTAACGTCGTTCCTTTCTATCCAGCTAGCAAAATCATTCTCATAATGGTTGGAAACGAGGTTGTGATGTCAGGTGATGACAATTTGATCTCTCACCTTTTACCTGCAATGAAGAACATCAAAGACGCTTTGGATTCCGTTTCTTTAGGAGATAAAATCAAGGTCTCTACTGTCCATTCCATGACTCTGCTGCGTCAATCAGAGCCGCCGTCTGCGGCGAGGTTTCATCCCAATCTGGTTGATGTTTTGAAAGGACTGTTGGAGTTCAATAACGCTACTGGTTCACCTTTTTCGATCAATCCGTATCCTTATTTCGCTTATAAAGGTGATTCCAGGGCGGAGACACTGGCCTTTTGTTTGTTTCAGCCTAATTCTGGCCGATATGATCCCAACACTAAGATCAAGTACATGAACATGTTCGATGCTCAGGTCAGTTTAAAGTTTAAGTTAGTTTGTTTTTAGATGTGAGATATGTTGATAAGTGGTTTGATTGTTGTTGCAGGTGGATGCGGTTCACTCTGCTTTGGATGCAATTGGGTTTAAGAATGTTGAGATTGTGGTTGCGGAGACTGGTTGGCCTTACAAAGGAGATAGTAATGAAGTAGGACCTAGTGTTGAGAATGCTAAGGCTTATAATGGTGGTTTGATTGCTCATCTTAGATCAAATGCTGGGACTCCATTGATGCCTGGGAAACCAGTTGATACTTATTTGTTTGCGTTATATGATGAGGATTTGAAACCAGGACCTACTTCTGAAAGGTCTTTTGGGCTTTTTAAGCTTGATCTCAGTATGACTTATGATGCTGGTCTCTCCAAATCCACCACCACGGTAAATAAATCTATAAATCAATATATCACTATAATATGACTTACACATTATCGATTTTTAATCAATTGACTTGAATTGTGTATGTTTTAGCAGACCCCGGTTAGTCCAGTTGCTACACCAGCAACACCAAAAACTCCAGCTTCTCCGAAGACGGCTCCTGTGTCGTCTCCAGCGCCGAGGCTTGACAAATCATCTTGGTGTGTGCCAAAAGCTGATGTATCAGAAGCACAATTGCAGTCGAATTTGGATTTTGTTTGTGGACATGGTTATGATTGTAGTCCGATTTTACCTGGTGGCCCTTGTTTTGAGCCTAACACATTAGTCTCACACGCTACATACGCCATGAATCTTCTTTATCAAACCTCTGGACGTAATCCTTGGAATTGTGACTTTTCACAGACAGCTACAGTTTCAACAAACAATCCCAGTAAGTTACTTTTACCACGTTTGTTTAAATCAATCTATTTTATCGCTTCTGTTAACATATTTGTCCTTGGCAGGCTACAATGGCTGTAATTATCCTGGTGGAGGTTCTTGAGAGAAACAGAGGACCGACCTTTGTTTCAAGGAATGAATAAAATGTTAAAGCAGTATCTTTTCTTCTGAAGAAGCTCAACATTTGTGCTGTGCTTGTGACACAATGTTTGTATTTGTATTTATCTATAGTTAGATAACTTTATTCCATGTGTATATATAGTATTTGCATGCAGTAGAGGCATGCTGTCTAAATAGATTCTGTAACGTGTTCTGTGTTTGAGTGAATGCAAATCTGTTTGTTTGTGGTTTGACACCTGATTCAATAATGCACCTTTTATTTTATTTGACTGGTGTTATTGTATAGTCGTGGCATATTATAATCTTCGATTAGATTCTTCTGCAGAAATATGTAACGTGTACATTCTAGACCTGTAACTTTAGTATTAATGCGGGTTGAGTCATGCATGTGAGATGATGAAAGCGAAAATGGGATGAATCCTGACCGTTCGATTTTTTAAAAACAGACAAAACTGAGGAGAGTGAAACGATGTCGTTGTGAGAAATAAATAAGCAACAGAAACACTTACACCCATACGAGGCTCGCTGATCGTTTGGATATATTTGATTTCTCGTTACGCGAACGCTCATCGTTACAGATTCGACACACAATATGTTGAAACCTCGTAGCATTTATTGCAAATAAGAAATCAATCAAATACACGGCGGTCGTGGCAGAGAGAAACCCGAAATTTCGAACCCGAATTGCAAATCTGATCACGAGAAGAGGGACGAATATGCTGCCGAGAGACGTTGAAAGAGATCGAGAATTGCTGATCCCTGTCTCTGGAAACACAAATACTGAAATCCCCAAGCCTCCCTCCCCAACAATCGCTTCCACTCGCCATCAACACTCCTCCGGCCGCGAGGTTCGAAAACATTTACCAATTTCGCGTATGAAATTTAATACATTGTTTCGATTGTCTTTTCGATCTGTTGTAATTGATAAATGACCTCATTGTGTTAATATCGGTGTTTTCTTTAATCAAATGTTGTGTGTTTTTGTTCGGTTAGGCGTGCTATAAAGTTATACGCAGCTGGGCGTCCAAGAAATTCATTACTGGATGGTGAGTTTTCATGTGGACGATCACGATTGTATGAAATTGTTTCAATTTGGTGTTATGTGTTTTGATTGATAAACATGTGGTGTTTGCAGTGTCATTCTCTTTCCGATTGCTGTTACATTTTACATCACTTGGTTTTTCGTGCATTTTGTGGATGGTTTCTTCTCTCCAGTCTACCAGCACCTGGGTATAAACGTTTTTGGTGAGTTACACTACTCTCAATCACCAATAAAAATAGCGTTTGAAATTGTTAAACCTGTTTTTATGATGATTTCTGTTGTTCAGAGATTAAAACTCCATTTGGTAGTATTGTCTTGAATTGATTGATCTACATTAAAACTTGCTTCAGTCTGATTAGCTCAATGTCTTTACGAGGCTTAGAAGTTTGACCCAGGAATCTAAGCTTGTGTATTTATATATTAATCTGCAGGTCTCGGATTTGCCACTTCCATCACATTCATCTTTCTAGTTGGCATTTTCATGTCATCATGGTTAGGGAGCTCTGTTCTTTCCCTTGGGGAGTTGTTTATTAAGAGAATGCCACTTGTTAGCTATATCTATTCTGCTTCGAAGCAAATTAGTGCTGCAATAAAGCCAGGTAAGTTTTAATTCAAGATATGTAATTGGTGGTGATGATATCAGGATTCTGTAATTCAGTGGTGTGTGGTGGTATCTCATTACAGATCAGGGCTCCCATGCATTCAAGGAAGTAGTAATCATAAGCCATCCCCGTGTTGGGGAATATGCAATTGGATTTATCACATCTACTGTTGTTCTTCAGAAAAAGAATAGAGAAGAAGAAGAACTCTGCTGTGTTTTTGTGCCCACTAATCACCTTTATATAGGTGACGTGTTTCTCATCAAATCAAATGACATCATACGGCCTAATTTGTCTGTTCGGGAAGGAGTAGGTATGATGTTTGAATGAAATCTAAAGCATGTGTTATCTTTTTGGATTCCAAGTGTTATTTATCACATTTTAAGTGTTGGTTTTGCTTCTTGTTGTGCAGAAATTGTCATCTCCGGGGGAATGTCAATGCCTCGCATATTATCTGCTCTGAATCCACATCCTGGTCCGGCAACAAGAATGCGCAAGCTGCCAAATTTGTAGATTCAATTGCATAGTTAGTTGTAATGGGTTCGAATTGCTAACTTTTCTGGTTTGACGGCATGTACTGCCTGCTTATAGATCTGGAAATGCTTAACATACCCAGTAACCCTACGTTGTTCTTAATAATACAGCATGGAAAAAGAAGTGTCAGTCATGGCTGTGAAAGATTTTAAGAGAGGAAATGAAGATTATGAAGATAAAGCTGCGATGAAGTACCTCAAAAAATATATGCTATATATAAATATTATTTCGTATAGTAAACTCTCTCTTAAATAGTTTTGATAACTAGAACATCAAAATTATCTTCTCCCTCCTCACTAAACCGAGGAGAGACGAGCGCTTAAGTGGCGACTGCTTCCTTCCACATATTAAAGCTTTTCTAACACTAAATTTCATATCCATTTGCGTTCAATCCATAGAATGTATACTTCGATCATAGCTGAGAAATTACCTTTCAATTTATATTCCATCTTTATTTCTATAAAAAAACAAGTTGGCAGCATCATACAAATGAAAACTAAAAAAATATACTATTGACAACTCAAAGAAAATGTAACAGTGAATTACAATATCTATTTATTTATTTTATAATTTATAATGCCAATTTATGTTCTTGGCTGTAACTTTGATTAATTGGTGTCAGATTCATGGAGTAATATAATTAGTTTTGACATCAGTATTCAAAATCCATTGTCGTCCAGTGGTTAGGATATCTGGCTTTCACCCAGGAGACCCGGGTTCAATTCCCGGCAATGGAAATTTTTTACTTTTTCCTTATGGGTCTCCAGGGCTGGGCTTTCTCGCTTATATTAGACACATGGGCTAGGCTTACCAAAACTTTTAAGCCCAATAGAGAATAGAAGCCCTCTCACTAATAGAGTTAACTAGGCAGTGGGCACGCCGCACGCATGAGTCTCCCCGCCAGATTTGTCATTGTTAGGTCCTCGTCTTACCTCACCTAATTTGAACCCAATCAACTAACACTATTTCATTAATATACTTCTCACTATAGGCCATCATTACTCTCTTAAAATAACAGGAAAAAAGAGAAGATATTCCTTTCATTTACCGGCGTCCACACCCACAGAATTAAGCAGACAGAGTCCCAATCAAATCAAGACCGTTAAAAACATCGAACTCACGGACAAACGTATGTGATCCGCATGATCCGTAAGATGCCCGTTTCATCAGGTTTTAACCTAACATGTGGCGCTCTAGTCTTTCGCCACGTGACGATCATAGTCTTTTCCATCACAACGTCTGGTTTAATCTCATTACGCAGTCACCTTCTCTCTACTTACAGTAGTTGTCTATCCAGCTTAATCCAATACTACACAGCCACCAATCACTCTCTCACGCGCGAAGGTATGCTATCAGAGATGGTATTGATTTCATTTTCAGTTTCAATCTTACAATTACATTTAAATTGTTTATATTATATGCAATGCAGTTTATCATTCGATATGGAGCAATTTTAATCTCACTAATCGGCTATTTGTTTTACTTTTTTGTAAATTCGCGTCGTCGAGATTCGAATTTGCGATCATCCTTTGTTATTTTTCTTGAATCGGATCATTTTCTAGTTCTTTGTTGCTCTGTATCAGTCATTCCACTTCGTGCGAGTCTATTTTGTTTGTTGAGGATTTTGGAGGGAAAATAGGAGAAATCGGATTTGAAAACATCGGTCTGGTTTGCTTGACAGTTAAAAGTAATAGTGTGTCTTTTTTTATATGCTGGATTCTCGTTTTAAGTGATTGTTATGATATATTGCAGGTAGTTACATATGGCTTCACCGAGTCTTATCTCCGATACCGAGCCCTGGAAAGAATTGAAGGTAACCTGGTAGCTGCTTTTGGTTTTTAGGGAAGATTGAATTAGATGCTAGTGCTTCTGTGATTTAATGATGAGATTTTGTGACTGTACAGGCGCATGTGGAGGAAATTAAGAAGAGTCATCTGCGGGATTTGATGAGTGACAGTGCGCGATGTCAATCGATGATCACGTATGTGTTAAATTAATGAACTATGTTGTTAACTTAATTGTGATATCTTTTCTTGACTTAAATAGTAGGTTGGTGGAGATATGAACGTAGGACTATAGTGCAGTTGAGTGATTGATGTAGTGGTTTAATGACTGGTATTATAATGTCGTTGCTCTGTGATTTCCAGGATTGTAGAGTGGTTTAGTAATTTCCCGATGTTATTGCTGTAATTAGTTGGATTGTGGTGTAATTAAATGATTATTGGGTTGAAAAGTTGTTTTCTGATGTTATTTTTGTATAATGTGTAGGGAGTTTGATGGTATGGTGCTTGATTATTCACGACAAAATGCCACACTTGAGACCATGAATAATCTTTATAAATTAGCAGAGGTGAAGTTGGATTTTAATTAGGGAATTGGATTATGTGAATATGGTTTTCTTATGATTTTATTGTTCTTTGATACAGGCAGCTCATCTCAAAGAGAAGATTAATCGTATGTATAGTGGGGAGCATGTAAGTGATTATGCTTTGTTCATTAAATCTTTTGTAGAACTGTGTGAAGCTCACTTTCTAATTGTTCTACTGATGTGACCATCTTTGTCAATAAATGATGTTAAGTTGTTAAAATATGGTTTTCCAGTGCCTCATTATGAAGTCTGTCCATCTTCTATTCTACCATTGAGTACCTGAATCTTTGGGTGATAGCATATAATAGTGCAAGTGTTTTATATTATGCATCCATGAACCTTTCAGATAAACAGCACAGAAGATAGGTCGGTTCTTCATGTAGCACTCCGAGCTCCAAAAGATGCTGTCATAAACAGTGACGGAAAGAATGTGGTTCCTGAAGTTTGGAAAGTTCTGGACAAGATCCAAGAGTTCTCAGAGCGAGTCCGCAGTGGTGCCTGGGTAATCTATTGTTATCTTTTAACTGAAAGAAATTTGATTATAGGTTGCTACTATGTAATAATCAGTAATTGTTTGGTAGCTTGGAGCCACAGGAAAACCATTGAAGGATATTGTTGCCATTGGTATTGGTGGTAGTTTCTTAGGTCCTCTTTTTGTTCATACTGCTCTTCAAACCGGTAAAGCTCATGCACTCTTCTACTAAGTCTATTGTTCATTCTCATTATGACTTAATTAAAAGTTGTTAAGTCTATATTTCATTCTCATTAGCACTTAATTAAAAGTTGTTAATGTATGCCTGGTTGACTAATGGCAATTTCCAGATCCTGAGGCTGTTGAGCGTGCAAAAGGGCGCCAATTGCGATTGTAAGTTGATCATGTTGTGAGAACTTTATTTAGTGCTTTTCTACATAAATTAAGTTATTAGCAGTATATAATTGTTTTCGGAGTCCTTAAATAGTTTCTTTTGCTTCTAGTTCTGTATTTCAATCTCTCAGTATTACACAGTTGAAGAATTGAAGAATTAACGAATGTGCCTGAAATAATAATATTCATTATTTCTGTGTATGTATCCATGTTATGTTTACCCTGTTGAATTAGGGGAAATAATCATAAATCTTTGTTAGGGGAGTTTAGATCCTTCTCTTAATTTTATGTATTTTCATTCTGGTATGTCTACTAGAATTACACTTAGGGATTTCTCTCTAGACATTCTGAATACTGTCATGACGTTTTATTTGCTTTTCCATGACAGTCTTGCAAATGTTGATCCTATTGATGTTGCTAGAAGTATCACAGGATTAAACCCTGAAACTACCCTTGGTAAGGCTTATTGCTTTATTAATCAAAATGCAAATCACTATATGATATTTTCTACTTTACTTTTGCAATTTTGATCTGATCTCTTTCTTTTGGGGACTTCCTTGTGATCCCATGCAGTTGTGGTGGTTTCAAAGACATTTACTACAGCTGAAACTATGTTAAATGCTCGAACAATCAGAGAATGGATTTCATCTGTCCTGGGGTTTGTGCCGTTATATAAACACGCTTAATTTTACATTATCTAATGTTGTAGTTATTATTGAGTTTCAAGTTTTGATTAGATAGTCTAGAATCATTTAGATTTCAGATATGATCTTCTACTGTTAAGAGAAAATAAATAACATTATGAATTTAAGTAGAGGTTATTAATCATTGAAGCTAATAAAACGGTGAAGGTTGATTTTGTAGAAAGTGGGTTCTTCACTTTTTTTCCAGATGAACGAATGTAATAAATAAATGATGCGTTATCTTCTATCTCTTTCTGGTCTTGGTCTGAAACTTATGTGAATATGTGTAACTTTGATAGGCCTTCTGCAGTTGCAAAGCATATGGTGGCAGTCAGTACTAATCTTACGGTAACAATATTATTTCACCTTACTTTTATTATTTCACCTTATTTTGTGTTTATACAACTTACCATTTATTGTATGAGGTACTACCACATTTAATGAGACTGTATCGTTATTTGTTAATCAATCTGGCAGATAGAATTGTGTCTGTGCTATGTAATGCTTTAAAATGTATTTTTCTTTGTTTGTTTGCTTAATTTATTTGTCCAAGTTAAGTATTCCTTGAGGATGGTAATCTTATCATTTCTATTTAATTTGCAGTACATGAGGCTCCTCGTAGATGATGACGAACTTAGTATCAATGTCAATTTGTTTGTTTCATTTTTATTTAAGCCCGGTGTTAAAATGTTTGTGTTCCACTCTTACACATGACCAATTTACATGTGAAATTTATCTGACTATGTTTTGATTTAACTAGTTCTGTTGGCTAATGGTTCTGTTGCTTTATCCCTGATTCAGCTTGTAGAAAAGTTCGGAATTGATCCTAATAACACTTTTGCATTTTGGGATTGGGTTGGTGGTCGATATAGTGGTAAGTCTTTTCTCATTTGTCTTGGTTGAGAGTTCGTGGTGAAGTTGGCTTCAATTGGTGGTAATTGAATTGCTGGTTACAGTTTGCAGTGCTGTGGGAGTGTTGCCTCTGTCTCTTCAATATGGTTTCTCGGTTGTTGATAAGTATGGTAACTTCTAATTTTATGGAATTAATTTGAGTAAATCAGAGTTCTATTATACAATATACAATTTAAACATTTGTTTTGGATATACATACTTTCCTTTTAAAAAAAAAAAAAAAGTGTTTAGATCTAGTTTTCAAGTTAAATGAAATAGACATATATTTTCAGTTACATTGAAGCCTCATGTTTCTTGCACTGTATTGGTGCGCGTCTTGCTGTACCATTTCTGTTATATACTCTGGTTGCAATGTTTTCTGACTCACAAATGCCCTCACTTAATTTTTAGCCCATACTAAAATGGGGCTAATGTTTTTGCAAATTTTTATTTATTTTATTTTTACTCTTTATACTTTTAATTTTTAAATTATTATTATTTTTTTAAATATGAGATTAGCATGCTTTAATGAGATGCTTGATTTTGTTTAAGATTCTTGAAAGGGGCATCAAGCATTGATCAGCATTTCTATACGGCACCTTTTGAGAGCAATTTACCTGTAAGTCCTCCGTGCTAAAAAGATTATACAACTTCTTAGTCACTGTTGGGCATAGTTTATATTAATTATTTACCGGCATAACTTCAAATCTGGAAAGCCTATTTAAAATCTAAATGCTTTTGATGGCATCTCTTCGAAGAGACTTGGATATGCTTGACAATATTTTGTGAGTTATTCAGGTACTGCTAGGATTATTAAGTGTATGGAACGTTTCATTCCTTGGACATCCTGCGAGGGTGAGTTTATATGCCTCTGGATTATTTTAATTGCTTGAACGAACATGATGAGTGTTTTCTTCCTGCTAATTATCTTCTAAAATTGTTGTCCAACCAGGCTATATTACCGTACTCCCAAGCCCTCGAGAAATTTGCTCCACACATTCAACAGGTAATAAAAAGAACTTCTATGCTTGCCTTCTGTTTAGGGAAGTGAAAGCATTGTGGTTCATTCGCTTATATCTGGCTAAATTTGCTTTAATCTAGGTTAGCATGGAAAGTAATGGCAAGGGAGTGTCAATTGATGGTGTGCAACTTCCCTTTGAGGCTGGTGAAATCGATTTTGGTGAGCCAGGAACCAATGGTCAGCACAGCTTTTACCAACTAATTCACCAGGTAACCCATATTCTTCTCTCTGTATCTGGAAGAAGTTCTAATGGGAGTCTGCAATATACAGTTGAAATGGATAGAATCTTTATTATTGTTTCCTCAAGTCCTGGATATATTTTCCACAATTTATTCAATTGTCCCTGATTTCTCAGACAGATGGACTAGTTAGCGATTAGGTTTCATTTGTAAATATTGATTGTCTAGTGATTGACATCCTTTTGGACAAATTTTATGATTTCAATGACCATATGGCTGTCATTTGTTCTATGAAATAATAATTTAGCACATCTTCCATGCTTTTAAGTATCCAATCTTCACTGTCTTCTGGTTATAATTAACTGATTCACCCTCATTAAATCTTTAGGGACGTGTTATTCCCTGTGATTTCATTGGTGTTGTGAAGAGCCAACAACCTGTTTACATCAAAGGTATGTACTAGTAATTAAATCATGTTCACTGAAACTGAACTTGATTTCCTGGTTTTGGTTTTTGTTGTTAATTAACAATAATGCATGTTTACAGGTGAAGTAGTGAGTAATCATGATGAGCTCATGTCTAACTTTTTTGCACAGCCAGATGCCCTTGCATATGGGAAGGTACACTTTATTCCAGATCTCATTGATATTATTGTCTTAAGTTTAGATGAAACCTCTCCTCTGCAGAAAACTCTTTGTTTGTCTTATTATTATCTTGATAAGGTTGTCTTCACTAATATAATCATCTGTTGCTTCTATTAGTTTTTTAATTCAATGCATCTTTTATTGTATTTTTCCCCAACATATACTCAGAAATTAGGAATAGGTCAGATCCATCCTGAACTCGTAATTAATCATTTCTTACAGACACCAGAACAGCTACAGAAAGAAAATGTTGCGTCTCATCTGATTCCTCACAAGGTAATTATTGCTTCTTCATTTGAGCTTTGATATAATGTTGTATAAGAATCCTAACTATGGTTTAACTTACACAGACCTTCACTGGCAATCGGCCATCTCTCAGCCTTCTGCTTCCATCATTGAATGCCTACAACATCGGACAGGTATGTGGTTCTTCATGTTTTTTCTAACCCTATGGGGCTAAGTTTAGTTTCTAATTCTTTGAATTACTTATTTTTGAAAATATCTTTCTTTATTCATCTGCTTTATTCTATTCAGAAATTATCAAACATTCGATGTTTATGATCAACCTCTATTCCTTTTCTTTCTTTTGCGTGCCTGTGACTGTTCTACTTGCTTCAGAGACAAGTTCTAAACCATTTCTGTTTTATGTGGCATGGCATCGCTGTAACATTTTATGTGCAGTAACGATTGATTACCATATCTGCATGCCTACCAGTGGATTTTGGTTTTCATAAACCGTCTTCTTCTTTTTTACTAAATATTACTCATCTGTCATGGCCAGTTATTGGCAATCTATGAACATAGAATTGCTGTGGAAGGTTTCATTTGGGGCATCAATTCTTTCGACCAGTGGGGAGTTGAGTTAGGGAAGGTATGTAGATTCCGTGCATATTGTATGATGTATGATCAAACCTCTTAAAGATAAAAACTATTATTTGACGTTGTCAATATAAACATATTTTTCTTTGTAGTCATTGGCTACTCAAGTCAGGAAGCAACTTAATGCTTCTCGTACAAAAGGAGTATCAATCGAGGGCTTCAATTTTAGTACGAAAACACTACTTACCAGATACCTCCAGGTACAGAAGCCTCATCTTTTCATGTGTTTGCTCAAAGGTGTTTTCTGCAGTAATGAAAATCTTTTGCAGTACAAATAATGGAAGATTGGCAGTGTTAAACAAGTCGTGTAACATTATTAAATGTAATCCCCTATTTTGCAGGAAAGTTCCGATGTACCGGCTGATCTTTCTACCCTTCTTCCAAAGATATAAGTCAATCCTGCTGGTGGGTGCCTTATCAAGAGCATGGTTCTAGGTAGAACTGCCAGCTTAATTTATGTTGGAGAGTGTAACTTCTAGGATGCTGATGACATTCTTGTGCCAAAATAATACAACTGTATTTGAGATGCATTCGGAAGAGATTTGGTTATGGGTGTCAAAAGTTTTAAATGAGAATCAATTACATGTTTTTTTTATGTAAAATCCGGCTGGGAATTTGTAAGTGTTTCTGGAGGTGAAAAAGGAAATGAGAATATTTTCCTGACAAGTATTCATATAAATGTGGATTTGGGAAAAGAACATGTTGTGAATAGAACTCCGTGGCCTGAAGATAAGAATCAGATGTTTTAGGTTTAAGAAAAGAATCCAGCAGCGCATTGCTTGAAGTCATTTGAACGAGCAATTTGTTTTACAATCTTTTGGAGTAAAACTCTATATAAGCAATTTTCTAATAGCTTAAATTAGTGGTAATAATCATCTTAATCTGTAACTTAAAGTTTTTACCCAGGATCTAGCAAAAATAATGAATGTCCATCGTTACCTGTATTGTTTGTTACTCAAGCATTTGATAATGTACCATCGCTGGAGATACTTTCTTAGGAGTCACATTGTTTATTTGCATTGTTTGCAAGTGACGGACACGTGAAACTGAAGTGTAACGAAAGCTGAAGCTAAAGAAAGGCATTTTGGGTTGTCAGCTTCCCTGGTAGAATTGGGCACAGAAAAAGTCCTGACCATGGAGAGCTCTGGTCCTCTGCAAATGCTTCCTTTTCCTCCACCACAAACTCCAGATTTTCCTTTCTTCGGCATTGGTGCTCTGATCTTGATCTATGCTCTGCTTTTGTACCTGTTTGTCGACCTCAATTACCCACTTCACAGTACCAGCAGCACATCTCCGAATCCTGACCGCCTTACAGGTTTATCTTTCGAAGAGATAGAAGATCTCCCTTGCTTTGATTATGGAGTTAATACCACCAACTCAGTTTGCGCAGTTTGTTTGGATGGAATCAGCAAAGGAGACCGTTGCAGAAGATTTCCAGGCTGCAACCATGTCTTCCATGTAGAATGTATTGATCTTTGGCTGCTAAGGAGACTCACATGTCCTACTTGCCGTTCTTCTATCAAAACAAGGGTGGTCAATTCGGATATTGTATAGAGTACACTCATTTGTTATGAATCTGTATATGCTGTTTGTACATTGCACAGTTATACAAGTTTATGCAATTCAAAATTCTTTTATATATAACATCATTTATCTCTACCGAGTTTGTTATATAAACAAGAAAGCAACGCACAATTGTTCCGAGATTGCATAGCTGCCACCTGAATTCATCTCATAATCATATTGGCATGAATTGGATCCTTATACAGATAAACAAAGCAACACAACTAGAATCCAGTAAAAATGTAAGCAGCCATGATAGAATATCACATATAACCATCACAATAATTGAATCCAGTAAAAAGGTTAGCAGCCACCCATGATGGCATATCAAATATAAGGTAACCATTATATTAATTGAATCAGATCCTGCATCAACCCTAGAAAGCTACACGGGTTCATTTTTATTTTATTTTATTTTCATCTAATATATTTGGAAGTTTAGTAAGTTTAATCATGTGTTTAGTTTAGAGCTTAAGGTTGGGTTTGGATGGGTGGCATTGGGTTTAGATGAGTGGCCGTATGGTTTCATAACGAATGGTTATGTAGTGTTCTATGTTCTTTGTAATGTTCTATATTTTTTTTTTCCCGTTTGATTGATAGTATGGCATTGCTATATACATGCAAAATGACTCCGCTACTCTTTTTTATTTAAAATTCATTATTGGATTAAGACTTAAGATATTAAAGACAAAGTAAAATTCTTATAACGAAAATAAATATATAAATAACATTTTTCAAGAATTTTATATAGAAAATAGACTATAATCATACGGAAAGAAGCATAAATCTAATCTCTGATATAAAATAAAACAAATATATTCTCTCATGATCGAAAAATTGTAACTCTTCGTACCATCTACAAACTACATAACACAGACAATCCATCAATTTGCTACGAACAAAATGATAAGTATATATTACATTCTAAATAGTTAATTCAAAATTCACACAAGATTTACCTACAAGATTTACCTAGTGCTATATCAAAATATCTAGTTAAAATGACTACAATACCCATTTTTATTTAAAATTTGTTATTGGGTTAAGAGATCAAAAATAAAATAAAAATCTTATGACACAAGGTAAATAAATAATTTTTTTAAAGAATTTTATATCGAAAATAGATCATAGCCACGAGGAAGAAGAATAAACCCAATATTCGAGACAAAATAAAACAAATATATTGTTATTGTCATGACTAGTATAGGCGAATTATATTTAATTGGTTTCATAATGCTTTTAAATCTTATATCAAATAAACGAAAAATACATATAAGGCTAGGCATGGTTTGGTCTATGTTTGCCCGAACCCGAATCAAATATATTCATATGGTACTCTTAACTTTTTGGATTGGATCGGACCGGGATTTTTTAACCATGAACGGGCAATTTTAGGTGTGATTCGGATTTGTCTGGTTTTTTTACGCATCTCTAGATACATGCATGTATTTATTAGTATTAGAAACCGAATTTATTACTAATTAATATAGTTATTTATTAAATTTTTAATTTAATATTTTTTTACTAGATGGGCGGGTAAAGTCTAATTCTCTCAACTACATTCCTTACGATTGAAGAATTGTATCTCTTCATACCTTCTAAAAAAACCCAAACAATCCATCAATATTAGAAACTTGAACAGAACAAAGTCACAATTATATATTATATCCTAGATAGTTAACTCAAAATTCACAAAAGATTTACCATGGTATATCTAGTTAATTTGGTACTCGAAATCAGAGTCTTGTTCTTGCCAAAAATATGCCTAAGCACTAGTCCTTTTCGACGCTCTAGTAGGTTGGATAAAAACATATTAAGCAGTTCACGATTTTTTTGAAAGAGTCATAAAAGCTTGTTCCTCCATATGCGATGGTAATTCCAATTGTGTTTATAGTTCCAACAATCCAGGTCCGGTTACAGGTGGTTTGTTTCATGATGTTATTTGTAGCGTCGAACCCCCACCCCGGCCGAGACTGTGACGGATGGCCCGAACCGCCACATTAACAATGCAATAGCAATTTATAATTTAGGAACAATTTTAAAAGTCAATTAGTTTATACGATATTTTTGCGGAAGATGAATAAACACGTTATTTTCTTAAACATAAAATACTTGGTTTATGTCATACATATACTAGGTTTAGAAATTCCAAATGAATAAAACATCTTTTACAATCACAATTCAAATACCTTATCTACATGATTAAATCTAAAATACATGTATGAGTGGTTACACATTAATGGATTTCACCATGAGAGCTCAAATACCATATGCCTTACTCAATCAAACCTGCACACAATTCAAGGGGAAAAGAAAAAGAAGAAAAGAAGGGTCAGGCACACGCCTGGTTCGCATTCCATGTCCCAAACAAGCACACACAAATGCTCTTACCTTTCCGTCGATATGCAATGCTTTATCACACAATGCAATTCTAATGTGAGCATCTCTAAACTCACCTTAACACATTGAAGTCAAGCACAATCAATTCCTAGCAATCAATCATGCTAGTGTAACAATCGAGACATGCTATGTCACACATTCATGCTCATTATATGGTTTACCAATCATTAAGATTAATACCATTTCTCTTTACCATAGACCATATGGATCCATCAATCGATAGTGCAATCACAAGACAATCAATACAATCGAGTCAATCAAGGCGATCAATCAATCAAGAAACAATCAAACGATCGATCAATCAATCAAAGATACAATCAAACAAAATCAATCAAGAGATAATCAAGCGATCAATCAATCAAGAAGCGATCAATGACTCAATCAATCAATCAATAAACAATCAAGTGGTCATACCATCGATCCATCAACTGAATAACAATAAATGAGTAATCGATTAATAGCCGAAACCCCGCGCTTAGTCCAACAACCCGAATATAAGAAGACATTCAACTAATGTAACACTTCCAATGCTTATAGAAAAATACATAAGGAAATCTTCTTACAATGACATTCAATCAATAGAAAAATATTACAAGAGTTCCAAATTTGCAAAAATCAAGCATGTTCAAATACGTTCAAAAATTGGTAGGAAGACAATTTGAATGAACGGTTAAAAATCCAAAATTCACCTTTGGTTCGAATACAATTTGAAATAATAATTTTCAAATACACTAATATATGTAATTGAATGGCAACAATGCAACTAGTGAACTTACTAAAGTTCCTTAATCTCTCAAGTCAATTCATCAATCAATTCTTACAATCAATTTAACAAGTCATATGATTGATGTTATTCAACTTTAAACATTTATGAAGGCAATTATCGACCACACAATTCATAGATGATACCACAAGTCGATTCATAGATGATACCACAACATCTAGACAAAGAATCTCCAAGCTTATAAAACTTAGACAACATAATTTAAAAATGTTTGTAGACTATAAGGAGTTTGAAAATAAGAAGATGTCAATAACCTCTTTTTGAACTTACAAAAACAACTAAACACTTACAAGTAATACAACCTAAAACAATTCACTATCATGTCATTCATACACTTAACATGGTATTGTAAAAGTCACTTATATCACAATTAACATTCACAAGTCAATTTCCATCCATTTGAGCCTTACAAGAGGCCACAATAACATTATGATACATTTACTTATTCATTTATGGTTAAAAAGAAGTAAACTAAAGCATTTTTAAATCAATAGCAAAGAAAATTGCATCTTACATAAAAGCTGAATTTTCTAATAATATTGGAGTATTTTCAAAATATACATACCCTAATGATATTATTTTTGAAATATAAAGATATGTTTGAAAATTAGACTCAAAGACGAATCCATAACCGCAAACGGCACTCAATTTGGAGTTCGGACGAAGGAGAACGGAAGCCCGAAAATTTGCTATTCAGACCTGGGCGTCTTGGTAAGCCTGACCAGGGCGCGAGCCAGGGCGCCCAGTGCATAAAAATAGCTTCGGTACCACTTTTTGCCTCCTGGTTCGCGTCCTGGTTGCTTACCAGGGCGCCCAGTTATTTTAGGACTTTAAAAACATGATTTTTCTTCACTTTTACACCACCAAAACCCTACTTTGAGTTTATGAATCATTCCAAAACAATTTATGGACTTGATAGACATCTTAAACACCTAGAACCACCCTAGGATCAACAATTAAAATACATCTCATATAGAACTTCAATACATAAAAGTTTTCTTAATTCATTTTCAAAGCTCTTAGTCAAGGTTTGTAAATCCAATTTGGAAACCAAAAATTGACATATCAACGCTAGGGACACTCCAAGTACACCTTTATTTAAAAATAAGGGTTTTAATCCAATCCATTTTACAAGAGAACAACATGTCACAAAAGTAACTCATCAAAGGGGTTGGACTAAGGGTTGGCTATTCAATTACACATCTAATACATCATGATCATGCACACAACACACATAGGCTCTTACTTAGCCAAGTTTCCATGCATTCACTTATTCTTCAAGTTAAGTCAAGCCATTCACATTAGCCATATAATTCAATTATGACTTATAGATGTGAATTAGTTATCTTACAATTAGGCCATATTAACACAATTTTCTCATGACTTGCAAGAATCCAATTATGAGCAATTAGGGGTAATGAAACACACACCAAGGCTACACAAATGAACCTATTTAGCCATGGTATCCCATTAGGATTATCAATCATTTTCCATGTTCAGTCATGTCAATCTCAATATCAATTTCAATATCAATAACAATATCAATATCAATGTTAATGTCCACATCAAGAACATTATCCATTCTCATCTCGAGAATAATTTGCAATACTTTATCAATGACAATATTCAAATTTATTAACCAATGCCCAAAAACAAACCATAGAATAGAAAACGGGATTCAATATGGACCATTGTCCCAATATGAACCAAAGTTCCAATGCAATGTGGACCGAAGTCCCAATATGGACCGAAGTCCTTTGTGGACTAATGTCCCAATACAATATGGACCGAAGTCCCAATATGGCTTCCGCGCCAAGAAACACGATATATTCGTGCCGAAGTACTTCTAATCCCTAGGCATGCCTTACCTTCTATCTTCTAGAGCAAGTCTAAGGGCATTTGGTTTTAATACCATGTTTTCATTCATCAAGGTACATTGTTTCCAATATGACATTCACCAAGTCCAATTTATCAATATTCAATGAGTTCAATGATCAAGCCAACACAAAAGGCTACAATTTATTTCAATGTGCTATTTTTCCCATAGCAAACCAATTCCAATGAGAAATTCAATATTGACCAAACATACTAATAAGGTCATTTTTACCAATATTGACATTATCAAGTTGCCAAACCACATTATCAATACATGTTTCTCAATGGCATCAATTCTACCAATTTTGCATCATTTACTCTCTAATGAAGTTCACAACAACATTCACTATTCATTAATTTTACCAATATCACTAAATCGCATCAAAAATCATCATTAGCAATCAACTTGACAATATTCATCAGAATAAACACAATCATGACATCCAAACAAGAATGCATTACGGAATTTAAGTCTCTACCCTAACTCCGTCAATTCACAAACAATATGGACTTAGTCCACCCAAACTTCAATTCCCAAGGGCAGCGCCTAGCATGATTCTACATGCAACCATACGTGCTCTAACGCCCTGATCATGGCAATAATGATCAATACACTTAATTTGGGTGATTATCTTATTAATCCAATTTCATGACATATTTACTATTAAACATGTATTAAAAGCATCAATCAATAACAATCAATCGTGTAGGGCTAAAAACGGAAATACGAACCTCACATCCGTCGATCCACAAGCTAGAAAACCTCTCCCTTGAGGGTTTCCACTTGCGATAGCCAACACCAACACATTTTAAACATACTACATTCAATAATACCAACACAACTCAATTACCACACAACAATTCTATTAAGGGCATTAGTATACTAATGAGATTAGAGCTTTTCAAAATAGGTTAGAATTAACCCAAAAATTATTTAGCAACCACCTAAGATCATCAATTAACAATTTTTCAATGTTCAAGAACACAAAAATCCAATTTATTCAAGTTAGGGATTTTTACAAAATAAGCATTAGAGTCAAAAACCATTTTACTTCAATTGGAAGCTATTTCATCTTAAAACCATCTCAATAACAATCTTTAGGTATCAAGATTAAAACACATATCATCAATTTTATACTCATCAAGTGAAAAGACAATAGGCAAAAATGAAACTAGCTTATTGGAAACTTAAACACATAATAACAATTCAAAATCACCCAAAAACATTCTAAGCCATTCAAGAATCAAAATTCATAATTATTTTCAGATTTGAAAGGAGTAGAGAGAGAGATTTTTACCTTGAAATATTTAGCTCAAAAACACTTTTAAAACACCAAGGCTTGGTAGCCAAGCTTATTTTGGCAAGGTAGAGAGGTAAATGAAGTGTATTTGGTGGTTGGATGTTGAATTTGTGTTTAAGGGTGGCTAGGGTTTCTTGGTGGGGTAGAGAGAAATAAAAGAGAGAAAAGAGAGGGGTGGTGAGGATGATGAATAGTGATATGAATGGTGGGTAGGGTTTCATGACTTAACAAATTGGGCCTTTAAATTGGATTGGGTCTAATTATGGGCCCAATCCAATTCCAAACTAGTTAAATCCCGAAACTCGATTCCACCACCACTATTGGTTTCTAAAATTTTATTTTGACAGTTTTCATTAAAAATAGCCGCCTGTTTTAAATTTTGAATTTATCTGCTCAATAGGGGTAAAATGGTAATTTTACAAAAAAAATGAACGTTTTGACCCAAAATCAATATTTTTCTCAATTTTCAATTTAAATAGATTCTTAACTTCCAATTGAATCATGTTTTGCCCTTCAAGATCAATTTCCGATTTCAAAGCCAATATTAATATTTGATTTTGAAATTAAATAAAGATTTTTGATCGTAGGCTTTTTGTCTTAAATCAATTTTTCCTAATCTCATCATTGCCCTTAATATTATTCTCGATTTATTCCGTCATGAAATTTTTGAAAATCAAACATACAAATAATTTCAAATTGGCCCAAAATTTTAGGCCCAATTTGCGGACTTTACATTATTACATTAGTAAGAGTTTGACCCAATCTTTCCAATATCTCTAAACCAGGATCAAGGGTCATTGTAGTCGCTCTTTTACTTCTCGATCCCGAAGCTACAAATTGTGTTTGTGACCTTAGTGTTTTTGGTGTTGGTGGTTCATGTGAATCATCCTCAAACTCAAACTCGTTAAGACCCTCAAAATCACCTCCAACTTCATTCTCTGCATTACTAGATTGTTCAACATTTTGAGTCCTTCTCTTTCGTATATTAACTGCCAAACATGTTTAAATATTAGATGGACCTTCTATACATCCCGGTTGCCTTCCCTTACAGCTCAACCAAAGATGCATATTTTCTTATATATTTGGATTTCAATTCTGCAGCTCCAGGATTGTCTTATTGAAAAAAAAATTAAAGTACCAAACTATAAAAGGGTTATCAGCAAAACATCCAATCAAAAACTCAAACATTACTAATACAAACCCAAATTTCCCTTTACTAAATTCTTTTGTAGACCATTTTCAACAAGAAGTAAATTTTTTTTTTTAGAAAAATCAAATCAAATCAAATGTTTACAAGTTATATATTCACCATAAAATAAAATCAGACCCTCATTTTACCAAATAAAAACATAAACAAACAGCTTGGAGTATTTTTTCAATGCAGACAAATGTATTTAAAAAATTTTTAAAAAAATAAAAGATATTCAATAATAATAATAAGGTTAATCCCAAAAAACTCACGTACTTTTGCCTAAATCATAAAATAATAATAATAATAATAATAATAATAATAATTTCATTTTTCACCATTTTCCCACTTTAACGTTAAGAGCGGTTAGATTTACTGATCACCCGTTAGTGCGTGAACAGTAATCAATGGTAGTTAAGTAAATCTTTTAAATTTTATTAATATATATATATATATTTTTTTTAAAAAAAATCATTTTTCTCCTTCTTCTCTCCTCTTATTCTTCTCAAAATCAAAAACAATAATCAAGCAATCACAAAATTCAAATCAAACCCAAATACCAAAATCCACAAAAATTCACAACCTCTTTTTCTTCTCACAAAAAATAAATAAAATAAATAAACAATCAATCATAAGTCAAAAACCAAAAACATTCATAACATCTTATGTTATTCTTCTACTGAAAAATAATAAATGATTAATCATAAACCACAAACAAGCCAAAACCGAAAAACACAGACCACAGACATTCACAGCATCTTCTACTCTTCTTCTACTAAAACATAGTAAACAATTAATCATAAACCACAAGCCACAAATAAGAGCCAAAACCAAAAGTTACAATTCATACACATCCACAACATCTTCTATTCTTATTCTACTCCAAATAGTAAATCATAAAATCCAAATCAATTATGGTTCCCACAAAGGATTTTAGAAATCCAAAACCAAAACCCAGATCCTACATTTAATCCACTTGAAAAGACAATGAGAGGTGGAGACGCGAGAGATGTAGTTCGAGAAGATGGGTGAACGTTTCGTTTTGGATTCATCGACGACAATAAAGGCTTCGTTTACAGTGGATGATGATATTTTTGTAAGGGAGAGAGGAAAAGAGGATCGGCGTCGGAGGTTGAAGAGTGAGGATCAGTGAGAGAAAAAAGAATGGTTACTGGTAGTGAATTTTGGAAAGTGGTGGTCGTGTTGTCTGATTTTTTTTTTTTTAAAAATTAATAAATGTTAACAATAAAATTATATAAATACCCCTAACTGTCTGTGAGTCTAATTGAGCCTAATTAGGATGAACAGTGAAACTGTCGCTCTTCATGTTAAAGTGACAAAATGGTGAAAAATGAAATTGACATGTTTTTTTTTTTTTTTTTTTGAGATTTTGACAATGGTACATAAGTTTTTTGGGATTGACCAATATTAAGTCATCTCCAATCCTCCTCATCCCTATTTTTTAATTTGAGGAGAGTGAAATATATTTTTTAATAAAAGATTCATTTTCACCTCAAAATTGATCCAACCCACTCATTCTTTATATTAGGGAAGGGTTTAATAAATAAATATTTAATCACATATAATTATTTATTTATAATTTATATCAATAAGTAATTATATTAATTTTTAAATTATATATATTAATATTGGACTTGAATTAAAGCTATTTTTTAAATTTAATAAATATATTTTTATTTTTATAATATTTATTTTATAAAATTAGTAAAAAGCCAAATTATATATGTATATACATATGGAATGGGTATAAAATATAATTAATAAAAGTTAAGGATAAAATTTATAATTTAAAAAGTTGAAAAGTAACAATAGGAAGGGGTCATAGTATAACCCTATTAATAAGGAGGGACTTGTGAAAAAATACATTCTCTCTCCTTATAGTTTTTGGGAATTTGAAATAGGGAAGTGGGTTGGAGGGAAAAAATCACCATCTCTCCTTATAGTAGGGAGAGGGAGGGGTGAGTTGGAGAATGCCTTAATAATACTAACACTAATAATAATAATAATAGTAATAATAATAATAATAGAGAGATTCCCAAAAAAAAATCATTGCGGCATTCGATTATTAGCAAAAAAAAACCCCTCTGTTTTGTTTTTGGCCCAAAATCTGCTTTGTTCGTTTTTCCGTCCAAGTTATTGTTCATCCGTAAATATTGAACAGTAAATCGAGGGTATTTTTGTAATTTTTTATTTTTATTTTAAAATATTAAAAAAATACAAATATATATTTTCCTTTGTTTTCTTCCTTTTCTTTTTTTTCCTTTTTTTCATCTTCTTCAATCTCTACACAAATTTATTTTCCCTCTCCTCTACTTCTTCATTCTCCTCTTCCATTTTCTTTTTCTTTTCTCCTCTTCTTTTTCTATTTTCTTTTCTTCTTCTTCTTCCTTCTCTTCTCCTATTCTTCTCTTCCATTTTCTTTTTCTTTTCTCTTCTTCTTTTTCTATTTTCTTTTATTCTTCTTTCCTTCTCTCTTTTTTCTCTCTATTTTTTTCTTCTTATTCTTTATTTTCCTCTTATTTTTCCTTTTTCCATTTTCATCACCGAACCGTGACCACCTCACCTCTTTATTTTATTTCTCTTTTCTTCTTATTCCATTTCCATCACCGAAACATTCCACCTCACCTCATAAATCTCTCGATTTTATGTTTTTGTTGGTTGGTTGTAGTTTGATTAGAGGGAGAGAATGGGGAAGGAAAGAAGAAGAAGAATAAAAGAAAATACAAAAAGAGGAGGAGAAAAGAAAATGGAAGAAAAGATAAGGAAGAAGAGAAAAGGGAAAAAATTGTGGAGAGGAAGAAAAAAATATTTTTTTATTTTTTAAAATTTTAAAATAAAAATAAAAAATATAAAAAAATACCCTCAAATTATTGTTCATCACTGACGGATGAATAGTAACTTGGATGAAAAAATGAAGAAAGCGGGTTCTTGATCAAAAACTAAATAGATGGGGTTTTTGGGAATCTCCCATCATAATAATAATAATAAATAATGTTCAATATATGAACACATACCATCAAATACTTAAAGAAGATAATATATGTTAACACATATTATTATATAACTAAACCAAATTATTATTAAGACACGACAATAGAGATTTAGTTTCGTATGTCTATCTTTTATCGTACGGCCTCCCGCCATCATACGTTATTACTTTATCGGTCTTAATTTTATTTTATGTGTTGTTTAATTTAATAAAAAAATTGCAAAACATGTTTGGTTGAACTTATTCTTTTAAGAAGATGATAAGTAAATTTTAAATTTAACTAAATATATACTAAACATTTTTAGCATTAGCGGCATCGGCTGTCATGGCTGCTGCATTGGCGGCAGCATTGGCGACTGCATTTGCTGCATTTGTTTTGACCCCGTACATAAGCCTTAACCTTCCAAAGAATAACACAATTAATTGCAGGTTAAGGCTTATGGACGGGGTAAATGCAAATGCAATCAATGCAGTTGCCAATGCAGCTGCTAATGCAGTTGCCAATGCAGCTGCTAATGCAGTCGATGCCGCGAATGTTGACAAGTGTATGTTTGGTTAAACTTAAATTTTTGCTAAAATTAATAACAAATATTTAAAAGTGATAATAGTTATAGACTAGTTAATAATATTTAAATTAATAACGGAGAACTTATGTTGTTTCCTTAAATTTATCCTATATATTTATGTATACAAGTATTAG
Organism: Cardiospermum halicacabum; assembly: GCA_031304145.1. Lineage (NCBI taxonomy): Eukaryota > Viridiplantae > Streptophyta > Magnoliopsida > Sapindales > Sapindaceae > Cardiospermum > Cardiospermum halicacabum. The sequence continues at coordinate 2,473,963 of CM062394.1, forward strand.
CACTAAATCATCATATGCATACCAGAATTAGAACAAAATCAAAAACATAATCTGCTTCTTTTTTTTTTTAAATATATAAATTACAATAAATATATATATTATATATATATTTTTACTTGAACAGGAGCACATATGGAGAGTGTGCAATTATGATAGTTCTGGTTTGGACGGAAGGAAGATGGGTGATGGAGGTTTAAATAGAGATATTAGTTAGTTATCATTAGGGTTTAAATGAAGATTTCAATGGTGTGGTAAATTCAATGGCGGAGCAAAATCTAAAACCATGTGACGTGGATTCCCAAAATTATATGATGTCATAATTATTTTAATCTCGTATATTTTATTAATATTTTATTTTTATATATAAATTTTATTGTTATTTAATTGTTTTTAAAAATCTTGTGGTGTCAATCAACGCCACGAATTTCAATGTGGTTCCGCCACTGGGTAAATTAACGTTGGATTCCAACGATATTTCAAATAAAATAAACATACACTACAAAAGAAGTAAATGTCGGTTGGAATCATTTGATTGAAATGATTGCTATGGTGTAATAATATTAATAAAATATAACATGCAAATTATAACTCACAAGGGCAAGAATGTTAAATCATATTTTTTTTTTCAAAAACTTAATGAGAGTCAATCACATTTGACCTGACAGTGTTAAATATCTGGATACTAGTCGAAAGTTCACTGCAACATATTGAAAAAGTGAGCAAACTTTTTTATGTGGGTCATTTCCTCCAATTTCATTTGGGTTGTAAGTACTTTGCTGAAATTTATGAAAACTAGTTCGTAGGTGTAATTTTAGCAAAACTAACTACTGCCCAATGTAATTTGTCATTAGAATATATTGCAAACAGTAACTAATTTATTATAATTTGTTTCTTCCAATGCTGCAATGCTACGAGATAACTTGGGAGGACATTTTTTTTTTACTTCTCAATGTTAGCTAGATTCTCTCGTATATAGGTTATGTAATACAAGGGCATTGTGGCATCTTTCTGATAAAGAAATTCTCGTATTATGTTTTACTTCACAATTTACACTGTGTTTGGATGATTGTTATATAAGATATGTTTTTGTTATATTTTAACAAAATTGCGTTTGTTTAATAGGTATGCATAATAATGTAATGTCAATTAATGTTATTGATGAGTTGAAAAGTTACAAATTATATAACCACTGATTTGATATGTAAGTTTAATTATATATTTTCAGTTTCTTATTTTATCTTTATTCTCTTTTTGTTGTTCTAAATATGTTCTTCAAAACTCACCATCGTATTCTTTTATATTTTCTATATTTATCATCGACTCCTCCTGTCTTTAAAACCCTATCAATTGCGAGATCAATTTCATATACCCTAATCAGGGTGCATCATCAGTTACCACTTCTTGAATTCCTAAGTTCTTCTACCTTGATTCAATGTTACCTCTTCTTTATCTGTTTAAGTTTTTTTTAGTTACACCACCACTTGTTGTTGTCCAAAATTGAAAACAACTTACACATAAGAGGACGCTAGATCGACCAAGTTAATTTTCTCTCACTATTTTGTAGAATAATTTTTATCTTGGTTTGATTCCAAAAATCACTCAATTTTGAAATATTTTACTTCCAGTTCTGGTTTTGCAAAAGTTATACCAAATCACTCCCAGAACCACCCAAAATTAAAAACCACTATTTCAGTGAGGTATGGGTGGTTTTTGTGTTTTTGAGTGGTTTTGCTAATTATTTAGTTTTAATAATTTTTAAAATTTTGATATGATAATTTTAGTAAATTTTAAATATTTTTATTAAATAATTTTAATAATTTTTTTATATAGTTTTAGAATTTTTTATTTTTTAATTCATTAATTTTAGTAATTTATAGTTTTAATTTATAACTTTTATTTTTATTAAACTACCACTAGTATCAATATTTTTTAAGAAATTTATTTCTTTTATTTAATTAGCTGAATAATTTTAGTAAATTTTACTTTCAACCTTTAATTTTTAATTTTATTCATACAACCAAACATTATCTAATTTAAATAGTTTTTAATAAAAAATTGACTTTTATTTTAATATTTATTTTTTAACACTAAAATAACTATTAAATATATGAAGTTTATAAAGGAGAAGATGAAGTTCATGAAGAAAACGAAGTTCATAAAGAAGAAGATGAAGTTCATAAATGCTCTAGATTATGACAAAACAACATTGTTCACACAATCGAAAATGCACTTGTAATTTTTCAAAAAAGAGGGTCATTACTAAAATGAAAACCAATATATGAAGTTAGACTAACGAATGAAGACATCATGACAAACAAAAATTGTATGATAAATTACAATATTCTCCTTGGGAACCAAGGACAAGGGTGTTTATTATAAAGGGTAAAAATCACCAAAGTTTGGAATTCCCAATTGAGTTAGGGAAACCTCGTTACTAGAAAATCAAAGTAATAGAAGAAAGCCCATTGAGAGGGATGAAATTGAAGAAAAAATCATATGCTAATTAGAGGGGCATAGTGTGTGAAAAACTAATAGAACAGCCCAGACGAAATAAACGAATGAAAGTGTAGAGCGCCAGAAACCCTTATACTGTTTGTAATGAAATCTATATCAATAGCTTTAAAGCGCCCGCTTCGAAAGCCGATTCTTTCCACTATATAAACCAATAAAGCTCAACTCAACGCTCGTTACTTCAACCAAAGGTTTAACACCCATCATTTCAACCAAAGGCTTAACACCCATCATTTCAATCGAAAGGCCTACAATCAATAACATTACTCATGTGAATATTTGATGCGAAAGCGAAGTTGTCATGCTCTGATTTGAACCATGTGAGAGAGACAGACCCTGATGAGAAAAGAACTAGAAGAACCTGGCTCAGCAACTAGTTGTAAAAGACATAGGAGGCCCAAAAACTAATAATTAGAGAGTGCCCGGAAGAAATTCGATGGGGAAGAGAGCTCCATAAGTAACAGATGCAGAACAATAACAATGAATGCATGAAGTCAACGTATGGTGTCTTGAAAATAAATTAACGGGATCTAAAAGGATTCATCGTCAGTTTCTTGACTTAAATAAACATTAATCATCGAAGAAATGTAACTAAAATTTCATTAGAGTATGGTTAATGGTCATTACTAATATTAGTTGCACAAAGGCGTAATGCTGGCCTTGTAGGGAACGGTTCTATAAATAGACTTTTTGACGAAGAGAAAGGCATCCAAAAATTTCTTTACAAAATTGTTGCCGAAATTAATACTCGAAACTCCGACTTTCAGTATCCCACAAATCAAAAAAGGAGTATGCTACTTCCTTAGGGCATTCTAATTGTAGATCTCTATCCACTACACATTAAACTATTTTTATAATCTTAATTATATCCCTCTGTAAAAAATCAAACCAATTAATTATAAAAAAATTGAATTGATTAAGATACATGACAATGAATTTTATATAATATTATTTTAAAAATATAATTTAAATTAGTCGAATAAGCAATTATACTTTAAAGGGTCGTTTGCATTTTTGAGCTTTTTATTAAAAATATATATTTTTATACCGAAATTTAAACTTTTTTAATAAAGATTTTATAAAAATAGATCAAAATAACCATTTTATCATTAATATTAAAAAAATAAATAAATATTATTATATGTGTGAATTTCAGCCTCAGACCGCCATGAATATTCTAATTAGATCATAACACAATCTCACACTAAGAGAACTAAAGGAATTAGTATCACTACAAATAATGCTTCAAAGGAAGAGAGCAACAAAATTATATTGCAGCTGAACAGTTTCATAACGGGTGTCCATTTTGTTCGGAGGATGAAACTAACGACTGTTTGAATAGGAAATAAATACTGTTTATTTTAATCTCGAAACTTATTTAGGAGTTACTATTTAGAACTGCTATTCAAGTTATTGTTCTCCTTTAAATTAAAAAATGTTACATACTCAACTCGACAAATGTACAGGCACTGTTTCGATATTGTTATTCGTGACTGTTACACTTCATCTCTCGAACTTTCTAATTCTCGCTACTTGAACGAGACTTTCGTCCTTTGGCGATTGGTATTGTAGCGCTAATAGTTTGTATTTTTGAAGCAGTAGAGTTGAAGATTGATTATGGTTTTAAGTTATGCTTGCTCGTTAATTAATCACCGCAAATCAAGACATTGTTATGGTGGTAGAGCTGGCCAAACAGGTTCGCGGGTCGTGTTGACTCTAACACGAATCAGTTTAACTTGACACGACACGATTAATAAACGAGTTGTGAACCCTCGACACGAACACAACACTATAATACGATTAATAAATAAGTTATTATCCAATCTGATACGTCAATACAAACTGACACATTAACCCGATTATTAAACGGGTTGACATGAATTTATTTAATAAAAATTAATTTTATTTAATAAAAATCACAAATAAAATATTAAAATTTATATATTCTTAATAAATGAGTCAACCCGTGACACAATTATACCAACACGTACACGACACAATTAATAAACCGGTTATGAACACTCGATATGAACACGAAACCATAACACGATTAATAAATGAGTTATTATTCAATCCGATACACCAATACAAACTGACACGTTAACCCAATTATTAAATGGGTTGACATAAATTTATTTAATAAAAATTAATTTCATTTAATAAAAATCATAAATAAAATATTAAAATTTATATATTCTTAATAAATGGGTCAACCCGTGACATAATTATACTAACACGAATACGTCACGATTATTAAACGAGTCACGTTTAGTGACAATATGCTATTATACTCAACGTGGTATATTTTTCTTTTATTTTTTATTTTTTAAATTTGTTTAATATTAAAGATAATATAGTCAATTTGGTTTGAAAGTACATAAACTTTTATTAAATATTTGGTTTCGTAAAAATTTTGATGTTGAGTTAAAATTAAGTTTTTAATTTTAATTTGATCTGATTATATAATTTATCACTATTTTAAAATATATAATTAAAAAAAGATTAATAGCAATTTAATTAAAATTCTTTAAATTTATTTACCAAATATTTTTTATAAATAGCTAATTAAAATAAGTTATCATATCACCCATGCCAATCAACTTTTGCTTATTTATTTTTAAAAATTTTGTTTTATATAAAAACATTATTTTAAAAATTTTATTCAAACAAACTTTTTACGAGTCGAGCCCGAACTTTACCTTTAACGAGCCGAGTCCGAACTCGAGCTTTAACGAAAAAAACTAAACTAAAATTATTTTAAAATAAAACTAAAATAATTACACTAAATAACGAAAACTAAAGTAACCAATTTAAAATACTTACTTGAGATATGTGAATAGAATAAAATTATAAAAAAAAAAAAAGAATTGAGAAGAAGAAAAAAATTATCACATAAAAAAAAAAACAAAAAAAAAAACTTAACATCAGAAATAGTGTTATGTGATAGCTAGAAGACAAAAGAATATAATATTATTACAACATAAAACAAAAATTATATAGAAAAATTAAAATTAAAATTAGCGAAAAATAATGCTACTTGTAAAAGAACATGCTTACTTGCGAGGTTAAGGTATTAAAGCAAAAATAGAAACGACGGAAAAGAATGAAGGGTCAGAAGAAATTAATTCTGCTTATATAATTATTATGAATATTATTATAATTTAAAATGGTTAAATAAGATATTAAAATTATATTTTAGATCTTAAAAAATATCACAATAATACTAAAAAAGAAATAAATATTGTTAATATAAATAAATACATATATTTTTATTAACTATTTTAGAGTCACGTGTCTCTCCTAAAATTCAACACTTGTCGAACATTCATTTATTCAGTGAAAAATAGGCGGGAAAAACAACGATTATTATATATATATATAGATATGGATTTCCAATAAAATTTATTTTCCTTTGTTTTTAAAGAAAAAAATTAATGAAATCGATTGAATCCAAAATTTTTCTTATAATTTTGAAATTTAAATATAAATTAATATTAAAATTGGTGTAATTAATGTGATGTTCCAGAAATAAGAGATAAAGAACTTAGGTTCCATGATATTCTAAAAATCTATTATTTTTATTGAAGTTTAAATAACAATATATTTTATTATTTATAGTTAAATTCAAAAATAAAAATGATTGAAATTGAAATAAATATAGCATTTAATGAGACAATTAAATATGAAGAATTTTAATTATTAAAATATATAAAAATAATAATTTATTATAATTATGAAATTTATCTTTTACTTAATAGGAATGTGTGAAAAAAAATAAATTTTTTAATGTTATTATATATTTTAAAATATTAATGAAATGATTTAAGATTTAAAAGTTTTGAATAGTCATATACCTCTTATATTTTAATATATACATAATAATAAAAAAACATAATATATATTTCAACAAAAAATAAATTTTTACATTAGTTATTTATTAAAAAGTTAAATATATTTAACAAAATATTTATTGAAAAATTATAATATAAATTTCTTTAATAAAATATATGTATATACATTCATACAACTATTATTAAAAAAATATTTTTGATGATATTTTTTTCCCTTGAAAAACACTAATTACATAATATTATATAGTAATTTATATTAATAAATAAAGAAAAATATAAATTATCATAAAAAATTGGCTCATTCATACTATCATAAACTATCATTGTCAAATATATATATAGTCAACTCATGCTCTTCAACATCAAATAAATACACAATAAACAAATAAAATATAAACAATAATCAGAAATATAATAACAAATAAATTAAAAAATAAGTAGGTCTGTTACTTTCAATATGGGCGGGTTGGCCGTATACGTGGCATTTCTCTAAAAAAAAAATATATATATATACAAATTAGGTTTAAATGTGAAAAACTCTAATAATCACGATAATATTAAAGAGAAAAAACTTTTAAGTTTCAATAAAAATTGAATATAAAATACTTATTGAATAAAAATAGTAACCGAAGTGATGTGTGAAAAGAATAAAATCGACCGAAATCAAAATAATGTAGAAAAAAAATAAAGAAATATAATATAAAAAGAAAATTTAAATAACAATACTTATCGAGAGATGTCTGAAAAGAATAAAAGCAGGTGAAAAAAATAAATTTAAAAAAATCATAAAATAAAATAAAAATACTTATTGGAATAATCAAAATACCGGTAAAACAGAAGTTTGAGGTAAAAGAAAAAAGAAATATAACACGAAAAGGGTTGGAAAAAGAATAAAATTAGAACATTATATTACTTTAAAATGGAAAATAAATATTTAAAATTTATTATATATTATATATTGAATAAAAATATAATAATTTATAAATTATATATTTTTATTAAATATTTTTATGTACGTGTCACTCTAAAAGTTTGTGATTTGTTATCCATTCATTAGTCTAGTAAAATATACACGGAAAAAACAACGATTATTATATATTAAAAATATTGTTATTTTTATTAAATAAATAATAAAAAAAAAACAATCTGAAATTTCAAATTTGTATTTCTTCTAAAATAAAATTTTCAGCCTTATGAAATCTTACAAAAATGTATCTCAATCCTATTTTTTAAAAAATAATAATTAAAAATAAAAAATTAGAAATATGTGCTTTCAACCCATAGATAAGTCCAACCGGGCAGATTCAAAATACACATATTCATAAGTGTCATTTTATGTACTACGAGGGTAATTTACGTAATTCACCATATCTAAAAATTGAGTCCCTTCGTTAACCTAAATTCCCCCGCATATTGTCTCCCCTCTCTCACTTTGCTCAAGCTATCAAGAAAGGAGGAAAAGAAAACCAAAAATATATACAAACACCACTGCAAGGGTTTTTCTCTGCAACCGTCACCGTTCATCATGGCTCACAGCTCCGCCTCTGACTCCCACCACCTCCTCTCCGTCCCTCCGCACCAGATCTCCAAAGGTATTCCGATTCTATTAACTCCCATTCCACTATTGTATTCTCAACTTTTACCACTTCTCGCTTCAAAACCCTAGTTCGCGCTTCGATTCGACCTTTCTCCTTATTTTAATGTCACTACTGTGAATAAAGAGTTTATTGAGACAGTGTGATTGTAGATTCTGAGCATTCTTACTGGCTAGGGTTTTTGCTTTGTTAAAATTATATATCCTTTTCGTTTTATTTTGTGCATATAATCGACTATTTGGTATGTAATTCATCAAGATTGTATCCGGGTAAGCCTAAAATGGTGTTTTAATTGTCGTCCTTTCATATATGTTGCATATGACCATTTCTACATTCAAGTCTAGAACGAATCAGTAGGCCTTAGATAGCATTTCAGTGGAATTTGATGTACTGATATTGTTTATCTCTCTTGATTTCCGCAATTTTTGCCAGCCCGGCATTTAGTCTATGCGGTGGAATAATTTATTTTTGTTACGAAATTGTGAATTTAACTATTGTCATCCCTGTTTGTGAAGTTAACATTGTATTACTTGTTTGAAAGCAAGAATTGAACTGAGATTTTGTTGACATTAATGGGTAAATAATAGAAATGCAGAAATAGTGTTACATACTAATAAAGTTAGCACTTTATTCTTTTACATACTAGTTAGTTTAAGTATGCACTGGATTGGTTGAGAGCTTTCCCAGTTCTTGAGTTACTATTGGTATAGACATTGTTTCTCAAGTTGCTGAGTCAGGAAAAGCACCAGACCTTAAATTGTTGTTAGGGTGAGAGTCAAATCTGCTAGTTATTTGTGGTTTTACTGTAAACAACATTGTGTTGGATTCACATCAACTTTAAAATGTTGTATTATCAGTGTATTTGCAGATGATCCAGCTCACACGAACATACACATTTAAAAATTCTACCAAAATCATCAACTATTCAGCTGTTTTTATAGATCAGAAAATGGTTTGGAACAGCTACATGCTCATCACATTGACATTTCAAATTAATGGTGCCAAAATTTTTTCTTTAGTTGTAATTCCTTGTAAAAAAGAAGTTAGCGATCCTGTGATTAGGTGGAAATCTTCATGCCATTTTGTTTGATCATATTACATATATAGTTTAGTTTTCTTTATCTCTAGGCAACACTTATATTTAGCAAGCTTCAGTTTCAGATTGCTTGGTTGTTATTATTATGGTTTAGTGTATTGTATCTGATTGAGTGCATTTTCTTTTTTAAATGAGTCTGCTCTCTGATATATCCAAATCTTTTGCATGAGCTGTTGTTTGAAGATTTCTAAATGGTGGCTTTGTTCAATGCAGATGTTCAAGAACCGGACAATCCCATTCCGCTTTCACCGCAATGGCTTCTGCCAAAGACAGGGGAAAGTAAACCTGGAACTGGAACTGGGGTATGCAATGCCTTAATCTTCGACCCTACAATCCATCTATTATTCTCAGCATGATTTTAAGGAAACTGAGTTTTGGTGAACTTGTAGAAGTGGTTTAGTTGTTTTATACACTGCATAATTATGAACAAATGCTCAGTCTAGTCTAATTTGAATGAAGTTTTAGATTTCTAGTTTTGTCTAACTAGTTGACGAATACTCTATTTAACTACTTCGGAACTGTTTTCTTTGAAATATTTCTTGATGACAGGAAGGCCATATCAGCCAGTTTCCTACGCCTGGGAATCACTCAGATGGCATGAAGATGTCTGGAATTGGAACTGTTGAAGAAGTGAATGAAACACAAAAGAAAAAAGATGTTTTTCGGCCATCTTTATTTGATATGGAGACCAGTCGCCGTGATCGCTGGCGTGATGAGGAAAGAGATATCCATCCTTCCATTCGCAAAGACCGGTGGAGGGACACAGAGAAAGAGCATGGTGACAATCGCCGGATGGATCGTTGGGCAGAAAACTCGTCTGTAAGGCACTATGGAGAAGGACGCCGTGCTCCCTCTGAACGATGGACCGAGTCAGGTAACAGGGACGCCAACTATGATCAGCGCCGCGAGAGCAAATGGAACTCACGCTGGGGGCCTGATGAGAAAGAAAAGGAAAGCTTGCGAGAGAAATGGTCTGACTCCAATAAAGATGGTGACTTGTCTCTCGATAAAGGTTTATCTCATGTTTCTGGCCATGGGAAGGATGACAAGGAAGGTGATAGTTACCGGCCTTGGAGACCTAACTCTTCCCTAAGCCGAGGAAGGGGTGAACCTCCACATCACCAAAACCTGACACCTAACAAACAGGTTCCATCATTTTCTCAGAACCGTGGTCGTGGAGAAATTACTTCTCCTGTGTTTTCTGCTGGTCGGGGAAAATTGCATTCTAGTATGAACGCTTTGAACAATAGTTCTACTCATTCTCAGGCTCCAGGGATCCTTTCATCCAAGGCTGAAAGTAGTCATGGAGAATACCGTCCTTTAAGATATAGTAGGATGAAGTTGCTTGATGTGTATAGGATGACTGATATGAGATCATGTCAGAAGTTCTTAGAAGGGTTTGTGCAGGTGCCTCCTCTTACGCAGGAAGACCCAATAGAACCTGTTGCCTTTAATGCACTTACTTCTGAAGAAATGGTAATTTGAATTTTTTTTTCTTTCTTTCTGGTGGATCTCCTTGTCTGTTTGGCAGTTGATTTGATTGATTCATTTTTTGAATAGGCTATTCTGAAGGGAATTGACAAAGGAGATATAATAAGCAGTGGAGCCCCACAGGTATCTAAAGATGGACCTATGGGTAGGATCTCTGTAGATCATTCTCAATCAAGACGTACCAAGCTTGGTAATCATTTCTATCTAACTTCCATTTCTCTCTGTTCATGCCATCTAAGGAGGTTAAATGTTAATTTGTAATTGAATTTGGATTGTCTGAACAGATAGTAGAGAAGATCTGCCTCTTGTTGTTGATGATTACAAGGATGATAGTCTGGAGAACTCAAGGGTTGGTTATGCAAATTTTTCTGAGAGTTCTTCCTATGATAAACAGACACATCACTACGGATCTAACTCAAGGATGGAAACCATACAGGATCAGAAGGGTTACTCTGATAACAAGTTTAGAGCTGAAGGTACAGTTATTTTATTTGCACCATAAACCATATTTGTTTTTGACCTTTTTAAGGTGGCTGGATTTTTTCGCAAAAAGTTATCATGTGCATGTTTAGATATAATAACTTTGCTCATTAAAATAAGGTTGATAATTTCCAAGTGTTGATTTTTCTGAAAAATTGAAAACATATACTTATTGAGCAGTTGTGGTGTATGTGGTATATGCCTTGTATTTTGAATTACAAGTTGCCTTGGGCCTGTTACTTCTACTGTGTAGCAGTAGATCATGAAATGAGATGAACTGCATTTCATTCAAAGCTGTACTTAAGTGCTTTTCTGTTAATTTATTTATGCAGCTAATAGAGAAGACAACCTTCCTTATAGGAAGCCTGAGATTGCTGACAGGGAATCCAGCATGCAGGAAAACAATTCTGCCCATCATGGCACTGTGTGGAGACCCTCATCTGTGGGAGATAGGATGCATTCAGGCTCTCTTGGTCGGAGGGACATTCCAAATGATGTTAGATCGATGCAGAAAGATTCTATTAATCAATGGGAAGGTGACTTGGCTAAATCATTGTACCCAAAGGATGATGCCAAATGGCAGACTAATGATGATCCTGCTTTTAAGAGACAGTTGTCAGCTGTTATGGACAAAGAACAGGAAGCTAGGAACATCTCTCAACCTTTGCCAGAAGACATGGTCCTTTACTACAGAGATCCTCAGGGTGAAATTCAGGGCCCATTCAGTGGCAGTGATATTATTGGATGGTTTGAGGCTGGGTATTTTGGTATTGATCTACTTGTTCGAAGTGCTAGTGCACCAAAAGACTCACCATTTTCTTTACTTGGAGATGTTATGCCTCATTTGCGAGCTAAAGCACGACCGCCACCTGGCTTTAATGCCCCGAAACCGAATGAAGTTGCAGATGCGTCAAGTAGGCCCATCTTTAATGGTTTTGATTTAACGCGAAATGATGCAAGGCTTAAAGAAGGTTCAACAACAGAAGCTGAGAATAGGTTCCTGGAGTCACTGATGTCTGGTAACGTAAGCAGTTTTCCACAGGGTAGGTACTTCTCTCTGACAAATTTATGGTTATTTGACTCAATGTAGAATTATATGTCTGCTAAAAATGAGGGGGTGTGGAATAATCCCTTTAATTACCCTTATCTGGCATGTAAAGTTCACATTTATGATTGTTTTCTAGGTTTCCAAGGGTACATTGGAAATAATCCCAGTGGCATTACCCCATCAGGTTTGGATAGTCTGAGTGACCCATACCTCGCTAAGAGAATGGCACTGGAAAGGCAGTGGTCTATGTCTAATCCACATCCTTATTGGCAAGCAAGAGATGCTGCTGGACCTGTGGCTTCAATGCCTGATGTGGTCTCAGACCCAACAGCACATGCAAAACTTCTGAACGCAGTAAATGAAAATGTTCGCCAGGCTCCTCCTCAAAGTACAGAACTTATGTCCATCCTTCAAGGCTTATCAGACAGGTCCACCTCTGGCATCAATAATAGTGTAGGTCGGTCCAATTTTTCTGTCCAAGGTGGGTTGGATCCACTTCAGAACAAGATCGATTTGCTTCATTCTCAGGGTTTTCCTCCTCAATCTCCCTTTGGGATCCAAGCACCGAGACTGCCAACTCAGAATCCTCCCTCATTGGCAAATTTACTTGGTCAAAGTGTAGAAAACCCTGCTGGCTTATCTATACCTGATAAGGTACTTTCTTCTGGTTTACCTCAAGATCCACAGCTATTAAATTTGTTGCAGCAGCAGTACCTTCTACAGGCACAAGCTCAGGCAGCTGTTCCATCGCAGCAGTTATTGTTGTTGGATAAAATCTTATTGCTTAAGCAGCAGCAGAAACAGGAAGAACAGCAGCAATTATTAAGGCAACAGCAGCTCCTTTCGCAGGTTTTAGCAGAGCAACATTCTCATCAGCTGTTAGGTGAGAAGCCTTATGGCCAATTACAGACGACGGTGCCGATAGGAAGTGCATCCGTTGATCCTTCTCGGCTGCAGCAGGTACAAGAATCTTTTCAGAGTGGTTTGCAGATACCAGTTCCCAAGACCCAGGATGAGCTTAGTGCGGACCTCCAAAGAATTGCTCACGCTGTAAGTCAGAGCAGTGGGTTACATTTGCCACACCAGGTTTTTGATCATCAGAAAAGTTGGAGTGCTAGCCTTCCTGAACAAATTGATGATATCCACCAAGACTCCTCTGCGGCACCAACAGTCGATGAAAGATTTCCTTCACCAGAGACTTTGGACAAATATGCACAAGATTCTTTGTTGCAGAAGCCCACTGTTCTTGACAGCCATGCTCAGACTTTTAAGAAGATGTCAGAAGATATTCAGAATACTGGTGTAGCTGGTCAGGTGGCTAAATTGGAAGATTTTGCGAACTCTGTCCCATCAGTGAAGTATCATGAGATGCCTGTCACTGGACCTTCAACTGGAATTCCAGATGTTGAACAAGCCAATTATGTGATAGCTCAGCCCAATGCTGCTCTTGATGATACACAGGCAGAGAGCAAAGGTAGCAAAGACGAGCGGTCCTTGGCCACTGAAACAAAAAGTGTTGAGGCCCGTGAGGGGAAAAAAGCTCCTGAGAAGAAGTCAAGAAAACAAAAGTCTTCCAAGTCACAGTCATCTGACCAAATGAAAGGAGCATCGAAAACTTCAGCTTTACAGCAACCTAAGCTATCTGAGATTGATGAAACTACTGTCAGCAGCACAAAGTTTGATAACAGCAATTTTGATGGAGAAACTCACTATGGAATATCTCCAGAAGGAAGTGCTGCAAAATCTATGTTGTCTGCTGAGAAAAATATGGATTTGCAATATGAGAAGTTAGGCGACGCTGAAAATGCTGACTTCAAAGGTGAATCTTTGCCTGTTGGGTATGGTTCTATTCAGAGCACCCAATTACATTCAGGGCAACGAGCTTGGAAACCTGCTCCTGGTTTCAAGGCTAAGTCATTATTGGAAATTCAACTGGAAGAGCAGAGAAGGGCTCAGACTGATAGGACAGTGCCTGAAGTCACCACTTCTTTCCAATCCATGAATTTATCATCTCCATGGGTAGGGGCTGTGGCCAGTTCAGACCCAAAAGTATATAAGGAATCAGTTAAAGATGCAAATGCTACTGAGTTAAACGTGGAGAGGCCAGAAATTTCCTCAAACGCAAAGAGCAAGAAGAGCCAGCTACATGATCTTTTGGCAGAAGAAGTTTTGGCAAAATCTGCTGAGAGAGATGTCGGGGCTCCTGAAAATGTATCTAATGTGCCTTTGTTACAGGAACCAGTAATACAGACAGAACCAGTAGATGATGGTAACTTTATTGAGGCTAAAGATACCAAGAAGAGTCGCAAAAAGTCTGCAAAAAATAAGGCTGCTGGGACCAAGGTCTCTGTAACTCCGGATGTTGTTGTTGCTGCAAGTTCAATTGAAAAAGGTAAAAGCTCTCGTCAGGTACAGCCAGAGAAGGAAGTATTGCCTGCTGTACCATCAGGCCCTTCTCTAGGAGATTTTGTTCTTTGGAAGGGAGAGTCAGCAGCTCCTTCCCCAGCCCCTGCTTGGTCGACCGATTCTAAGAAGCTTCTTAAACCTACATCATTAAGGGACATCCAAAAGGAGCAGGAGAAGAAAATGTCTTCATTGCAATCCCAGAATCAAACATCGACTCCCCAGAAGTCCCATTCAGCCCAAAAATCTCAACAAGCTCAGGCTGCTGATGGTGGTAACCTGTTATGGTCACTTTCAGCATCTCCTTCTAAGGCTGCTTCTCCTATTCAGATTAATTCTCAGGCTACTTCTCATTCCAAATATAAAGGAGATGATGACTTGTTCTGGGGCCCGATTGAGCAGTCAAAGAAGGAAACTAAGTATGTGTTACTCCTCTCTATAGTAACTTTATTTGTTATTTATTTATTTATTATTTTATTTTTTGCCTTTATTCTTATTTTTTTTTCTCATTATTTGGAAAGTAGTAGCTACCACAATCAAGTTTTGGTTTTGTGTTTCTTGCTTATAATTTGAATTTCTAGTTTGCCTTCATTCATTAGTTCTTATTTGCTCAGAAGATATAATTTAGAAGTCGTGTCTGTTACTATTATCAAATTTAGGACTATTATCAAATTTAGGTTACACCGAGTAATGTAACCCTTTCATTTATTTTGGTTTTCTTGTTTGATAGTTTATATTTCTCTTTCACTTCGTAATAGGTTTTGAGATCAAACAATCACATTGATTATTGTGGTTTTGCCTAGTAGTTAGAAGGTACATGTGTACTCATCAATTCTCTGCTTTGATTCTTTTTGTTTGACTGGGTCACATCAGATTAAAGAGAAAACAGGAGCGGTCACATCAGATTTCATTTCCAATTTTCCCCTTGTTATTCTAAGAATGCCAAAATATTACTTGTCAACAGTTAGTTGCTTTTGGGAATAATTGCTAGTTCCATATAATGATTTTCTCTAGTTTCTAGTTCAGATTTTGGAATCCTTCATGTAGTTATGGAATCAGGAACTCTAGATACACTTTGATCCGAGTATCAAGATATTGATGGCCATAGGCTTTTATGTTCCCTAGGATTTTGGATTTAAAGAGAGAACAGGAGCATGATGTAATTTTTCTTTTGATGTTAACAGGACAGAGTTTCCCTCTCTTTCAAGCCAGGGTAGTTGGGGGGCCAAAAACACTCCTGTGAAAGCAGCTACCCCAAGTGGGTCGCTAAACCGGCAAAAATCTGTGGGTGGTAGAGCTGCTGATCGGATACTTTCATCTTCTCCTGCCCAGTCTGTAGTTAAAGGGAGAAAAGATGCCCTGAACAAGCATTCAGGTAACTATCTTTTTGAATTTGTTTCAAATTTGGCAGCTAAGTTGTCTTCATGGATATTTAAACATTTTCTGTTTGTATGATTCATTGCAGAGGCCATGGATTTCAAAGAATGGTGCCAGAGTGAATGTGTTAGGCTTCTTGGGACAAAAGGTAAAATGCTTTGTAGTTTGCTTTTAAATCTGTTGATACTTGCTGCTTATCAAGTTGTCTTGGCTGCTAAAACTACAATTTAAACTCTGTTTTATTGTTCCTGTAGAGAGTTTGCTCTTTGAAAACTAAATCAACTGTTAGTATAAAGATAAATTTATTATAAGTTTGTTAGACAAATTAAATATGGTCTTACCATAAGTTGAGAGCAACAAAATTTATTTAATAGAAATCTTTCATTATAACATTGTTCTTCCACATTGCATGAAATCTGGGAATTCATATACTTTGAAAAATTCTCTTCATAGATTATTTTATACTAATAAATCTTCCTGTTATCCTTGCTAGATACAAGTTTCTTGGAGTATTGTTTGAAGCAATCCAGATCAGAGGCTGAGATGCTTTTGACTCAGAACCTTGGGTCATACGACCCAGATCATGAGTTCATTGACAAGTTTCTTAATTACAAAGACTTTTTGCCAGCAGATGTACTTGAAATTGCTTTCCAGAGTCGGAATGATCATAAGGTCACTGGTTTCAGTGCTGGAGATATGACTTCCGACAATGCAGGCATCGATAGAGACGCTGCAGCTGGAACTGATGGGTCTGCAAAGGGAGGCAAGAAAAAGGGGAAGAAAGGCAAGAAGGTTAGCCCGTCGGTTTTGGGTTTTAATGTCGTCAGTAACCGTATTATGATGGGTGAGATTCAATCCGTCGAAGATTAGGAGGAGGAGATTTAGAGAAGCAGTGTAAATACATTTGCTCACATGTCTGTACATGTCTTCTTTAGTTAATTTTTGGATTTCATTTCTTTTATAGAGAGACATAACCAGCAGCAGCAGCAGGCACTAATTTATTCTGCTCAAGCGATTTTGTTAAGTTATATACTCGCTGTACGGTTTTTTTGTTCAACTAACTTTTTACAAAACTTATAGGTGGGAGCACCCTTGCGAGTTTTATTTAAACTATGTGTTTTGCATCTGATCTTTGTTCTTTTGCTGTGTCTACTTATGTATTTTTGTAGTTGAATGCTGCTCATCACAATTGTGTTAATATATTGTCAATTTATGCTCTGGAAATTCAATGTTGGTAAGATAAGACAATTGTACAAGGATGCTCATCACCACAATAAAGTAATTCTAGTTAACAAATGTATCTATTCACATAGTGAATTGAGATTGGAGTCAGGGCAATCTGGCACTACTCAATAATATTATTAATCAAATAACTACTAGTTTACAAGAGGTCTCCAGTCGGGTCTTTTGTCAAGTCAGCTGGAGGCAAAAACATTTCATAAGACAAGCCACTAATGTTGAAATCAATCTCTTCAATTTTCCATGTTTCTTCAATCTTTCTCTTATGGTTATGTGATCCTCCATATCTATAAAGTGTCGTAACAGTTTTACCTGTATGTGCTATATTGATGCAATCAACGTATCTATAATCATCAAGCAGAGATGACATACTTGTTTCCCAGAAAACACTATCATGTCCATTTCTTGTAGATTTCATTCTCACTAACTTTGTATCCTCTATCTTCATTAGCAGACCTGTTCTTTGGCTGAAATATCCCCACATTGTATGGTGAACAATTTCAGTGTTTGGTGAGCTTTGTGCTTGGAGGATTGGTGCAGCTGCCTCTACTTTTAATACAAAACAATCATCTTCATTTATAATCTTTTCTCCTATGCATACTGCATCTGAGAATAGATTGGCTGTGTATCTAGGATCCAAACCCTGTAAAAACAGATCAAAAATATCATTTCAATTATTGGCATGACTTGCCAATATCATTATCATAGTAATCATCTTCATCAGATGATGACTTGCCTGAAAGAAGCGACGCAGGGGTCTAGCAGGGCCTTTATTGGCATGACAAGGTTGAGAAGAAGATTGATTCCAAGCAATTTTACCATCACTTCCTGCACAGATTTTGAAACCAGATACAACCAATTCTAAGCACCATAAATCAGGGTTTTTCTGCCACAGAACAAACCCACCCATCTCAGAATTTCCTGCAGCATTGGCACTATCTTCACTTAATTGTACATGAGATCCGGTCATCTTCACCTGCCCCACCACGCATATACTATTCATTGCATTGAACGCTGGCTGTCCTCCTGTTGCCGCCATGTACTGCTGCACTATGTATTTCGCCGTGGAAGCTCCCTGTCAAAAAGTATCAAACATATAGACATTTATACCAAGAAGATTTAACAAACCTAAATCATATCAAATTAACAACTTACAATATTACAATTTCTGATGGAGCCAAGAGGGTTATCAATCAATAGTACCGGAAAAGGAATGAGAGGAGAGCCAACAAGCTTAAGCAAAGACAAGAATTCAATATTGGATTTAGCTTGAAGGAGAGGTGAAATCTTATCAGTTGTTTGTAACTGAGATTTCACAATCGATCTCATATTAGCCCACCTTGTGCATCCACAGCCATTTTTTGGGAACATCTCGTCAGGTAGAGGTACCTCCAGAACGGTATCGAGAGCATCTTCTCTGTCATAATTCGGACATAGCGTCTTCATGGAGAGAGTAAAGAGGCCGATCCTGATAACACAAAACCTTCCTCTTCCTCTCAGAGAACAAATCAATGTCGTCGAACAAAAAAAAATGTCAAAACAGATTGTTTTTGTGAAAAATGTTTGATGGGTGTCACGTTCGTATATTCTCCTGCCGGGTTTCTCGCCTTGTGATGCGTTTAAAATAGCTCTTTTCATATAGTTTATCAAATCTGTTTTTATTCTCATTTGTGGTTGGGAGTTGTTTTAGACATGTTTGTAATTTCTAATTTATAATATAAGTAAAAATGGAGTCCATCTCATTCAAACTAACATAACATCAAGTTTAGTTGCACAAACAAGCAAATGGGTCATCAAATATTATTAACACTTATCTTGGAACATTATTGAACGTGTAATAGACTCATATAATGGAAAAGATACATATACGATCATATTATCAATCAACCAGAATCCTAATTAAGGTTGTGCCAGTGATTGATCCAGTTTGTATAAACCCCACTCTATATTCCATCTACTGTAGAAGTTCTTCTTCAAGGATTTTTTAATGAGCTATATATGATCATTTGTAGCTTCCTTGCTTCGCTTTGCTAGCTTTCCATTACTTGTTTGTATAATTGTCTGCAAAAACACCATTTTTTTATCACTAATTGATCTAAAATCAAAGCAAAGAGATTCGCAATTAAGAGAGAGGCCCACTATAAATCATTGGATCAAATCAGATATAAGTAACATGACAGGCTCAATTAATGCACTGTGGCCAAGTAGTTGCTAATAACTAATGCGATATTATCCAGACATTGAATTTCATAATCCATTAGATTTGTGTTATCACTAGACATGGAAACTTAATCATTATCAAGTAAAATCATAGGTGATGATAAAATTGATGAGACTGACCGAAGATTGAAGAAGAGGAATAGGCTCAACATTGAAGGATCGAATAGACAATTTAGCAATCTCGGTAAAAGCGGCGTTTCGAACAGAGAGAACATCGCTCGTTAGAGATTCGTATGCAGCTTCAAACGCTTCAATCCAAAATCGCGGCAATCGTACACTGGAGCTGTGTCTATGCGTGTAAACGTCCCACGTTCTTCTCACGACTTTCTCTCTCTCTTCGACTTCCTGTTGTTCACATAAAAACAAATTCAAAAAAGCGAACAAACACAACAACAACAACAAGAATCGAGCGGAAACACAAAAGCG
This sequence comes from Cardiospermum halicacabum, assembly GCA_031304145.1. NCBI lineage: Eukaryota > Viridiplantae > Streptophyta > Magnoliopsida > Sapindales > Sapindaceae > Cardiospermum > Cardiospermum halicacabum. The sequence goes on from CM062394.1 coordinate 2,493,700, forward strand.
GATACACTGTACGTACGAGTATGTCGAGATCTTCGTGGACACGAGCATCGGAGAAGCGTGAAGGATCGGAGGAGGAAGACCATTTGAGAGAAACGGAACCGGTGAACATAGACCAGAGAGCGAGGAGGAGAACGGCGGTAAGTAACCAGAATTTGTAGCCAGTTTTGCTGAGAAGAGATGGAGGAGGTGAATTGGTTTCTCTCTTTGGAGATGGTGAAGAGCTGTTCCTCATTTGTTTTTTTGTTAAAGGAGTAGTAGAGTGTAGTACAACTGCTACTTGCCACCACTAGTTCTTAGCTTGAGAGAGAATTATGGGAGGTGGTGGTGGTGGGTAATAGAGTGAGTGAAGTGACGCTTTCGTTTTCAAAGACGTAAAAGTTTGACATCAGCAACTGTGCCACGTGTTATACGAACCATAGGGGTCCACCTAATTCAATACTGTAAACAAAACAACCCAGTTTTCTTCACTTTTATCTTACAATCGTCGCATGTAAAAATGGATTTTATTGTTGATAGTAGTAGGTTGTATTTAATAAAAATTCGATGGTGCTGTTTTGTTGGTTGGTTTTTGGCCGTGCAAAATTGTGGTCCAAGTATAGCTGTTTTGTTTAAGATTCTGAAAATGCAGGATAATATTTGTACAGGGGAAGAAGCACTTTGTTAGAGTCCATTACATACCCATCCTTTATCACCATCCATACAATTCACTATTTGAAATTGGTCGAATTTTCAAGATAAATACTAATTTTTCGTTTATTTTTTACAGCTTCAAATCATCCTATAAATGAAAACCTTACACAAATTTCTGTTGCAAAAGCCTTTTAAGTTTCTTGTCCTGTCTATTGCGTGAAAATTTAATCCAAAGAGTATAAGTCCATTAAAAGTCTTGGAATTATTTTATTCCGTCCAAGAATTGATAAATGCAATTGGTAAAGCTCCGACCTAACTTTTGTCAATATTCATAGAGTTGACTTGTCGCGTAAGGTATTGAAACACCAAACATTTGTATTGTATACCTTTATCGGTTTGCACTCTCGAAGAACTTCGCACAAAAAAAGCTAATAAAACTAAAATCCTAAATAAATAAATAAATAAAAATAAGAACACATGCTCTTGTTTAATGCTCAGAAGGTGCATATAACATTTCATTGACTAGTCTCATAAGTCCAGACATATGATTTAAGCAACTTCATCATAGCAAAGAAGCAAAACATTCAAAATAAGAACATAAAAATAATGATATGCTTTAATCTCAGAGAAATTCCAAAAAGAGGAAAATTGCAGACATTCAACACGGCATCAGTGTCAGACCGCCCGTCTGCTTGCTTCTCATCACAGAAACAGATGACCAACAAATTTGCAGACAAACAAAAACAAAGAACAAAATTGAAGGCATCAGTGATTTGAGAGATTTGTTGTCTTCAATAATAACTTCAGTGTGTAGTATAAGTGATTAATTTTGTCTCATCATTTGCCTTCCACAGAACTCATTAACAAACAAACAAACATACACAAACATATAATTCAAAGAAAATAGATTGGCATCAGATAATAAGCGGAGTTTTATGTCCACACGGTGAATCAGTGTAGCATATCACAATTCTCATCACATGCCAGCCAATCAAACAAGCAACAAAAGAGAATATTGAAGAGGCAGAAGAAGAAGGGGATTATTATATCGGAAGGTCCATTTGACTCCAAGGCAAACAAGAAATATGCAATGGGCTGGTAAGCCATCCTATGACTCTCCGCATCAGTTATATCTCCTACAGCATTGAAGTCTGCTATGATAGGAGAGGGTAAAACAGATGCAACATCGCTCAATTTTTACTAACAAAATCCAGATCGACGACTGCACTTACCTACGTATGCAACCTACATGAACAGAGGCAGCAAAATTAGAAAATTGAATCTATTGAATGAGAAACGCAGAGATAAAACCCTAGACATCACCGATTCAAGAATGAGGGAGAGATCGAACAAACATTTTATAGTGGATTGTTGATATTAGGGTTTTGTGACAATTTATTGTTATGGGCTATTAGGTCCGATGTATTGGGCCGATGTGAGATTTTCTTTTACAAGCCCAATATGAGCCCAAGACTACAATATATACTTGTTCCCTCTATCACCATCAGCAGTCGTTGTAGTATAGTGGTAAGTATTTCCGCCTGTCACGCGGACGACCCGGGTTCGATCCCCGGCAACGGCGCTAATTTTTTTCATTTTTGACTAAAATGCCCTTGGTTAGGCGCAAAGCATCAAAACGGCTGTGCACAGACAGGTGCTTGACAGAAAACGAAAGATAATATTTTAGCAGGCTGGAGGTTTGCGTGGAATTTGTCTACGTCAAGTCTGGCGACAACTGGTTTAACTTTTATATTTAGCTGATGAGACTGAGAATATACCACATCAGAATTGTCCTTTTCGGCTATTGACTGCGTAAAATATCAAGATTTCGCTTTTGTGCATAAAGTTAAAACTTGTGGTTGATATGGTATCTGGTAGACAATGAGCCACGAAATTGGTGATGGTTTCATTTTCACGAGCATATAGTACCAGTCATTTTTATTCATAATGAGGCTATCGCAACATTAACCACCATCACAACAGTGTCACTTCTTCCAATAATGTCAAAAAGATAATTAGAGTCATGTGTAGTATATTGCAAGTTTTTACTTGGTTTTTTTATAAACTGAATTGACTTGTTACCTCAGTAATATGAACATTTTCGACGACAACAGCCACTAGAGAATTTTCTGTTACTTTCAGGTAATATAAAATCCATTGGATTTGGTCGTCAGTTCAACAGCGCGTGCAAAGTCTTTACTATATTCTTCTTCCAGGCCGGCATTTACCGCTCTGAGTTCCTATTATAAATATATATATTGTTGAATCTGTTGGATCAGTATCAAATCTGTTAGATCAGTATCACAGCAACATCTCCATCAACAATGGCGAAGCGCTTGAAGCTTAAACTTTCACGAGTCATTCCTTCTACTTTCCACTTGTGTAGACCCAAACGCAGTTCTGCTTTACCTGAACCTGCTTTTTACCTGCTATCTCCTGTAAATCCTAAAAGATTCGATATTGGTTTTCCGAATCTGCCTTCACCGCCACCATCAACACCGGAGCACCGTTTCAGGAAATTGTCGTCCAAGGCGGTATCAGTCGGATGTGGTGGATGTCGTTCGATGAAATGTTTCACTGAAAGTGACGATATACAAATGTCTCCTGGACATTCGTGGAAGAACAGAGATTCAGCTCGATGGAGTAGGGTCTATGGAGGCCGTGAAGCCGGAAGTGACCGAAAAGTAAACTGTAATGCATCGTTCCACGATGGGAATAAGATCGGGAGGAGAAGAGTGAGTGTTTCGTCTCGTGATAGTGGTTGTTTTAGTAGTGAAGAAGAGGATGAAGATGACGACGATGATGAGACAGAGACTTTGATTTCCGGTTCGAGAAGCTTCTCCGATGAGTACTCTGAAATGGAGAGATCGAGTGATTGTTTCTTCAACGAGAAGAAACCTAAGAAGATTAAAAAAGTGAATACCAATTTAAAGAAAATCCGGAGACTGAGACGCTACGGTTCTATTAAGTCGACAGAGGAAGAGTCTCCTATTAGAACATCGGTTTTAAGTCGGAAAACAGTGCCGTCGGCAGTGGAGGGAAAGGTGAGAGAGAGCATTGCGGTGGTTAAGAAATCGGCGGATCCTTATGATGATTTCAAGCAGTCAATGTGGGAGATGATATTGGAGAAGCAGATGTTTGAAGCTAAGGATTTGGAGCAACTTTTGCAGTGTTTTCTGTCTTTGAACTCAACACAGTACCATTCCACTATCGTCAAAGCTTTTTCGGATGTATGGGAGGTCTTGTGTGATTTTCCTGTAAAGGGTAGCAACTTAAAAGCTTGATGATTATATGTATAGGTGTTTATATTGTAGTCTTATATGTTGATTTATTTGTTATTAGGATTTGATGGATTGAAATTATGAAAATAAATTTGGTGAAGAAACGGAATCCAACTTCTACTAGGCATGCATGATGGTTTGTACTTCTATGTTGTGTAAAAGAGGATCAATGATATGGGTATAAATATGTTCACGTACAAATACACACGATACAAGCTCTCCAGGAGGAAGGAATTGGGATACAATAACATTACCATTATTTTGAGGCATTTCTGAACCTCAATGTGGGAGAATCAAACTGAAAAACCAATGGGAAAAATAAGCTAAAAATGAATGTACAAGATAGGATAACCTGCTATATGTGACTAGGCTCCTCCTGCTCAGAATGCATAACGTCATCAGTGAAAAACTTGACATGGCAAAGCTTCCCACCAGCCTCATCAGCAAACGTTATCTTCTTTTTATCTTTCTGGAGAACATTATCCGGAGATATGGATCTTTTCTCAGTTAGATTCTGTGACCAAACATAAGAAAATCAGAAAAGAAAAATAGACTAATGAAATGCGGCATTCAAGAGTGAAGAGAAAAACAAACCATGATTTTACAGAAGCGGTTGCAATCCCTTGCCATTATGGATAGCCATTTCTTTGCTGTTTCTTCAGCTTTAGTTGCATTTTTTATGGCCATTGTTACCTGAAATAGTTATGGGCCTATGTTAAATGTATGCACTCCTAAAAATGTATTATGAATGTGATACCTACAAGATATTTTAGTGCTAGACTAATGCAATGGAACTGGGAAAGCGACTATACTAATCAAATTAGATATACTGTAGTTACTTAAAGCCTCCATACAAGAAGCATTGAAACCCTGCACATTAAAGTTCTCTAGAAGTTTTAAGGTACACTAATGCTTGAAAAATCAAATGCTAGAAAAAATTAGCTGAGGAAGCCTTTAGTAAGACAGAACAAGCATGGCCATCAATTTGAGTGTGTGGCAAAGAATTGAAAGAATATCAAAAGAATCTTGAGTGGAATGGATGAAAATTGGTTAATCTTCTCAAAACCTACGAACCTACTTAATATAGAAAAACAAATAATGCATACCGAAAATGTAAAGAAAAGTAATGTGCCAATAATTATATACCAGTATACCTTATCCATGTTAGGTTTTGATGGCATAGCTGGAAAAACTTGAGAGTGAAGCAATTCATTCACAACGTCTACCATGGAGGTCAACTCTCCAGTCAATTTCGTAGCTAGAGATTCAATATCTTGCATCTGTCGCTGTGAGAATGCAATGGCACTCTCTGACAAATTGCCACTAGAGGTACACCTAGTGCTCAAACTGGACACTGGACTAGAATGATTAACCTTCATAATACCCCTGGAAGGATACCCCTTCTTATCATTTCTAGATCTGAAAGGGGTTTGCCTCATGTTGTTGCCTTCAGCTCTCCTTATCTTGTAGCAGCCCTCAGCTTTACCAACTGCATTATGGGACTGCTTTCTGAACATCAATTTCCCTCTACAGTCTGTGTCAGGCATCAACCAATGAAAATGAGTAAATATTCCGTAAGAATACAAGTAAAACGGTTTGTCAATCACGTGCATGTAAATAGAGATGGGAGATTTTCAGCCGAGTAGATTTATGGATTGGAAAAAATCTAAAGACACAACTAAGATTATTTGATGCAGATTGTGACAGCATAAAATTTAGAAAATGTTTCAACAATAAATAAATAAATAAAAATCTCAAAATCCACAGGGTATGTATAATCAGTCCCGTACCATAGGAAAGGAATGGATAGATCTATTCAATGTTATTTCAAAACTTTGTAATGATCATTAGAGGCAACGACCACTGGCATGATGGATAGATCTATTCAATGTTATTTCAAAACTTTGTAATGATCATTAGAGGCAACGACCACTGGCATGATGGTTCAAAACAAATTCAAAATCTGATTTCAGTAGAGCAATGAAGAACTTGAAGTTACAAGTACTTCATTTATCCACTTATTACTAAGTTAGCACAAATATGATCTATAATTCTTTAAAAATTATGATTTCCTGCTGCACTAGCATGATCATTCTCATTCAAACCTCCTCAGGTACGATACATTTAAGATTAAGTCTGAAAACAATTTCAAATGCATACCAGAATTTTCTTCGCCACATAACTCTGACTCATTGGCTTGCATAGCCTTTTGAAGCCTTTCTTGGGAGGTTGGAGAAATTACCTGAAGGAAAGGTGGTGGATGAAAAATGATTTTAAAGAAAATAGATCAAACTAAGTAATTGTAAGTAGAACATATGATGCAAACCTTTCTGGTTGAGAAGAGTCTTTCGGGATGAGAAACTAGTTCTGAATTTTGATCTTCATAACCAGGTGCTATAGACTTCCCAGTTACATCTAGGCAATTGCTTGGTATGGAGTATTCTGTCACTGCATTAGCTTGAGTAGATAAAAGGATGTGCTTATCCTCATCTGCAAAAACTGAGGGTTTATCAGGAGAAGTGAGTAAGTCACAGTCACTCATGGGGCTTCCATTAGTTGCCTCTTGATAAGATGTGAAATGATCCGCAGTGTTTTGTTGTAACCGAACTTCACCATTTACATCAATAATTTCCATGCTTTGAAGCCTATTTTCACTCTGAGAGTTGCTGGCACGACTAACATTACATGCTTCAGGATAAGAAGGTAAATCTTCTGTATTTGTACCGTCTTCTAATAGATAAGGACCATCTACATCAATAATCTCTGTGCACTGAAGTGTACTATCAAAGTCTGTCATAAGCCCTTGAACCTGGGGATCGCTGCAGGCAATGTCATGCATATACGAATTGAAATCTTTGACCACTGATAGTGGCTGTGGACGAATGATGTCATAATTTGAGTTGAAGAAATATCTTTGATTCACAAACTCTGTAGCTGGACAATCTGAAGGGTGGTAGCTAATAATTTCTGGACATTCTACGTTAACAATCTCCCAACCAGACACCTCTTCATTAGTAAGATGCTCAAGAGCAGCATAATTTGTGCATTCATGACATGCTTCGTTGACAACACAGCATTGCTCTTCAGTAGAAGAGAATGACACAGCAGTCTCCATGTGACCCTCACTAGCTGTCACAATGACCTCAGCAGATGACACTCCACAAGAATCAACTGGCTCATCAATACCAATAGATGAATCAGCAGCATCCTGTGTGATGACTTGGGGATTGAGCTCATTAACTTCATCATCAGTTGGCGAAACACCAAAAGGTTGGAAGACATTTTGATCCTCCAGAAAAGGCTCTGATTTGACCATTGCTAGAACAATTTGAGATGGTGTTGCCATATCATTTCTTTTGCACTTCTTCTTGTGCTTCTTATTTTTTGATAACTTCAGTTTCCAAGTTCTCAATGTTTGTCCAAGATCATCTTCATCTTCCAACAGTTCTGATTTAATCTGATATTGCTTCAAGGATGTGTGATTTTCGAAAAATTCTGGACTTGAATCAACACGCTTTGAAAACTTCCTTTTCCTAGTTTTGCAGCTCTCCAAAATTTGCTTCAATGTTATGTTACAAAAGTTGATATCATCCAAGTCACAACTTTCCCCATCACTTGTGCTGCAACTGGAATTTGCAGATACACTCTCGCTAGTTCTTCTGTCAGCTAAGGGTGGCGACTGAGATTCAAGCTTAACCTTATCGAACAAGGATCCATCTTTCAACTCTCGAATATGAACTGCATTGACATTTTCAGCATCTTCAGCTTCATATATTTCTTCAATTTTTTTAAATCTCAGCACTGGCTTCCCCCGTGTAACGTTCAGACTTTTAGTGGTGGAACCTCCTTTAGTGACATGGATGAAGTGAAAATGACTAAAACTCCTTAACTCCATCCGATCAAAATGCACCTTCCCCTTTTGCTATTGCATGCAAAATCTGAAGATCTTTTTCTGAAATTTAGAGAAACCTCTAAGAAAATAATGAATGCAAGAAAAAAAGCATGCAGCTGTGCATACATGTAAATATCATCAACATAACTGTAACAACAAAAAGCTAACATGAATCTCTACTAATTGTATTACTTGCTAAGGAAAAATCTAATTACATGACTACAATGTCAGTTACAATCAAAAACAAAAACAAAAAACAAAACAATAGCTAAGGAATAATCTAATTATGTGACAATAGCTAATGTACTGTGAATTTAGATTTCAATACAAATATGGAGAAAAAAAAAAAAAAAAAAAAAAAACCCTAATATAATTGTCACATTCAACTGTATTTTCTTAATGTTCTTTTTTTCTTCTTAAGTAATTAGAACTCATTCTTAAATTAATAAGAACAATTAATTCTTGATTGATAAGTACGGATCTCATCATAACAAGCAAATCGCAGCAAAAATCCACGCATCCGAACATATGAATTCAGCTGAGAACAAACAGAATAAAAGAAAAACCCTAAATTTGACTCTAAATTTATAGATCTAACCAGACCTTCAAACTTTCAACAATCCAGTGAAATTACAAAAAGCACGAATTAAAATCAAATCTGAAATCAGCTAACCTGTGATTTCTGGGATGTGTAGAAAATGCGACTTCTGCTCGTGAAATGGGATAGTGATTTGTGCGTGGATGAGGTGAGGATGAGAGGGTAATTAGGGTTAGCTAGCTTGAAATAAAGAAGTGGGAAGTGGAGATGGCGCCAAATAGACTTGGCGGGAACTCTGGTCTTGTCTGAATAAACTTTTGAGATATTGTTGCATGTGACGCGTGCACATGTTGTTTTAAATCCGCTTCGTTGAAGTTCTGAACTTGGTTAATCTGCCCGTTGGATTAATCTGCGCGATATGGTAGCAGGGTTCCAATGGTGGAGAATGATGTATACTATTATATCTTCCTATTGGGCCGAGCTTGGAAAACCGGACCTAGATTTTTGTGTATTGGGGTTGATTGTAATCACTCGGTGAAATCCCAAATATACCTTATTCCATCCTAAATTTACACATAGAACAATAAATGTAAATTTGGGATAGATAAATATTATATTTGACCTTTCATTTTATTTTACAATCACAAGCCGTCTCAAACATACACTTTATAATTATAATATTTTGAATATTTTATTTTTAAGGTGGGGACTGGGAGGATGATGTATTTTGAATATTTTATTTTTAAGGTGGGGACTGGGAGGATGATGTGGACACCCTTATAATTTTCACCCACACTCTCAATTTTTATTTGTTTATGATCTCAATTTATTTAAATTTTTAATTAATATGAAAAAATAATGGGTTATTTTCATTTTTGTTATTTTTTAACTTTTATTTATATTATATAGCTCAATTTTAGAAATTTTACAAAAATAATCTTTCAAACTTTCAATGTTCAAAAATGAACCAAATTGACTATGATTCCCTCCTGTAAAGATCTTTTACGCTAATCTGTGAATGTGTGAAGGTGGTCTGTGAAAGTGTGATGGTCTATTTTTTAAAATCAAAATTTGAATGGCTCAAAAATAGAAATAAAGTTTTGTTGGTTTAGTTTTAAATTTTTAAACTTTGTTTGGTCCATTTTATATAATTTTCCCAAAAAGAATTCTAATATTAAAATATAATAAAAATATAAACTCACTAGTTTTTAACTTATGACGCTGTAAAAATATATCAATAATATCTCCAATTATTTTTTAAAAGTTTAATATTCAATTTTCACTTTAAAAAAATTAAAAAAATAATTTTTAAAAAAATATTTCTAATGATGTATTTTAAAAATTTTATGCAAAATTACATGGATATTGAGGAAAAAATATAAAATATGAATTTTTTAATTTTTAAATAAATAAATTATTTATACTTTGAATCGCAGTTTGACCATAAAAATGCTTTTAAAATATTTTACGAGTCATAAATTGGTAGGTAAAGTGATAAACCAATTGAAAGTAGGTTAATATTCAATTTCAGTATAAGATCTATTGTACCTCCTATATTTGGCATAGTTTTTTATATTACCCCTTTAAAAAACTACAAAATTTCATTTTGACCCTCCTATATAGGGTCAGTTTAGCCCTTTTAAATGGTGTGGCAAATGAGTTATCATTTTTAAATTATCAAGTGTGTTTGGTTATTTACAAAGTTCACGTGGACATACTCGATTGACGGTATTTAACGGCGATTAATAATCGTTAAATCCAGAAGCCGATTTTGTCACTATTTGTATATAGAGAGGGCGCGATAGGACTGTATTTGGTGAATGATGGCAATGTGCCATACAATTGGGCATTTGGATGAGACTGAGAGTTTTAATGAGGTGTTTTTATGTTACAAACCATTTATAAAGAGTGTCTTGGACGACTTCAAACTTTAAACGGTGATTCAAACGGTGCCAAATGTAGGGAGTAAGGATATTTCTTTGTTAATTGTGTTGTATAAGTTATTTGTTTAAGGGAAAAGTATATTTTCTGATCTTTCATTTTTTGGTAGGGTAACGGTGGTTGCAATTTCTTCAAATTAATTGATTATGAGTTTCTACAACAAGCAGAGGATGGGTCTATTGAAGAAAGTGAGGAGGTTAGAAGATGAAAGGGTTGATTCTAGTGTTGGTTGTGTTAGTAACATCAATTTGATTTTTCTTTTAATTTTTCTATATTGTTTATCACAAACTGATTTTGAATGGGCTAGTTTTGAAAGTTTATTCTGAAATAGTTTTATACCCTCGTTTATAAGCTGTAATTTGGTTTAGTAATTGAGCAATATTTATTCTTGAAAATTTTTCTTCAACTTATATTCTGCAAACTATATTTTATTATTCAATCTAAAAATGTTTCCGAGTGATTATATTTAATGATTTGATTTTGTAGGTTTTATATGAAATGGTTTGGAACCATCAATTTGTTGTTTTTGCTTTACATTAGTTAATGTAACCTGCTCACATTGGCTATTGTTTTTATTTGATTTCGATGATTTGAATAAATAACCATCGATGTAGTTCTTATTAAATGTTTATTTGATAATTTTATAAAGTGACCAAAATACATATGAGTTAGTTAAGTTGCTAATGAGAATAGTTTGTTATAAATTGGGATTAGTTCCAATATCTTGCTTAGTTTTTAAGTGTATGAGTGTGACATCCACAAGTGCACTCAATATGATCTTTAGAGAAAAAATAGAAAACTCAATCATCAAATATATATAAAATGTACAAATAATGAATATGAACTGATTGGGTTAAAACATGAACAATTTCATGACTATTACTAGATTCCTTAATGCCACAGCTATTTGAAAAATGTCAAATCATAATAAATATATTTATAAAAAAAATAAACCCCCAAAACAATTTCTCATTTAAGTGTCTTCAACCCGATAATGGAACACAAATTTTGAGAATGTTGTGGTTCATGCTTAGAATATGCGAGAGTATGTACTAGTACATGCTTCCTCTTCATTGGAAAAAAAAAAAAAAAAAAAAAAAAAAAAGAAGAAGAAGCTCTCAACATATATAGTATGTGATGGACAAATGGAGTTCGTGAAACAAATGAAAACATCAAACACAATTATATATATATATATATATTATGCAAGTTATAACAATAAGAGAAATAATAAATAAATTGATCATTGGTATGAATATTTTGATGGAAAATAGAGCGCAAACATTTGAAACATAAACGGAGGCACGAGCGAACCCTTCAAATAATAGTATTTCAAAAAAATAAAACAATTAAAAATGAATATCATCATTTGAAAAAACAAGAAGTAGGAATATACATAGATCTACCAGATATGCAAACAAACTCTTTAGACTTTGTTTGCTTAATGTGTTTGGATTATTTTGTTTTATTTCATCATAACCCAAACAACGTTTGTTTCGTGTGTTGGAGTTTTATTGTTTTGTTCATTGATGTTTCTGATTGTTTCAAAATCTTCACTTTTCCTCATTTTCTCCACACCAAACCAAATCAATGTGTTCACATTGTTTCATATTTTTCTTTTTCTAATTTATCTTTATTATATTATTTGTATTTCAATTTTACCCTTTGCTAAAATCAATTTTTTATATATTATTTGTATTTCGATTTTACATTTTGTTAAAATCAATTTATTATGTTTTATTGTTCATTCGCACATACAAGGATTTTTACACGGACGAGTGATTAAATCTTTGTTGAATGAATCTATTATGCACTTTATTTGTTCGATAAATTGCCTCAGTTACACTTTTTCTAGAATATAGGAGATTTGATATATCAGTGCAAAAGATTTTGGTTTATGGTTTTTGTACTATTTAATAATGATTTTTGTTTCTGAAAACAATACATAAAAAATTTAAATTACGTGGAAATAAGAATTCAATAACGCAAAAATTGAACTTTGATTAACTTGCACAAACAGGTAATTCTCAAACATTAAACTAAGAAATATAGTGAAGTGTATTATAGTTATTTAATCGTTTTGGAACATTATCATACAATCAATCCAAATACAAAAATATAAAATACAATACAGCAATTTACAACTTATACAAACATGTTTTCAGTACAGTACAATACATTACAAAATAAAACAATACATTAATGAAACAGTGTTGTCAGTCATCCAAACAAGATCTTAGCCCCATTCATAGAGCGTGGTACTCAAAACAAATATAGTGGTGTTACTTATTTACAAATTCTTCCATTTTTTCCTGATATGCAAACAAACACGAAATAAACGAAAAGCAAAGGTGTACCGCAAACTTTTGTCATTTTTGGCATTTTGAATGACAATTCGAGCATTTCCATAAGAGGTATATAAAACTCGATTAGAAGGATTTTGAGAGGTATATAAATGGGGTTAATCCCAAAAAATCACTGCATATTTGTCAATTTCCTCAAAAAACCACATCATTTTGAATTTTCCTCATTTTCCCACTTTTCGGTTATTTAACAGATGGTTACTATTCAGTCAGGGGTACTTCGGTAATTTTATAATTTTTAAAAAATAAAATATTTAATAAATTAAAAAAATATATTTTTTTTCCCTTTTCTTTATTTTTCTATTTTCTTTTTTCTCTATGTTTCTCCTCTTCAGCTCTCTTCCTCCTTTGTCTTTTAACTCATTACAGCGCAACTCCCAAATTGAAAACAAACTAAAACCCTCAATAATTCCCAAATCGAAAACAAACCAAAACTCTAAATCAGACTTTAAAAAATTTGAAACCATCGCCACCATCCACCAAAAATCAAAGCGATATATACTCATCGGTGACCTCTTCCACAACAACAACACCAACACCAACATGCCCACAGTTTGTTCGCAGGGATTTGCGATTCCAAACACGTAGAATAGCACCGCCGGCCTCCACCATATGCCGGTTAATCAAGTTTCATCCATCTTCACCTCCGTTATACGTCGGTAAGGGTGGGAATAGGCCAGGCCAGACTTTTGGTTAAATAGGCCCGGCCTATATTCTAATACTCTGGCCTGAGCCTGGCCTACAAGCCTATGATAGGCTTGTATTATAGGCCTGGCCTGATCTGTTTAAAAGCCTGCTAGGCCTGAAAGCCTGTTTAAAAGCCCATAAATAACTAGTTATATTTATAAATAAAGTTTGGACTTTATATTTATAAATAAAATATTGGATTTTAAACTTCTAAACAAACATGTCAATAGATTTAATAAATAAAATTACATATAAATAATATATGGGCCGGCCTATTAAGTTATGTAGGCTTTTACCATAGCCTGAGCCTAGCCTATTTAATTAAATAGGCTTTTGAAAAAGTTTGAATATAGCCTATTTATTAAATAGGCTAGGCCTTATATAGGCCAGGCTCTAGGCCTCTGAAAGGCCGCCTGGCCTATTCCCACCCTTATACGTCGGTCAATCAAATCTCATCCATCTCCTCCATCTATGTATATGTGAAATAGAAATACAGATGATGAGAGAGAAGCGGAATGAGAGAAAGAAGAAGAGAAGAGAGGGGAGAATAAGGAAAAAAAATATTATGATGGATTGTCCGAGAGGAAAATCAGATCTGAATGGTTGTTTGAGAAGAAACATATCTGATACAAGAAGAGAAAATTGAAAAAGAAAAAATAGAAAAAGAATTTATTTTAGAATTTTTAAATATTTTATGTTTTTAAATTATAAAATTACTGTAATGTCTCTACTAAACAATAAATAACGATGTTAGAACAAAATAGTGGGAAAATGGAGACAATTCAAATTGATGTGTTTTTTTTGAGAAATTATCAAAACTGCAGTTGTTTTTCGGGATTAACTCTATATAAATGTGAACAAATAGCCACACTTGGAATTGGAAAGGTTTTGGAAGATACTTGGAGAATGAGACATCATTAAACTTACCAAGGGATAAATAAATAGACTTTTCAACATATTTTGGTTTGGACATCAAGAATAGTACTTGTCAAGATGGTTTATTTATTCGTAAACATAGTGTGATTCTCTTGTTTGTAGCTTGTAGTGTATTATTGATGAGTAGCTCAACATCATTTGAGGTTTTTTGAACCATAACTATTGTAATTATTGTTATTCTTATAATTTGTTAATGGTGCGAGTTTTGTTTCATGTAAATTGGGTGTTAATCTTTGATCAATATTTATATGATTTAATGATCTTGACTAGTTTGAAAGAGTAAGACATGTTATATTTAAATCAATATATTTTAATGGATATGATGTTATAATTAGGTTATGTTAATTGGAGAGTTAATAATGGGGAGCTTCATTGAACCTATCCTATTACTTAAATGATACATGTGGACAATTAGGATATAGGCGGAGAGTTTAGAGTGGGATAAGAAAACACGAAAGTGGTAGACAACATCATAAAGAAGCGCGGTGAAGTGACTAGAGAGGCAGAGATTTGATATGACGACATGAGAAACGAGGTAGTATAGGAAACTAAGGGGAGGAAACGTAAAGTCAAGAATCCTCAGTGGAATACAAAACATCTGGTTGGAAACAGGGATGACAATGGGTCCAAACCCAACCCAAATCCATTAACCCGAACCCGAGTCCAATTAATACACCCGAATCCAAATCCGTGAAACTTAAATGGATTCGGGTAGGGTGTAATCCACGGATTCGGGTTGAACCCATGGGTACCCGAAATTTAAAAACAAGTTGATTAAGTGTTGTGTTGTAGATACCTTCCTAGTCAAGAAATCAAACTTCACATGGATCACAAATTATTTTGATATGCCAAAATTGTCTTTTTCTTTTTGTTTTTTTCTTCTCATACGTCTAACTCTACTTTCCAAATTTTTATTTATTTTTATTATTTATTTTCAATTAAATAGCAACTATTATTGCATAATAGATATACATGCATCAATTTTAGTATGACCACCAATGAAATATTAATTATTAATATAAAAAATAATTTAATTTGAAATATAATTATTAGATACTTCCTTTGTATTTTTTAGTGGCTACACTTGCATAGTAGCCACTATTCATCCATAATCTTGTTTCGTATGTTGTTATTTATACATAACGAAAAATATAGTCAAGTGAGATCTTGTTTTATTCGTTTTATTGTCTATTTTCTAGATATAAAAATATTATAATTTTTTGTCGTGTATAATTAAAGATATTTACCGTTAAAGTTAAGCATCGAAAAACGTGTAAACAGAAAGTGTAGTGAGTAATAAAAAACAGAGGTAGTATTATTTAGGAGTATTGTTTTTAGATACTAATAAAATAAAATTTAATTTTTAAAATATTAAATTTAAAATAAATAATTATTAATAAAAATAGTTACATCAATTATTAAAAATAATAATTAATTTAAAATTTTATTTAAAAACTAATAATTATATGATTTATTTTTTTTTATATAAATTTAAAAATAAAAATAAAATAAAAATTGGTGGGTTTATGGATTTGAATTAAAATACCCAAATCCAAATCCAAACCCGCGATAAAAAAAAGGATTGAACATTATATCCAAATCCATAAATCTACAAATCCACGAACCCGAATCCATGATGGAATTTATGGATGGGTATCCGTGGATTTGTGGGTTCATGGATGTATTTTCCATCCCTATTGGAAACAGACGATTAGACTTAATAGTTGGCATCATTACGTGACTAAAAGAAAATATTAAGTTTAGAGGAAATGGCGAGGCGAAACAAGTGGGCTGGGTTTACTTCGGTAAACCTTATTGACCCAGCCCATGGGCTAAATGATTAGGCAAATGGATTTAAGTGAAATGAATCATAAGTCAAAGCCCGTGATCTGATGTGTTAAAGGTCAGGCATCAGGATAGGCAAAGCCTAATTGTAAAACAATGAGCAAGTGTGAATAACATAATTGAAGGTCAAATGAGGAAATTGAGGTGCTCAGACCAAACAAGGATCGAACTTGACGAGAACCAATACCTGCAAACAGAGGATCGAGAAATACATGAAGACACGATGAAGCAGAGACAATCATAAAAAAAAAAAGTAGATAGAAAACAAATGCTCAGATGACTCAAAATGGCAAGTCAAACAAGATCGAAAAGGAACCATCATAAACGACTAAAGGTAGGGATGATAATATTCTATATATACATTGAAGAAATAAACGAGACAACTTGGTTTTTATTTTGAAATCGAAATTGCTGAGAGTCCAATAATGCTCAAACACTTTATTTTAAAATTTGGAACTTTAAAAATGAACTAAATTGACCAATATACATTTGAAAACACGCTTCATAGTTTTACCGGTTTGTGAAATGCGCTCCACGGACGGGTGATGTCGTGAAACATAAGAGCAGGCAACGAAAGTAGGCACAAAGAGTAGGCTGCATAGCACTCCTCGTCAAGACTAATGTTATATAGTCTACTACAGTAGAATCTCGATAAATGAATGTTCGGTAAATGAATAATCTCGTCTAATGAATAAATTTCTTCGGTCCCGACTTGGGCTAATGAGCTTAACGAATAACCTCGCTTAATGCATTAACGAATAACCTCGCTTAATGCATTAACGAATAAATATAAATGAAGTATATATAGTCCCTATGTAAATATAAATGAATAATTACTATATTTCAAACAATATATTTTTATTTATATAATATATCATGTGTACATTTCATCCATTGAATAATTTTCAAGCACATTAATAAGTCACATTTTTTTGAAAAATGCATCCAAAGTTGATTGCTTTTTTCCTCCCCCAAATTGTATTTTATCATTGATAACTTTAACTATCATGCATGTACGTAATAGCTTCAATACATGGTATTTTACACTTTATCCAATCTCAGTACATTCATGTAGGTGATACTTTGCACTTAAACTTTAATTATATTCATGTTTTTAGAATTCTACATTCATGTACGTGATACTTTGCACTTATTCTACTCAATGCATACATGTACAACTAATTAATCTAGAATTCTAAAAATATGCATGTAATTAATGTTTAAGTTCTAAATACATTTGAATTTAATACAAAATTATGTAATAAGAAAACTAAAATTATCATATAAATGAATTATTATTTATTTTTCGATAAATAAATATTTTATTCATTAATCGATAAATAAATAATCTCGCTAAACGAATATTTTTTTTGGTCCCAAAAGTATTCATTTATCGAGGTTCTACTGTATTTTGTACTACTATCATTGTATACTCATATATGTCAGTCGATGATTGGTTGAATTGTTATTAATTAGTTTATGTATTTATTATTATATATTTAATGTCCAATCAATTAGCGCCACGTATGAGTAGCAATGGAAATTGTAAAAAAAAAGTAGATTATGTAGTATTTCTCGTTAGTCAATGTAGATTATTTTTTGAAATTTCAACTTTTAAAAATCTATAAATTTAAGTTAAGGTTTAATGATTTATTTTAAAGTTTAAAATTCATATTTTATATTTTTTTAAATTTATTTTTAAATATGTGGATAAGAATTTTAACGTCAATGGAAATTCGAAATGGTGAGGTTACATGGATTCCATAATTTAAAATCATTGAGTCGAAGCCCAGTGAAATTCAATAAAATAAACGAGGACCTATGCTATAGATTACGATTACTAATCCATAAACTTTTCTAACCACACCCACACTCTATGGAGCCCCCATATTATACCACAACGAATTTCGGCAAGGCGAAAAGAAGGCACACTTTTTTAGTTGACTTCCCACTCCTCCTCGGGCCTTCAGGCTTCCTATTATCTCTCGCGCTGTCTTTCTTCGTTTTTCACGAAAATGAAGGCGTCTTTGAAAGGCAGGTACGAGACAGACAAAAGCAGCGCCGCCGGCACCCTCGCTTTCAACGCCGGCGACATCAAACTCCGAGCTTCCTTGACCGATGCTACTGTCGTCAATGGCCCGAGCTTGAACGGCTTGGCTCTTGCCGTCGAGAAACCTGGCTTCTTTATCGTCGACTACAACGTCCCAAAGAAGGTACTGCTACTACCACTACTTCCGATTGCTCACATGTCTAATTTCTTCATTTAAAGCTTGTTTTTACTATCTAGAGGCCATAGCCTAGTCATTTCAGTTTCGATGTTTAGCTAGCGTGCTTTTAATTGTGGTTTATAGTGAATTGATGGCTTCATTTTGTTGAAATTTGTGATTAATTGTTTCTCTCGTGGATCGGAACAGGATTTTCGGTTTCAGTTTATGAACACGGTTAGGGTTGCGGATAAGCCATTGAACCTTACTTACATTCACAGCAGAGGGGACAATCGGACTATAGTAGATGGGACTCTGGTGGTCGATTCATCTAACAAGGTGTCTGGTAATTATATGATTGGAACTGGGAATTGTAAGTTGAAGTATACTTATGTTCATGGAGGAGCTACTACGTTTGAGCCAATCTACGATTTAGCGAAGAACTCCTGGGATTTTGCTGTGTCTCGGAAAGTTTATGGCGATGATGTGTTTCGAGCAACTTATCAAACATCCAGCAGGAATCTGGGGCTGGAGTGGTCGAGGAATTCAAAATTTAACGGAAGTTTTAAGGTATTGTTGTTGTTATGTTACTCTTGCTGTGTTGGTAGATTGCTTTTGGTATCTTTCTGGTATTTACTGTGCTGAACATTGATTCTTTGATTCGTCTTGTGCTGTTGTCTTCATACTATATGATTTAGAGCTATAAGTCTTTTGCAAATGTGTTGTTGACCAAGCTCAGAGGAGAAGCTAATAATGGTTCCTTTGGCACTATGTTGAATCTAGTTGCAAAATTGATGATGACTGCTGATTTTCTTTTCTTTTTTTTTTTTTTTTGGTTCCTTTTTGATTCTCTGTAAATCAGTTCTTTTTCATGTTATGGACCATAGAAAACTTTTCTTTTTTGCTTTCTTTCCTTCCTCTTTTGAGATGGGAATAGATTCACTGTTTTGTCATGCATCATTTAAAATTCTAGTCAGTACTCTGTACATACCGGCTATGTTATGTGTATAATTAAACGATTGTTTGTTCGGGCTTTTATTTCACTTTATGCTGAAATTTGGGCCCATCTTGGTAATATCTGGTTTTATTTATGATTCAGGAAGTTTAAGAATTGGAAATTGCTAATGTTATAGGTGTATGAGAGGGTTTAGAGGTTGGGTTTCAGGCTGTTGAGTATGGTGTCGGATGTATAGGTCTTTTCGATGAGGTTTTATTGCCTTTAAGGTCGAAACTTTTGATTATTGTTATCATCAACCGATATAAGTGTGTTAAATTCACATTGAGCTAGGGAATTAAGAGGCTTGTTACGATTCTTGTGTGTTGAGGAATTTATGCCTTACCTACCAGATTTTCACATGAAACTGACTTTATGATGAGATTGTCGGATCCCGAATAGAGATGGAAGAGACATTGCTGTAGAAATTGCAGCTGCTAGAATGTAGGGAATTATTTTGAGTAATCAAATATCCATCTCGATGCTGGTCAATGCTTTTCTTACTTTCTCCTATGTTTTTATAGGTCTATTATCACACAACAATTTGCTTTAGATTCTGGTGTACACTAAGTGGCTAATTCTTTAGGAGAGGTTATTTAGGTACAGTGGGGAAGCTATAAAGTTGGAATCATGTCTTGCTTTTAGATAGATTGATTTTAATTGTTCTTTAGGAGATTCCATGCCGAATGAAAACTAAATTAGCCAATTTAACACTCTTGTGCCCATTTTACGAATCAATGATGATATTCATAGACATAGAGAGTTTTGAACTTGCAACTTGATACCACCATCCGAGCAAAGCTCCAGTTAGCCAACATGTTTGATTCCAGCTATTGTTATCTCTGAAATTAAAAGGATTACAAACTGTATATCACTATTTTCCCGCTTGTCTTAGTAAAGTATTTCCATTTTCAATTTTTATGCCTTGATTAATTTCTCTTTGTGATGGCTTGGTGGTGGTACATTGTTTTAAGCTTTTGATCTAGCGCCTGTCAAACTTCTGTAACTTATTTGTGTTCTTTTTCTCTCAGATTCAAGCATCTCTCAATCTTGCTGAAGAGAAAAAAATGCCAAAACTAAGTGCAGAGAGCACATGGAGCTTTGAGGTGTAAAACCTATTATATTTTTTTTAGTTACAGTTCTGTTACGATTGCCTGTTGAGATTTCAGTCTGCTGGACGATCCACAGCATAAACTGGCTGTGTAGATCTCTGATCTCGATTACTGTCTATAAATATAAAATTTTAAGCTGGATCAGCCACAGCTTTCTTGACTTGGAATTAATTGTGAAATTGTATTTTTTTCCCCCTATAAATTGTTGTTGAATGACAACGACGGTCTATGTTATTAAAGTTTGGTCCTCATTCTATTATTGCGATTTAGGAACAAATTACATAAATCGACTTTGATTAATTGGTTTGATGATCGTGTATGTGGCACACCTACTCCATTAGAAAATCAAACTTCAAAAAACTTATGTAAAGGCCCAATGGCCCATTGTAGTCTGAGATTGGGTGACACGTCATCAGTTTTTAGTTTGGCGGGGAAATTATAATATGCGTAAGCAAAAGCAAAAGCCGACTCATTTCCCACACAATTTTAAAACAATTGCCGCCTAAAGCTAAACCTTATCATCGCAAAATTAAGAACCTAGCCTCCAAATGAACACAGCCTCTCTATGATCTGATCAGAGATTAGATCTCAGAACCAAAGTTATACTATCGGTATTGTTAGATCGCGCCATCGATGGAAGATCGCAATGATTTCGAGTCGGTTTCGCTAGAAGAGTTGCCTTCCTCTGCTCTTCCTGAAAGGAAGTTAAAACGACTGAAGAAGCTCAAGTCGCTGAGAGAGAGTCCACTTAAATCTGGGACCATAGTCTCCGACGTGCCGGATTTTGTAGATTCAGAGGAGATGGAGCAGTTGGAGGATTCTCCTGTAACTGAAGCCGTAGGGTTGGAGGAATCAAACATCAAGAAGTCTGAGGATGTTGATGTTGGAACCCTAGAGTTGGAGAACTCTAATGGCGATGATCGGGACGAATTTGAATCTGGATCTATGTTTGAATCGGAGAGATTTGGAGATGAAAATGGATTGGATTCTGGAGTCGATGGACTTGGTGTTGAGGAGAATGGATCCGGTGCGAAGAGGACTCTAGAGTTTGATGTTGAGGAATTGGATGGGATAGATGAAGGGAATTTTGATCATATGGAAGTGGAAGAAGAAGTGCAAATCGATACGAGAAAACGAAGCTCTTATGGGCTCGAAGAGAAGAAAGATAAGAAGAAAAAGAAACTGAAGAGTGGTGGCGCGAATGAGAAAACTAACGTGCCTACTGTCTCGAAAAGAAGAGCTGATAAGGTAATATATATGTTTTACTTATTTTTGATTGCTTGATTTGTTGATTCGTTCTGGTTTTGTTCATTGGGGATTTGCTGCTATTTGATAGGAAAGAAGAGAACAATTGAAGCAAATTCAGGCTGAGTCGCAGAGATTGTTGCGAGGTAGAGCTTGAAATATGTTGTATATCTTGTATGTTATCTGAATGATTTAGTTCACTTATATAATATGTCTGTCTGATGTGATTAGAAACTAGAGATGCATCATTTAAAGCTGTACCTGTTGTTCGAAAGCCTATATCTTCACTTCTGGAGAAGATTCGTCAGAGAAAGTTGGAGGTTTCGAAAAAGTACTGTGTTCTGGCTTATGATTTCTCTTTTCTCTGCGAGGTTTAGCCGCTGTATAATTTATATAGGTTTTGACTTTTTGGTGGCAGATGTATTAGGATGAGCAAAAGTTCTTTTGTTGATGATGCTGTTGATGATCATGAGGATGACTATGATGATTTTGCGAGGGAGGTTGTGGTGAAAGTTAACTCAGAAAATACTCCATCGAGTGAGGTTGGAAAAGATACGACCATGAAAATGGCAAATGGGCTGGCAGGTTCTTCTCCTGTTGTGGAGAATAAGTCTGATGCTATGCTTGGAAATGCATCTAATATTTCTACAAATCAATCAAGTCCTAAAGCTGTTCCTTTGCAAATAGTGAGTTTTATTTTGACATATTCTTTCTTTATCAAATGTTCAGTAAGATTATTTAGTGGTTTCTTAGCTGTAGCCCTTAGAATAAGTTATGGTCAAAATTTTATGTTCTTATCTAATAGTTATCATTACAGAATGTGGAAGAGGAACAAAATCAAGCATTTAGAGCTCCTATTGGTGACACTCAGGTTCGTATTGTATACTTTGGCTTTTTGAAGTTTTTGTATATCTAAGTTGTCTGAAACGAGTTATCATCACTTACTATGATAGCCTTAACTTATTTCTATATCCGTTTCTATGGGCAGGACCTCTTTCCTGATTCCCAAACAAGTGGTTCTGAAGATGACCTTCTAGATGAGACACCTAGCAGCCCTCTTGAAGAAGTTCTGGCACCTTCCTTACTTGCTATGAACTTGAAGTTTGATTCTGCTCCTGCCGATGACATGTATGTGTTTTATCTTCTAATTGTTTCTCTTTGCAATGTCTTTTTCCGCTGAAGTATCTCTGATGCTGGCATACAGTTGTTGTCTAACTATGTTCATTCACTCATCCTTATTAGTTGCTGTGAACCATACGAACCTTTCAACTTTTGAATTTTGATCATGTTAAAAAATGGAGAGCTTACTGGAAGTCACTTTAAGCAATTAGAGATAAGATTTTACTCACAACTAATTGGTGATCATGATGGCTTATGTTGTTATTATAGAATCTTTTGTTGGTGACTGCATAAAAATTTCCTTGCTCAAGTTGAGCTATTTCAGTATCTCATGTAGTTGGAGTTGTATTAACTGATTACTATTTTGGTTTCAGTTCTGATGATGAAGAGGATAATGATAAGGAGAATGTTGATCCTGGTCTAGATAAATTGGGTGATTTGTCTTTATCTTCAGATGGTGATTTTGCTAAAGCATTTCTTGATGATGAAGCTGAAGAAGAGGATGACAGTGACCATGATCTGAACCGTTTTGAAGACGATGAAAATGATGAAGATATTGATGATGCTGAGGAAATGGAGGATATGATAGAAACTGGCTATGTAGAAAAATCTGCTGACATTGAAAAGCGGAATGAGCTCCATCAGAAATGGCTTGAACAACAAGATGCTGTTGGAACTAAAAACCTTTTGCAGAAAATTAAACATGGTTCAAAACAGATGGAAATGAGATTTTTGGAAGAGGATGATAATGAAAGTAATGAAGATGATGAGGAGTTCGACGATGATGATATGGATGGCAATGTTCCAACAAGTGATTTGCGAATGAATTTAAAGAAAATGAAGGAAATGATTCCTCAAATGTTTACTGATAAGGATGATGCATACATATCATCAGATGATGAGGAAACTGAAAAGAGTCTAGTGCGACAGAGCCTCTTTCAGAAATCTGTGAGTTTAGTGATGTTTGATTGCACAGTTGGTTTTTGCAGTTAATGTTATTTATTTTTCTGGATTCAACAAGCTGCTTTTTTCTTTATTTATATGGTTACTTTTCAACGTTTACCTTTTATAGTTATTATTTACTCTCTTGTCCCAAATTGAACAGGAGCAACAAGCCAAAATTTTAACACTAGCTGAGGATGAAGATTCCAGAGAAGTGTTTGGTCTTATTAAAAAACTGAATGTTGTGCCTGACACTAGAAAAAAGGCAAAAGTATCAGGTTAGATTTGCCATGTTCTCCTCAATTCATATTGTGGCTTGCTGGTTGTCATGAAGCCTATCTTCAGTGTTACTTTCTGGACATATTTTTGCTGATAGTTATTGTTGTCATTTTATTTCCCACAGCACTCTCTGGTTTGCAGCTTATTCGAGGAAATGGGACTGTATCTTCAAAGGTAAACTAGTTTTGTTTTGATTTTGCATGTAGAGGTTTATTGTACTATTTTCAGTGGGGAAAGGAAAACTGCATTGGAGCCTAAAATTCTCCTGAACGAAATGTTTTAATGATATAGCTTTAATGGGGTTAGCGGTGATACTGAATGCAGATCATATGCTATACACTAAAAATGGTGGTTTTCTGTGCAACAGCCATCCTGGTTGATCCAGTTGTCATCCTTAATTTTCCAAACTTCTACTTTAAGTGAATTTGCAAGCTGCAAATTTGTAGCTAAAGTGTTAGTATTGTTAGACGTCACTGATTGTCATTTTGCTGCTGGAAATCATTCCAGTCATCTTTCTTAGGTCGTGGATCTAACCATTCGCTGCCATCATCTCACAAACAAGGATCTAGTATGGTGCGATCATTTATCTTTGAACGGGAAAATAGCAAAAGCAGCAGTGGGAGTTCAGTCATGCAGAAAGAAGACTCTTCTGATCAGGTTGGCTATTCATAATCCTTTGCTTATATTTATTTTAATTAGTTACTACTCACACAACTGCTTATTGAGTAAAATTAGGCTCATTTAAACATGCCCCCCCTGGATTTTGACACACTATTGTAGGATTCGGTTGTTTATGCATGTATTGCAAGTATTTAGTCAATTTATCCTCTTGTGGACAGATACAAAGGAGTAATCATCCAGTAAAGACAGCAGCAACTAGACTTTATAGTTCACAAATCAAATCTAGTGCTGGAAACACAAAACCTGCAGCAGAAACAAATTCTGATAAAGCACTGCTAGAGATTTTGAAGCGTTCTTCGTTGAAGTCGCGTTACTGCTCTGGAGATACTGTGATTACCCATACTGAGTCGGTATTAGCTACATTTAAGTTGGAGAAATCTCTAAAGGAGCCTAATCGATCCATAAGAACTCTCTAATATCATTTTCCAAAGAACCTAATCAAAACTATTATATCCTTCACTCCATTAGACAATCTTGATGTTTAGGTACAACCAATGTTCATCACATTTTCTCTAAAGCGAACTGAAATAGAGAATGGCTCCTTGCCATGAATAGGTTGATTAGCTTCTCAGTATGGTGCAACTGGAAAGGTGAAGTTAGCTTTTGCAGGTACAAGTACAACATTTCATGTGCTAGTGTAATGGGGTCATTTACTATATTCTTAGCTTCAAAATGCCCATGCGGGACCTTTCAGAAGAAAAAAATTGTTCATGTGGGATGTTTTTTCAATTATGAACCTTAAAAAAATTTATCTCAGCCTTTATGTAATTTCCTTGTGCATGGATGAGCAATCTTTGAAGATGATTATTTATTCCCATTTTTGAAGTACTGTTTACTAATTGGGTTCAGCTATTCTATTTCATTAAGAAAGTATTTTGTCGTCTACTTATTAATAGTTAGATAATATAATCTACCAATTGACATTTGTAAATTTCTGATTTCTAGTGGGATGTGAGTTGTTAGACTATGTTTGGAACTTGAAATTCGGAACCCCTCAATAAAATCTCACCTATAAGAAGATAAAATTGTCCGAAAATTTCCGAGACGGTCCGAAAATTTAATGTAACCACATTTACGAGCTATTAATTGTAATAATCATCCGCCAATCTTCCTCCTAGTTCCAAGCTTCTTGTAATAAACAAATATTAAAAAGTGCATCTCCGTCCAAATTTACCACGTGTCTGAACCATCAACCATAAAGAGAGGTGACTCATTCATTTAACCACTCTTGCTTACGAAAACAACATTTTTTCCTCCCGATAATCCAGTTTTCTTGCCCTAATTTCACCGTACAGACCCAAGTCAAAACCTCAGCTCTTAAACCAACACTCTTCCCTCAAACCCCACCTCTCAGATTCATCAAATCTTTACATATATTCCTGCTCAAAATTCCTTATCTAGATCTATCACTCACTTACGATCTGCAAATCACAACTATGGAGGAGCAACACTGAAAATCCAATCACTCTTCAACAGTCCATCTTCTCTCCCTCAAATCATATGGCAAATCCTCTCAAAGGCAAGTTTTTCTTGCTCGCTTTGCTTTTCCTTGTCTGTTCTCCACCTTATATTCAGTTTCTTGTAAGCTCTAGCTCCGTTGTTCCTATCCAAAATGATGATAAAAAACAAGGTCGAACTACAAGTGATGTTAACTTGCGTCAACAGGATATGATATTAGATAAACTTGATGAGTTATTGACAAAGCTTAGTGATGTAGTTGCTAGATTAGAATCTAGAATGCATGAATCTTCTAGAGATGATGAACAGAGGCGTGAAGGTGTAAGATCATTACTTAAGGAAGGAGACAAGGTTGTTAAAAAGGATAACAATGACCGAACGGTTATTAAAGATGCTGGTGATGATTATAAGGTTCGAGATGTAGAGAAAGGCAAGAGTTTTTCGATTACTAAGTTTAGTCACTTTTGGACCGAGAGGTTTCAGTTTGTTTCAGCTGTGAAGTTAGAATCTACTCCTACTTGTATTAATATTTTGCCATTTCGTGATCATGAGGGTTTTAGTAAATATGTTGCTCTTGGTGATGATAAAGGGAGAGTTTTTGTGCTTTTGAGAAATGGGGATGTTTTGGTTGAGTTTAATTCCATGTCTGAGTCACCAGTTATGGCTATTGTTTCATACATGTCAGTACATAAGAATGAGAGTGTTTTAGTCACAGGGCATCAAGATGGCGCGATCTTGATGCATAGGGTTCATGAGAAGGTGACTGGGGAAGATTGGAGTTCGCTTGTGATGGAAAGCGTTGGTAAGTTAGGCATAGATGAGAGTGGTGAAGAGGGTTTGGCTGTAAGTATACTTGAAGTACATCATGTTGGGAGAGTGAGATATATATTGGCCGTAGATGTTAGTGGGAAAATTAGGGTTTATAAAGAAGATGGTAAGGTTCATGGTTCTGCTTTTCTGTCTAGTAAACCCGTTGCGTTCCTTAAACAAAGACTCTTGTTTTTGACGGAGACTGGTGCTGGCTCATTGGATTTGAGGACCATGAAAGTGAGGGAGTCTGAATGTGAAGGGTTGAATCAGTCCCGTGCTCTGAATTATGCTTTTGATACCACAGAGAGGTCTAAAGCATATGGCGTTACACAAGATGGGGATTTAATTCATGTGCTCCTTTTGGGTGATGTGATGAACTTCAAGTGTAGGGTGAGATCAAAGAGAAGATTTGAAGTTGATGAGCCACTAGCTATTCAGGTAATTAAGGGATATTTGCTTGTTATCAATGAAAAGAAAGTTTTCGTCTATAATGTTTCTACTCAGCATTATATGAGGAGTGCTGGTCCTCGGCCAATTTTCTCTGCTGGTTTGGATGAAATCAGGTCATCATTTTTAATATTTCAAAAAATGGATGCAAATGCTGAGCTTGACAGTGAAAGTGCGAATTCAGTTCCTTTAATAGCTAGTGATCGCGACAGGCTTATTGTTCTTGGCCTTAGAGGTGGATATGTGGGAATGTACCGCTCCAAACTTCCTATTTACAAGGTGGAATCCAACGTGATGCTATGGACTAGTCCAGTGTTCTTTTTTGTCCTCTTCTTGATCGGAGCATGGCACTTTTTCGCCAAGAAGAAAGAAGCTCTTACATCCTGGGGGCCAGATGACCCTTTTAGCTCCTCATCTCCTACATCTGGAGCTCCAGTAGCTTCGAGTACCGGAGACAGGCCCTTTGCAGTAGACTCCTCTTCAAGAAGTTCAGATATAATGGACCTGAGAAGTGGCAGCGGTCTTAGAGGAGGACCAACAAGGAGATATGCCTCTCCATCGCGATATCCTGGGGGCACACCAGGTTCCTTTAGACCTGGCTCTACTGATCCCACTGCAAGGCCACCTGTTGATCCGAATTACAGGGCAGGTTCAGAGCTCAAGTTTAGAGGCTCAACGCTAGAATCTACAGGTTTCCCTAAAAGGAGAGGAGAGGGTATGTATGCAAACAATCAAGGTGTGGATGATAACAACTGACCAGTGAAGTCTCTTTGCTTGTGCTTGGGGTAAGATTCTCTTCAACTTCTTACACTCCCATAACAGTCCAGTTTTTGTGTTAATTAAGCATTGTAGAGTAAGAGTCCTTAAACATGCAATGTTGTAACTTTGAGCTTAGTTTGAAACAATAATGAAAAATTTCACGTGCTATATTTCCTTTGGCAAAACCTCTTCTTGTTGCACCATTCAAAAGCTGCAGTATCTTTGGTCTGTCCATGATTAGAGGACCAAAATGATAAAGTTTTCAAAAGATGGTTCTATTTTTAAGAAAAGAGGGGTCAAAGTACAATTGTGAAAATGTAAAGGATTAAAAGCGAAAATTGTTGTCAAGATTTGCTTATGATTGGGCCTAGGCCCACTAATTTACAGCTTCGATACTCGGCCCAAAATTGTTTGAGCCTGAAAACAGAGTTCATGTAGAATAATACTAGTAGTCACCGCAACGTAATCAGGTCGCAAGATTCACTGTAAACGTATACGTAATCGGGCCCAGTGTCAAAAACGTAAATTAATGGAAAGCAAGGGGCATTTGGTTTTTGACATTTTTGAAGTTTCGTTATATTGTTGACATTCCATTTTGGCAGCCAGGATTCACCCACGTGGCATAGTGAGATCCTTCCACCATTCATTTTTATTGAAGTTTTCAATCATTTTTTATCCACATTATCCACATTGAGAATTTCTTATTACAAACCAACCCACATTACTTTCATATATTAAAATGGGTCAAATGCTATTCAATCTATATATCTATTATAAAGCGGAACTCTCAGCGGATCCCACAAAGGTGGCATGACATTCCAAGAGTTCGGTATTGTGTGGAAAAATAGTAGATTTGGCTATTTTTTAATCTCGCTATATTTTAACGAGATTTTTGGTGAAAATTCAATAATTTGAAGAGATTGTTTAATCTTTTTTATTTCTCTCCTCTCATATAATAATTTACTAACTCCCACATAATAATAACTAACATATTAAGTGTCATTATCTCTCTTTCTCTTATGACAAAAATTAAGTATTTTTTAAAATTAATAAACTTTAACTAATCTTTTTATTTCCTTTCCTACATCTATTCCCCTTCCACTTTCTCAGCCTCAATTAACCGCTGATTCAAAAATATATAAATAGACATCATTCTCACACATTTTCTCTCCTTACATTTTATCTATCAATCTAACCAATTCAATTTTAAATAGTGACATAATTTTGGGGCTCCAACCTCACTACTGCTGACGCTCACCAAGACGTCGACAACATGAGTTGGGTTGAGTTGAACACTTCAGATAGACGTTGACGACATGGGTTAGGTTGAACTTTGGTGACATCTTGATTAATGGTAGAAATGATGGACTATAGTTACAAGTTAGAGAGAATAGGATTTGAAAAGTTAGACGTGACGACACATCAAAATGAATAAGAGGGTCTGAGTTATTTGTATTTTATGTGCGCTTTAAATTGGTGGGTGTACATCCACTTTTTACTTATAATTCATATATATCTCTTGAGTGAGTTGGTTGTATTCTTTATAATATATATATATATATTGATAAATAATATATATTTTTTTATAAATTATTATTTGGGATATTAAATGATTATAATTGGCTTTGAATGTGAGATAAATTCAAAGTTAAATTTTTGTTTAAAACCACAATTTAACTTTAGTCAATTAATTGCCCTTATTAACACTGATAAAATAAAAAGATCAAATTTAAAATGATCAACAATTTAAAAAACTGTTTTATAGTATCTAATTAATTAAAATTATAATTAATTACAATATCTAATTATTTGGAATTTTAATTAATTACAATTATGTTAATTTGGAAGATTTAGTTCTCATTTATATTTATATTTATATATATATTATATGATTTTTTAAAATATAATTTAATATTTTCACTTTAATTAAAATTTATTAATATTAATAAAAAATAAAATAGTTAAAATGTATACCTTCGCGCAAAACGCGAGCACTTTTACTAGTAGTATTGAATTGGAGGAAATTTTAATAAAATAATATCCTAACAAGATGAAAATGTAATTTTAGACTATAAAACAAATTAATTAAATCATTAAACATTTGATAATTTGAGCCACCAATATTGGACCGGTTCATATATTAGTCAACCATTGCATCATGTTTAAGCACAATTAAGGATTTATATCAATCCACCATGAAACAGTCAAGTTTTAGTTGACATTATCTAACATAGTTTAATATTTTAATTAAAATAATTAATAGGAATTATTAAAATTAAAACAGTGAATAAACAGGAAACTGAATTTCTATATTAATTTTCAGAAACCGAGTAAAACATCTCGTTTTAATATCGCTTTTCCGTTATTAAAATAAAATTATTTATTGAGATTAGTTAAATCTTAATTAGTCACAATTTTGTTTAGATGGATCTGTACCAACTAACAAACACACGAGTAAAAAGAATCTAAAGTTCAAAACGCAACGAAACAGCCACAAATACAAAATAAATTGAAAAAAAAAAAAGAGAGCTGTGCCGTTACAGTTGGAGAGGAGTTCGATTTAAAAAAAAAAAAAAAAAAAAAAAAACTCAACATGGAGCTGTAGCTATCAGTCTATCATCATCCTCTTCACTTTCAATTGCATATTGAATTCGTTTTTGACCTCTTCGTTGTTATTGTGAAGCCTCTCCTTCATATAGCGTTTGGTGGTGGTGGTGTTGTTTTTGGGAGGATAATAATTCAGTTTCTGTGGATTGAGTTGTCGATAAAATAGGATTCAGTTAGCTGATTCTTATTGCGAAACGCGCCGTTTCTGATGGCGGAACCCGGTCGAAATAATCAAGAGACCGGGATTCCGTACGGTTTGAATCGAATCAAGACTCGTGGAGGTTCCAAGGAGAAACTGAGTTCAGAGGTGCCTGAGTCAAGGCGTGTAGCGGCTTCGAGACCTGTTCATAAGGATAAGCAGAAAACTGGACCTGGAAAATCTACCGATTCTTTTTCTTCTAGAGAAGGTTTGTTGTGTAGTGGTTATTTATTTATTTATTTATTATTTTTTTATCAGATTGAGTTCTGTTGAAGGTTTCGCGATTGAGTTCTGTTGAATTTTAATGCGTTTGAAGCTGTGTTTTATGCTATTGGTGAATCAATGAATTCAAAATGTTGGTGGACTACTGTTTTATCTGATATGTATGCGTGAACTAGTGTTTTATTGTATTGGAGAGACTGATGTTACACAATTGTGGTTGTGGTGACGTTTGAACTGGTGTATTGATGATTATTTCGTTTGAAACGTGAAATTGGTTATTGATACTTTTGTTTTTGTTTGTACATGGACTGCTGTATTTGTCATCTCTTACATCCTGAGGTAGTTTTTATTCAAAAGATATTTTATTTGTCGTAAGGAGAGGATTGCCTTTGCAGTATCTGGAAGTCAAACTAGTATGTAAAGATAATTTCATGATTACCAGCTCTGTGCTTTATTGATCACTGATGCTGGGTTTCTTACCATGGAGTTGAATGATTGCATGAATAAATATTACTGTTGTTTTATATATGTGGAGGACTCTTGACTAAATTGGAAATGTTGGCTCAAACTTTGTCAGCAAGATGAGGGTGATCATAAATATTGAATTCTGGTTGTATACTAGAAGAAGCTTGACGTTTTTCTGGTTTCATATTCTATCAGAAGTCCATAAGGGAAAGAAGCTTGCACGATGGTTTTCATCGTACATCTCCAGGTTCAACAATGTGTCTTCTAATGCCGAGGTGAGAATATGAGGTTTTAGTTGTTGTGATGTTAGTATTTGAAAATGTATTCTTTGCATCTGAAACTAATGATATCATGTTGCTGATTTAATAGGACAGTGTGTCTGAAATTAAAAATATGGTCGCAGAAGAACCCTCAAGAACAAGATTGCGCCATGGGGGAATTCTTTTGAATGGGAAACAAACTTTACCGGAGCGAGGAACTTATGGTAAAGGATCAAAAGGTTTAAAGAGTTTCTCACATGAACTGGGGCCTAAGGGTGGCATGTCTTCTGCCCACACTCGTGCCCACAGCTTCAATGATTTGAAGGTAGAAATCAGCATTCCTAATGTCAGAATTTAGTTGAACACCTCGTTTTTGTTCCTTTCTCAAGGGAAAGAAAATTTTGAGGTCATTTATTCTAAAACTACAACATGTGTTTGATGAATTTTATATCCTAATTTTCTAAAATTTGATTTCCTATTTCTATTTTGTTTGCTTCCTAGTTTTATTTATTTCCTAAATCATTCCAGAATTAGTTACTGTTATATTAAAATCATATATGCTGCCAATAAAATTCAGGTTTGTTTATATATATATATGTTTCCCACAAACTTCTGCTGCACCACAAGAAAAGTTCTATTTTGTCTTGGTCTCATAACAATAACATTAGGATCTTGGTGTAAAATCACTATGCCGCATTGATGAGTAGAAGAAACAAAAAGAGTAGCTTCTCCCCATCTATGAAAATAATTAGGCTCTTATTTTTTCAAAAGTGTTCTTTGGAAATCTCACTGTGATTGATTTTGTGAACCTTTTCTTTTATTTATTTATTTACTTTATTCAAATCTACTTTTCAGGAGCTTTTGGCTACTTTGCATTTAAGATTTGATGCTGCCAAAGAAGTAGTAAATGCAGAGCTGGCTGTTTTTGCTAGAGATGTAATGAATGTTTTAGGAAAAATGGATTCATCATCCTCAGAAGCCCTTCAACTGATGGAAGATCTACTTATCCTTGCTCAACAATGCATCGAAATGAGTTCAACTGATTTCCGTGCTAAATGCGAATTAATTGTCCAAGACTTGACTGAGAAAAGGCAACAATGTCAAACAGGAGGATTAGTTAAGTGGTTCTTCACACGTGTGCTCTTTATATTAACACGTTGCACTAGACTGTTAATGTTTCAGAAAGAGCGAGAGCCTATTGATGAATCATCTCTTCATAAATTTAAGAAATGTTTAGATAGTATTCCTGCTGTTGAAACAAGCTGGGCGCATAATCATGGTGTCAGCGATTCTGATTCAGAGTATGATTTGAGGCATGATGCTGGACACAAGTTCGCTGGACAGACGTCTTCTATCCCTGAGGATCGGCTAAAGTCTTCAGAGTCAGCAAATCAGAGTGGAATAGCTTCAAATAAGAATGTCATCATTATTGAAGAAAAGCTGCAACTTCAGGAAAACCAAATCAATTCTTGTTCAGAGGAGCAACAGGTTAATCAAGTTGCTGGCAGAATTTCTAGAAAGCTGGCTAACAGTTCTAGTTGTCTTTCATCTCATGAGCAGGAACATTATAATGACGGAAATGATTCTGCAATCTGTAGGATATGTGAAGAGATTGTTCCTATTTCCCATCTAGAGTCTCACTCATATATATGCGCATATGCAGACAAGTGTGAATTGAATTGTTTAGATCTTGATGAACGCCTTTTGAAACTTTCAGAAATATTGGAACAGATTGCCGAGTCTTGCAATTTGAGTTTTCAGCCACCCGTTGGCAGTCCTGAAAATTCCAAGGTACAGACAACAAGTTCTGCTATTAATTCTGAAGGCTGTTCACCAAAGCTAAGTGAATGCCGTAGCAAAAGCCTTGAGGGAATGTTTGAGGATATCCATGAAATGGACACTGCCTGTATTGATGATTCTCACCTAAATGCTATTCATATAAAGAGCCGGTTCGGTGTGATGCTGAGCAGCCATCCTGCATCCTCATCAGCAGGTAGCATGACTTCAGTTTCCTCCACAAACACCCCCAGAGCAGGACATTTTGATTCTTTCTGGGTAGAACGCAATAATGCTTCTGAGCTAGAGGATGTGCAACAGGTCAGTTTATTGCAGTTGCTAATATTTTACACGAAGAACCATATTAGTTTTTACCATGTTGAAGCTCGTCTGTAAGAATATTTTTGGCAAGAAATTATACATTTTCCATAATCTAAAATTTATCCGTTTCAATTTATTTATGTTGATTTCTTTTAATTACTCTAATGTGTTTGTGATGATTTTACTTTGCCTCTAATTTATTTCTTTTTTCCTTTGACACAGATGATTGAACTTGCTGACATTGCTCGCTGTGTGGCAGATGCAGATCAGACAAAAGAAGCCTCTTGTGAGTTTTTGCTTGCCTGCTTGCAAGACTTACAAGATGTTTTACAGCATAGCGAGCTCCAAGCTCTTGTTATAGATACATTTGGAAGTCGGATAGAGAAACTTCTGAGGTTATTTTATGTGTTAGAATAATTTTATTTTAGTTTTCAGTACCACTCAGCTGTCCATCTAAATGTCATTTTCTTAATGCACGTACAGGGAAAAATATATATTGGCTTGTGAATCGCTGGAAGTTAATAGTCCTTTAAGTTTTAGCAAACATAAGGAAAATTCTAGATTTTTGCTGGACACAGCTTCTCCTAGTAGCTCAGTTTCTACTCCTATTTCACAGCACAGGGAAAGAACCAGCATTGATGATTTTGAGATCATTAAACCAATAAGCAGAGGTGCATTTGGTAAAGTTTTTCTTGCACGAAAACGAACAACTGGAGATCTATTTGCTATAAAGGTAAGATTAAGATTTCATCTTCTATTTAGAAGGAATGACCATATGATATAAATTTATTTTAAGATTTAGATTCCATCTTTCATTTGGACTTACAAAAATGATCTCTTTTATTTATGCTAATATTCAAATTTCACCTTATGTTCAAAGCTACAGAAATGATCTTTTCATATGGATTTACGATGTATTGTTGCTTTAGTATTCTGGATTCATTTTGCCATGGATTTTCTTCTTGTCTGAGATCATAATGTTCACAAAGTAGAACTACTACTTAATAAAATGGGCATACCTACAATTATGAAATTTCATGGAAGAGGATTATGTATATTATGTGTTGATTGAATACTTGGGGATAGTCTATGCAGTCACATGCTAAGTATTCAGATATATTGCTTTTCTCTCCGAGATTTTCATGTTACATCACTAGTTTGTAGAAACTGTGTGCATTTATCCCCAAAGCTAAGCCTCTTGAGATTGTAACTATTTTTATTTTTTATGTTACCTCTTGTGATTAGTAAGCCTCTTTTGATTTTGTTTTTATTATTTTATGTTGTTGAGGGGCTACAATTTGTTTTTTTTTTTAAAATTTTTGTCTGTAGACACCTTTGTGAATCAGGTGAAAGAAAGAGAAACTTGTGCTTATCATTGTTTCGTATAGTGCCTGATTATGTAATTTTGATAAATGTCTACCTTATCTACCAAGTCTTATCAAAATGCTCTCGGTTGATGGGATGTATTGGTAAAAGTTATCGCGCCTTTCCCTGTTTGGTAAGACTATTGACCTGTTTTGGTTTGTTGCCCATGCAGGTTCTCCAGAAATTGGATATGATAAGAAAAAATGATATTGAACGTATACTAGCAGAGCGCAACATCCTGATAACTGTTCGAAATCCTTTTGTGGTAATTTATTCTTGTGACTCCTATGGTTAATATTTTCATATTGATTGACTTTGTGCTGCTATACAATGTCAATTGACCTATCAATTCAGCAATTTTGGAAATCTATTGTTTTTCTGTGATTATCTTTTTGAGGGCATTTAATGATTCACCCTACATGTTTATTGTTGTAAGTTATAACAATGAATATGGTCTTGTATTGTAGGTCCGGTTTTTTTATTCATTCTCTTGTAGAGACAACCTTTATCTAGTAATGGAATATCTCAATGGAGGTGACCTCTACTCTTTGCTCAGAAAAATTGGTTGTCTTGAGGAAGAGGTTGCCCGTATATATATAGCAGAACTGGTAAGTTAAGGAAATACATATGTATTTTACAATTTTATTACTGAGCTTAGAATCTTTCTTTATACTGTTCCCTACATTAATGCATGTTCCAGGTTCTTGCTTTAGAATATTTGCATTCTCTTGGAATTGTGCATCGTGACCTCAAACCGGACAACATATTGATTGCACATGATGGCCACATCAAGGTAGTCTCTCCACAAGATGCATAGCTAAATGAATTTGCCTTTTTTATTTAAAAAAAGTATTTATTTTTTTTAAGGTGAAAACGATATGCTCATGCATATACATGACTAAGTGATAACACACACAATCATCTGTTACTAATGTGGGATACCGAGTCTCATACTTTGCTACTAAGCAAATGACACTATATTCTTGATAATCTCTTATTTTTGTCAAACCTAAGCTTGTTATATTAGACTTAAGCTTAGTTCTAAAGTCCATTCCAACATTATTCTTCAATTGATCATATGATATGCCCTTGTATGTCTAAAATATTGCTCTTACCACCAGCTTACAGATTTTG
The DNA here is from genome assembly GCA_031304145.1 of Cardiospermum halicacabum. NCBI lineage: Eukaryota > Viridiplantae > Streptophyta > Magnoliopsida > Sapindales > Sapindaceae > Cardiospermum > Cardiospermum halicacabum. Next base: position 2,530,212 of record CM062394.1, read on the forward strand.
GACTGTCCAAAATTGGTCTTATAAACAATACGATGGATTTATCAGTATCTGAAGGGACTGGAGCTATGCTAGCAGGCACACATAACCCAGGCGATCAACAAACTAAGGATAGAAGTAGATATTCAGCTGTTGGGACACCTGATTACCTAGCCCCAGAAATTCTACTGGGAACTGAGCATGGTTTGGGTCCAACCTAGCACCTAGTTTTTAATTTATTTATTCTAGTCTGTTCAACCAACTTAAAATTGCGGTCGTTCATGCAGGTTATGCTGCAGATTGGTGGTCGGTGGGAATAATCTTGTTTGAATTTATTACTGGAATTCCTCCTTTCTCAGCTGAATGTCCAGAGGTTCTTATATTTTTTTTCTCCACGATACTAATTCATAGAAGTGATTGAAGATCTGATTTGCAGTTGTGCCTAAGAAAATCATTTTATTTTTGTTCCAGCATTTTGTTCTATGAGCATGTTGTTATGTGTAATCATGCATCTAGAATTTGATTTCCTCCAAGTGGTTGTTGGAAAAAATATTGCAACTTGATTTGTGCCGTCTTGGCTTCTGAACAATACTTGCAAATTGTTTTAGTTTAAGTGATTTAACTTGATTGCGATTTATAATATAAATCGTTTGACATGCTCTCATCTTAGCGTTGTTTTTCTGACAGACGTCATTTCATTTCCTTGTTGCTTGTCCTGATTTTTACCAATTTACACATCCTTTTGGTTTTGCAGATGATATTTGACAATATTCTCAACAAAAAAATCCCGTGGCCTCATGTTCCAAACGAGATGTCTGCTGAGGCCCAAGATCTGATTAACAGGTATGCTTCTGGCACTGGGTCAAGAGTGGGATACATGCATTTTTCTCTGAAGCCTCATGTTAGACATTAAGAGTGGGATTGTTGGGTGGCATATTTATTTCTTTTCTATTTCTGTCCAACTTACATAGTGTGAATCTGCTTTAAATGTGATCTATGTATTCTGCACACCACTTTGGCATGTTTAAGAGCCAAGCATGGCTCTTATAAATTTTTACTTACTAGTTCATCAGCAATAGTTACTTAGCCAATTCTTTTATTTACAGGTTTCTAATTCATGAACCAAACCAACGTTTAGGAGCAAATGGTGCAGCAGAGGTTTTGTTTCTCTGCCTACAACTTTTGTGAATGACACATAAATGCCTCTGCCTCCAATGTGTTGAGCTGACTTGAATAACTTTGTAGGTGAAAAATCATCCTTTCTTCAATGGAGTCAATTGGAACAGTCTAGCAGAGCAGAAGGTGAGGACGTTCACCCATTGTGTTTTTGAGATGAAATAATAAAAATTAATATTGATTAAAATTGATTAAAATGATAAGGGAACACATTTTATTCTGCACACCACTTTGGCATGCTTAAGAGCTAAGCATGGCTCATATAAACTTGTATTCCAAAAGGTATTTATTGTAAAAGTTGGATTGTATGAGGTCATAACACCTTCCAACTTCCAAAATCATCTTCAATTAACTGATGCAATGTACTGATACCTTCAAACCAACTTATTTTGTCTGTAGGCTGCCTTTGTACCACAGCCTGAGAGTATTGACGACACAAGCTACTTTTTATCACGCTTTAGCCATTTTTCTACTAGGATTCAAGATTATCGAAATAGCAATGACTCAGATATTGATTCTCGTTCATCAGCTTCGAATTCGGGAACTGAGGTATATCACTTACTAACTTTCCAAATACATTTTAATGCTTCCTGATTGGAAAATAATAAATTATTATGTGAGCAATATTTTGAAAATAAATAGGTTTGTAAGTTTGTTCTTACGCTAGTCACCTATGCATGAATGGTGTTTAACACTATAGTAAGAGTGTTGTATATCCAAAACAACCAATTGCCAATGCTTAGAAGTACAAGATTAAAATTTTGTACTTTGAATACGGCCTGTGATGAGCTGGGTTTATCATAGACCTTGTGTTTGATTCTATTGTACTCCAACAGTTCCTGGAACTTAATCTTCTGAATTTACGCAGATGGACGATTGTGGAGACTTGGCGGAATTTGGCTCTGTTCCTCTTGATCTATCTTCAATAAATTTCTCTTTCAAGGTAAGCCTAATTAATAACACTAATTGTACCAAAGCTATCTGATATTTTGGCATAGACTTTTGGTTAAGAAGACTATTGTTCCTTTGCAGAATTTATCTCAATTGGCATCAATTAACCATGATGTTCTTGTACAAAGTGCAAAACATTCTCCAGCCAGAGGTTAAGTGTCAGAATAATCACTTCTCTTCTATGCATATTTTGAGGCCACAGAAGAATAGAGAAATTACATTAATTATGAAATCATCCACAGGACACCAGAGGAAGAAAAATAGGTCCTGTATGTATATAATTGAGAACATTTTTTCTTTCCATAGCACATTACAGTTTACAACAATGTACATAAATAGAACATTCTTTTTCCTTTTACTTTCAATAAATCTATCCAGCAGAATAAAGCTAATGCGGCATCACAGTAGAAAACAGTGTGAATCCTGAACGAGTGAGGTCTTTAGATGTAGTTGTCATTGCAAATAACTACAAACTGAGCAACTGATCGATTCTTAATGTGCAATAAGTAATACTGTCCAAAATTGAATTACAGATGATAATTCTTCACAATACCAAAAAGCATGATATTTTGGCCGCATCAATAAGACTCCGAACGACAAATGCATACAAGAATAAGAATTTCAACTTTCTAAGCATTGTCAGCTACACAATTCAGACAGGAATAGGTAGTCCCTTCTTCGCCAAGTTATCCAATATATCATTAAGAGCTTGACACAACCCAACTATCTGCAGAATGAAACGGTAGAAAATTATGAATTACATGATAGTGTAAATCCAGAGCAATATAGAATACGAAAATGAAATATACCTGCTGATCCCATTGTTGAAGCTCTTCAGTATCATCTTCAAAATGTATTACGGCTTCCACCTGAATTATTGTCAGATTTGACAGAAGTATAGAGTCAGACTATAGGCAAAATATGTATCAACATGTTTTCAAATATTAGTTATAAAACAGGCCAGAAATACTATTATGAGATCCAAACAAGTCAAAACAAAAATGATATTTAGTATATAGCGAGTAAAATTATCAGACTACAAGTGAAACTGTGCCATGATGAGACATACCTGATCAATTGATCCCCTCATCCGGTCTTCATATATCATTCTTGATGCTATCTTCTCAGCCTGCAGCCAATGCAAAGGTGACATTAAGGTCAATGATGCAAATACATACAATAAAAGAGGGATAAGATCCTCAAAACAAATTAATGCAAAGGTGACATTAAGGTCAAGAATATCACAAAATTAGTTCCCAAAACAAATTAAGTAATTAAGACTTGCGAATTCAGAAACATTATAGAATTGTATTACCATACCTTAGCAGGAGCAATACCCAACAAAGTACCCAACTCGTCAAAACTTATATTGGTGTAAAGTTTGCTGGCACTTAAAAGGTTATGCTCGATCATTGCCCGATCCAACACAGTAAAATTGTCAGGCAGGAGTGCTTTCTGTAAATATGAATGAAAGATAAGATACTTCAACTGTAACTTATAAAGGGAAATGTTAATGACACATGCAACAATTATAAGTAACAAACAAATACTTATATGACCTGATGAGGTTTGAGTTCTTCAGCAAACGCATCAATTTCAAGTTTTCTCAAAATTCTCTCCAAATATACCTGGTAAACTCTAGAAAGTCTTACGTTAAATAATAAGAACAAAAAGACCTTGAAGAAGTACAAGCGGGAAGGAAATAATGAATTTGTTATGCTAAACAAAAAATGCAAACATGAGGGAGAGAACCTTTTGAAGTATTGGATAAATTTTCAATTTTGAGCACCGCTCATCCTGAAATTAATTGCTAAATATCAGCATCACAGGAATTGATATTCACATTTTTTTAAGCATATCACTGACAGCAGGTAAGGGTATTTACTTTGTACAAAGTGGCAAGAACACGAGATCGCTGAGGACCTGCGGCAGCCAAAATTGTGCAAGTCACAGCAGCAGATAAAGCTTGCTCAAGTGCGTCCTCATCGATTGTCCTGATCATAAGACCAACAAATATCAATAAAAAACATAGTATGAAACATAAGAAAATCGCAACACTTTCAAATAAAAATCACATTATACAAGTAGACATACTCATCTCCAATTTGTCGCTTTTCAATTTGAGATATATCATAGTATCGTAGGGCTGCTTCTAGGAATTTTCTCTTTAAATCCAAAATTCTGGCATAACAAACCTAATAAAAGAAATAACACATGACGCGAGGTATACTAAAATAAGAAAATAAGAAAAACCTTCATGTGCACCAAACATTCTTAACAACTATATTGTCAAACCTTATACTGTAAATTCAATACTTCATGCTGACTGCTACTAACTAAGAATGAAGCTTTGTTGATAAAAGCTTCTGCATTGACAGAATCATCATCCTGCACAATTGAGAATTGAAATAAAAGATGCTGAATTAAAATCTCAAATACCATCAAATTGGAGAATAAAACATCATGGAGACCTATCTAGACAAAATTTCAAGTTCCTAAAACAACAACCTCCAAAATAAAGATATTTTCACTAAACTAGGAAGTGCAACTTCACTATATTGCAAGGTTACGGTGATAATGAATATCTCAATGTTTCTTCTGAATGTAATTAATGTATAACCATCAGCAGATTTTGAACAAAGGATGTACAAAGACAATGCACGCCCAGTGGCAAAAGCAGTTAATATATACAACAGCAACTCTTCATCACAAATCTACAAATTTGGCATCCAAACACAGACTGTACCTCCAAGTATAAGCGAGCAATTTGGACACATTTTGACAACTTGAATGAATCATCAATGACCCTGACATACACACCATGATATAAACACAAATCATTCTCTATAAGCTGGGGAAGAGAAAAACAAACAGAAGAAAAAGATGTTTAGTCTAACCTCATTCCCGAATCCAAATCAATACCACTCAGCATCTGAGCTGCTTTTGACCACTGCTGCTCTGACTCATATAAATCAGCAAGTTTCTCCCTAATGATTAACACCTGAACAAATACAAAAGCAATCAGTCTTTTCTCGAAATCAACTTATATCACCAACCATTTCAGAGCAAAATAACACAGCAAAAATTAAATGTACAGCCGACAGTATAAGATAATTTACCTACAACCTTAACACAAAAGCTTAAAGTCTCTAAAACAGTTAACCAATTTGTAAAACAAATACTAGGGCTGCTAAAACGTAGGTGACTTCAAATTGATTCGACAATGCACCAAGCAAGTAAACCGTTAAAGGGAACTAAGGAAAGAAGAATAAACAGCAAATGCTTCTAAAACCGAACCTGTTCCTCAAAGGAAACAACGCGAGGCTGAATTTGAGCGAGGGTATAATGGGCAATTTCCTTTTGCGTCTCCGGTTCCAACCTCCCCAACTCCTGAGCAAAAGTCTGCAGAAGCTGACGCGAAACGACTAACGGTACGTCGTCCGACAACACTGCATATCCAAACAACCAATCAATCCATAAGCAATTGCAAGCAAGTTAATTCAAACCAAAAACGACACAAAACTCTCTCTCCGATCACAAAAAGTTCAGACAAAATAATAAAAAAACCCTAAGTTAGTCCACACTCGGAGGAAAGAGCAGGAGTTACTGTGATCAATAAACTTCTTAGCTTGAGCGACGTCATTCGAAGAGATTACAGTCGAGAGAATATGCTTGTACTGTTCAATCTTTTGCCTCTGGTCCGCGATAGCAGAAGCGCTTGCTAATGCACCTTCCATGCTTTCTCTCTATCGGTTTCTGATAAAAATTTCGTTTACTCGAGACCTAGTTTTCAGTTAAAGTGTATATCGCCGGCACCGCCACTCTACGGCAGCGCTCCACCAGCAAGAATCAACCTTTTTTACACTCTGTCGTGCGTGGTGGACCTGGAAAACTTCTCGGTGAATTTTATTTATACGAAGTGCTATTTGTTTATATATTTTAACAGCCAATAGATATTTGACATGTCAGAAGTGTATAATTTCCTTTAATTACCAAAATGCCCTTTCAAAACTCTGCACTTGGTTTCAGTCACATGCTAAAATATTTTGGGTCAAAAGTGTAAACATGAAGAACTAAAAATTTGTTTTTGGGTCAAGTTGTATGTGAAATAAGAAATCAGAGGTAAAAATGAAATTCTGAAAAGTTTGAAGAAGAATTTGATATTTTCCAGAATCCATATAAAGGCTATCAAAGAATCGCGTTTCATTTTCATTCCCTGGTTTTTCGCATTCGCAAACGGCAGCGGCTCCCTCCACTTCTTCTAATCCGACCGCCGCCGTTTCATCTGCCAATCACCGGCGACCCTAGACCGTTCATTTTTCGCCGCCATCCCGATCCGAACTTGTAATTCCGCCGCCGTTAGTTGATTTCCACTCCGTTTCGACTGGTGCTACTCGTGTTTGGTTTTCCTTGCTGGCAGGATCAGGTGAGTGGGTTCATTTTGGGTTTAAGTTCGATTGTTGGATAGATTTAGTGTTTATATGGTTACACGCATATAGATCAGGTGGCATATGTGGAGATCGAAGATTGATGTCTAATTGATTTGTGTGTTTGGATGGGTATCTATTCACTTGAATATTGATTGTGTGAGCTGATTTTGTATTGGAAGTATTATGAATTTCATAATTTTTGTAGCAGGAGATTAAATTAAATCTATTAGGAAATGAGGTGTAAGTATCTTAGTTGAATGAGGTAGGTAGGGTTGAACTAGTAGGAATAGATGGTGTGAGTTAATTGCGTAATTCCAATTGTTTTGTGGACAACCCAACAAAAGTAACCAAAGAGAAGGAGATTAATCTCCCCCCAGTAATTATCAAGTGATTTTCAACTAGATTAGAATTCATATTACATTGTCATTTCTATTTGGAATTGAAAGAATAAGGGGTGCAGATTGTGATGATGGGACACTCGGATGTTTATACTTTGTTGATATCTTTTTTTCTATTTGTATTAAAGCACAGTTTATTTCAATGTGATTGTGATTGCAGTGGTGGTGTATAGATCTTTTTTTTTCCCGCAAATTCTTTATGAATGCAGACATGATCATTTTGTTGCCATGTATGACAATTTCTTGCATCCTTTTGCATTAACTTCATATGAAACTGGCTTAGAGCTAATGTAATGTCTTATTGTTTTCATTTAGCAATCACTCATTTGTTCTTATTGGGTGTAAATTCGGTGAGATGAGAAAAGTTTTTGAAGCACTTGCTAACTGTGGGATTCTGCTTGTTCTATAATATTTTCTTTGATGTGTAGATTTTCATCTGTTCATGCATGTCTTTTCTTGATTCTTGTCCTGTTCCAATGTATAAACTGATACCTACATGTAGACTTAAGAGCTATGAACTGGATTCAACGGAAGATATATCTTTACAACGTCACATTTGGACTCTTCATGTTGGATTGGTGGGAGCGCTATCTTTTCAGTATCCTCATTTTCTTTTCTCCTTTTGATTTCTCATGTTCATTTTTTTTTTAAAGTTCTTTTGTTTGTTTGATTCAATCTCTATCAAGTTTACATTCAGGATTTCCTCAACTTTATTTATTTCTACATGTTTATAATGTTTTCTTTTTTGTACCAAAGAAAAAAAAGTACATAATGTATAAACTTTCCAAATTGTCCCAGTTTTGCTGGCAGTTCTTTGCTGGTTTTCTGAAGAATTAACTTTTCTTAAAAATTTTAGGATGGGTTATGTAATATAAACTTATGTTCAAAATTATAGATTAATACATTTGCTTCCTCCAAATGGTGTTTGGATTGGGATGTTGTTTCCTAAATGGATTAGTACTTGATGCTATACTTGGACTATAATCAGAATCATATTACATTGTCATGCTATGTTTGCACTTGTAATTTCCTAAATTTGTTAGACACTTTGGTGATCGTGTTGATGTGGTTTGTATTTTACAATGGGTCACGGTACGTAATGGACTTCTGCAAAAGGTACTCATGCTAACTTGGTCTCCTGTTATTGCAATTAATTTTTCATCACAATATTTACATCCCTATAAATTCTTTATTGAAATCATGGAAGTGTTTGCTGCATTGGACATATCTGATATACATATCTAAATTTCGTGATCTCAACTCATTTAATACCCAAAACATTATTCTAAAATAGAGTTGTGCAGATTCAGTAACTAACGTGCCTAATTCTCTTCCCTTGATTATGTGGCAATTCATTTGTGTTTTCTTAATTGTCTTTGACCATAAAAGTAGCTAATGAAGAAATAAACAAAGAGAGTAGACTACCATGTATCCATAGAGTAGATAAAGCTTTCTTCAACAATGACTTTTCCATTTCCATTTGAATGAGTTAAGAAATCTTCCCTGTAATGTTTTTATACTACCCGGAAGAGTTGCTGCGGTATTTTGTTTTGTGTATATCTTAATATAGTATTATGGCTATACTTATGTTCTGGTAGCCATTGTCTTAATTAAATTATTTTTAATACATGAAGTTCTGATAGCTGCTGCCGTAAAAATGCAATCTTCAATTCCAAATTAATTAAAGCTAGGCTATTTGTATCCTTATGCATGGTTTCACTGTCTGATGGGTCTTTTTATTTGATTCCAGGCATCTAACATGAAGCTTCCAGAGCATCTATATGCTTTAGTTATTGCTGCAGTGGGGTTATTTATTTTTGTCTATTGTGGCAGTTCTGTTCTGTCCACACAGTGACAAGTATTTGGCTTTCATTTTTCATCTATCTCGAAACCAGAAACAGGAGCTGGATGCAATGACATTGACATTTCTTCCTCCCATCTGTTCATGTTCAATTAGTATTTATCAGTGTCAGCAATGGATTCATTTTGTGACTGTTGTAATTGGAAATTGGGTTAGCCTTGTGTATGTGTTTATCATTAAGACAAAACCTAGTGCTGGCTTATCTTCTTTGTATGGGCATGGTACTCTTATCTTGTATTGATAATCACACTTTGAAACTATATGAATGTAACTCCATCAAATCATACAGAATCTGTGGGTTTTTTATTATTACTTTTAAAAATAATAATTTCACTATTTGAAAAAGCAATACTATTTTATCTAGTGTAAATTACAAGTAAAATAGCTGTCATCATGACTAGAATGACTTGTGATTTTCAGCATAATTAGTTTTCTGGGTAGATCATAAGGTTCATTACAACTAGTTGAGGTTAATTATTTAAAAAATATTGTGAAAGTGAAAAAATTATTAAATACATTTAAGAGAAAAAAAATATTTTTAATTATTTTATTAAAAAATAATTTTCATTTTAAAATTTTAATTTTACTTTCATTGTAATTAATTTTTGTAGATTTGATATTAGAAATGTTTTAAAATAAATTAATATTTTTTTATGTATAACAATTAAAAAAATTTCAAAAATAATAAAATTTAGGACATATTATAATATATACTTTTTGTTTTATAATAATGGTATGAAAAATAGAAATAGATTAAGATATTTTGTTTTAAATATAAAGAACCACGTTGGCAGCAATTAACATTTTATTTTTTTATTTCACACACAATTATTAGATGTAACATTTTTTTTCAATTTTATCATTTTAATAACTTTTTAATTTTTTTTAAAAAATAATACTTTAAAAAATATAAAATTTTACAATTTTAATTAAATTTAAATTTATTATAATAAAATAAATTTATTTATTTAAAAATACTTTAGAAATAATAAAAATTAACATAATATTTTCAAATATATAAAAAATAATAATAATATAAAAACAAAACAATTTTAATAAAATATATCTATATTAAAACTAGTTAGATGTGTCAATTTGGGTTTCGACACTACAAATGGATTGGATCATAGATGGGTGTTTAATTTTTTTACATATTATATACTTTTAATAAAATATAATTTGATATTAAATACATCATAATTAAATCTAATCGTATCATGAATTATATGTAGTTATATAAGTTTTATAATATAAAATTTTATTATTTTAAATAAATAAATTTAATTTTTAAAAATAAATAGATTAAACGAGCCAGTTCCTTAATTCGTAAATTGATAAGAGTTAATTTGTTTATTAAATGGGATTGAATCAATGCTGACTCTAATTATCACCTAAAATTAATTAAGTAATTTAAATATTAAATAATGTAATTAATAATTTAATTATAAAAATTTTAATTAAATAAATTAAAAAGTGATTAGTAAAAAGTCCGAAGAATAATTTAGAAATATTGATGTTAACTTTAGTAATTTGAGCGTAAAAAATAGCAATATATATATATTTTTACAGAGAGCTCCACTGCTTCTTACCACAGCAAAGGAATGAGAAGCGAAGTGAAACAAGCAAAGTCTGAGGAGTAGATTACCGTTTTCTTTAGATGTGTATATAATTAATTAATTAAAAATCTGCTTCTCTTATCTCTCAAAAGGCGATCAGTTCTCTCAGGTGATATTTGTGTTGCATCCAACTGTATCGAAAACACAATCAACACACAAATTGAAACCAAGCGATCATCGTGTTCATCGCAATAACAAGACCGTCTTCAAATGGAGAACTCCGGTGAGTTTTTCAACGCTTTTTGAGAGTCCTATCGAGTCCTGGAAATGTAATTTGTGCTGCTAAGGACTTATAGTAACAATTTTATTTTCTTTTATATATTTGTTCATATTTTGTTTGGTCGCTGGAAAAATCAGTAGAAACTGAAACTGGAAAATATATCGCTGTTAGTAGCTAGATTTATTGAAGTTGAAACTCTAGTGAATTTTATTCTATTTAGTTTAGGTTTGTGAATGTTTTGTGAGTTTGATGGATGTTTGGTTTGGTTGAGTTGTATAGAACGTAGCTTAATTTATTTTTTGTAAGTAAACTTAAGTTTAATGTCATAGTTGGAAAGATGGAGAACAAATTTTGGTTCAGTTTGATGAGGTCTTTGGTTTGAGTCAATATCTTGAATGTGAGTGCTAAATGAGTGTTGTTTAAAATAGTGGTTTGATTATATCATGTGACTTATTGAATCTGTTCTCATTCTCTGGACATGAAAAAAAAAAAAATGGCAGATAATCCTCAAGGTGTTGTTGTGCCACCGGTAGAAGGAGTAGCGGGAGGAGGAACAGCCTATGGATGGCATGATGCTAGTTTACCTAATTCAAATCCTTCCAAGGGATCAATTGATCCTACAGAAGTTCCAACTTCAGATTTAGTGCATGTGTGGTGCATGCCCAGCACAGCAAACATTGGAACACAAGAAGTACCTAGGCATTTGGAGCCTGTAAGCGGTTTTGAATTATTTTTATTTCTAATTAGATGATTAGGTTTTGTGTTTGTTCTCAAAGGTTATACATGTTATCTGTTGAATTGGTTGAAATTGTAGAGCGCACAAATGTTAAACTTTTTAATTGGTTGCTTAGGAAACATCCATATATCTTTAAGCTGCAGATCATATTCATGTTAATTTAGGTGGTAACAAATTTCTACCTATTTCTCTTTTATGCTAAGCTAAATGCTATAGTAAGTTTGAACACTATCATATTGCCATAAATGCACATAATGCACGTAGAACCGCTTAGTTAAGCTTAAGGAGGTTTCTGGTCGTGTAAGAGGGGATGAAATTTGTAGTTAATAATATATTTAGAGAGAAAAAGTGGAATGGCTATAACTTTCAGATATATAGAGAGTCAGCACACCGTGGTCTATGATAATATGTTCCTCATTGTCAATTTGAAAATAAAATTACAGTAATGCTTCTAGCATGATTCTTAGTGTCAGTCTTCTTATTGGCCTCACATTATGACATCTGATGTTTTATTTTTTCAGGTTAATCTTTTGGCGGCTAGAAATGAGAGAGAGTGTGTTCAAATTGCTTTACGTCCCAAAGCTACTTGGGCTAGTTCTGGTATTGCTGGGGTTGTGCAGGTTCAATGTAGTGACTTATGTTCCTCTTCGGGTGATAGGTTGGTTTTGTAATTACTGTTGTCTCTTTAATTATTTATTACTACTATTGATTTGCCATTCAATTTTGTACTCATTTTGACAATGGCTATGGTCAGGTTGGTTGCTGGTCAATCACTCACATTGCGACGCGTGGTGCCCATATTAGGTGTCCCTGATGCTCTTGTACCTCTTGATTTTCCCGTTAGCCATGTTACTTTACAACCTGGGTAATGTTTATTTTATTGATCAGATAGGTGTTTTAGTATTGAGATTATCTGACAAACAGGAAGACTTATTATTTCCGCCATTTTCTCTACTGCAGTGAAACAGCTGCTGTGTGGGTGTCAATAGATGTTCCGAATATGCAGCCTCCAGGTCTATATGAAGGGGAGATCATAGTTACTGCTACTAAGACAGATGCAGAGTACTGTTTCTTTACTCTTTCACTTGAGTGTGAATTGTGTATGTTTGTGGTTCATATTGAATCTACTATATCATTGTCAAGAGTTCATGCAGACTGTTTATCAGTTATAATTTTTCTGTAATTTGAAACCCATGACAATAATTATTCTGAATTATTACAGCTCTCCATCAGTATGTTCGGACAAAGTTGAGAAGCAGCAGCTATACACTGAACTTAGAAATTGTTTGGACACTTTAGAATCTGTCAGTGGACAATCCTTAGAGGATGCGGTAAGTATATAAATTTATTTATTTGTTTCATAGTTTCTAAAGTGCTCATACGCATGATTTTAAATTTAGGTTGAAAGAGCTAAATCAGCATCTACATCTTTGAGAAGAATTGCTTTGTCGTCATTATTCTCTGAATTCTTTTCTGATAACGGGTCAGTTGATATGATGGAAGAGGATGCTATTTCAAATCTTTCAGCTCGTGTAAAGTTAAGCTTGACGGTTTGGGACTTCATTCTTCCTGCAACTCCATCACTTCCCGCTGTATTTGGTGTATCCTGAAAAGTTTCCTATATTATGTGTAAATTTTATTTTTTTTTTTCCATATATTTAGTTTCTTATTTCATCTTTTGTTGAGTGATTATTAAATCATACAAATATGAGACCTTAAGTGAAGAAACTAATGGTCTTAGCTTTTATATCTGATTCTGATATTACTAAACATCTATAACTCAATAGATGAGTTTCATAGAATAACTGAGGGTAGTAGGAGTTACCATATATCTAACAGCAAACTCCTATTAATTTGCAAACCTATCTACTAATGTAGCTAATAATAAATCAACTGAACAAGCATATATTTGAAATAAACTTTTATAAGCGAACTTGAACTACTAATGACATTAAAATTTCAGCTTCTGCTTCTTTAGCTGTTGATTAGATATCCGATACTGTAATTGAGGATCGTTTTCGTGTTCAACATGGTACTGATGAGTGGTATGAAGCCTTAGATCAGCATTTCAAGTGGCTTCTCCAGTACAAGATCAGCCCATATTTTTGCAAATGGGGTGATAGCATGCGTGTTGTGACATACACATGTCCTTGGCCAGGTACTCTAGTCTAAAATATGGAATGCAGCTATTTGTCTTCTGTAAATGACTTCTATAAAATTGAAAGAATTTTTGTTGTTATTTTTAACTCTGTTACTGGTGTTTCTGTTGCAGCTGATCATCCAAAATCAGATGAGTATTTTTCAGACTCACGATTAGCTGCATATGCTGTACCATTTAGTCAAATAAACCCTAGGTATCCTGTCAGCTACACCCTTAATTCTTCAGTACAAGTGCACAACATTTTAAAGTCAATAAATTTTATTGAGATGTTAATATGCAACAGTGATGTTGGAGATAATGATTATTTGAAGAAAGAAGTAGATATCTTGAGGACAAAACCTCATTGGAAGAAAGCCTATTTTTACTTGTGGGACGAGGTATGAACTATAGTTCCTTGAACTTGTCAATGGGACTCAGAATTCTTGGATGATGACATGCTAACTATGTAGTATTTTCTTGTTTGTATAATTCATAGCATCAAACGTGAAAGTTTTTATTTTTATTTTTATTATTTATTTATTATTATTATTATTATTTTTACTTATAATAATAGGTTTTTGTATCTGTTTATTAATTTTATGTTTGAGTATTATTTTTCATTAAGGTGCTGCTGATTGCATATTGCTTTTAATTTACTGCATTATAACATGATATACTTAGTAGATTAATGTGTATGCCTTACTACTTGCAGCCGCTGAACATGGAACAATACGATTCAGTTCGTAATATGGCTAGTGAACTTCATGCTTATGCTCCAGATGCTCGTGTTTTAACCACTTACTATTCTGGTATGTATAATAATGCGTTACTTCATGTATCATTACTTTTGTTCTACTGTTTTTTTAATTTTTTTAAATCATAATCTTAATTCTTGTTATTATGGGACATCTATTGCTGACTGTGGACATTGGACCTAACAAATAATTGTAGTGTATCTTGGGAACAGTTAGATGAAGGCTTTGGTATTTAGTCTGTTATGGATTTGCTAATTATCTAACATATACTACATATTTGAACCTCTTAACTGGTGCAATGAAGAGCTTAATTTTATTCGGCATAAGATATTCAGTGTACATTGCATTTAGGTCGAGGTAATATGTAAGAAGTCAATAAACTGTTATGTGTACTGTTTAGCTGATTGGTTAATTTGATTCCTTTCCCTTTTTATTTTTTATTTATTTTTATTTTTTAATGAGATCTTCTCTCTTGATCATTTCTGGATGACTGGTGATTAGGCTTGCTTGTCAACACGCTGCCTGCTTATTCTTTATCTAGCTATAACCGGATTCAATATGTTATCATTTGGCTTGTTCTTATGTTCAGGACCAAGCGATGCACCTCTAGCACCTACTCCTTTCGAGTCCTTTGTAAAGGTTCCTAAATTTCTTCGTCCTCACACTCAGATTTACTGTACCAGGTATTCATCGAAAATTAATAATTGCATAAGATTGTTACTTTTAAGCATTTTATAATTGTACTGAGCTTAAGGAATCGGGTGAAAATTTCATGATTGAGCATAAAGCAAGGTTGCACAAGTGTGCACAGGGATCACTTGGGTTTATTTCTGAAATCGAAACTGCTGTGCTTTGCATTTTTTAAACTCCAAATTGTAAACTCTTTGACGTTGTTAGAGTGGTTCCTGTTTCATGTCCATCTTCTTACCAATTTTATATATTAATGTCTAATTGTCATTCCTTTTTAGAATCTTGTTGTTCATGTTATAAAACTTAAGGCACTTAAGTCCATATTTTGTATATTGATAGACTTGTTTTATTTGCAGCGAGTGGGTGCTTGGTAACCGGGAGGATTTGGTGAAGGACATTACTGCTGAGCTGCAGCCTGAGAAGGGTGAGGTAAATATTATGGAGGGTTTGGGCTTTGCTTGGGAAAAATTTTAGTTTCTTGTGTACATGATGATTCTAGCATGATGTGTGCCTGATGTTTTTGCTAATTTAGGAATGCTTCATCTGAGTGCAAAGCTCCAACTTTCCTACTATGATCCATATGCTGATTTTCTTCTATTGTTCGGTCAATCTTATAGATTCCAACTCTTTTCTACTATCACTAATTTTTCCATGCTTGAGACTCTTCTGAATTTATGTACAAATATGACTCTCTAACAGTGATTCAGTTTCCTTGGGAAGTTTGTTTGAAGTTAAGCAGCTCGTGCTATTGAGAACTTTTTGTGATAGCTATTGATAACCATATTGCCAGTGTAGGAATTTTGAACCATTGACCCAATTCCACATTTCCCAACTTCAAATTCATCTTATTTGCCTTTATACTAACAACTAACAGTTAACAGAATTATTATGTCACTACTCATACAGGAAATTACTGTTAAAGCTATCTGGTTTTAGCAGCAAGCTATAGTTCAGTAAGTATGTGGAGCACATTCTAACTGATCTCACCATAAGAGGTTGCGAGTACAAGTCAGCTGAGGAGGTTTGTTTATATTCTAAGTTGATGATGACATGATGTTATGAAGTGGAATAAAAACAATAGGTTTGATATAAAAAGTATTTATGATATCCATTCTTGAATTTTACCGAATATACAAAGTATTAAAAACGGTGAGAAAAAAATTGGTGGGGTTGCCTAGCTTTATGGTTCTAAAGATTATTTATGTTGTTATTTGTATACTTGGACCTGTGAGGGTAAATCCGACCATGTGTAAAGACACATTTAGTTTCTTAATACTTATATTAATCCAATTTCTAGTTGGACTTGTAAATTGTTATGATATGTTTTATTTCAGGCACTTCAATCATATAATAAGCCAAAGTTTTTGAAGATATTTGGGGATAATATGGTTTTCAGAATTCATGTTAGAAATCTTTCCCTTGTGCTGTAGAACTAGAGCTAAATAAGAGGGATATACATGAAGTATCTTGTGGCTCAGATTGTCCTAGTTAATTCATTGGTCAAGAATAAAAGAATTCTATGGGATCTAGGTGTAGGATGGTGGTGTTAGATGCACAAAAATAAGTTTAAAAATTTTAGAGTATGTAAATCTTTTAACCTTAGAAATTTAGGAGATCTAGAGTGGAAGCAGTAAATATTTAAAGTTTTTATGTGAGCTAGTTTGACAAATGGAATTTCAAAGCTCAACAGTAGCAACACATGCTCTTAAAGGTAAATATAGGAAATAGGTGTCATTTGTGCTTAGGTTTGGCATATCTCAATTTACTGGTCACTTATTCAGATTTCTGTACTCCTGTCATATCTTCAACCATCTTCCTCTACTAGTTGCTACAATAGAGTAGGGTTTTCCAAAAATTAGTTGTCAGCAGTTAGCTAGCATCCTTAACAACATAGAACAAGTAACTTAGACTTTTTTTTCCCCCTAAACTTGTACCATCTTCAATCATTTTTCTCTTAAGAACTTGATGTAGAATAAACTTTGGCATCTGATTTGTCTGAATGTTACCTCAATGTCTAGCTTGTGTTGTGTTGTGAACTACTACTTGATCAGCTACCTGTTAGGTTCTGAGTTCTCCTGTTGTTCCGAAATTGGGTCCCTTTGAAGTCAAATGATCATAGTTCTTTTTAATTATACTATTTCATGGTTGAACTATAGAAAAGTTTATAATTACAAATTAAGTTATTGATATGACTGAAAGTGAATAGTTTTCTGCATTTCTGTATCTTTTGTATCAATCTAAGTGTTGATGTGCGGAAGAAATCTTCTCAACATTGAAAATTGCTTATGTAATTTCTCCTATGGTTATGGCCATAGTGAAAGTTATATGATTCAGATAATCAATATTCATTTTGTACTTAAATTTGCAGGAATGGTGGACATATGTGTGCATGGGACCATCTGATCCACATCCAAATTGGCACCTCGGCATGCGAGGTACACAACATCGTGCAGTAATGTGGCGTGTATGGAAAGAGGGTGGAACGGGATTCCTGTACTGGGGTGCCAACTGTTATGAGAAGGCAACAGTTCCTAGTGCAGAGGTATTTACTTGACTGTCTTTAAGAACTTTCTTGAATCTTTCCTCTTGTTTCTGATTGTTATACACTATGTATACAGATAAGATTCAGGAGGGGTCTTCCCCCAGGTGATGGAGTTTTATACTATCCTGGGGAGGTGTTTTCATCTTCGCGTCAGCCTGTTGCTTCGTTGAGACTGGAGCGTATCCTCAGTGGTTTGCAGGTGAGCCCAATTATCTATGACTTCAGTGGTCATCCTTGTTATTATGCATCATTATTCATACTTCGGCTAGCCAATTTTCCATTGGCTAACATGAAAATGCAAATATTATATGCATTTTTTTTTCCCTCTGGTGTGACCTTGTGATTTAAACTAACTATTAAATAAAATATTAGAATCACTTTTCATCCTCACTCTTCTCTTCCTCAATGGAGTTGCTCTTATAATTGAAAATTCATTGTTGGAAGCACCTATGTGAATCCTAACAATGAACAAGATTTTGAACTTTTATCTTCAAATCCCATGTATATATTCATGTCAATTTATATATTTATCTCTTCAATTTACCATTCTGCTGTCCCTGGAGAGATGGGAAGAAGAGCTAACATACCAGTATAATATGTCTATTAAAAGCTTGAATATTTTACTGCAAAGCATCTGGTGTCTTTATTTGGTTTTTCTTTTAATACTGGACAGGACTTCGAGTATCTAAACCTCTATGCTTCAAAATACGGAAGAGAAGAGGCGCTCTCTCTTTTGGAGAGAACTGGCATATATCAAGGTCCTGAGCGATACACACATGAACACATGCCAATTGATGTAATGCGGGGCGAGGTATATAATACTTGCCGACCTTAAATACATTCCTGTCATGTATTCCAACTTTTGCCTATGTAATTTACCTTCTTCTACTAGAAACTTTGTATCTTAAAAAGAAAGCTTGATAGTTATCTTTGTGTACAGACACACTTGGATCAGATCCTCAACTTTTAGACTGTAGAGTTAGAATTCGGGAAATGGTCTATATTGAGAATCTCTTATCTTCACCAACTATAGGGTCATGTTGCTGCAGATTCTTATTTTTCAAAACATTTTCCATTGAGTCACTTTTCGCTTTCCATATTTCTATATCGCAATTTATTTGTCTTCAGATTGAAATCTAACTTGCATCTTTACTTGGTATTGCTTGAATATGAATCATTCTGACTTTTGTTAGTGATATTATGATGTTAATTTGAAAGAACATTGCTAGTCAATTTCTCTGTGTCCCCATTTTAGACTTCAATGAAGACGAACATTCAATCATTGAGCTGATCAACCTCCTCCTCTTGTGCGCCTGGTACGTATCTGATCCCGTCATTTCTTGTTAAACTCGCAGGTAGGTATGTTTGTATTATTTTTAAGTTCGAGACTCGGATTCATTTAAGTTCAGACTCGATTCAATATAAGCTTGTTTGAACTAGAGATCGAACAAAAGGAGATAAGCCCGAACTGTTTGTGAGTGAGCCCAGTGGTGTGTTATCTGGATATAGACTCCATAAGTTACCATCAATAAGCACTAATTTGGTAGTATTGATCAATCAAACAATAGAGAGTCTTAGAATAAGAATCATGAAACTTTGTTGAAGATAGCGAAATGGTGGTTATCATCCTTTGCTGTTGTTTGGTCGGTCCAGTAGAGTAAATTTAAGAGATGCAAGTTGAAGTGTGTTCTCAGAGGGACCTGTCCTTTATTAATGGGCCTCACAAATAGTCCTTGTTTTGACCGGTCGGTTTCCATTTTCCCTCTCATGAAAGATATAGAAATTGACTTGTGAAAGTTTGGTGGCGAGCATTTGCTTACTATATGCAAAACACACGTCTCTTTTTTATTTATTTTTTCTCATTTTTGAACTATACAAATATCTTCTTCTATTTTGATATTAGATAAGGTTTGCTAAAAATGTTTTTGTCCCATTTATTAATTCCATTACCTTATTTAGGTTTGGACAACACTATTTAACTTCTTCTACTTTACTTTTTTTTAATTAATTTTCCAATTTTTATTTTATTTTATTTATCCTCAATTCCCGTCCTAAAAAAATTTCCAATTAAAATCAAACCAATGAAATTACAAAAATTATTTAATTTGTTGAAATGACAAGGGTTTTTTAATTTTAAATAATTGAATATAAATATATAATTATGAAATAATACTATTTATACAAATTTATAATCAATTATATTTATATTTTAAAATAATTGTTTTAAAATTTTATAATCATGTCATAATATATTACCCTATTTACATTTTGGTATCAAACTTAACTTTATAAATAATTTCAATTCTCTATTATTATTATAAGGGTGTTATTTAATATGTGATTGTTACGTTACATAAGTTAATATGAAACTAAATTAAATAGAATTTAATAATTTTATATTATTTTTAAATAATAAAGTGATCATATTAAAATTAATTTGTGATTAATGGTTGGAAATAAGATGAAATCATTTTTAAGATTAACAATTATATAATATATTATATTATGAATAAAATTGAAGAGCTCTCAAGGTGTTTTAAAATTTTCAAATATATAAATTATTTAATTTCTTCTATAATTTATATAAAATTCATGCAATTAGTTTGTTAGTGTATGTTTTAATTTCAATTTGAACCATATAGCTATATAAATTAGGTCTCCTTAGGTTTAGATTGCTAAAACTCAAATGGCTAATATATTTGAAATCTCTCACTTTTAATAATACCTAAAATTTTCCCCTAAAATTAGGAGTATTCAAAGAGCTATTAGAACCATTTTAAATTTTGGTTAGAAGCAATTTATTTGATCATAACAAGTTCAAGTTGTAATGATTTCATATATTTGAAAAGGAAGAGAGAAATTGGTCCTGTAATTGGAAGTAAAGGCTGCATGTAGCAATCAAGATTCATGGTGGACTTTTGGTGCTTATTGGAATCAGAAAAGGAAATAAAAAAGCCAAGTATATAATCAAACTAGTGATCATTACTTTGGGACCTGTCTCTCAAATTATTCTTTTGACAATGTATGTCCATTCTTGTGCTTTTCTTATCACCTTACAGCTGTCTATATATATTGTACACACTCACAAACTCACTCACTCACTACCCAAAATTTCCCAAAACAACACATTGAATTTAACTTAAAGATAATCCATTTGAAACTTATTAAAAGTAGAAAGCTTAATTATTGAATAATTAGACTTTGTAGTAGTCACATTTTTCTCTCTCTCTTTTATCTTATCTACTTATATATTATGCTCTAAAATCTACTCCAACCAAGTATGCACCATAACATTATAGCAACACAAACATATTTCAACTTTGTTGCTTTTTTTAGAAATCAATTTATTATATTGCCAATTCTAGATATTACATTTCTAATAGTATGATTTAATTTTCTTGCTTTGTCATTTCTATTTACACGAAATGAATTTAACCTTGCATGCTTTATTGAGTAACCAAATCTCTCTTGTTCTTCTACTACTTTTAATACCAAATAAATAAATTTATTTGTAAAATTAAAAATTTTCAAATAGTGAAAACATAAAAGTGCAATCCCACTCACCATGCATATAGATTGTGTTAATAGAATCACAATCTACAGACCATAGTGCAATTTTTTTTATCTTTAAAAAGGCAACAAGCCCATCTCCTTTGCACTAATTTGGAGACCTGAGCAAAGATTTGCAAATTGTGGTGGTCATGCACTCTTTGTCCCCAAATAGTGTATACTTTAAAAAAATGTAAAAGAAAAGAATATTATACATCAAATCCTATCATTGTACATTGGAAAAAAGTAAAAGCCTATTGTTCTAGTATTATAAGTAGTCTTCAATTAGTAGGTGAAACAAAAATCTAATCCACTGGACACCTACACTTCATTATCCAATTAGATTCAAATTTCAATGTCTTCTACATCTCTGATTGGCTCAACATAAAGAAAATCTCTTCAAAGCTATCCAAACTCTGAAATGCTATATGTATATATAGAGTGTGTGAGAAATTAAAATTAATATATATAGATACTAGCTTAAAAGCTAGAAGCTAAAAGTGTAGTAGGACATGAAGAAAAAGTGCTTTTATGAGTTTTTGCCACATCCCTTTCAAAAGTTAAAATAAAAAGGTACATCAATCATGCCATCCAAATCCTGTTTAGAGCACAACATTTCCTTATGCCAGGTCATATTCCCACTAAATTAACAACAACAACCACCAATTTCTTTGAACATAATAAAGTCATTATTATAGATTCTCTTGGCTCTTGACTTGTGCCAACTCCAACTTCAACCACCATGTGAACAAATTTAAATTTAAAATTCTATTTTTAAAATAAATCATGTGCCTAGATATGTAGGCTTTTATTGGAGTAATCTAGATTCTACACATGATTTATTGTCGTATTTTTTTAAAAAAAGAAAAATAGTAAAAAAATCCAAGAACTACAAAATATATGTTCATTTCTTTTTATTGATGTGTAGATTACTATATTGAATCTTATTATGATGTTAAAAATGAACTTTTCATGAGATTATCATTAGAAATGATTATTTATTTTAATTAAATTTATTTTCATAGAAAATTAAATTCTTTAAGTTACTGCATAACTATTAAATTTATTTTTAATTATATTATATATATTAATTTAAAAAATAATAATACTAATTTATTAAATCTATGAATATATATTATAAAAAATGACCTTATTTGAAGTTTTTTTTTCAAAAAATAATTAAATTCCACATATAATTTTTCCTATGACCTAAATTAATTTAATTTAATTATTTTAAAAAATTAATCAAAATATTTATAAAAACAATGACATTTTGCCAATTAAAAATAATTTATTCTAAAAATATTTCAATAAACCGATATATTTAAATACCTTAATTATATATAGAATGATGAAAATACCATTTAAAAAAATAAATTAATTCAATAGTGAATCACTATCTGTACCATTTATTTTCTTAAAAAATGAATATTGTGATAATTATAACCATGAAAACAATCATATAATTTGCAAAGTATATGAACATGAGTATGATTATGATATGCATTGATATTTGTATTATTACTCAATGTGCAACAACACCACTATGTACACACATGCAATCTCTAAAATAATTGTATAATGTATTACTATCCTCCAATGATTTGAAGATTATTAACCAAAGGTAGATCCTTTACAATAAAAACCTCAACTGGGCCCACGCAACTCATCTCCACCGTCCACGTCAGCAACACATCAACAACAATAGGGACCCACCTCGATTTCTCATCATCATCACCCTCTTCGCCTTTTGAAAAGAAAGTAGCCTTTGCGTACGCATATGGCCTCTCTCCACAAAAAGACAAAACTCTTTTTACTTTGCATTCAATCCAACGGTCGAAACCGCATCGAATCGAAATCAATGGTGGATAAACCCGCTGATCCATCAAAAGACAAGTTAGATATGATGTAAATTACCAAAACTACCTTTAATGAAGAAGAGTCGTCGAGGACTTGTCTGCGACCAACCACATGAAGAGCCGAGGGGCCATTTGTCATTTGCTGCAGAGTACTGTCAATGTACGAGTGTGTAAATAGAGACAATTAATGAAACTTTTCAATAAATGCCATCGGTTTTTTGTTTAATTTACCGAAATGCCACTCTGACCATTTTCGCATTAGTTTACTTCACACGAAGGTTATAATTAGAGCTCAGAAAAATATGATTTTGTTTTAAAGTAATTTTTGAATGAAAAGTTTAGAGACCAACGTGGAGGTATAATTGTTAGTTTGACGAAGTACATACCATAAAAAGAAAAAACAGCTGTAACCATATTGACGAAATTGGACATGGTTTTCGTTGTTTAATTACAAAAATGCCATTACTACTAGGTTAAGACAAGTTGTGAGATTCGGTCCCGTTTTGTCTTTGCTTACATCTCTCGTCCTTATCGAGTATTAGTTGAGATATGCATAAAAAAAATTATTATACTTCGAAACATAACACATGATTGTAGACTGGACTCTAAAACAAAATACTTGTCTCGACCGGATGAAATTCCAAAAATGCCATTAATTTTGATATTGAATAGTGTGAGATTAGGGGTATAATAGTCTTTTTTAACATAATGGATAAAAATATTTGAATCTTTTCAGCTACACGACAAGCACCGCCTAGTCCGATTTCTCCCGACAAATGTCAGCAGCGAGGTTATTGTGACACGTGTATGGTCGGATTTGCTTAGGGAACAAGAATAAGAAGAGCTCGAAACTCAGCTCACTCAATTCAGTCGGGGCAGGCAGTATTTAACCAAAGTTAAAATTTAACTCGACCAGAGTTAACGTCCGCCGCTTTAATCATTTTTTTAATACTTTCATCATTATTATTATTTTATTTTTTCACTTCCCAATTTCACAATTCAAACCAGACTGATAATAATAACTCTCTTCTTTCTTTTCTCTTTCTTTTATGGCCTGTGATTCTGTATACCTCTCTTCTTCACTGTTCTTCTTCTTCTCTCAATCGCGGACCACCACCAGCAACTCCTCGCTCCGGTCTCACTAAAGAGTCGAATCGGAGTCATCATCACTCTAATCACAGGTCCGAAATTCCATACATCGAAGCAATTTCAACACTTCTCTTTCACACATATACAGACACACACAAAAATTTTTACAGTAAAAAAAGTCAAAATTTTTGTTCCGTTGTCATCCTAGGTAGGTGTGTATCAGCTAGCTAGATTCCACTTCAAAACCCTAGCTTGAAAAGAAATGACAGAGTTTGAGAAATCTTCTTCAGCAATGGCAGCAGCATCTGGTTCTTCAACGGGTGGTGGAGATGGAGATGAGATTCAAATGATTCCACTACCAGTACCATCACAACAACAGAAGAAAAAGCGTAACCTCCCAGGAATGCCAGGTATAACTAACTTTATTCTTTTTAATTTATAAAAAGACATTGATCTTTTGATCTCTTTTTAGTTTGATTAAAATTAAAATTATTTATTTATTTATATTTTGTTTTCACAGATCCAGATTCTATAGTGATCGCTTTATCGCCGAAAACTTTATTAGCGACGAATAGATTCATTTGCGAGATCTGTAACAAAGGTTTCCAACGAGACCAAAACCTCCAACTCCACCGACGTGGACACAATCTTCCATGGAAGCTCAAGCAACGAACATCGAAGGAAACTAGAAAGAAAGTCTACGTCTGTCCGGAACCTACTTGTGTTCACCATAACCCGACCCGAGCTCTCGGTGACCTCACCGGAATCAAAAAACACTTCTCGAGAAAACACGGCGAGAAGAAATATAAGTGTGAACGTTGCTCTAAGAAATACGCTGTTCAGTCTGATTGGAAAGCTCACATGAAGACTTGCGGTACTCGCGAGTATAAATGCGACTGTGGCACCATTTTTTCCAGGTTTAATTTTTTATTTTATATATTTATTTTTTAATTTAAATAATATTAATTTCCATTTTTATTTGGTCATGACTGTGTTGTTGTTTATTGTGTTGGTGAAGGAGAGATAGTTTTATCACACACAGAGCCTTTTGCGATGCATTAGCGGAAGAGAGTGCTAGAAATAACACAACTCCAACAACAACACCACCACCACAATTACAAACCCTAGAAGTTGCAGAAGAAACCGATAAGCAAACAAATGGGAAGAATGTATTGCTTGTCTCTTCACCGCCTCCGCCTCCTCTCACTCCGTCCACCGGTGTCGTCTCTCCCAGTTTGTCCATCCAAAGTTCAGGTTATTTACTTTATTAGTTGTGAATATATAGCTGTAAATGGAAGCATGTGAGTGAATATCTGTGTATTAATGCAATGAACAAGTTTTGTTTTGGTGTGTTGTTGGTTCGATATTTTGTCGGTTATTGATGATCTCCTGTAGTTATCGTAAAAGTAACAAATGTGGTAGGACTAGGACACTATGACTGACTAGACAAAGAGAGATAGGTGACAAATGCAATATGTATTTATCATTAATCGTTGTCATTATTGCTTGCTTTAGCTACATTTATGATTCTCTAATACTTCTTTTGTTGTCTTTATATCCAAACAGAAATGCCTGAAAATCCGATTGCTGTTTCAACGCCAGCAAGTTCATCTACCACAACGCCACCAACCACAAGTGTGTTCGCTAGCGTGTTTGCTTCTTCTGCTATATCCCAACCACAAACACAAACACAATCACAATCATCTTCATTGTTCACTAATCAAATCTCCACCGTTGATTGTCCATCCTCCTCTACACCAATTGAACCCACATCACTCTCCCTCTCACCATCACTATACCTCTCTTCCAATCTCTTCTCCAAATCCGACCAAGACCACATCCGCTACACGCATTCGCCACAGCCGGCAATGTCGGCAACCGCATTGCTTCAGAAAGCAGCTCAAATGGGCGCAACTTCATCCAATTCATCTTCCTTCCTCCGCGGACTCGGCTTGTCGTCGTCATCCCTCCCGTCTTCTTCCAACCAAGAACGTGCTAATAACGTAATGGTCAAACAAGAAATCAACAATGCTGGACTCGGACTCGGACTCAATTCGAGCATGATTGATCCGTCTTCTTTGTTCAACAAGCCTACAACTCTTGATCTACTCGGACTTGGAATTGGAGGTGGTGGGAGTTCTAATAGTGGACTTTCGGCTTTGTTGTCTTCTTTCAACGTTGGACCACCCACTAGTACTACTACTACTTCTTCATATGGAGATAACAACTCAGGTCCAAGTAAGAGAAATTCCAATGGACCACCTTAGTAGTAGTTCTTCTTGTTGTCGTCGTTTTACACTAGAGAGCTCTTTAGAACACTTTTGAGCATTCCTCGTCTTTATATAATTATATATGTTCTTGGTTTCATCGAAATACAAAATAGTTAGACATAATCATCATACTCTTTTGCTTCTACTCTCCAATTTCCGTTTCAATATCAATTTTCGAGGACTTTATTGAATGGTAGATGTCAATGAGAAGTAAATAGAGTGTATAATTTAGATGCAATGTCATTAATATCCAACGTAGTAAATTGTGGCTTTTGGCCATTCCATATTGAAAATATTTTCAATATCAGAAAAAGAAAACACGTGTGTTTCAATATTTATGTTTGATGTACCAAACTAGAGTGATGAAGATGGAGATGGAGGAAGACTTGGTTGGGGTTTTGCTGTTGTGTTTTGCATGGAAGTGTGAAGTGGTTGAAATGTCAAATATGAAAGAGTGGCTAATTAGGGTTAAATGTGGGTCCCATGGTCAAACACTGCCATTGTATTTAATGAGGTGAGTTGGCAATAATGTTTTGTGTAGGAGTTTTCTTTCTGGGTCCTCTCTTCACTGTCATTTTACCATATGTTTGCTCATATGCATGTAATATTTACATCATCAAACACAATATATTACTATATAAATACCCATTATTCATTATATCTTTTCATCTATTAGTAACTTTCAACGCAGCGACAAAAACCGCAGCAAAAATATACACTTGCTCATTTTCTTATTTTTAAATCCATTAATGTCTTTAAACGATATAGTAATGATGAGCGTGATCTTTTCACTGAGTGTTGGAAGAAACATTGAACAAAACATAAGACATTCTACTTAAAGACATAGCAGTTGCATTGACAAGGATTTGGTTTGTTTTTAATGCTCGAACGTGATTAAGAAACCAAGTCATGATAAAACAAAAAACTTCATATCATTTTCAGATTTCAAAGCATGTAGGAAGATGTATTGGTCGATTGGACCTAGTACCTACCATGAAAAAGCTTAAGCTTTCTTAATTTCCCTTTTTATTTTTCCTTAATCATAATATTAATTGCACCCTTTATTCTACCTTAACAATAAATATATATATATATTTATTTATTTATATTGAACTTTTATTTATGCCCACGTTTTTTTTATAAGTGCAATGCAAGTATGGCCATTCATAGTGTGTTTTGAATACAATGACACATATTTGAATACATGGTCGTAATGTAACCTCTCTCTTTTGACAACTATGCATAAACTTTTGCCTATTTATACACATGCTTTGTATACACTCACTATGATTTCTTTCGTCCATGTTTTCATTCTTCTTTGTGAAATTTTAACGACATGGGTCCCACGTAGGATCCAAAACCACTTCAAGAAATAAGACATAACGTGTGATAATCGAGGCCCAATCAAAGCCCATGTCAAGTACGGTGGTGGGACCCTGACCCAGATCGGCTATATCCGACCCGGAGCTGGAGTATATGATCAAACAGATCCTAGTGTGCTCCGAGGGGTCGATAATAAGGCCCCGATTTGATCAATTGGCTTGGTGATGTCCTCTTTGTGTCCATTTTTTATCTGTAATTTTATTTTCTTTAATGATTTGGTAGGTCGAGACATGTGTCGTAGATTTCATATTATGATAATATATCTCCAGCTCCAAGTCTAACTACAGTCCAGACTCAAGCAGAACAATGTAGACTCCATTCAAAATATCACCAAAAGCCCCAAGTAAGAAGCATGAAGATGCGTATAAGTGTTTTAGGTTTATTTTGGTGTAAGAGACTTATCACATCAAAGTCTTAACTAACTGTGAGTCCATATAATACACTCATTCATATTATAGACTTGAACCATTATGCAATTATATGGGGGACCAATGACCTCACGGCCATGATGAGAGAAGGCCCAGTAAACAAATACAAAGCGGGTCAAATGGAGATGGACAAAAACCCAATACACATAACGGATCAAGGAGATATAATGATTTGTAGGGATGTATCAGTACTGCAATTTACATGATTGCTATTTGTTCTGTTTCTAATACTGTATTTTGATTTAATTAGTTTGGTTTATTTCTGTTGGTTTTTTATGTTTTTTTTTTTTTTTTTTTTTTTTTTAAAAATGATTTATAGATATGTGGCAGCCACCTTTTATGTTTATTAAGTTTGTATTTTGGGGTTTGGAGAAGTTAATGTCATGAAGTATTATCATTCCCAGATTTCTCTCTATTTTAAAACTATTAGTGGTATCGGAGTCTTCATTGATCTTTCGGAATTACATGAGAGAAGAGAGAAGAAACTATCCATTCAACAAGATAGGAAGTAACGGAAACTGGAACGAGTAGATAAAGTAGTTTATCTACTTCACTTTTACCAATTTTTTATGGTGAAAACTATCAAGCATGGGCTGTGAAGATGACGGTATATTTGGAAGAGAATGATTTGTGCTAGCTGTTGAAGAGAATTATGATATTGATCCTTTACTAGATAATCTCACAATGAATCAGATCAGATTTCATAAAGAGAGAACCACGAGGAAAGCAAAGGCAAAATCTGTCCTTTATATACTGCTGTTACTTCAATTATTTTTACAAGGATTATGAAATTGAAGTTTGCTAAAGATATTTGGAACTTTCTCAAGGCAGAGTATGAAGGAGATGAGAGAGTCAAAAGTATGAAAGTGTTGAATTTATTGAGAGATTTTGAAAGAATGCAAATGAAGGAGTATTCTGAGAGGTTGATTGAGATAGCAAATAAAGTTCGCGTTTTGGGGACTGAAATTAAGGATGAAAGATTGGTTCAGAAAATTCTTGTGTTTGCCTGAGAAATTTGAAGCAATCATTGCTTCCCTAGAGAACACAAGAGATTTATCTGAAATCAAAGTTGTTGAATTGTTGAGTGCTTTGCAAGCTCATGAATAAGTACCATTAATGCGAAAGGAAAAGGAAGAGCAAGTATACGGTGCTTTACAAGAAAAAGTAAAGTTTGATGGGGGAGGAAAAGGAAAGAAGAGTTATCATTTTAAAGGGAATGTAAATAATAACAAATCTGCAGCAAAGGACGAACATTCTAATAATTTTTGTGGATCTGAGCAATGGAAGAGAGATAGAAAATTCGGTGCTTATCAACACTACGGAAGAACTAATCATCATTCGGTGCTTGTCAACACTACGGAAGAACTAATCATCCCCATTTTCGCTGTTGGGAACGACCTGATGTGAAATGTAGAAAATGTCACAAAATGGGGCATGTAGAGAGGATATACAAGGAGAAACATACTCAGCAAAATAATGAGGTGCAAACAGTTGCAAATGAGGTAGAACATCTTTTTGTATATTCTTATTTTAATTCTCAATTAGACAATGATGGTTGGTTGGTAGATAGCGGTTGTATAAACCATATGTCTAGTAATTTGAAGTTATTTATAGAGTTGAGTAGATCAATTAGGTCGAAAGTTAAAGTTGGAAATGGTGAATATATTGATGTGTTAGGCAAGGGCACAGTTGTAGGGATGAAGATAATGAGGAAGTTAATTCAAGATGTCCTTTATGTACCGAAATATGATCAAAATATGTTGAGTGTTGGTCAATTGGTGGAAAAAGGTTATAAAGCGCATTTAGAGGAAAATGTATGTCTGATTTCTGATGTATAATTTTTTTTTTATTTTTTTTATTTCAACCTCAAGAATAGCAACAAATGACTTTCAAGTGTAATAAAGAAGGGGTTGAAATATGGCATAAACGACTTGGGCATGTTAATTATAAGAGTTTACAAATGCTGCAGAAGGAGTGTATGACAGAAGGTTTACCAAGCACAAATGACACAAATGATGGATTTTCACACTGCAAAACTTGTCTACTTGGAAACAGGGCTGGCTCTGAGGGGCGACGGCCAGGGGCCCCGACCGCCGGAGGGCCCACAGAGCCGGAGGTTAATGGGGAATTTTTTTTATTTTTTTTAAAATTTTTAAAATAAATTATTGTTGTTTGGCGTCTTTTTTTTTTCTTTTTTTTTTTTAAATAACCAAATTGGTATTGAATTCTACTATATTAATCGTGAGGTTAAAAATTTAGAAAAAAAAGAAAAGAATTAAAGGGACCACTATATCTCATTTACCGGGACCTCCAAAAATATAAAGACGGTACTGCTTGAAAAGCAAACAAGGTTGCCGTTTAAAGCAACAGGATGGAGATCTTTAGAAAAGCTTTAGTTAATATACACAGACTTATGTGGACCAATGTCAGAATCTTCACTCAATGGTAACATGTATTTCATTACACTCATTGATGACTTCACAGGGCTGAGTTGAATTTATTTTTTGCAAAGAAAATCTGAAGTTATTGATATATTTGCAAAATTTAAAGTGTGTGGAGAATCGGTGAGGTTTGACAATGGTACGGAATACACTAGATTTTGATTCCAGTATATATATATATATATATATGATCAAACAATGATTAAATGCTGGTTTACGGTTCAATACTCACCTTAATAAAACGGTGAATATTTTATTTTTAAAATTTTATTTTTAATTTTAATATATTTAATATTTTATTTCAAGTTATATATTGAAAATATGAAATTTAATAAATATCCTAAATATCTTTTAATATTTTATTTTTTATATTTATATATTTTAATTTAAATATTTTATACTGTCACTTTATTTATAATAAACTAATTTAAAATGTATATAAATTCAGTATATTTATGGATTATATATATAGCCCATATGATATCAAAATAATATTTTCATATAAAATTTTAATTTAATGTTAATTTTTATTAGATATTATTTTTTTTTAAAAAAAAAAATTCAAATAATTTATTCCTTGAGTTGGAGTTATAATATTAATTTATTTTTTCGAGGACAATAAAAATAATAAACAATGCCTGTTTCATATTACACCATTATATATTAAAAATTGAATTTATTTCGAATATAAAACTTCCGGCAGAGTCAATATTTGGTGGGGGGCATGATCACAAATTCAATCCCTTGAGATTTAGCAGCCTAAAAAACACTTCATTTCACTTTCTCCATTTGGTCTGGTGTCTTAAACATGTGTTGGTCAAAATTTGGCAATATTTGAAGCCAACATTGTTCTTGCTATTATTGTTCGACTCAATACATGTTCACATCGTCACCAACTTATGATATCTTTGGCTACTTTTACAGCCTCGATATGCCATGCGCGCATATCCTGTTTATGAAAGATAAAGAAATTGTAGAGAGTGTCTTCATATGTGCTTAGCAATGTTTAGTGGCTCTAATGAAGATTCTCTAAACGTGGAATTATAGCACTGGGCACTGAGTATCCACATAGGTCACGCCTCTATCTCTACGTCTCTATTTCATAACAAAAATCATCACAGAAGCATAAAGTCCTAAAGCTGATTCATAATTTTCAAGAGTGCAATGACAGCTTCACTGAAATCAGTACTATAAATTTTTCAATATTTGGATTCCTTACTACTCTGCATGTCCTAATTTCTCATTTCACTATGCTTCTTCTTCTCGCTATCTTCTTCTTAATTCTTCTGAAATTTATACACTCAATGATATGGGTCCCACTTCGAATCCAACACCATTTCAAGAAACAAGGCGTAACCGGTCCAGGCTACCGTCTGATCACCGGAAACACACCCGAAATCAAACGTTTAAGGCGCGAAGCTCAGGAAAACACACCGTCGACAGTTGACCATGATTTCCTTCCACGTTTAATCCCTTTTTATCACAGCTGGTCACTCAAGTACGGACCAACTGTTTTATTCTGGTGGGGATCGCAGCCGATATTGGCAATATTCGACCCGGATATGATCAAAGAGATCATGATGAGCTCTGACGGGTCGATTGTGAAACCTGAGTGGAATCCTCTGTCGAAATTTCTACTTGGTGATGGACTCACGGAACTCAATGGTCAAAAGTGGGCTGTTCATCGCAGAATTGCTAACCAGGCTTTTCACATGGAGCGAATCAAGGTCGGTTTTGATATATAATAATTCTATTTTCGGAATAATGTATAGTATATAGTTTAAGTTTGTGATTTTGATTGGTGAAACAGGGTTGTTTTCCGGAAATAGGGAGGAGTGTGATGAGGATGGTTGATAAATGGGAGGAAATTAGAGGAGGGAGAGATGAATTTGAGATTGAAGTGAGTAAAGAGATTCATGAATTGTCAGCTGATATAATATCCAGAACAGCTTTTGGAAGTGATTATGAAGAAGGGAAGCGAATTTTCATGTTACAAGAACAGCAGATGCATCTCTCTGTTGAAGCTATTAGAAGTCTGTACATTCCTGGACACAGGTACTAGTACTACTACCATTAATTTGATTCATATAGAGTTATATTTATAGTTAAGTTAATAATACCTGATATTTGATGAAGCAGGTTCTTACCCACCAAGAAGAACAAAGAGAGGTGGAGATTGGACTCCGAAACTCGCGAATCAATCCGAAAACTGATTCTGAGAAATGGAAAAACAAGAACAGATCAAAGATCGAAAAATCTACTCAGCTGCTTAATTTCATCTTATAAAAACCAGGCAGGTAAAGAGGAAAAATTGGAAGAAGATGAGGTTATAGACGAATGCAAGACATTTTACTTTGCAGGTAAGGAAACAACTGCAAGTCTTTTGATCTGGGCAATTCTACTTCTGGCTTTGAATCAAGATTGGCAAATCAAAGCACGAGAAGAAGTTAACTCCGTCTGTGGAGACATTGAAAAACTGGTTCCTGACAATCTAAGTAAACTAAAGACAATGAGTATGATACTAAATGAGACATTAAGACTATACCCTCCTCTAATCAGGATAAGAAGACAAGTGAACACAAACAGAAGTGTTAAAATAGGGCATATAGAAGTTCCTGCCGGAACTGAACTCTATCCCATGACGATTTCTGTTCATCATGACACTAGTATATGGGGAGAAGATGCTCTCAAGTTCCATCCTCTACGGTTTAAAGAATCTCGAAGGCATATCGCTTCTTATTTCCCATTCGGATTGGGTCCTCGAATCTGTGTAGGACAGAATTTAGCTATGGTTGAAGCCAAGATTGTTCTTGCTGTTATTGTCCGAAACTATGCTTTCAGATTGTCTCCTACTTATGTTCATGCCCCTACTTCTCTTGCCAGTTTGCAGCCCAGTTATGGCTTGCAAATCATCCTTAACAAGATTGTCAATTGAATAACCTGTACGAGTTTTAGCTATATGTTTGATTTGAACTAAGCTTTGTATTGTATATGTGTGTGGACTTGTGTCGAGAATAAGAAGAAACCAGTTATGTCATATTTTTAAATTCTGTCAATAGGTCATGTTACTACAAATGGTTTTCCTTTACTGGTTCGGGTCGATACCCAGATTTGTCATACCGGATCCAGATATGAACCTACGAATTTGAATTTTCTGCTGCAAGACAGTGACATCGAACTAACTTTGATGTATCTGTTTTCGCTGTTGTTAAATAGATGACATATTTGTTATGTTTAAAATTATATTATTTTCACCAATGCTGCTTCTTCTTCTTGCTCTGTTTTTCTCAGTTCTTCTTCTAAAATTCGTCCAAGCGGTGGTATGGGTCCCACTTCGAATCCAACACCAGTTCGCAAAACAAAACATAAGCGGACCAGGCTACCGTCTGATCACCGGAAACTCCAGCGATTATAAACGTCAGCGGAAGGAAGCTCAGTCAAAGCCGATGTCGTCGAGGCCCGTTGACCACGATACCCTTTCACGCGTAGTTCCATTTCATGACAAGTGGTCACGACTGTACGGACCAACTTATCTGTACTGGTGGGGGCCACAGCCCAGACTCGTAACATCCGACCCGGATATCATCAAAGACATTCTCATGAATTCAGACGGGTCGATTGTAAAACCCGAGTCCAACCCGCTTGCTAAGCTCCTGTTGGGGGACGGACTTACGGAGCTTAACGGTGAAAGGTGGGCTGTTCACAGGAGAATCACTAACCAGGCTTTTCAAATGGAGCGGGTCAAGGTAATATTAATAATAGTAATAGATCTATGTATATATATAATACATCAAAGTTTGTGATTTTGATTGGTTGAACAGGGTTGTTTGCCGGAAATAGTGAGGAGTGTGATGAAAATGGTTGAGAAATGGGAGGAAATTAGAGGAGGGAGAGATGAATTTGAGATTGAAGTGAGTAAAGAGCTTCATGAATTATCTGCTGATATTATATCCAGAACAGCTTTTGGAAGTGATTATGAAGAAGGGAAGCGAATTTTTATGTTACAAGATCGGCAGATGTATCTGGCTATTGAAGCTATGAGAAGTCTATACATCCCTGGACTCAGGTCTATATATATACATACACATGTTCATTACAATCAATTTGGTTCTAAGTTATAAATCTCCATTTGGAAGCAGGTTCTTGCCCACCAAGGAAAACAAGGAGAGGTGGAGATTGGAGTCTGAAACTCGCGAATCAATCCGAAATCTGATTCTGAAAAATGGAAAAACGAGAACAGAAAAAAGATCGAAAAATCTAC
Source organism: Cardiospermum halicacabum (assembly GCA_031304145.1). Lineage (NCBI taxonomy): Eukaryota > Viridiplantae > Streptophyta > Magnoliopsida > Sapindales > Sapindaceae > Cardiospermum > Cardiospermum halicacabum. The sequence goes on from CM062394.1 coordinate 2,564,983, forward strand.
TCGGTCACTTAATTTCATCTTACAAAAACCAGGCTGGTAGAGAGGAAAAATTGGAAGAAGATGAAGTAATAGACGAATGCAAGACATTTTACTTTGCAGGTAAGGAAACAACTGCACATCTATTGACATGGGCAATTCTGCTTTTAGCTTCAAATCAAGAATGGCAGATCAAAGCACGAGAAGAAGTTACTTCCATCTGTGGAGACAGTGAAGAACTAGTTGCAGAGAATCTAAGTAAACTAAAGCTAGTAAGTACGTTTTCTTTGCCCATATATCTTATATGAAATATCGTAATTAATAGTTTGTGTGTTATGTTATTAGATGAGTATGATACTCAATGAGACATTAAGACTATACCCTCTTGTGTTCATTATGAGAAGGCAAGTGAACACTAACACAAATGTGAAGATAGGAGATATAGAAGTTCCTGCTGGCACTGAACTTTATACAGTAACAATTGCTGTGCATCATGACACTGGTATATGGGGAGAAGATGCACTGGAATTCAATCCTCTTCGGTTTAAAGAATCTCGAAAGCATATTGCTTCGTTTTTCCCATTCGGATTGGGTCCTAGAATCTGTGTTGGGCAGAATTTAGCCATGGTTGAAGCCAAGATTGTTCTTGCTGTTATTGTCCAAAAATATGCGTTTAGATTGTCTCCTACTTATGTTCATGCCCCTACTTCTGTTGCCACTTTGCAGCCTAGTTATGGCCTGCAAATCCTTTTTAGTAAGATTTAGGATTGAAATTTTCTCTCTTTCAGCTATATGTCCAGTTTGCATGTAACTATGTGTAAAAGCATGAAGTAGGTGTCATGCCAACTGGTGTTCCTAAATTTATCTTTTATACTTGATGATTTTTACATTTTGATTACTGATTGCAGACGTAGGGAATGGATCTACAATTAAGATTCGTGCAGTTCTCGTGGATCTAATCTAAATTTGGAATCAATAATTTGGTGCTAAAAGATAAAAGAAATTAACCAAACTGCCAATGTTCTGATGGATCTAATCCAATATAACTTTATTCATAAAATAAAGGATATACTATACACAAAAAGAAGACAAATGAATACAAAGTTAGGTAACTAATGATGTGCATCATGACACTAGTTCAAGGATACAACATAACTTGAAAATTATGGTAATGTTGATGGGAATATGGAGGGGAATCTATGATATATTTTTAGTTTAAAAAAAATTAATTTTATAATAATTATTAATTATTTAAATTTATTTATTATTAAAATATTTAATTTAAATATTTTAGTTTGGTTTTAAGTTTCAACTAATTTTAAAAAAAAAAAAATCAAACTAAAAAATTATATAGATTCCCGGCATTGGGTTAGGTGGTACATGGGGCACATTAGCAAGGCGGGCGCCTACTAAACCAAATTAAAAAATTATAATTACATTTAATAATAATCACATTCACTACACACTTTCCAGTAGAGAGACTCACCACAATTAAAATTGACACCATCTTCAACACTCTCAGAATCAACAACTCTCACACACACACAACATGAACCTTCTTCTCCTCTTCATTTTCTTTGTTCTACTCTGTCTAGTAAAATTATTTCACTCACTCGTATGGATCCCACATCGGATCCAACGCCACTTCAACAAACAAGGAATAACCGGTCCCACCTACCGTCTCATCACCGGAAACTCAGCCGAGATCCGTCGTATGTACGTCGAAGCTCAATCGAAGCCGATTTCTCCCGTTGACCATAACATCTTACATCGCGTGACTCCATTTTACTACAACTGGTCACGCATGTACGGGAAGAATTTCCTTTACTGGTTCGGGTCAAAGCCCAGACTTGCCATATCGGATCCGGATATGATCAAGGAGGTACTCATGACTAAAAACGGGTCATTCGATAGGGTCCCGTTTAACCCGTTGGCGAAGCAGCTTTTCGGTAGTGGGCTTGTTGGGCTGAGTGGTGATAAATGGGCCGTCCATCGACGGATCACGGTCCAAGCCTTCAATATGGAGCGAGTCAAGGTGAGCCCAAGTCCAATCCAATATCTCTGTTTAATCCAAATCTTTCTATATTTAAAATGCTTTTGTATAAAACAGGGTTGGGTGCCAGAGATAGTGACCAGTGTTAAGCAGATGTTGGAAAAATGGGAGGAGATAAGAGGAGGGAGAGAAGAATTTGAAATTGAAGTACACAAAGAGCTTCATGATTTGTCGGCTGATGTTATATCCAGGACAGCTTTTGGAAGCAGTTTTGAAGAAGGAAAGCGAATCTTCATGTTACAAGAAGAACAAATGTCTCTCTTCTCTCAAGCTGTTAGAACTGTCTACTTTCGAGGCTTCAGGTATCCAATTAAACTGCTTTGTTTACTTCTGTTGTGATTTTGTGACTATTGCTTATTGATTTCTCTATTTTTCAGATTCTTACCTACTAGAAATAATAGACAGAGGTGGAGATTGGAGTCGGAAACACGTGACTCAATAAGGAAGCTGATCAAGAGCAATGCCAATACAGCTCAAAACTCAAGAAATTTATTGACCCTTTTAATGTCAGGTTATAAGAATCAAGATGGTGTAGAAGAGAGACTTGGGGAAGAAGAAATCATTGATGAATGCCAGACGTTTTACTTCGCTGGGAAGGAAACAACAGGCAATCTTTTGACTTGGGCACTTGTGCTTCTTGCTTTGCATCAAGATTGGCAGATCAAGGCAAGACAAGAACTGGTTTCTGTCTTTGGAGACGATGGAGTATCAATTGCTGAGAAATTATCTGAACTCAAGATTGTAAGCTTAGCATAGTTTAGTTCTTTTACAGTGATTAATTGAATATGAACGTTTTGATATTTCTGCAGGTGAATTGGATAATAAACGAAACGCTTCGACTTTACACTCCTGCAGTGATGTTGAAGAGACAAACGTCGAAGAAAAATGTAATGATAGGAAACCTGAATGTTCCTCCAGGGACAGAGCTGTATTTGGCAACATCTAGTGTGCATCATGACACTGATATATGGGGTGAAGATGCTAATGAGTTCAATCCTGGAAGATTTAAGGAACCGCGGAAGCATGTAGGCTCGTTTGTACCATTCGGTTTGGGTCCTAGAATCTGTGTGGGTCAGAACTTGGCTCTGGTTGAGGCCAAAGTTGTTCTCGCGAGCATCATTAGAAGATATAGTTTTACCATTTCTCCAACTTATGTTCATGCTCCTATGTTGTTTATAACCTTACAGCCTCAGTATGGTGCTCAACTCCTGTTCACCAGAATTCAGATTTGAATTCTTCAAGGCTTTTTCATCTGTAATTTCGTGTAAATGTTTTATCAAGCTATGAACGTAATCGGGTCACGGGAATAGAATACATGTTAATATCTACTTTGTAAATTTAAAAATTAATAAATAAATAAATAAAGAAGAAGAAGAAGGTAAGAAATGCTAAATGGGTTTAGAGAAAAAAAAAAACAAAACTTTCCATCATTTGTAAGAAAATGCAAAATTAGGGGGTTAATACTATAATATAATAAATCGTTAGGGTTCAAAAGCAAAATTTAAAAATATTACCATGCTATTACTAGTATCGTAATTTCTTCTTCATCGGAACTTCAAAAACTAAGAGTTCTGTACAAGTAAGCAGGTCTTGATGGTAAAGAAACGTCCAATAATATTTTGTGGATCAAAACTTTTAGTCTCTTAAAATAGAAAAATTATCATTTTAGAGTTAAACCTATTAAATTCTATAGAGATTTCATTCACTTTACGCTCTTTCGTTTTTCTTTAATTTAATGTGATATACTAATTAAGTTCAAACATTTCACAATAATCTTTCCACTTTCTCTAATAAAAATAAATAAATAAAATTATATATTTATACTTTTATTAAAGAACACAATGATGTCATAACACACCAGAAGATTAATTATGGAACTCTTTCACCTCCATATAGGAATTACAATATAATACTGTTTTGACGGTGTTGAAAATCAATAACGTGTTTTGACGGTGTTGAAAATCAATAACGTGGACACATAATCTCATTATTTCTAGTTCAACTTAGATACTGGGGTCTCATTTTTTTCATGGACTATATTTTATTTCAGACTCTAAGTATGGTGAAATCCATAATACTACTATGTTGTGAGTAAATAAATTTTTGATTAGGGTAGACAAAATCGGGTTGAATTGGTTGAAAAATGTCCAACCTAAGATGGATTGGGTTGATAATTTACCAACCCAATCCAAGACGGATTGGGTTGATCCTACACCCCCATGCGGATTGAACATTCTTATAGAAGATGAAAAATTGGATTAAATTGACTATGAGTTATAAAATAATGAAAGGATAAAAAACTAAAAGAATGCTAATCTGTTCTAATGAAATCTATTTGATAAATTTAAGGTTTCTGTTTTGACAGTTACCTTGCAAATTCTACAACAGAATCAGGTAAGTTACGTTTAGCAACTGAGGAATGATTGTTAGAATTTTGGTCGTGATCTTGAACTTTCAGCTCAAGATTTTCAACTTGGAGGAATCTATGGCCCGGCAAAAGGTAGTGATTTCTGAGTTGAATTAATCATTATTAATGTGTAATGCATATAGCATTGTTCATTATATCATTTACCGATGATAATCAGCAGTTAGTTTCATCACTATTATTATTCATATTTTCTGTTACAACGCGATCGATACAATAATTAAGTAGGGGCCGTCATCCAAAGGTCAGAAAAGGAGGGAATCTAGGCAGTAATAATATATGTTAAATACTCAAAGCCAGTATTTATACACCATCAATTCAGGCAGTTTCTTTTTAGCTGATTACCAGCTCAAATTTTCAAATATAAAGATATTGTGTTTTCTTTTGTAGGAAAAAGATAAACATTAACATTTGTTTCCAAATATCCATACAAATTCATTTGCAGTCTAAAATGAGAAACAACTTGTTTCTAGTCGAAAATAAGAAATGACTGGATCCAGCTTTTGTTTTCGCCATATGTAGCATATCTTTACTTGAATAAAAAGTTGTAAATAAAAAAAAAAAGTAAATAATAAAATAATAAAAGATTTAACTCAATTGTATAATATAAAAAGTTAAAGTTTATGATGAAGGGTTATGAAAGAGGCAGTTTTTATTCTTGCATCAAGTTAGAGCATTCTGGTTTCAAAATTATTCATTCTTCTAATATTACTTCACATTCATTGCTTACAAAATTAAAACTAGCCTATGCATGCAGTATCATTTAACTAATGGGTCCAATTAATTGAGAAACCATTTAACCAATCATAAAGAAAAATAATATACGGCTAATAAGTATATACTATCAACTAGTTAATTAGCCCGCGCATTGCACGGAAATATATACATTATATAATATAAACTTTATATTATATTAAATTTATTATTATGATATTTTGAATTATATTTATTAATATATTTAAATTTATTTTGTCTAATTTTAAAATATTAATTTTTTCTAATTATGATAATCAAATAAATTTTTGATTTAAATTCCATTAAAAAATCTATTAGGAAATATTGATTGAATAATTTTTTTTTACTATATTGTTATGTATAATAAATGAATTCTAATAAATGATAAAAATTAAGAAATTAAATAATTGTAATTGTTCAATACATGAAAAATTTGAATGATTGAATTACTACATTTAAACAGCCATAATAGTCAAATCAACTGATAAAAAAAAAAATTATAACAATAATTTTAGGATTACATTATTAACACAAAAAATATATCAACGTAATAAAGAGAAAAATAATTAAAAATAAATTAATGTTGATAATTTTTTTAATTATAATCTAAATAAATATTTTTAATTAACTAATCTAAGACCACTTGTACTTGATTTGAGAAATATAATAATTATAAAAAAAATAATTAATCTTTTATATTATCATTTTAAATGTAAAATTTGAGAATAAATAAAGTCCATTGACTTGTCATAATGGTAAACAAATCGATTAATTTTTAATAAAATATTCTCTCAGTACAAAAATATAATTTATTATTTCAATTACATTGTTATTTTTAAAAATATTTATAAATATTATAACCAATCAAGTTTACATTTTTATTATTGGATATTTAATATATTATTGAAATATTATTTATTTATTTTTTAATCAGATTTATTTATTCAATCTATTAAATGCATAGTAAAATCAATTTATCATTTTTTTTAATGGTCGAAAGGCTTACCATCTAGTATTTGTTCTCATACTTTATCCTTTTAATATCAATTATTCATAACATTAATTAAAATCTTTTCAAATTTTGTAACCTTCTATTTCTTTTAAAATTTTTATTTGTTATCACTTATTATAACTAAATTAAAGTCAATCTTTTGTATTCTCTTATTAACTATCCATTTCTTATTATTTTGTTATTATTATTAATAATTCAAGATTTACAATTATGACCATGAAAACTATTTGATTATAGATAAAAATTGAATAATCGGCATAAATTTTTAGGTTTTGCATTAAATATAATTTAAAATACGTGAATGATCCTTACTAACACTATTCAATTTGAGAAATTTAATAATTTAAAAATATAAAATACAATCAATATATTATAATAAATTAAAAATGTAAAACTTTATAAAAATGATTGATAAATTATTGGTTACTTTTTTTACATATTAATACCAAATATTTTTAGTAATATTTGTTTTTGTCATAAAATGTCACTAAAATATTATTATTTACATATTATTAAAAAACTAATATTTTAAACAAAATATTAAAATAATTTTATTTTTTAGATCACTATATTATTATTCATAAAATTTGTATATGTCTATAGTACATATATTGTTTTGGAAATTATAATAATAAATTTAAACTATTATGAAAGTAGATTATATTTGAGATTCCTAAGTTTATTAACATAAAAGAATATAAAAGTTATAAATTTTAAATACATATAAATAAAGATAGACTAATAGGGATACATTTTCTTTAATTTTTGAACCTTTTTTTTAGTGCTAATTTCTAAATTCCATAATTACCCATTACCATAATTAAAAAAAAAAAATCAAATAAAGATTTATATGTTGGAAGAGAATATATAGTTGGATAAAAAAAAAACAATTGACAATCAAATTATTTATAAAATCACTTGTTTGTGATTTTGATTGACAATTAGAAATGAATAAATAATTTTCTTGTCAAATAGAATTGAGAATAATACAATTAATTCACAATGTAAGGTAAATTTTTTTTTTTAAAAAAAAACTATATATTAAATTATTGTCTCTCTTATTCATCTTCTTATCCCATCATCGTCGTCGGAGTGAATCAAATATACACACCTAATAAAATAAAAAATTAATATTATATATAAAATCCAAATATTATTTTTTTTTACAAAATAAATCTTCCAATTTTAAAATTAGATGACTGCAAAAGAAAACTATCCAAGAAAATATACCCAAAGAAACATAAGGGAAGTATTATCATACCATTTTGGTCGTGGAAGCTACACTACCTAAAAAAAATACAATAATTTTTACCATTTTAAAATAAATATATATGTTAATATTAGAGAATAAAATAAACAATTGAAAAAATACATAAATAAAATATTAAAGTAAAAGGAGAATCGAGAATGAAATTGTATTTCGATTGAGAGATGATTTGAGGAAGAAGAACTAAATTGTGAAACCTAGGAATGGAAGTAACTATTTATAAGCGAAAAATAAATATAATTATTTTTATCGTAACGTTACTTGAGAAAACTAATGGCCTAAATGTGTACACCTTAATTCATCTAATTTAATGCAATGATGTGTGTGTATTGATGCTTCTAATTGAATGTAATGCAATAGTGGGTATATTTTTAGCATATTTCTTATGCTCTTATGAATATAAAGAGATGAAAAATAAAAGTTATTAAAATGCATTAAAGAAAACGTTAAAAATGAAGGGAGAGAATATGTATGCCACATGTAACACAATAGATGAGAGGATGATATGCCATGTGTAAGATTCTTATTTGTCAAATAAGAACGGAATTCTAAATTAGCCATTTTGCTTGTTTTTCAACCTAATGCGGAACTCTCAGCGTGCCACGTCAGATTTGTGGGGTCTGCTGAAAGTTCCGCTTTATATATATATAGATTATATAATGAACACTATTTCATTTACTCTACTACTGGATATGTTGCAAAATTGAAAGCATTATCCTAATAACACCATACATACACCCTTGGACTCGAAATCTATAATGGTTAATCAGAAAGCTGAATGTTATGTAAGAACAATGAAAATTTACATAACAATGAAAATTGTACCTTAATAGTATGTAGGTTTGATCCACGGTAATTGGTGAACTTGCTCCAAATTCTACATTAGTAAAATAAATTAATATAAAGTTAGTAATAAAAAATTCAAATAAAATATAACAAACTAAGAAAAATAATAAATATTTTACCTTTTTCAAGTTCTTCATAATTTCCATCTCATCCATGGTTGATGTAAGATCCAAACAAATGTTAGAACCTCTCAACCAATTTTTAAGACAAACTAATACCTCTACCATTTTTGGAGTCAAACTACTCCTAAATGGATCAAGAATTTGACCTCTGGTGCTAAATGCCGACTCGGATGCAACCGTAGATACCGGAATGGCAAATATATCTCTTGTTACATGAGATAAAGTCTTGTATTTTGAGGATTTTTCTTTCCACCAACTCAAAATATCGAAGTTCTCAACTTCCAAGTTTTCATCCAATATCAAAAAATTTTCAAACTTCATTCTTTATATCGACATGACTAGGTTTTGATTTCAAACTCTTAAGTTTTTGTAGCTTTGCCACACGATAATTCAAACCTCCATTTGTTTTTCCATCATTATCCTCACATGATAAAGCTTGTGAACTAGACTTCTCTTGTCTACTTGAAATATTTTCCTCACTTTTATAAAATTCATAAATCCTAATCAAAATTTCTTTGATCTCACAAGTTAGCTCAAATGACTTCCTCTCATCAAAGATATCACCAAGCAAAGTTTCACATAATCTAATTTATACCTTGGATCAAGAACAAGTGCAACCACCAACAACTTATTAACATCTTCCATTCTTCCCGAATATTTTTGAAACTTCCATTTCATTCTTACTACCATGTCACATAATAATGCATCATCACTTCTAGATAATGTAGTCAATTCATTTTCAATGTCACACAAATCATGAAAGAACAAATTAGAAGTGACCGATGTAGATGCACTAACTTCAAAGTAGTTTGATAGAAGACATGCAAAATTTTTACAAACACTCTTGCATTACTCCAATCTTTCACATTTGGTGGCTCTAATCGTTTTCTCCCACTATCATCTTCAAAGAAATACAAACTATAATGTTTATCCTCCTCAACTAATCTATCAAATGCTTTTTCAAATTTCAAAGCACTAAATAACATCAAGTAAGTGGAATTCCATCTAGTTTGCACATCCACTGACACAAGACTTTTACATTCAATTATTTCTTCCTCATTACAATATTTGAACTTTTGAAGTCTCGAATGAGAAGATCTAATATATTGTACTGCATTATGAATGCATACTATTGAATCATTTATATCCTCTAAACCTTCGAACACAATCAAATTGATTACATGAGCAGAACATCTAACATGCAAGTGTTCTCCACCTAACACCATATCCCCATCACTAAATTATTTCATTTTTTCTTAAGGTAATCTAATGCCACTTTATTAGCAGAACCATTATCTACTGTGATAGTAAAAACCTTTTCAATACCCTAATCAAACAAACATGACTCTATCACCTTTCCTATTGTTTCTCCTTTATGGTCAGGAACCATACCAAAACTCAAAATCCTTTTATGCAACTTCCATTCATCATCAATTAAATGAGCTGTGACCACCATATAATTGTAGTTTTGAATAGAAGTCCATGTGTCAGTTGTTAAGCAAACTCTAGATTTTTTTTCTCCATAAAATACTTTTTCAATTTACACTTCTCATCTAAGTAAGTTGGTGACATACCTAGCAATTGTTCTTCTAGATGGAGGAGTAAACCTATTATTCAAAACTTTACAAGAATGCTTAAATCCTTCTTCTCTACAAATGAAAATGACAATCCATCAATAATTATCATTCTAGTGCAAGCTTTCCTACATTCTTCTTTGTAAAAACTTATAGCCTCAAGTTTTGAAGATCCCAATGATAATTTTTTTTTTTTTGTTTTTTATCACCTCTCATCTTCATAGAGTTATATTTAACACACACTTCCAAATGATTCCACAATGTTTCAGTACCACAACTCTTAGTACTATAAGAATTATCTTTATTACAAAAATTACACTTATCTTGTTTCATCGCCATACCTGATAAAACACTTCCACATATATGATTTTGATTGGCCTTTTTTTCCCTTTTTCTATTTCATCATCATTAGCTCCTTTTTCCTTCTACAAAATTAATTAGTGGATATATAAGAAAACATCTTTTTAAATGGTTAATATGTAAAAATAAGAAAATAAAAATAAGTTTATGTTTCTTAGTTTAAATCACGTCATCAATAGATAATATAGTCTTCCTCTTATTATCCATTGAATGGTCTTGCTCTTCCTCTTATTAAGCCCAACCAGCAAAATTTACATGTCACAGATAAAATATGTTATAACCAGGAAAGCTGAAATATGCATAGTAAATAATGCACCAAAATACCTAATCGATGGAAAATTTATATATATATATAATTACTTTTATATCATGACAATCTGCTATATCAAGGAACGTAGAAAGGCACATCAATAGTGTAGGTTGTTTAAAATTTTTAACTTTTAACTCGAAAACGGTAATGTGGAGTCTTCCAGTGACGAACAACTCAATGAAAAAGCTTGCTTATTTTGTTTTATTTTTCTGTCTGTTGATCTACCGATCGAGTTGAATGGATATCATTCCATGGCAATGCTTAACTATAGCTGGGATAATATTCTGGATATGGTTATCTTCGTACTTGAAGATCACCAAGAGTGTTAAGCGTTTGCTGCAGCCATTGATAACTGTATATGTCATATTGGAACACCTTTCATGCTCCAAGTCCAGGCCAGGCGACATTTTCTCACTCAAGATTCAATTTTTCTTACTGTTTACGTTTTCTTTATCATTTTTCTCAACTTTTATCATGTTCACAGACATAACAACACAAGTTATTGGATGATGTCTTCTCAAACTTGTCATGTGTGGTTTTGGTGCCTTTTTACACTGGATTTTTACCTAGGTAAGTTATATTTTTAGATTGATTCCTACACATGAGTATCAAGCTTACGTTATTTTGGTTGGTGTGTTGTTTTGTAGAGTAGTCATGTCAAACTGGCTCGACAGATGACACTTTTTTTGGCTTTATGTGATTATTTGAGAAATTCAATTAAGGTGAAGTTATTTCTTTTCTTTCTTTCTTGTGTATTTAAGTTAAAGAATGAAACTTGATGTTTGTTTTGTGCAGGATGTGACATCAGCTTGCAGACCAAATTGTCCTTTTCTTAGGAGAATGGCAGCGACAAAAGATGAGGAAGAGAATGCTATGGAATATGGATTACCCTCTTCTCATACTCTTAATACAGTTTGCTTAACAGGGTATCCATGATTCTTCTTTATATATTGCACTTTCACTTTTTTTATGACCATTTATTTATTTATTTTTATTTTTTAAAATTAAATAAAGTGCCAGAGGAGGAGGTAGAAATCTTAATGGCATGACAAATAGAAAATCTTGTTTCTAGTTTAAAAATAGATGAAAAATGAAAGTTGAATACCGTCATTCGGTGGAAAAAACATAGATGCCGCAACAGACAAAAATAAATAACCCAACTACTAGTAGTGTCAGACAGTCAAGTATACGACTGCCCACCCGTGACCTTAAAAACCCGTAATTATATGGTCATAAATATGGTGATCGTGTCCACACGGTCACAGGCCGCCCACAGACTTTTACGTTCATTTGACCCGTGTCGGCCCGTATTCATCTTTGTCCACAAAAGCTCGTAGTTATACGGTCATCAACGTAATAACCGTATATGTCTGTACCTGTATGGTCACGAGCCACCCGCAGTCACGGGTCAAAGTTTGACACCACTATCCACTGTAGTAGCTCAAGCAGATTTATGCTCTAAAAGCTCCGTGTCAAACGCATGAAATCAAATTTAAAAAAATCCATGAGACAATTAAATATTATTTTATGATACCAACACATGCCTTCTGTAATGTGAAAAAAATTGGATCAAAATTTTTTGCTTATTATTTTGACAGTATCAATCACATATATTTTTATTATAATGCTACATAAAGTGTTAGAATAGCGGATTTTTCAATTACAAGAGGTTCATCTATAAATATTAATATAAATTAGGAGGAGATAGAAATCTCAATTTCATGGCAAATCCTGTTTCTAGTTTCAAGATAGATGAAAACTGAAAGTTAAATATGTATCATTAGGTGGGAAGCACATAACTGTCGCCACAGATAAAAATAAATAACCCCACTGCAATAGTTCAAACAGATTTATGCTCTACAAGCTTCATGTTAAACGCCTGAAATCAACTTTTAAAAATCCATAAATCAATTAAATATTATTGAATGATAACAACACATTATTTCAAAACCATACATTATAAAAATAACACACACCCATATACCATGAAACCTGCTAGTCATCCAAACACAACCTAAGACATCTTCAACTTGAGTTTCGTACTCTTATCTCTCTGATTCTCTTTTCAAATCCTTGAATAGATTTATTAAAAGTCACTCGTCAATGCTAGGCCAAGCATTAAATATACAAATTTACCATTCCAAGTAGCAAGTTTTGTATTTGCAAATTTACCATTCCAGGTAGGAAGGATAGCAATTGCAATTGCATCATAATTTTTTTTGAACATGTCACATGCGATTATACAACTTATTATTAAGATCATCCTCAACGGTGGTCTCTTCTTGGAGTCTCTTATATGGGGTCATGTGTGCCACATATTCATTCATACAAAACATGCATTTTACTTTAAATGCATAATCTCTGTCATTAATTAAGAAGTTTTGAAAAGTTAAACTTGTCATGCTTATTTATCTTTACTTTCTCTTTCCTCTCTCTTTACTTCCCACATATATTCTTTTAATTGGATAAATTACTCTAAAATGAGTCTCTCAAACGCAGGACGATCTTCTAAAAATTTATTTCCTCCAATGCAAAGAGACTCTCAAAATTTATTTTTGTGAGATTAGAGACTTGAGAAGACCTCCAATGCAAAGAGACTCTCAAAATTTATTTTTGTGAGATTAGAGATTTGAGAAGAGACTGCGCTGTGGATGGTTTAAGGTGATGCCAAAGCTCATTAATTTGAATATTTAATACATTAATTTTTATTTTTATTAAAATTGAATTACGCATATAATAAATATAGTGATTTCCATAAAACCTCGCAAATCCTGTTTTTCTTTTTGTATTTTTTAATTCTTTATTTCCTAATCATTTCGAAATTTTAAAATTTATATATTAAAAATAATAAAAAAATTAATATTTTATAAAACAAAATAATAAAAATAAAATCTATAGTTCCTTTCTCTTTTGAAATGAATATATATTTCTTAAAAATATATATATAATAAAATAAAATAAAAATCTATTCTCCATCTTTACATTTATTTGTCACATCCCAATTCAATCGCACCCAACATTAATGAATACAACTCTAGTAGTGTCATACGGTGAAGCCCATAATCGCCCGTTTTTACTGGAAAAAGTCCATAATTACATGGTGCGACTGTATTCATAGAATTTTACGTTTATTCGTGCCGGTCTGTGTATTCTCGTATCAACAAAAGCCCGCAGTTACACGGTCATCAATATAATAGCTATATATCTATACCTGTACGGTCAAGATCCAACCGGGCTCACGCCAAATTTTGAGACTACTAAATGGATCATGGCAGGAAACTAAAATAAATTGAATTTAAAAAAATGCCAAATGGGTTTGAAAAAAAAAAAAAAACCAAGCTTGCCATCAGAAGCTGCAAAATTAAGGGGTCAATATGATATAATAAAGTTGGGGTTAAAAAGCAAAATTTAGAAATCTTGCCACGTGCTATTACGATTCTCCGGATCATAATTTCTCCCATCGACTTGGACGAGAAGCCTGACCGTTGAATTTCATTTCGAAAATACTAAAATACCCTCATCGAACTTCGAAAACTACTCTGTATTCCGGGTAAATAACAAGGTAATGATGGTCAAAAGAAACATCCAATAATATTTCGTCGATCCGGTAACAACCATACCGACTAATCTTTAGCCTCTCAAATAGAAAAAAAGGTGTCACTTTCTCTGTTAAATTCTAGGGTTTTATCTGCACGAACTTTCTCGACTCTCTGTCATTTCGAACAACTCAGGCTCTCGTCAGATTCACAACGGAGTGAAAGTAAAAGGTTGGCAGAAAGCTCGTGTCTACCTAATCGTAATCTTAATTTCTTCTTTGTTGTGTGTGTTTTTTTGTTAATTTATTTATTGCTTTATTTTCTTCCTTATATTTCGTGTGGAGTAGAATAGATTAGAAACATTATTAGGTAAGTGTTTGATTGAGATGCTGTGTTCTTGTTTTCTTGAGGTTTGTCGCTTCTTGCTCCAATGAATTTTCATTTCTATTTTGTTATTGTTCTTTACGATTAGATTAATGCTTCTCTCGTCCTACGTTGTGTGGAGTTGTAGATTTGTTTGCTTACTATGTATGTGTTGTTTGTCAGGTTGAGAAAGAGTGTTGCTAAGCTGAGGGAATAAGAGGGATCATAGTTTCTTTTGGTTTTATTGAATAGTATAATCGGTGTATGCTGTGGCAGCGATGAGATTTCCTTTATATTGTAGTAAGTTTGGTATTCGATTTGAAGGGAAGCTGTTTTCTTCAAGGGGATAAAATGCCTTTCAATTATTTTTCAAGATTGAGAACTGCAATTCAAAGTGGGAATTGTAATAGAGCTATTGGTGGTCGAGATGGTGAATTGTTAGATTCTGTGGAAGTTCTGATTTGGCAGGGGAAGTTTCGATTGTGTAATATTAGGTTGTTTCATAGTCTTCGGTTTTCGACACTTGCAGAGTTGCAAGTGCTTCTTCAACCAGGCACTGTTTTGGCTGCTAGGTCAGATTTGTTGTCAGCTAATCGGAAAAGGAATTTCTCTGTTGTTGGAGTGATTTCAAGATCATTTTCTGTTCCATCTGTGTCGGGACCTTCGTTTCAGGTTTGTGGGTATCACATAGATCGTGTGCTGTTTGATACTGGTCAATCCACAGTTGGTAGGAACTTTCAGAATCGGTTGATGGCGGGTTGTGCACCTAGGGCTGTGTCAGGGTATCTTTCTGTAGATCGTTTGACTTCGAGATATGGGTGCCGGTCATTACCCTCAAACAGTGCTTGTATGTCTCATGGCATTAGGAGTATTGACAGTTGCCTGAAGGTCAGTATGAGTTTGTATAACAAAAGGCAACCAAAGGACTATACAATTCAAGGGTACTTGCTGTACAATGTTGCGAAGAGATGGTTCAATTTTAGTCCAGACATACAGTCAAGTTTAAGAGGTTTTCATAGCTCTTCACTTGCATCTTCCTCTGCTGGAATGGCTCCTGATGTCTCCATTGATTCTGGTTCTCGTGAGGAACAGTTTACTGGCTCAACAGATTCATCTGAGCAGTATGTTTTCTTGTTATTTTGGAAATTTTCTAGGTTGTTTTTGTTCTCCCAACTGTCAAACTGTGCATAAAGTAACCTGTATCTGTATTTGCATATGCATTATAAGCAAGCATGGTTTAGAATTACACATGACAAAAGTGCATTTGGATTAACTTGTAGTTTAATGTGAAAGAATATATAGATAGTTAAGGTGTTTGTTGTACTGCGTGCTAATTGGAATATCTCCCCTGTCTCTTAAAACATCTATTACAGGAACATTTCAGATGGCAAGACCCTGAAGCTACTTTCTGGGTCATGCTACCTTCCACATCCAGATAAAGAAGAAACGGGTGGGGAGGATGCTCATTTTATTTCTGAGAAGCAAGCAATAGGCGTGGCTGATGGTGTTGGTGGCTGGGCTAGTCATGGTGTTGATGCTGGGCTGTATTCACGGGAACTCATGTCTCATTCAGCTGCTGCAATCCATGAGGAACCTAATGGTTCAATTGATCCATCAAGGGTCTTGGAAAAAGCTCACTCGAGCACTACTGCTAGAGGTTCATCGACAGCTTGCATCATAGCTCTCACAGATCAGGTATGCATTTTATTTCGACCTGGCGCTTTTATCCTTGTATTTCCTTGGATGTCAAAGATGAGCTTCCAATTAACATTATCTGTGTTTGTATTCTGATGCTAGACACTGAGGCAGTACTGTGATTAGTCTTAAGTCCTTGTTCATTGGTTATGAGTAGGCTGGATAATGTTTTGACCCTTCAATTATATGTTGCCACCGATCCACCCTTCACTAATCTATACGTTATTTCAACCTCATTGATTGTGGGTTAAGATAAGATAATCCAATTTAGACTTCCTTTCCTTCTTATCAATCATACGAAAATTTTGGTTTTGTGAATCAATTAGAGTTTGGGCAGATTATAGTCCTTTACTAACTTTCTTGCTGGAGACAGATTCTTAAAGAGCTTCTCTAAAGAGGGCTTTTTTTTATTGGGGAACTTTCACCGTGAATTCTATTATCTATGTAAATTGTGGAAAATATTTTGTAATTGTTTAGTATCTTGTTTCAACTAAGACTTTTGTGTTGATTAGGTACTGTTGCAATTCAATTGGTGTTGCAAAAACAGTATGTTTTCCTGCTTGCAGGGTTTCTAGTTTTCTCCTAATTACTCTCCTGATTTGCTGGCAATATATCAATACAGGGTCTCCGCGCTATTAATTTAGGAGACAGTGGATTTATGGTGGTTCGAGATGGATGTACAGTCTTCAGATCTCCTGTGCAACAACATGATTTCAACTTTACCTATCAACTAGAGTGTGGAACTGATGGTGATTTACCTAGCTCCGGTCAGGTTGGTCTATGAACATTTCTTTCAGACAATTATTTCCTGTTTCCCTGAGTCTGCTTATTGACTTCAAGATTAGTCAGTATAATTAATTTAAATGCAGTCAATGCTACATTTTGTTTTGGCTCTATTTTGACGGTGATTAGATTAACAAAGTTGCCTTGGTGCTGGTTTGCTGTGTTGTTGATCTTTTTAAGGGTACTTTTATTATTTTAGGGGGAAAGCTTAGAGTTGTCAATAATTTTCTTAAGTGGAACATCAAAAGTGGTATTTGTGTAAGTACCAGAAAAATCAAAAGTGGAAAGATTTTGGGTAAAATATTCCAAAACTGATTTTCAAACAATACCTTCCAATTAGTACCCCTATTATCATTAAAATACAAGATCAAGAAGGTGATCATCTAGTTATATATGGTCCATTTAGGTTTCATTGTTCTTAACTAGCCAGATACTGAATCCTGATTTCAAATCATTGTTATTTCCAGCCTTTTAAGAGATACATGCTTTCAACTAGATTGAATTCTATGTTTAGCTTGATTTTATTTTAATAGCATAGACTTAAATGTCAGCTGATCTTGAAAACATGGATATAGTGGCCTTTAGCATTATGTAATGCATTTTATTGAGGGAAGTTTGAACAAACTATGCCAATTTTAGGTTTTCACAATTCCTGTTGCTCCGGGAGATGTTATAATTGCCGGAACAGATGGACTCTTTGACAACCTATACAACAATGAAATTACTGCTGTGGTAGTCCATGCAGTCAGAGCTGGCCTTGGGCCTCAGGTCACAGCTCAGAAGATAGCAGCTTTGGCACGCCAACGAGCACTAGATAAGAATCGTCAAACACCTTTTTCTACTGCTGCCCAGGATGCTGGGTTCCGATATTATGGTGGAAAGTTGGATGATATCACTGTCGTCGTTTCCTACATTGCAAGGGATAATGATGTGAGTCTCTCTCTCTCTATATGTATGTATGTATATATATATATACACACACACACTCTTTGTTCTACTTAGTTATGGTGTTTGGCAAATCAAGCTCTGAACCATTTGTGATCTCTATCATTTTTCTGTTCATGTCTAGTCTTAGATGTTAAAAACTTAGCTCTCGTAACTCCCTTTGTGTCTATTAATTTAGGATGTGCATCCATCCCAGTTTTAGTTTGCTGATTCTACTTAAATTATCTTGTTTTATCTTTTCTTTTTCCTGTACTCTCTAGGTTGTTAAGAAGTCCATCCAATTATTTGAGGAGAAACTGCCAATCTTACATGCTCATCAAATGCTTTATCATTATAAGAAATTTTATAGAAATATTTTGATAGAAAATTCTTTTATTTTAAACTAATACTCCTTATTTTAAACTAATGCTATCCTTATGATATGACTTCTTATCTCAACACTTGCTTGGAAACACTTGTGCATGCACCCCCCTCCTGTACCTACTTGCCTTCCATCCGTTTAGTCTCACCGAAAGTTGCCACACTGACTCTACCTCAGGTTTATCTCTACCTAATTATTCAACCATGTTTTGGCGCCAAGTTATTCTATTTGGATAGTCTTTGGCTATCTCATTTACTATTTCAGTTATGATGACATGAGTCGGTCCCAGGTTCTTGATGTTTTTAATGATCAAACCACCAACCCTTGGAAACATTCAGGATTTGAATTTCAGGCATTGATATCCCACATTTATTACTTCTTACAAATTTACACAAATTCTGGACAGCAGCAAATGCTACATCTGCCAAGCACCATGCCTGAATCTTCTTGTATTCTGTTGTGAACTTATTGTAGGTTCCAGCTCAGTGGAATTTGTCACATGTATATGCATTAGCACTTTATATAAATATCTCATTCCTATTTAGATGCTAATGGTTACATATTCTGCAGGAAAACCGACCTTCTTGACCATGAGATCAAGTTTCAGAGATTATATTACATGGTTTCCGAAGAGGTACACGATTTTGTTAGGACTGAAATTATTCTGTTTTTTGATTAAACAATGTGTGGGGGCATGTATATGAAACTTTCGAGTTTGTTTATTGGGACCACTATTTCAGTCAATGTTCATAGTTTATTGTAGTCATGCAGATGCCTTTTAGCAGAAATAGAAAAATGGTGATCAGAGAAGGTTCTCTTCCATGATCGAACCAATCTTATTTGTAAATATTTATTAATGTTGTATTATATGCTCAGCTTGTCCAGTTTAGAGAAAACAAATGCAGTTGTTAAGCCCACTTGATGAATAATTAAATTATTTCATAGGCCAAGAGAGGATAATGCCTTATTTACACTATTCTCGTTGGAACTCCGCATGTCCCTCATAGAAACCTAAAATTGTCTTTATAAACATAAATATTGACTCCAGCAGGTGAGAAAATCTTTTATGGTCGGTTCGATTTTTCAATGTAATATAAAATGATCGGGTAAAATTAAATGCAGTATTATGAAAATATCACTGTTATATTAATTATTTTTTAATTTTATATTATAACAATTATTATTTTAAATCTCGGTATTTCAACTTTAATTTTATATACTATCAGCTAATATATTCTAAAAAAAAGCTATTAATTATCATTACCAAATCTAAACTATATTAATGTAACTTGTCCAAGATGCTTATCAAAAACTTGCTCCTAATAATTTGAATTTGTCCAACCATTTCTATGTAATGTTTTCCTGAGAAGAAAGTGAAATATATGTACAAGTATACACTTAAATTAAGTAACAAATCGACCTAACACTCTATTAGATGTCGTCATATAATATTGACTTGGGGTCGTCAAAGGCGACTGACCGTGTGATCAGATCTTTCATCTGATCTAGTGATTTGGATTCCATCTTGCTAAGGCACAAAGTCAAACATATACACCGCGATACACCGAATCGCCACCCGATCAATACTTTCCTTCGGCGACTTGAACACAACACTACACGACGACACTTCTCTCTCGCTTCATCTGCTCTTCATCTTCCCAATTCGGATGTTGATGTGTCACGATTTACGAATTGGATAACAGAAGAAATTCATTGGTCATTTTGCTGAAAAGGAAGATCTCAGTCCAATCTGTATAGGCCAAAGCAAGGAGAAGTGATAATTCAATCTTAAAGACTCTAAATTTGCGCGACGGAAGGTGTGGAGAAGCATGGCTGGACCTCTGCGGCGAGACAAAGTCCAGTCAATCCGTGGATCTCGGATAGCTATAGCCATTGTGATCGGTGTTCTTCTCGGTTGCATCTTTGCTTTCGTTTTTCCTCATGGATTTCTCACTTCCACTATACCTATTGAAAATCGTCGAATTGTTCGGTCAACTGTCCAGGTTTTTAAACCTATCCTTGTTACAGTACTCGTTATTGATGTTGACTAGTTTGTTAATTTTGAATTGATTTGCTTACTTGCCCTCGACGTTCATTGTTCTTTGATTGTTTGTTAGTTGGAAGAGTTTAGTTTGGAAAATCATCTTAGAGTTGACTAGGTGGTGAAATTAAGGCACTAACTTTAGTTTTTTTATCAACTTTTGTTTGATGTCAGTGGTCTTGCTTTACAAGTATTGATCTATCTGCTAATTTTATTTTTTTGGTCTGTAACTGTTGATATTTGTAAATGGCAATATATGTTTTGTGAAAGAGTAATTATGTTCTAGTCAGGATTATTGTGGAAGTGTAGTTATGTGGGTTTTGTTTTGTTAGGCTGGGACTTCCTGTGAGTCATCCGAACGAGTTAACATGTTGAAGTCAGATTTAGCATCTCTGACAGAGAAGAATTCTGAGCTGAAGAAGCAAGTCAGGGAGCTTACTGAGAAGCTACGGTTGGCTGAGCAAGGGCAAGATAATGCGCAGAAGCAGGTTATGGTACTGGGTGATCAGCAGAAGGTTGGCCCCTTTGGAACTGTTAAAGCTCTTAGAACTAATCCTTCTGTTGTTCCTGATGAATCTGTGAATCCACGGCTGGCAAAGCTTTTGGATCAAATTGCTGTTAGGAAAGAACTTATAGTCGCCCTTGCGAATTCGAATGTGAAGACTATGTTAGAGGTTTGGTTTACCAATATTAAGAAAGTAGGCATTACTAATTACATGGTTGTTGCATTGGATGATCAAATTGAAGAATATTGCAAAGCGAATAATGTTCCGGTGTACAAGAGAGATCCTGATTCGAACATTGATTCAGTTGCAAAGACAGGCGGTAATCATGCTGTGTCGGGATTGAAGTTTAGGATTCTAAGAGAATTCTTGCAGCTGGGTTACAGCGTTCTACTCTCTGACGTTGATATAGTCTACTTGCAAAACCCATTTGATCATCTCTATAGGGATTCAGATGTAGAGTCTATGAGTGATGGTCATAGCAACATGACAGCTTATGGGTATAATGATGTCTTTGATGAACCAGCCATGGGTTGGGCTCGATATGCTCATACAATGAGAATATGGGTGTACAACTCAGGTTTCTTCTACATTAGGCCTACAATACCTTCTATTGAGCTTTTGGACCGTGTAGCTGATCGGCTATCAAAATCAAACGCATGGGACCAAGCTGTCTTCAATGAGGAGCTCTTTTTCCCTTCACATCCTGGGTATGAAGGGCTTCATGCTGCTAAGAGAACTATGGACATGTATCAGTTTATGAATAGTAAGGTCCTCTTCAAGACTGTTCGAAAGGATGCAAAACTGAAAAAGTTGATGCCAGTAATTGTTCATGTAAATTACCACCCAGATAAACTTCCAAGAATGAAAGCAGTTGTAGAATTTTATGTCAACGGCAAACAAAACGCACTGGATGCTTTCCCAGATGGTTCTGATTGGTAGTAACTAAAGATCTGGGTTTGAACCTATCAGAGTCTTATCTTATCAGTTCGGTTCTTGCTGCTATTCAGTTGATACAGGTAGGTTAATGTGTTTACAGTAGAGAGAAATACATTTATCTCTTTCAATTCCTCTTCTCTGCTTGTTGCTGTCATATTTACTTTTGTAACATTGGGTAAATTATCACATGAGCACTTCACATTGATTTTTTTTCTTCTATAATGAAATACTCAACAGTCTTGTCTGGATTTTCTCGTCTTCCTTTTCTATCTATGCCTCAAACTTGTCACCATATATGGATATATTTGTTCTTTGAGCTTGATCAACTCTTGTAGAATTCACAGTGGACCACCACAGATTCAATTATTATCAATGGAAGATGACTTAACAGCATCTTATAACAGTTTGAGATCCTCACAGGCCCTACATTGTTGCCAACCTTTTTGCCTCGGAACCCAAGTATCGTGCAAATGCCCATTTGTGTGTACTTGTTTTCTTGCTATTCTGAGTAAATTGTCCAACTTGACTTGTAATAAGATGAACTGATAGAGAGAATTTCCTAAACCAATGATAATCCAAGCAATCATCGTACCCGACAATGCCTGTTTTGTTTCCAAAGCAAGGGATTTGTGAAATTTGAACCAATGAAGCAGAAGCAAAATCAAGCTTATAACAGGTCTGAAAACGAAAGCTAATCAGCTTATAATCACATAAATTTCCTCAGCTAATGGCTGCCAAGAGAATCGATCTCAAGACCGTGAGGAAAATGACAAAATAGACAGATCCTTAACCTTGCGTTAATGTCATGAATTTGTAATTTTCTTCTCTTTCTCTTATCCACTCACATGCTCTCTTTCACTACCAACCTTGTGTGGTTTCAAAATCTCTCTAAAACCAAACTCGACAAAACTTGTGTGTCTTCTGCTTCTTCTTCTGTCTGATCTCTTTCACAATTATTCTCATTCCACTGTTTCATTTCAAAACTTCAAAAAAAAAAAAAAGGAGAAAGATACCCAATTCGACAATTTTCATTGTAGATTATATAGCAGTTACAAAATCCCGCCTTTTATGTTTGAAAAATTGGTTAATGGAGAGATTTTCTCAAAGAGAGAGTATTCTTTTGGGTTACAGTCATCAGAGGTCATTCCTCAATGACAAGACATCAGACAGAGACTCAGATGTTGATTTCAATGATGTCTTTGGTGGCCCTCCAAGGCGGTTTTCCATTAATCATGAAACCAGATACAGTTTCAGTGAAGCTACTGCAGATGACAATGGACTTAAAGGAGAAGATGAAACAACTGTTTCTCGTAATTCTTGGAATGGTCTGAGTGAAAAGCCGGTCTTTGGTGAAGAAGGCTTGAGCAGGAGACGGTTAACTTCTGAAAATTTCTTCAATGACATTTATAAAGGCAATGAATGTTTGAGCTCTTCTCCAAGGAAGCGTGACTGGGACCCTTATGGTTCGTCTCCAGGTTCTCGTGTTCTAAGCCCTGCTAGGCCTCTCCCGCCTGCAGCTGAGCCATTTGGAGCTTCTGCTCCTGCACAATTCAGGTTTATTTGCTTTACTTTTAGTGTGTTATTATGCACAATTCATGTTTGCAGCTGAGCCATCTATGCCAAATTCATGTTTTTGAACATAGGTTCAAGGTCTATTCTAGTCATATGATTTAATGTGAGTGTACTTGTTAGTGTTGTTCTTTCTGAGGATAATTGTTGTGTTTGTGATGTGTGCTGTAACTTGCAGCCTACCTGCTAGACTGTCGATGAAGGGAATTGATCTTCCAGCATTTGGTTCATCTCCTCAGAGGAGTAAGGATGGTGTTTCTAGTGGCTTAAGCTTTGCTCGGTCTAAATCATCTATCCAGAATCAGAATCAGGAGGAGAGGAGTGATACCAAGTCCACTTATCGCCAAAGCATTTTATCTAGAGAGTTATCTCTCAAAGAATCATCAATCAATGAAACAGATACAGGAGGTGATTCAAAAGAAGATTTAAATAGTTCGAAAGGTGTGGCTAATGGCAAACCGTTTCACTTCTCAATATACAAATGGGCCAGCAAGGGAGCTCCAGTAGTTGTGGCTCTTAGAGGAGGCAGCAATTCAAGATTACAGGGCAGTGATAAAATGGAGAAATTTTCGACCTCTGGTGATAGGATTGAAAGTGAGAGTGTACCGAGAGAACTATCTATGGCTTCATTACATGACGCTAAGCTTGCTGAGAATGATAGAGAATCAGCAGGGACTGATAAATTATCCATGATGGAACAGAACAAACAAGATAATGATTTTCTTCCTGATACTATAAATAAGAAGAAGGAAGATGCGCATCAGATTGCAGATTCTGATAAAGCTGCCTCAGAGTGTGTTGCAGGAAAAGAGGCTAAACCTCTTCCTGAGGTAGATTTGTCTGAGGTTGATAAAGAAGCTCCCAAGCCTGAGGTGAAAACAGTTCATTCACTGTTTTTCGATAATGATCTTGATCAAGGTAAGTTGTGTTGATTAGGCTGTATAGTAAAGATATTCGTCTTCACACAAATCTCACAAGTGGTTTCCTTTTTATGCAGGCATTGAGAAGATAAATAACAATGCTAGTGGAAAAGAAAGCAAAGTGAAGATCACTAAACCATCATATATTGCTGTTGATATAAGTAAAAGTATGAAGAAACAGGAAGAAAAGAAGACTACTAACAACGGTTCAAGAACTGGTAAAGTCAGCCTGCAAGGTTCACCTAGAAGCCAAAACGATTCCGGAAAGACTAGAGTTAGAGGAAGGGTCAAAGAGTTTGTGAAAATCTTCAACCAGGAAGCTTTGCCCAAACCAAAAGGTGGTGTAGATGCCCGAACTCCGAGCAATAAATGGAAGGAGAAAGCAACTTCTAAGCCAGAGGAGGAAGCAAAATTTAACAAGAGGGGAACAGATATGAAAACTCAGATACCCATTAGGCAATATAGAAATCCTGTACCAGATGCTTCTATCATGGTACTTTTGATTATGGTTTGATATTATTTCTCAGGTGTGTTAGTATCATCTAATCTATATCTTTTTTCTTTGCTCAGGATAATGAACATCTTCAACACTCAGAGAAACAACATTCTGCAAATGAAAATGATAAGGATGCCTCAGTTACAGGTTAGTTCTAACCTTCTCTTATGTAATTCAAATCTTCTATCTTTGATCATGATCAGACACCAGCATGTTCTGAGATGTCAGTCTCTATGTTGCATTGAGTTCAAGTATGCATGTAGTTGAATATCTATTTCATTTTCATTGCTCATACATGCTTATTGTTTGTGTTTTCCACTTAATTATTGGTAAGTGATACCAGTTACTTTTTGTGTATACCTTTTCTAGCACCAAAACCTAATGGCTTGAAATCAAAGCCTGTTTTTGGAGATGTAGAGGACACCTTCCAAGAAAACTTTCAGGTTTGTATCAAAATGAATCGCCTTCAGCGTTATTACTGGTCTTATAGTTCATATTGTCACAATCAGAAACTGATTGTTTAGTTTGGTATTACCTGAATTGCTTTACGAGTAGGTAAAAGAATTAGCAGAAGATGAGCCTAAAATAACACTTGTTAGCAATGATCATGAAGAAATCCAGGTAATGCAGATTAGAACTGCAGACAAACCATCATATAGTGGTTCCTTATGCTTGAGATATCACAGGACGTTGATGCTAAAATACGAAAGTGGTCACATGGAAAGGAAGGAAACATACGTTCACTGTTGTCTACTTTACAATATGTGAGTATCTAATATATAAGAACTGATGAACATCAATGCCTTAAGCGAAAAGTTGTATTGCAAACCATGTGCTACAGGATTTCCTCTTCAAATGGAAACTAATTTTAGCCGCACATACAGGTCCTTTGGCCTGGAAGTGGGTGGAAGCCTGTTCCTCTTGTCGACATAATAGAAGCAAATTCAGTGAAAAAATCTTATCAAAAAGCATTACTGTGTCTACATCCAGATAAGCTACAGCAGAAAGGTGCAGCTTCACATCAGAAATACATTGCGGAAAAAGTTTTCGACCTTTTACAGGTAATATGATGTCTAATCTTATAAACCTATCCACACAAATATGCTAATCATTCACATAATATCAATATATACATTATCTGCACTATTCAAAGCACATTCATTGTTGTACTTTTTCCTAGATTGTTCTCTTTAGATTGTCAATAATTCTAAAAATGCTAAGTTTCTCTGCAACTATTGATGCACATGGATTGATAAATCGAGCTGCTGTTGGTGCTAATTAATATCAGATTATCAGATGTTTGAGAATCTGATCTGTTTTCTATCCTTATAAACATTTGCATGTGATGTTATTAATATCAAACAGTGGCAATAACAAGATTTTGTTGTTTTGATTATGCATTCTGCTACACTACAATTGCATGACAGGTCACATTTGTGATGTTCATTAATTGTAACCTTTCACTAACTAATTTCTTGGTACCTTCACAGGATGCATGGACTCATTTCAACTCTCTTGGTTCACTTTGAGTATTGAAAAAGTGTTCTTTCGCTATCTGTTGACAGATGATATCCAATCACAGAATCTGATTCCTGTAAAATCTAAGTATGCCAAAACTTTCTGGGTAATTGATTGTGTATGTATATACATCATAGTGATTCAGTTTTGTGTCATCAAGAAGAGTTTTCATATCATTAGTTTTCCCAGCTAGAAGGAGAAGAGAAGCTAAAACTATTTTTAATAAGTTGATATTTTTAACTTTTTCTAATAGTTCTTTTTAAAAAGGTTGAAAACTTTAATTCCAATATATTCAAACATATCTCTAGAGTGTTCGGAATAGTTTATGCTTCTGAATTTCGACTATAGAAAAAAAGAATTAGAAATATTTCTCTAGTATAATTCAGCTAATACTCTTTTGATATATAAGTATTTTTGTTTTTACTCAAACAATACTGAAAAGTACTTTAAAATTTAAAAAGTTATAAAAGTGTTTATATAAATCATCCTAAGCATAAATTATGTTTCGAATGAAATTGTTTTTACTTGAAAAAAAAATTATTTTCAAGATATTTCTACTCTTGTGGCATATTAGAAGATCTGTAGTAATTATTCACACACTCTCCGAACATGTTTTAAGGGTTCTATAAACCAGAAGTCAACTCTTGTTCTCTAAGCAGAGATAGTTCTTATATGAACTTATTATTATCCATACTCTATAGTTGAACATTCAACAATTTCATACCAACGGTACCTTATGTTCAGATATCAGTACATTGGTCCAAATATTGACCAAAATTTCAAAACCATCAGATGAATAAGAGGTCTGCTGTGCGTAACTGGGCAAGTAAATAATTATCCTAGTAACTTCACCTTCAAAAGAATATAAAACTGAGGGCTTCTAATATCAATGAGGGTAATCAATCTTTTGAAATTTGAAGTCAAGTTTCACTACACAATTGTAATAAATGGTGAATGTGATGAACCATAATTGTAAGTGGTCCCCACAGTTTTCAAAAGCTGGTGCAGATGACCCTGATCTATCAAAGCCTGTTGTAAGAAACAGACAGAGCGTGTGAATAGCTCAGAGAGGACACAACACAACAGAACTACTCTATACTCTATTTGTATGGTTTTCTGCACCATCCGTAACATTCCCTTACAACAATCAACATGGTTTTACGTGGTTCTAGCTTAATTAATCGAAGAATCAAAGTCATTGTGGTGTTTAAGGCTCAACTTTTATGGATGAAAAATGACAGATAAGACACGTGCAGTTTCATAAATCTTGCATGTTATTTTTACTATAAAGTTTCCAAATTTGTTTGACCAAAAATTAATTAATGGAGTAGGTGGTGAAAGAAATAGAAGAAGGCAAGATATTCATGAAACAAAATTGACATGACAGAAGCTGCAGCTGGACATTATCTGTGACAAAGAGCTGGCAATTTTGTTCTTCTTCTGGTTACTATACAATTAAAATTATTTATATATATATATATATATATATATATATTTTACTTCCAATTCAACAGAACAAGAACTCAACCAACCAACAAAATCAACATCACTTTTGTATTCTGTTTTTCACTCCAATGATAAGTTGATGTTTGAGGCATTTGCTTAATGCTTGTTTGTAATGTAATGAATAGCCTTGATAATCTTCATAAATTTTCAATAAATTGTTGAGATTGTTGATATCATAAATATTATTAAAAATTAATTCTAATTGAAATTATATATATATATGAATGGTGTTTTGACATTTGTAAAATTAAATAATTTTACAAATTAATAAATTAAATATTAAAATTAAAAATTATAATAGTATCAAATAACTATTAACAAATTTTTACCCATATTTATAGTGATTGAAGTAGATTTTTCATATAAAATTTAAAAATATATAATTATTTAATTTTTTATTTCACCAATATATAGATTTTCAAATTAATATACAGATAAAAATAATTTTTTTGTCAAAATATTATCGAAAATACCATTTTAAAATTTTATTATTAATTATATATTTTTATAAATATTAATCTAAATGGTATTCAACCAAATAAACTCTATCCCCAAAATCGGATACAATTATTAATACTTTTATTAGTTAATATATATATATATATATATACATATATTCCTTTAATTATATCACTTTTATCATCTTTCAATTAAAAATAATAATACACATTTTTTTTTATATTTCCTCACTTTTATTAAATTAGCACATTAATTTTATATTTAATACCTTTAAAATTATGTGAATATTTTATTATTTTTACCTTTAAAATAATAAATTTAAAATTTAATTTAATTTTAATATATATATATATATTTTTTAAGACCAAATTACATTATTATGGAAAGGTCCTAATAATAAGTAGGAGTAAATAATAATAAAAACACGATGACACGTGCAACGTTGATGAGA
Source organism: Cardiospermum halicacabum (assembly GCA_031304145.1). NCBI lineage: Eukaryota > Viridiplantae > Streptophyta > Magnoliopsida > Sapindales > Sapindaceae > Cardiospermum > Cardiospermum halicacabum. Next base: position 2,593,748 of record CM062394.1, read on the forward strand.
CAATAACAAGTTATTTCTCAATCTGTAATCATCATAACAACTATTTTTCAATAACTTCCAATAAATCGAAAAAACCATAATCATAAATCACACACATATCTTTGTCAAGTTCTCAGAATTTCAAAACCAAAGCATAATTTTCTAAACAAGAAGACGGTTTCGCGTGAGTATACACAGCTTTTAAATCATCTGAATCCGAAGAAGAGCAATTATTAAATTTAAATAAAATAAAGCTCCATTCCATTTTATGCAGTTTTTGTTTTCTCTTGCTCACTCACTCTCTCTCTCATATATTTTTAATGTATTTTCATTTTCTGTGTCAGAACTAGAAACCAGTGCGTGCGTGCGTGTATGTTTAAACAACACGACGCCATTAAACCTTGGTTTTGTTTAGATGGTTCTCAGCTTCAAATCAATGTCCTTTCTCTCTCAATCTGTAAGTTTTCTCTCTCGATTTGTTTACCAATCTCCTTTATTTTTAGCATTGTTGTCAATAGCTTCTTGTTTTTGCCTCCTCTGCTTGCTCTGATCTTGAATGAAGTCTGCATTTTTTGTTGTTTCAATTAGTTTCATCTGGATCTGATGTAAATTGCTCATCCTTTATTCAATTCAAAGCATACCCTTTTCTTTTTAGTGTCTGTTGAGTGAGCTTTTCGTCGAAAGTTTGGAGATTTCGGTTTATATGGTGATGTTTGATGAATTATCAGTTTATACATGTATATTTTTTTTGGTTGGTTTTAATGTTCAGTCGATTTTTTCACTGTTTGAGGTGAAAGTTACAATTTTTTATTTTTTTTTGGTTGGGTGTTAGGGATAAGATTAGGTCAAGATTTCGGTAGTTTCGAGATGAGATCATGACTGAGACTTTGGTGGTCATTTTCCAATGGAAAAGTACTATCTAACTTAATAATATTCGCTTATGTTTAGACTTAGAACTGGTTTTTGTGATGACCATTATTGCTATTTGATGAGTACTGCTTCTTCTCAACATCGTAGTTGGAATGAACAATAGATTTATGTGAGATTTTTGAATTGACATTTTCTATCTATCATTTCTTGCCAGCTGCTGCTATATTTTAATTAATTTATTCCTCTTCTGTTTAATTTGTTTAGAACTGTTGACAAGTCTACAGATTCCTTTTTGTTTCCTCTTTTGTTATCTTGACAAGCATCTTTGTTTTTCTGGTTGGTAGTTACCTTTAAAGAGAAACAGATTTTAGTTTTGCAGAAGCTTAACTATTTGTAAAACTCAAGATATCTGGTGATTGTACTTTCAAGTTTATCAATTTATCTTCACTGAATCAACATTTGAAAGCTGTAACGAACATGTATTGAAGGACTAAGTGTTATAAATTTTGCCGGCCTATTTATAAGATTGGTTTGTGATTTTTTGATTATTTAGCATTGGTTTAGTCTACAGGCTCTAGGTGGGACTAGAAAGTTTGGTTTGTTTGTTTAATTTGAATGAGAAGTCAACTTATATTGTGTGGTGAGAAAAGTTCTACTGGTACACTTTTTGACATCTTTACTCTCTTTAGCAAACTTCTGAAGTTGATAGGAGTTTAGACACAGGAAACGGTTCGCAAAGTAGCAGCTAGACTTGTTGTGGATCCATATGTGATTGGTTATAACACCTTCACATTGATGTTTATTTGAGAGGTTATAGTTGCTTACAACATGTTTATTGCTAGTCTGTTGCTGTGTATCATCAACACATGTATATATATAGGCTGGAGATAGGCATTGATTGAAGTCTGGTGCCGTGGTGAAGGAAATATGAAACTAGTATCAAAGAAAGGGTGGAAATCTGTAGTGCCATTTCGGTTAAAAGGCAAATCAGCTTCGCGTTTTAGTTTGTTTCCAAAGGTTAAGTCGACTAGCTATGGTCCAGGTCGAGCGCCAGTTTATCTTAATGTATATGACTTGACGCCGATAAATGGATATGTTTACTGGGCAGGGTTTGGTATCTATCACTCTGGTGTGGAAGGTGAGCTTTTAAGTGAATTACCTTAAGATGTTTGATTATGTATTCTGTGGAAGTGTTTGAATAAAGGTGTCTTGTATTGCATTGCAGTTCATGGTGTAGAATATGCATTTGGAGCTCATGACTTCCCAACAAGTGGCATTTTCGAGGTTGAACCACATCAATGCCCAGGCTTCAAGTTTAGGAAATCAATTTTCATTGGAACCACTTGTTTGGATCCCCTTCAAGTCAGGGGGTTCATGGAACGACTGTCTGCGAGTTACAATGGTGATTCATATCACTTGATTGTCAAGAACTGCAATCATTTCTGCAAGGATGTCTGTTACAAGCTTACCGGAAAATCAATTCCTAAATGGGTAAATCGGCTGGCAAATATAGGTAAACTTAATTAATCCTCTTCATCTCTAAAGTATGATGCCAGATTCATCCACACAGCCTGAAAAGTTAACATTGCATTATTGCAGGTTCAATCTGCAACTGCATACTTCCTGAAGCTCTTAAGATATCTGCTGTTCGCCACGACCCTGACTGCGAACCATTAGATATTGAAAGACAGAGACTAACAAGTACATTTAGTTCACTACATTCAATCTCAACGAGACAGAAGCAGCTATCGACATCTTCAATGTTTCTGCAATCGCCTCTGAAAGGCTACTTACCATCATGGGAGTTGAGAAGGTCGAACACCGGCTCGTTGAAGGAAAGGTGAAATCACTTTCTGGAGGGTATAAAAGATGTTGTATGTATGTAGCTTGAGCTTGAAGAAAGATTCAGATTTGTCAAGTATGTTTTCACTTCAGATGTAAGTGTTCACCTTTGTGCAATGTATCAGTTTCCTTCCATTGCTCTTCTGTTTTCTAATATCATTTCTAGGCCACCTCGAATAGATGTTTGTAGAAATAGTGTAATGTTCAATATAGTTTAACTAATCACCCATCCATGCTCTAGAACAAGTTCATCAATTTGTTGATTCAATTTCTTAGAACATAAGATGACATCATGAGTCTTGTGACACAACATCCACGTCTACTTTTATTACAGACCTTAGGTGCCAATACATAACGGTCAACTTTTATTACCGACCTTAAGTGCCAATAAATAACGATAGACTCTCACAGATAAAACATTGACCATACTAGAGAGTCTACCGTTCTTCCTCTAGGACCTTAGGTGTCAATACATAAGGGTAGACTCTGTCATTACTCAAACAGATAAAACATTATTAAGGTGAACTCTCAGTCATTATTCAAACAGATAAAACAACACAACGGTGAACTCTCAATCATTACTCAAACAGATAAAACATCACCATCTTACTCAAACCGATAAAACATCACCAGGAATGAAACAGACATCAAATTTTATCAAGGCAATGAAACATAAGAAAGCTCGATCTCAATCAGTTGAGCAGCAGAGCATGTCTAAGAGGAAACTGTGATCTTGTCAAACCTTATTTGAACAGTCAAATCACCACCATCCTTCAGATATCCATTGGAGGGCTTGTGAACCTCAGACAACAGCATGAAATCTCGATATCCACGTCCAAGCGTTTCTTTTGGTTTGAATTTCAGATTAGCTGCAAGCAAACCATTTCAATATAATTTAAATAGCAAACTTTATACTTGGAACTCTATACATAATAAGGACACTTACATAATTTGCTAACATTGTTGACTCCATTGGAGTCGACCACACTGAACTCTACCGTGAGTTCTACGTTTTTTGTGCTCGACTTCGGCGATATAAACAGAGAAAGATATTTCCCGCTTATATTTTCAAAATTAGCTCCTTTCAGATATATCGAGAATTCCCTATTAAAGAAGAAACAAATATGAAAATTTTAAATAGAAAAAGTATCGAAACGTGAAGTATAATATAACTTACCAATTAATACCATCCTGATAAAAGTGCTTGACTACAGAATTGATGCCCAGATCTTTAAAATTCTTGATCTGCCAACTGTAGGTGTTTCCATTAGGAGTTTCAATCACAACATGAGGTTGAACACTAGCAGAATCCTTAACCAGGGCAAGAGTTTGTCCTGGACCGCGAGAAGAAGTCTTGATTTCGAATACTTCCACTCCATATCTGCAGCTGTCGTTGTCCAAATATCCAGAATTTTTGAATTTATCAAGGGGGAGTATTTGACTAAAACCGTGAACAGTGCTTCCATTTCTGAATGTTGTAACTCCTGCAGAATCTGCAGTTCATTTCAGATTTTAATAACATCTTTACTTCCATCCTAAGCAATCCCAAACATCATGGTATACACTTAGTTACCTTGGATTGTCAAGTACTTTTTGGTTTTGTAATTGTACACGAAAAACTTTAGATCAACGAGAACACTCCAAGTACCGGTACGAGAAGTGAGTAATTCCAAGAAGAGGGAAATGTGGTCGTTTCCTTTACTGGTATTGTCTCCATATGGGTACAGAATCAACCTCCTAATAATAATAATGCCAATTCAAGATCAATGTTCTAAACAACTATGCATAAAAAGGTTTGAATCACTGTTATATACACTATTCCAAAGGCCAAAAACAATCAATCAATACATAAATTTCTATTTCAAATAAGAGAAGAAGGGTTTGAAGTATAGAAACGCACCATGTGTGGCCAGAGGCTTGGAAGTTGTATGAATTGTATCTGATTCCTTTGGTATTAGGGATCAAGGAAAAGGGCTTCACTTTGAACAAGAAATGAGCTGGTTCAACTACTCTGTCTTCTGTTGATATTGGACCCATAACTTGCTTTTCTTAGCTGATCTACACCCCTCTGCAAAGGATCATAATAGTTACAATAATCTCAAATAAGCAATCATTCACAACCCCATCAACCAAACAAGTAGAGAACCAACCTGAAATAAATTATATCTGAGCAGGAGATGTAAATGAAGTCCGGAGGAGGAGTCAATATATGAAATGAAGGTGATCATCCATGTCTTTATTGATTACAAAATTTGATGGTGACGACTTGATTAAATATTTGGACTTGGACGACTTGGTTGGTTTCATAGTTCACACCTTCGTCTCATCTTATATTTTCCACCAGCGTTTTTCTAATGTTGAAGAAGAGCAAGTTGCTTTATTATATAAATCTATAAACAAACATGTTCTTTTACTTTTTTTTTTATAAGTATGGTGGGTGAATACCATTCCTTAATTGATTTTTATTGTTTTTAAAACGATACAAGTATATATGCTATCTTTGTTGCTCAATTAACCCAAAGCATTGAAAACTTGGGATGCAAGGTTCTTTTTCGTCAACTTTTTGGACATAATTGGATTCGGATATGATATTGTTAGGAGTGAACATAATTGGATTCCAATGGTGTTGAAAATCCTTGAATTCTATCCATATGGGATGACTAACTAAAAGCCACTGATCTGTAAATTTGGACAAAAGCCAAGTGGTGAAGAAATACAAGATAATACAAATCTATTCTCGGCCCAGTGTAGACATATATACAGCTAAGTCTACCACCATAAAAAAGCTGAAAGCATGACCTTATATGACCCATTTAGTTCCACATATGAACACCTCTAATCTCTGATTAAAATTGTGCAAAAGCTGCACATTGTCTCCAGGTTGAACTTGTATTGCAGCAACAGAAGCCAAAGCGGATCATAATTGGAAATTTCACTCTCTAAGCCTTAAATTTCCCAACTTTTCGCGGTAAACGATATCACCTCAAAGCAGATTAGATAAACTTCCTGGAATGTCTATTACTGGTTCAGCTTCACAATCATACTCCAAAATTGAGGTAAATAAGTTGTCAACTAATGACATGGCAAATTAGAGCACTCGTTCTGCACAGTTTTTCTATATAATTTTTAAACTGTCCATAAAGAATAGAATCATACAATGAATATACAGACTTCGAATCCGAATTAGCATTTGCCTAACAACCTGCAGGAACACGAAAAAGATGATTCAGATTTACAAGGGCAAAGGTCTGTCTAAAACTCTCTGACGGAATCTACCAGGTAAAGTTATTAACAATGAGTATAAACACATGAAAACTCAAGTCCAGGAGGGTTAAAGGTTTGGTGCATTGACATGAGTTACACCAGAGCATAAAAATGAGTATTCAACGGCCACTTTCTTTTTCCATGAATCATAAATTACAAAGATATAATAATGGCACATCAGCTTCAGTTTGAGTAAAAGGAGAGATAGACACTCCTTTCTTTAGTGCGCATTCATGAGAAAATAGCAATTGAAACTAAGAAACTCAACTGAGACTAGATAACATTTGGGAGCTGAGCCAAGAAATTATCATTCGTCTTTCTGATGCAAAACACTAGGCAGGCTATTATTACCATTGAGAGCAGCATGATATATCCGCTTCTCAGCAAGTCCAATATCTGACATTGTCAATTTACCCTGAAGACACAAACAAATCAAATGAGTTAATTTAATATAAATCACATTCAACCTGTAGTTTAATATTTTAAATGGCTAGAATCTGAAGTCTCTTAAAGTTTCACCCTCATAAGCAGGGCCTGCTGCTAATGTAATATTTTGAGGGAGTTATTTAATTTCGTTATGCAATAGCACTTGTGGATCCTAGATTGAGTTTACAACTAATGGCAGGTTATGTATCATAGACCCCATATGCACTAATGGCGGGTAGTTATATAGCAGAACTTATGAAGTCAGATATCACAACAAATAAGGAAAGCTGCGGAAGGAACACCTGAGAGTTTTGTCATCCCTTGCAGGTAACCCCTTTCTAAGCTTGGAATCTTGGATAACTAATCATTGATAGGAAGTGAATTTAAATGATTCTATCTCTTCAGCAGCAACTATAACAGCCTTACATTTTTTTTAAAAAAGTTGTTTGTCATGGACTGATCTTTTCACAATTAAAACTGATGCTCATGTGCATGTAGATGTAACTAATGCTTTTCATCTATTTCTGAATATAACTACTTATCAGACATCCTATAACCCTAGTAAATTTTCATTTATCGACCTGACTTGTAGACCTGCCAAAGAGTCAAAGATGGTGCATGACCTTCTAGAGTTCATTGGTCATCCTTGCTATTTTACCTCAAGGCATGTTTAAATTGAAAGTTTAGATTTAAGGTAAGCTACTAAGATTAAAAGAACTGAAAGTGAAAGAAAGAAAAAACAGAAGAAAGGGAGGAAAGTGAGGAAGATAGTTGGTCGCATTATAACTAAACTTTTTGTTGGCATCAATAAAATCTACTTATTGAACCTCTCGCAAGAGATCTTAAAGGAAATTCATACCTCAGTAGCCATCAATCTTCGAACATTTTCAGCATACAATTTGGGGTCTTCTTTCTCTTGCTGTGAAGGCTTGTAGAGAGGTAATCGAGTCACTTCCATGTGATTTACAAATTGACACAAAAGGAGGATGACATGACGCATCTTCAGATAAAAATCCAGCATGACATTAGAAGCAAGTCAAAGTAATGCAAGAAAGATCTATAATTTCCTTTTCTTAGACAATTCTCGCATAATTTCAAATAGAAGGATATTTTGTTAGCACCAAATACAATTTCATGCAATTGGACAGATCATTTCTCAACTGAATCTTTTGTCATCATCAGCAAGTTGAATGGGGGTTAGTGAAGCCAATCTCTAACCATCAAGGTAGTAGTTGCGATTCTTCAAACTACATAAAGGCTTTATGAAACTCACAAAAAAAAAAATAATAAATATATATATATATATAAAATTAAAATAATAATAATAATAATAATAATAATAACTTTTTTCTAATCTGCGTTTTTAGCTATGTTATACCATCGCCATTATATTTAGCATTCAATATGGCGTTCATACTGCTTAACACACCTAGTTTGCTGTGTTTTCAAAAGATTAAAATTATATTATGAAACATCAGAGATAATTTCCTAAGATAACAATTTCATGAGAAAGCATGGCTATCTAGATAGCAATCATGTTAACATTTTGTACCAAAACAGTCGAACTGACAAGCTGAGAAATGCTTCCTAGAAATGACTGCAGATCAGTTCAAAGTCAAGAACTCGAAAGTTTCTATGGAAAAACTTACTCCAGATATTGTATCCCAGGCAGGACTGAATCTCTTGTATGGATACCTAAGCAAAACCGGAAGTACAGGTACTCTGGCTAAAAATGCACCAGTCTTGAATGGAAGGATATAGTCGCCATTAGTGGTTGTACCTTCTGCAGTGTAATAGCATGCCTTCAGTTAGAGCAGATAATAGCAACTGTATTGCAGTTGGACAATAGCATCTGTTGATTGCAGACACCTCTAGTTTTCAGTCAGTGGACAGCAAAAGTTGATTATCACTAATTCTAGAAAGGGAGCAGTTAGGTTCTTAACAATGGCTACTAGAGATGTAAAATGCATGGGGAATCTATAACTGATACAAAAGAAATTCTCTGCGGTTGTCTGTTTTATTTTTTTTTTTATTTTTTTTATCTTTTCAACTTTTCTTGTACTTCAAGTTCAAGAAGTGATACTCATAGGGAAAGTTCACAAATTCTACACCTGTGTCAATTAGAGTAAAAGCTTACCTATATAATTTTTGGTTCATAGCACAGGGATGATACTTAACTCACTTGCAATATAACAAAAAACAGAAAAATAAATAAAAGGAGGCAATAATCAGGATAACCACCAAACACTGACCAGGGAAGAGCATCATAACTGGCGCAGACTTATTCTGATGAGCTTCTTTTACTCTTTCCGTCACAACACCTGCCAGGAAATGATTCAGCAGTCAATTTTGGTAGAACGGCAATTACTTAAATACGTCTGTATCGCCAGAAAAGCCAAAGGATCAACGGGTCTGGTTAGGCGAGGACATCATTGGTAACCAATTCAACATGAAGATAAAGCACAATAAACACCATCGTTTTATTTTATTACCTGAAACGCCCTTAAAGTCAGATGATTTCGATTCCCGCTGAACATAGATACAGCCAAGGCACTTGCTGTCAAAAACAAAAATAATAAGAACCAGAACTCAACACACTAAAACTAGCTATGCTACTAATCAGAGAAACACATCACATCTCAACTGATATAATGTCCAAATAAGTACATAGCAAGAGTATATACAGATTTGTCGTTAACCAAATTTCATAATACAGAATATAAAACTCAACATTGCTAGAATACCTTATAAGGCCAACCAGAGGAAGTTTACCCACTGATCTCTTCACCAGTATCAAAATAGGCAAGGAAAAAAGTCAAGACACATGTCAATGGCAAAAATTAGGCTTTTGGAGCAGAACGGCAAACTCAAATGTGATAACAAAGTCAACTAACCTTTGCAACAAAGCTAGGAAACGAAGACGACATGTGATACAAAATATCCAAATACGATACATGATTCGATATAATCACTCCAGCCCTTTCAGCTAAGTCATGACCATGTTTGCTCTCATTCTGTTCAAACTTAAAAATCAATTATTGAAGTATTTAACAACAATTAATGAAAAACTGAAGTCCGACGCACCTCACTAGACGATGAATTGTCATGAGAATCCAATATCCGATAACTCTCGCTAATCCAATAAAAGCCGAAAACGAAAAGTACACAACGAGACAAGAACCGACCTGTCTGAATAATAACGGTCCGCCTCCAGCCGCCCATGTGCGCGTAGTCCTCCTGCTCCTCTTCCCGATTAGGAGCCGAGAAGAGCGTGCAGATACGACAAATCAAGTAATAAATAGTCAATAAAGACATCGCCAGAACAACTCGTATCGGGACAAGCGTGACGAGCGCCAGTCCAGTGAGGAGCTTCTCCTTCCATGGAAGCTCTCCGCATCCCATGGTACCGTACACGTCACTACGAACATATGCGGCGTATTTCTTCTCCAGCTCCTGGATGCTCTCGACGGTGGATGATTGGAGGAGAGGCCTATCGTCTTTCGCGGAGGCATCATCGTGACGGTGAGATTGCGACTGCGACCGCGACTGCGACCGCGACCGCGACTGCGACCGCGACAGCGACTCCGGCTGCTCTGGCGGCGGAGGAGGATTTGCTGCTTCGGAGTTGAAATCTTTCATCTCCGACTCCATTCTAACAGAGTAATTATTTCTAGATTGGGCTTTATTGCAAGATAAATAGAGACATTAGTGTTTTAATTTGACAAAAATTAGGGATTGAAACCCGGATTCGAGCAAAGAACACGCGAGTCTGAGTTGTAATTGTATCGGAGATCTATCATCTCGTGAAAACTTCTCGTTGGCTGGCAAAGTTCATGATCCGATTCGGATAAACAACGGATCAGAATCCGCAACCGTTGGATGAGGAAAATCGACGGCGGCGATTTGATGACAACGTAGTGGGTGGGGGGACCCACTTTGTATTGTAGAACAATCTACCTTTTACCTCTATTATTTATATGAAAGAATGAGATTCTATACCTTTTCTTAGATAAAAAGTTTTCACAGGTAACAGAGTTTTAAGTAATTTCTTGTTCCAGGGGTCAATTGCACGACTAAGATATGATTATGATGCGTGTAAGTTATAACCGACTCCTACTAACTAATTTCTGTCACAAAGGTTAGTACTTGACAGATGATGTCTTGGTTGCTCTCGTTGAGCTTTGACGAATTTTCTGGGCCAATTGGTGGAGTTATCAATAGATTTTTTGGGCCTCTGAATGGGCCCACCTCATCCTAGGACAACCTCTATTAGCTTTTGGTCAGAACCGGGACAATGTTCTGATTTGAGTAAATGCAAGGATCAATTCCTGTAAAATAAAGGAGACGAATTTTGTATACTACAAACAGACTGCAACATATCTGAGCATTAAACAGTTGAATTGATCCACCAACACTTGATCTATAGCTACTGAAAATAGATTGTGCACCAATCACAGAATTGGGAGTTAACATAATAAAAAAAGTTGGAAAGAAACACCTGCCTAGCAATTATTTGTCTATCAAGATCAAGCATCAACAAGTGCTCTATAAACTTGAGTTAGACTCTGAAAATCCATCAAAAAGTAGAACTAATAAAACAGCAAAGAAGCTAGTGTCAACCTTGGAGATAAGCAAAGCTGGAGGCTGATAAAACTCACTAAGACTTAAAACTAACAAGTCACAAGCAAATTGAGCAAAAAGAACTCTTGTTTGCTGCCATCAAACCCTCAACCTAAGGGTCGTTTGTCCTTCTCAAGATCACATAACGCTAGAGATGCTCGTAGGATATATATGTTCATCAACTTCTCCTCTCTCAGCTTCCTCATCTCACCATTTAATCTTAAAATAGCAACCATAGTTCTCAGATTTCAAATCTTCATCATCTCTGTTTCTCCACCTTAGTCCTATCATTGTAGGGCTAACACTACCAACACTCTCAATTCTATAACTAACATCTTCTAAAATTATAAATTAGCTTATGATCAATCAAACTCATACAAAACCAATCTAATAAACTGTTCCGCAAAGCAATACATACTCTCACCTATAAAACAAAAGCAAAAGTTCTTGTATTGAGCCAAAACCAGAGTTTTTTATAGCATCAACACCTTGAAAATTCCCATGACAACAAAAAATTTTATTCTCTTCTACAAAAGATTCAAAGCTCTCTTGATTTGGTATATCTATGTTGCAGATTAAGGGAGATCAGAGGAGGTCATGGCAACATAACCAAAATCTCCATATGCATACACTGAAACTTTTCTTGAAAACACAACTCCAGACTCAAACCACATAAATGTGTAGAATTGAAAATAAAACCAATGCCAAATATAATAAGTTAATAAGCTTCAATTACCTCAATCCACTTCCAGTATACAGTTTTATTGATCATTTGAATCATTCGATTACTGACATAATTATTCAATAATTTTGTATGTATAACCCTATGGCAACAACAGTAGAATAACCCTATCATGAAATTGGACATCAATTTAAATTGATTGACTTGATATCTTCCTAGAAACTAAAAATCAAATATTGAATGAAAGAAACTGAGAAATCAAGTTGATCGAACCTTGTAAACCAGATCAGCAAGATTTCCAGTTCTTATGAGTACTGATAACAGCTGAGAGGAGACCAGCAGAGGCCATCAGTAACGGATCCGATAACACGCCTTTGCCATCTCGAATATCCGCTAAAGCCATCAATGCATCAGCAAAATCTTGAACAATTGACAACCTCTTCATCAAATTCTTCTCTTTCAATTTCTTCCTTCTTATCGCTTCATCTCTATATCCAATCCCTCTCGAAACCGCAATCTCAATACTAGACGTCAAACACGCCTCCTCCTCCATGATCATCTTCAAATCCCTAAATTTCAAGCTGATACTACCTACATAACCGATCAATTCAGCCCAAGCGCTGATCCTTTGCAAATTACGTGAGTGTTTGGGATCAATGAGTCCCGATTTGGCCAACCAGATGAACTGTTCGACGAAGAAATACAAGCCTTCGCCACCGTAAGCGATGACGGAGAGAATCAACTCTTCGATGGAGTAGAAACTGGAGCCTCGTAGAGCGTTCACGTCTTGTACGAACTTGCCGAGTCGAAAGGCCTTGCGGCTGAGTCCGACGCTGGACTCGAAGCTTTTCAGACGCTTAGAAACCGGTAGGGTTTCCGGGATGAGGGAAGAAGCTAAGATGATCTTGGACGCGTATCTGGAAATCTTGAGAAGCTTGTCGACTCCATCGCGTTTTGCTAGGTAGGCTTCTAAATGATTCAAAAAGTCCCTCTCTGTAGGCTCGGGCTTGATACTGTATTCGGGTTTTGGAAGTTGAACCGGAAATGCTGTGGTTTGTGAATCCATGGAATTTGGCGACGATGCAACGGGACGTTGGAGTGAAGAGAGTCAATGTGCAGGAAGCCAATTTATTCGCACAGGAAACGGCATCGTTTTCTGGGAATGGTGGACGGTCTATAGAAAAGTTTCGCCTGCTGCTGGTAGATAGCACTGCTGCCATCGATATGCGTGCCACGTCAATTTCTAAAAATTATGGTAATAAGCATATAATCAAAGTTAACCTATATTTTATACGCTTATTTACTTTTTATGAATTATATGTTGAAAAGTTATTTAATTTGTTCCTTATATGCTACAGGAAATTTAATTTTATAATTTGATGAAATTAAATATAAAATACTGTAATGTATAATATTTTTTTTTAACCAGTGAAAGAACACAAAACTACCTACCTCTTCCATTTTATGGAAAGGAAAAGGATAGGAGAAGTATGGATAGTCGCTTAATAATTTTTACAAAGGAGAAATAAATATAAATTATCATTACATAAATTTTTGAATAAAAAATATTTCCAACAATTTTTCACTCTTTTTTTTTATATTTTAAATCTCTATAAGGTCGTGGGTACTCATATAATTAAAAAGTAAAGTATATAATTAAATTATTCCATAATTATTTCCATTTAATATTGATTTGAGATTAGTATTTGACCATTTTTATCTTCTTCAAGCATCTTTATTCCGATTATAAGTTCTGTCTTATCCATTCCAATGTTTTTGAACTTGTCACATAATTGAAATCATTCATTGAATGAATCAATCTCACTGCTATCTTAATTTGAGAGACAGTTCTTGAATTTGGTACATGACATTCTTTTGAAAACTATTTTTTATTGGATGAGGAAACCAATTTTTCTTCATCCTTATAACTCCAAGTGGAGTTTATTGTTTTTTCCTTCTTCTTTTGAGTATTAGCACATTTGGCCTGAATGTGTCCAAAACCTTCATATTTCCTGCCATAGATACCTTTTTTCTTGTTAGTATCAAAACTTTTTTTAAAAGAATTACCTTTATTGTTTCTCTCAAATCTTCTAATTTTAGTGATAATTCTTTGAAAGTTTTTTGTCAACATAACAATTTCTGAATCGTTATCATCTCACAGTTCTTCCTATTCAACTCGAACAACTATTGATTGTCAATTTTCTTTGGAGTGAAATGGAGTTCAAAGGTTTTGAGTAATCCCATAAGTTTGTCAAGCTTCATATTATCTAGATTCTTGCACACTTCAATAGGTGTTTTTGCACTAAACCTATCTGGTAAAGATCTTAATACATTTTGAACTAGTTTGTTCTCAATTATTTGTTCACCAAGAGCAAAAGATTCATTAGCTAAATCAAATAACTTAGTAAAGAAATTAGAGAGTACCTAATTGTCCGACATGCTCAGATTTTCAACTTAAAAGTTAAAAAACTTCAATTTTAGTCGTCTTGCCACATTAATACCTTCATATGTGTTCTCCAATATTTCCTAAGCTTCTTCGGTCACAGTATATGCAGAGATGAGTTTGAATTGATTGATGTTCATGCTATTAAACGTGGCATAGAGAGCTCAAATGTTGTAGTTTGCCCAACGATCTTCTTCTGTTGTCTAGTATTTAACAGTAGTTATTCCATTAGTTCTAGTGACAATGGGTTTGTTCTGTCCGGTTAAAATAAACTTCCAAGCTCGTTCATCGAGAGATTTAGTGAAAGCTCTCATTTTTGCCTTCTAGTATTAATAGTTTGTTCGTTCTAAAAGAGAAGGACGAGAATTGATGCTCCTTCTGAAAGTGTCATAATCTGCAAAATAACGGTTAAATTATAAAAACAATGGACCTCACTAAGTATGTCTAGTGACCCGCTCTGAGACCAATTGAAAAAAATCTACACTGTTATAGACCCTCAAAATTTTGAGTTTATAGACTGTTTTGGTAAATTCAGTCATAACATTAATTGTTATAATTACATATATTATAATGTCTATTTGAACACCAAATAGTAGACAACTAACACATATGAAATAGATAATAAAGAGAACACATAAGTTTTACGTGGTTTAGAAATCTCTTCCTAATCCACAGACGACATCTCAGATGATCAAATCCATTATGAAAAATAGAATTACAATATATTAACATACACTAGTGAGACTCCCTCTCTACCCTAGTCGCACTGGACATTTAATTCTTTTTATTTTTAACTAATTTATACTCTGTCAAACTCCCTCTGACTACCTAAAGTGGAAATTTATATGTTAGACTCTCTCTAACTTTAACTAAATGTTCACTAAATCAAACACATAAAAGATGAGATAACAATTCACATAAAATACAATCAGCACAGTGACACACTAATCAAACTTTCATCACGTACACCTTCGGTTTTATTTTTCTTCTTTTATTCTTCAAATTGCATCTTTGTAAATAAAGAAGTTTTTGAGATGGTTGCATGGTGTGTTAAACCTCAACTTCCTCAATCACGTA
Organism: Cardiospermum halicacabum; assembly: GCA_031304145.1. Taxonomy (NCBI): domain Eukaryota; kingdom Viridiplantae; phylum Streptophyta; class Magnoliopsida; order Sapindales; family Sapindaceae; genus Cardiospermum; species Cardiospermum halicacabum. The sequence continues at coordinate 2,608,951 of CM062394.1, forward strand.
TTTAAATAGATGTATTTAAGATAACAATATTTCTCCGTCCTTCAAACTATTTATATTTAGGCTGTGTTCGGCGACAGCGGTCGAAACAGCGTTTGGTGATTTTAATAGTGGTGGAAATAACATTTTGCAAAAATAAACGTTCGACAACCGCGGTAAAAAATAACGTTTAACGATATAGATAGCGTTTCTCAAAATGTTACTTGATATAGCGTTCATACAAAACGTTAACACACATTTCAACTTATATTCCTACTGTATTTATATGTTATTCTATTTAAATGAAAAACATGTGCATTTATATTCTTACTAATATTTTATTTAAATGATTTAATTATTATATTGTTATATTTAATTAATATTATGTTAATAAAAATAATATATATATATATAACTAGTGAACTATAACTTTATTAATTTTACGAATTTAAAATTTTTAGTATAAATATGTTAAATAAAATTTAGTATAGCAAATATAATTTTAAAATAAAATAATATACTTTTTAGTCTTTTTACATCGAACCGCTATTTAAAACCGCTATCACTGTTACCAAACACTCATTTGAACCGCTATTACAATCCTAAACAAACTGCTATCTTAAACAGCTAACTGCTACCACTAATCTAACCGCTATTTGAACTGTTAATTTCAACCGCTAACGCCGAACAGAGCCTTAGGATAAATATTTTTTCCCTTCCCGCATTTATTTTTGGGATATAACATATCTGGCCCCTTGTACTTAGAATGCTTTCTCAGTTAGCTCCTTCTACTTCTTTTTTTCTCAATTGGCCCCTTCAACTTGTCATTTTAGCTTTTTTTTGCCCCCTCAATCCAATGTGGCACGATGCATGAATACAAGTGTTGAACTGTGCGCGTGATTGAAAATTCTTAGTTATATTATTAGTGACTCAATTGGTGTATACACGTCATGCGCGTGTATTGTACGCCATTTTTATAATGTATTGAGGGTGCGAAAAATACTAAAATGGCAAGTTGAAGGGGCCAGTTGAGAAAAATGGTAAGTTGAAGGGGCCAGTTGAGAAAAAAAGAAGTTGAAGGGGCTAACTGGGAAAGCATTCCAAATACATGGGGCAAGATATGTTATATCCCTGTATCTTTTAACCACCAAAAGATATAATTAGTTGATTAGATCAAGTAATGACTTCTAATCAAATACAAAGACTGAGACGTACTCTTAGAGTTACATTGAATTACTTAGTCGATAAGTAAATAAAGTAAATAAATTACTTAACTTCTAAGACAATATACTCAGATTTTACAATTAACATAATATTAGGGAACACACATATACTCGCACATTGAAAGACCAACTAAATAATCTGAACATAAAAATTTATCTTTGAACTTCATGAAATAAAAATATGACAAAACCTAATGTTACAAACGCTTTGGACTTTACATTATGTAAGCGGGAGATAAAATGATAGAAGACAAACCTACCAAAGAAAAAATCAAGAAGATTCGAGTGAAATGTCGGTGGAGGTGTGATGGGCAGGATAAGTGGTAAGTGAGATTGAGTAGCAGATCATTGTAGAGATTGTCGAAACTCAAAAAATAGCAGATTCAGATAGCAGCAGGAACCCTAAATACATCACATTTCAACCGTTTGTAGATTGACATTTAAAACCGATATTTCAAAAGCGAGTATTCAAATTTTGAATAGTTGGAGAGAAAAATCGGACGAATTGAGCCGATAACTCATTTTATCTAGAATAACAGTGGATTTTACCAATCTCGTTTCTGAATATGATGGAATAACGATGACTCTCCGTGTACTCGACCTCCTCCATCATTGGTCACATCCAATTCAATTGTATATTCTTTATTATTATTATATTACAGAGAGATTAGTTCATTTTTGCATTTATATGTAATTAAGTGATTCATAATATTTGAATGTGCACGATTCAGTAGTAGTTTTACTCAGAGAATATGCACTAGTTCTCTCTCTTTCTAGAAAAATTCTCTGCCTTCTCTCTACAACACCTTTCCCAAAACACTTTCCGACCATCGGAGGGGGTTCTACCCTTCTCTGGTTGGTCTTTTTTCTTTTACTAGTACTTTTTCTTTTTTGTTTCTTTTCCGACGTCAGTTTTGTGCTGATCGGTCTGGAAGTGGTGAAGGTTTTAAGTTCTTCCCCCGTGAAACTCGTGGTGGATTCCGGTCTACTCTCCAGTTTGGAAAGCATATCTGGTATTTTCTCGTCAATTCCACTACCTATCGAGATCTGGTTTAAACTTCTGATGTCAGATTTCAATTGGGGTCGGATGTTTAGTATCCTTGCATGTGTTGTTGTTAGAGTTTCCATTTTAGCTTAAATTGTTCGGGATAGCTTGGAGATGGTACAGATCTGTTTGGATATGATGCGGAGCGGACAACAGATTGCAGTGTTTAGACCTTTAGGTTTAACCATTTTAGATTGGGTTTTTTTACTTAAAATATTGTTTATTTCATATATGTGGTGTACTGGGTGTTGGCATTACTTTGTTGTGTGTTATACTGTGGTGATGCACGATATCACACGAATTGACACTCTGTTGCACGTTATCGCACTGTATTGCACAGAGATGTACTGTACTTTTTCTTGCTACTATCTATAATATGGACTCCTACCTTTCGAAAAAAAAATGTGCACGATTCTTTTTTTTTTTTAGCAGACCAGTTTTCAGTGTTTTGTTGTCCCTAATACACTGTCAAAAGCTATCAGAAGCTACTGTCAAGAGTCACCCTGAGCTACAAGAGACAACCTCCCATCTGTTTGCATTGTTTCTAATAGAAGAAGGATTTTCAGTCGGGTCGTATGTATGTTACGAAATGGTCAAAGTTTCGACAGTGAAAGATTCAGAACTGCAATATCTTAAGCTCGGAAAATGCAAAAATATTGTGAACTAAAAGTACATCAACTACGTACTTGTCCATTGACTATATAATACTTCATCCGTTTCAAAATAGTTGCAACATTTCTTGTAGGCACGTTATCCAATGCTTAACTTTAACGGTAAATATTTTTAATAATATATAATTAAAAATTATATAAATTTCACATTTGAAAAATAAACATCCAGACGAATAAAATAAGACCCCACTTGCCTATATTTTTCCTTATATATAAAGAATAACACATGAAATAAGATTGATCCTATAAACAGTGTACACTATTCAAATATTGCAACTAAATCGCAGAGGAGAAAGTACTATACAGAATCTTGTAAACTAATCCTCGATTCCTGTAAAATCTATAAGAATGTCGCACACAAACATTATTTGAGACTTGTGGAGAATCTTTTTAACTGGAAATACAGTAAATACGATTTGAATCCTCAAGAGTTCCAATAAATAACTACATAATTCTGTTTAATTTAGGCTTGAGACGTGAATTTTTTTACTCTTTTATTGGTATCATTATATACATACTAGCTATCTTCTCTATGATCTCTTGAAGTTAATGAATTCATATTTTCGCCTTATTCTCTCTCAAAACTAAAATGATTGAATCTGATTCAATTTCAGCCTCAAATCTGCTTGTTGGTTTTACGTCATTGTTTTCTCTAACGTGAAAGGCATATGTATATGCACAAAAATATTATGTCGTCATAGACTAAAACATGTGCTCTTATTGAAATTCGGAATCAACCGGTAACAACTCGGAGACGTAATATTTTTACGCAAATAAGTTTTTCTTGATTTTGTCTTCAAGCCTTCCACAACTCCACAACAGAGCAAAGAGACAAACACGAAGACCCACCAACCTCCAGTGACTTACAAGCACTATCCTTCAACTCCTTAACACGACACTTCAACCGTTTCCCTTCATCACCTTCCATCAACACCTTCACGACTCGACTCACCTCTTCTCGTCTAACCACACCATCTCCCTCTCTTCTCACCGGCTTCACCGCCACCCCAATCTCCTCCGCCAGCCACGTGGCATTCATCTTCTGCTCCGCATAAAGCGGCCACGCGATCATACCCACACCGTGAACCACACTCTCCAACACCGAGTTCCAACCGCGGTGAGACAAAAACCCACCATTATCGAGAGGATTTGATTTGAGGGGATTTCAAAACTACACGTATAACATCAAAACTACTAAAAATATATATATATATATCAAAATTATTAGTGATTTTTAACGTGTTTTTTCGAAACTTTTCAAAACTAGATGTTGAAAAGTGAAACTTATAAAAAAAAAAATGAAGTATTTTTTGAAATACTCCAAAAGCAATAACACCTTTTGATTTAAAGTTAGAAAGAATTTTACTTTTAATTTTTATAATATTTATATTATATAATTTAAATTTAAAAATTTTATAAAAATAATTTTTAAAATTTTTATTTTTCAAGAATAGTCCCATAGTATGAAAGAGGCGGACTATTCTTAAAATATTAAATTCGAATAAAAAAATATAAATAATTTTTTTCAAAATTAATTTTGAAAATTTAAATTTTATTTAAATTATTTTATATAACTTTCTCTTAAATTTACTTAAAAATTATAAAAAATAACTTTAAAATTTTTCAAAATTTTTTTTATTAATTATATTTTTAAAATGTATCATTTCTTGAGGTATACCACTATACATATATGATCCACGATTTCACAATTTGTAATTCTAAGGATTTTTTTGTAATTTTTAAAAAATAAGTTAATAAATTAAATTTGAAAAAATTAAAAAATAACTAATAATTAAAAATAATAACAATAATAAATTTAATTAAATGAAATTGTGTGGGTACAGAATTGTAAATATGAATTTTTATTAATTTTAATAAAAATAAAATTATGAAGGCATATATTCAAATATAGGATTAAGCTCATCTCCAATGTGTATTTACAATTTCTTCACGGACACATCAACAACATGAACAGTATTTTAAGAAATAGAGCTCAAATGATACCGTCTAATTTGGATGTCTAGATGACGTGACCAATTTTAAAATAGACATCGTCCATCAGACCTGCTATTTTAGACGGTCAAATAGATATGCTGACTCAGTATTTTATATTATTTAATTAAAATTTTAATATGTTTCAAATTCTTTTTGTTATTTCTTCCGCTTTTTTTTATTCACTACACTTGCATAGTGTTTACTATTCATCATCAATATTGTTTTTCTATATTGTTACATACGTATAAAGAAAAATATACTCAAGTGGGATATTGTTTTATTCGTCTTAATGTCTACTTTCTAAATATAAAATTTTTATAATTTTTAGTTGTATATAATTATAGATATTTATCGTTAAAAGTAAGTCTCGAATAGTGTGCAAACAGAAAGTGTAATGAATAAGAAAAACAGAGGAAGTATAATAAAAGAGTTTAATTTAATTAAATTTTTATTAAAATTAAAAAGAAATAGTGATAGACAGTGACGAATGTATGCCTATTTTTAAATTATACTGTCTATCAATAAAAATTTTAACATGTCATCATTCACGACTTTTATTTTACACGGCCACATCATCTGAAGCCCACATTCCATTAGAGATGCTTTAGTACAAAAGGCATAGAAGGTTGAATGGACATGACATGAGATATGATAGCCCAACTTCTACTCAAATATGACAAAATGAGATTGTAGTGGTTCGGACCGAATATTTTGATCCGGTCTAACGGAATCGGATTCTCTCAGAAATATGTGAATTGAAAGACGTATTTTTAGAATTTTGCTCTTTTTTCGCGACATGAAAATGTGTGATATGTTGTCTGAAATGCCTGCGACTAAATAAATTGATAACAAAATCGTCAACTAATTAATTAAAAAAAAAGTTTATGAAGTTATTTAGAAGATTTAAGAATCAAGATAGGGCAGGGTTACCCATATTATTACTGAATGTCTTACATGTAATGACCTTACGAGTTTCGCGCGAAAGATTGATAAGGGACATCTCCCGGTGATATCTGACTATACGCTTTATTGGATTCTATCCCCTTAAAATTTTATGGATAATTAGAATGATGCTCATTTTTGGCATTTCTACCTTAACGATCCTATCCACAAATGGTGAAAGAATGTGGGTGTCCACATCAGATCATTCAAAGTGTGTCGGGATGTCAGGGATCGTCCTTATAACAATCTTGAATTTCCCATCTTCTTTTGTCATGCTCTTCTTAATTTCTTGATAGTAACCTGGTCGCTGGAATTTCTCGCGGAAGGGTCGTCATTGGTGGTCATGTTGTTCACTCGCTGGGTGAGCTACTGATTTGCTATCCTGGTTATGACTTTTTCTTATTCAAGTTGGTGCATGCGCTCCATCATAACTTGCAATTGATGCTCCATTAACATATCGTTAACCATGGAAAAGAAAGCGTAAACTAAAAGTTGAGTGAATGAAAGAGTTAGATTTTGTAGAAAATTTATCGTCGGTCCTACGGTGGACATTAAATTGTAGTGGTTTGGACACTACAGTCAGATTAGGTCTGACAAAACTGGATTGGTAGACTATAGAGAGCCAATCCAAATGCAAAAGGATCCTGCAAAAGAATAAATAAATTGTTCCAATGAGCTGATTGCTATTGTGAATTACCGGACCTTGTGCTTGTCGTAAACACTCCGATGCTCAAGTCGACTATGAGCCTTAACATGTAACGTCCTGGGCCGGGGCCCAGCCTGCTACTGTGTACACCCGGATAAACCCGAATCGTACACCAATCAAAACCGATACAATCGTTATACAATCGGATATCGTGGATCCCACCCACTTTTTGCCTCCACCAACACTCGAACTCACAACCTCAGGGATATATGGATTGTGAAAGCATGCCAATATCCATATCCTTATCCTCTAAATTTTTTTCTATCAATATCCTTCTCATATCCTTTTAACTTAACAGGGTAAGGATGTGGGTACTTATCCGCGAATATGAATTTATCCATGGGTATACCCATATCCTCAAAATAATTTTTAAAATAATGATATGACCAAAATTAATTTAAATTATAAACACAAAATTAATCTTAATTGAATCACAAAATTAATTCAAATTATATAAAATAAAAATAAAACCACAATCTCGACACTCTTTTAATTAAAATTTCAAATAAGATACTTGGAAAATATAAATTTTATTAATGATTGAAGTTCTTACCCCAAGTTACCATCGGGAAAAAAATAGTACAAATATTTTATATTCAACTCGTGAATAATTTCTTCCGCTCATTTTCTAAGATTTATCATAGTCACAAGAATTCATATATAAAACAAAATAATTTAAAAAAAATGTGAAAATCTGGAGTTATCGTGAAGTAATATGACTTGACAAAATAAAAAAATTTATTTTAAAATATATTTTATTTTATTTTGCGGGTAAAAAAATATTAATTAAGATATTTTACAGTATTTATATTCTTATCCTTATCTTTATCCTTATCCTTATCCTTATCCTTATTTTTATCCTTATCTTTATCCTTGACGGGTATAAATTTTCTATTCATATCCGTCCGCCAACTTTAATGGGTATATCCATATCCGCAAATAACGGACGGATATCCACATCGCAGGTAGAATTGCCAATCTGCAATAAAGAATAAAAATAAACATAAAAATATAAAGGACAAAAAAGGGGAAGAAAAAGCAAATCCAGATTCAAAATCGGGCCTGTGTTCTTCGTTGATATTGAAACCTCGGATTCTTCTTCAAACTGCAACAAACCCGACCACCCACATTCAAATATGACATATCCGGACCCCAAAGTCTCAGAATAGTACACGACTCGTTACATAAAGAGAAACTGAACTCGCAGCTGATGGGCTCAAAATGGGCCGATCTCGGCCCACAAATAAGTTGCCGTTAGATACTCTCAACTCACCTCACCCACTTTGTTGCCTTTTTCTTGGTCATATGTGTGTGGTGTGGAGGGGACTTTGGATTCTTTTTGTTAACGGTAAGGAACGTCTTCCCTAAGCTATTTCCCCAACCGAAAATGTGACACGCAGCCTAATTTTGTTTTTCCGCCAACTGCCCCTCTCACTTCCTTACCACTCACGCCAAATACCTCTTTTACCCTTATCATTTTCGTCCTTTTGTCATCATCATAGTCATACTTGCATCCCCTTATTACTCACACAGCCTAATTTGGACCAATTTTTTAATACTTTAAAAGGAAGAATCAGAAAGGGCAATTTGGTAAATCGAGGCTCTACCCAATCGCTTTCAAAATTGAATAAGTCAAGAAGGTGACCGACACGCGAGCAATGTCACGGGCTGCAACCGGTTGCCTTACCTACAAGAAGTTTCTGTTTTTGAACTTACAAAAACCCGTCCGTTGTTTCGTCGTTTTCCGCTCTCAGCTCCCCTCATCACCACCATCTGCTCTGCTCTCTACTGTCGTCTTCGCTCACGAAATCCTAATAGGACTCACAATCTCTCATACATTTCTCTTTCAATCAATGCTTATACCATAAGCCTCTGGAAAATTCATTTTCACTGTTAGTTTCCGCTGAATTTGAAGTCGAAACGGAATAATTTATTTCTCGTTTTCAAGATTCGAGTGTCCATGCCGATTTCAGTGACAACGAAGGTTCAAATTTCCACCAAACCGGTAGCTGAGCCGCGGTCCATTCTCGGACCGACTGGTAACAGAGTTAGGGCATCTGAGGATCCGAAACGGAAAATGGAAGCTGTTAAGAAGCCGCAGAGGATTAGGAAGCCGGTTCAGGAGATTCCGGCGCCGGTTGTGAGGAACAATGTCTCGACGGATAGCTCCTGCTCGTCGGACTCTTCGTCTTCTAGAGGCTCTACGGCGAAGAAGAAAATACAGAGTAGGAGAAGGAATTTGACGGCGACACGTAACGGAGTTAAGAATGTGAAGGTTGTTGTTCCAGACGGTGGTGCTGCTGATACCGTTGAACTATCTCCGAAGGCATTGGGGCCGTGTAAGAGGTGTGATTGGATCACATCTAATTCTGGTACGTGAGTTTTATTTTTATTTATTTTTTTGTTTTTCTTGAAATAAAAAGAAATTAAGTCAGTTGAGTAATTAATTATAGCGGTGCCTTATAAATTGAAGTTTGAGAGGTTTCTAGGAGTTGAGAGCTTTAATTGCAATGATGAAAGTGACTTCTACCTGAACTGCATGAGAAATTCAGTGATAGTTTGTAAATACATGCATATAGTAGCTGCTATATTATGCTTTTATATATAGATTCCTCAAGTAGAATTCTAAAGAAGAAATTCTTTATTATATGCTTAAATAAGAGTTCGGTATTTAAAATAGAAAGCGTTGGTTAGTTATTAAAAAATTTATTTTAAAATATATTTAAAAAATAATAGTATAATAAATAATAAATAAAAAATATTATTATAAATAAAAATTTATATATATATATGAAAAATTAGTTTATTTAAAATAATAGTATATAAAAACTAACAAATAAATTAATTAAAAATATTTAAAATTTTATGGTGTTTTGTTTCACTTATCTGTATAAGGAAGAACATAAAATAATTATTAAATTTGAGCTCCTTTCATTACCATCCTAATTTTTAAGTTTCTAAATTTGTTCCGGAGAGATTTTGGTTAGTTTGTCCGTAGAGCAATTTTTATTTATTTATTTCAATTATAAGAGGAATGGTGTTCTTCTTTGGTTGGTTTCTCTTTTGGTGAATTCAATTTTATGATGAGGGAAGAGTGGCGCAGTTGCAGTGACTTGGTATTAGTTTGAAATTAATTCTATTATCGATGGAAATTTGTTTGGATATGCGAGTCGTGAAGTCATGTCATTTCAGTAATTAGAGTTGTAACACTTGAACTGGTCCTACATAGAGAGTGCTAACAATAGCCTACTAGCCTACTAGAACATAAGGAAGTTATGCATCTCGACGGCCAACGTGACAAGTAGATAACATATTATAAATTTCAATTATGTAATTTAAATTTCATTTAATGTAGCATGGTGCCTAGCATTATAGTAACATGTGCCTCGCCTAGTCAAATAGTTCAATTTGTCTTATTATGTGAATGGTTTTATGGTTTCCCTGTAATTTCCAGATTTTCTTTACCTTGGTTAGGCAGGACAGGGTTATGTTTACCTTGGTTAGGCAGGACAGGGTTATGTTTGACCACAAATTAATCTTTGGATTTGTTGGAAGTTGCTTTCTATCAATTTATTTGAATAATCTAATCTGCTCTGTCTTTAATACATCTTCATTAGATTAGTTGTTGTCTGATAGCCTAATTTAGAAGTATTACTACAATGGTTTCTTGATAATAAGTTGGTCTTAAGAAAACTAAGTCAATTACTGAGCATAGCTTATTCATTGGCAATCAACAGATCCACTTTATACATCTTTCCATGATGAAGAATGGGGTGTTCAAGTATATGATGATACCAAGCTATTTGAATTGCTCGTCTTTTCACAAGCACTAGGAGAACTTAGTTGGCCAGCGATTCTTAACAAAAGAGATACATTCAGGTATGTACTTCTAATCTTGATGTCAAACTTGTGGTTTTTCTCTTTGTAGTACTCACTTTTTCTTGTTCTGATTTAATGGTTCTCTTTTACCATGCAGGAAGCTTTTTGACAATTTTAACATATCATCCATATCTCAGTTTACTGAGAAGAAGTTGTTGTCACTGAAAGTAAATGGAAGCCTTTTGCTATCCGAACCAAAGCTTCGAGCAGTTGTGGAGAATGCCAAACAAATGCTCAAGGTAATTACAATGTTGAATTCATCAATTCCTACAGCTCCTATTTGATCATAGCATGTAGTCTTAAGCTAAGCTGTGCTGTTATGGCAAGGCATCAAAGTAAATAACTGAAAACAAGTCATCCACTGCATTTACAGTGGACGCAACAAGAATTGTCTACAAGCCATTAGTTAAACGTTTGTTTATAAGCATGTTTACTTTCTTTTGCAGGTTCAGCAAGAGTTTGGCTCCTTTAGCAACTATTGCTGGAGGTTTGTGAACCACCAACAGGTGAGAAATGGATTCCGTTATGCTCGTCAAGTACCTGTAAAGACACCAAAAGCCGAACTCATAAGCAAGGATCTAATGCAAAGAGGCTTCCGTTGTGTTGGCCCCACTGTTATGTACTCATTCATGCAAGTATCTGGGATTGTTAATGATCATCTCTTAACATGCTTCAGATACATTGAGTGCAACGCCAATGAAAAACACCATTTGAAATCCAACATTGAAGAAACAAATGAACTAAACAAAGCTTTGGAGCACACAAGCTTGTCCGATGACTAATTCACTAGAGATCTCCAGCTTTCCCTGACTCATCGCACCTACCGATACCGATTAATGAACAACAATGTAGCTAGAACTAATGGAGAGCTGGTTGCAGTTGGTTTTCAACATAATCTTACTCACTAGTATATGTTTGTGGCTTGTTCATTCTTGTGTATCATTTTACCTAACAAGTAGATGTTTTTGTTCTTTCTTCTGTGACCTGTGTAGATGCTTCCACAAAACAATAGCTTTGCTTGAGTGTGAATTGTAGTAGTGACATATTAGTGTTCATATAGATTGCTGTAAGGTATTGCTGCAAATTTGTTGTTTTCTCTGGTTTAGTGTATTATAATAAATCTGTTTATTGTAGAAAATGCTTCATTGGCTTTTCTGGGTTTCTGTTCAAGTCTCTGTTTCCAGTTTGGTAGTGGTTTCTCTTTCAATTAATGATATGAGAGTAAAATCTGGCTAGATACTATATATCCATTGAATTAAAGGAACCAAAAATACAAACAAAATGGGAGAAAAAAATTACAGAATGTCTAATCAATCATTTTCAATTCGGTCCCCCAAATACCAATAAATGCGATTTTTAAAACAGTGTATAATTGCAGAAACATAAAGTACAAGTTGGAAACTGTCATGAACTTGAAAATAACAAGCCTACAAAAGATATGACGAGACTGAAAGTTTTGGTCATTTAAACCCCAGAGAGTGAGTCATTTTTCGAATGTTGAAAGGCCTGCTTTAATTATAAAGAGAAAAAAAATGCCCACAGGTCCTTAAGTAGGACATCAGTGTTTCTATTTGGTTCAATGAATCCATATCGAGACAGAACACCAAACATTAGGTTATGCACATTGAGAATTAATTAAATGTTGGTCCTAGTATAGATGATTTAAGCAATACATAAAACATGCCATGATCAAGAACAACACACAAGCATAAAGAGATGAGATAAGACCAAAATCCATCGATATCTACAGACAGCTGAGAGTGACTTTGTTGCTCAACAACTCAATAATTTGTACACCAATAATTAAAATCTCCACAACTCAATTTTGCTAGTTATATGCCATTCTCAGGATAGTTTATCTGATAGGAATTGGTGTGGTTCCTGAAAATATGCACTAAGCAAAATATTTGAACATATGATAGTGAAGAACAAGACAATCAATGTAATCAAAATGGATTTTAATTTGTGAGAAGATTGGCTTGTTTAAACAATACACTTCCACAGTATCTACATGTAATGATTATAGAACAGCTTAAACACCAAAGAATTTATAATTAGAGAATGTGGGCGTGAAATAGGAAGTGAAAAATACATAAACTTCAATTATATTGGAGACAGAATTTAGATTCCTGTAAAGAAACAAGTTCTTCCAGGAAAGGCAAATTCCAACTTCATGAACCCGAAACCGGATAAAGAATCAGAGCAGACACTCTTTTGGTTCTTATAATTCAGATATGGTACCATTTGAAGCACATGATAGGGGGAGACTTAAACTTGAGTCTTCCCGGTTCCAAGTGTGAGTTCCAGATCATCATCGACATCCATACCTTCTATTCCTACCTCATGAATCCTCTCCCCTTCCCAAGCCTTAACAGGAGCACTCTCGAATTGAAACTCTGGACCTCTACCATTCTCATTCATTGGATTATTGGTATAAGCTTGTGGGGCTACAGGTCTCACGAGATTAAAAGTAGGTGAAGTTGGCATTCCAGAAGCAGATGGCGCAAACTTCTGGAAGCTTATCCATTGACCCGAATCAACAGTTGAGGTATCAGACTCATCGCATTCATGTATAGTTGCTGCAGGGGCATAAAGATGGCGGTGAATGGGACTAGCTGGGGCGGAAATCGCATAGAAAGGGTAATTGAAAGTAGACATAGATTCTCTAGCAATAGACTCCCAATTAGGCACAGGTTTAGGATGTTTTGTTGGGGAAGACAAAGGTGGAGTCACAGGTGCACTGTTTGAAATTCGGAGAGGAGGAAGAGATGAAGGAATTGCATTTCGAAGAAATGGGAGCAAGTTAGCATGATTGTTGGCATCAGCACGAGTAGGACTAGTAGGGTAAGAAGGAGCTGGGCTCGCAAAGGCAGATGATAATGGACTTGGATTTTGAGAAGAATAAGGAGTGATTCTAGTAGAAGAGCTTCCAATATCAATTGGTGGTGGTCTCATTCCCTGTATTCATTTATTAACCATAGCAATAAATAACTCAAACACCAACCAGATTCTCATCACAATTTCAATCTCTAAAGATAACAAATTCTATAGACTCAAAAGTTCCTAAAATTGCACACAGAGAATTGCCATTTTAGCTCAATCAAACAAATTCAACTTAAATTCATAGTTTCTTAAACTTCTAAGCAAACAATTCAATGATCTCTTACAGGATCAAAAATCTATCTATAACCCATAGATTTCGGAGACCAATATCTAGTAAATCTAGCTAAAATCAGCGTCAAACAAGCAAAAAAAATCTAACAAAGACTAAATCAAACTTAAAAATCATTAGATCTAATACAAGCACCAAAGCTAGATAAAGAGAAAAAGAGAGCTTACTTTGCGATAAGTAGTACCGTCTTCTTCAACAATCCAACCAGCCTCAGCACAAAGAGCTTTCAATACCTCATTATTGTCACAATGCTTCGGCAAATTATAATTCCCCTGAGCTCTCAAACCAGTATATATCTTCGCCGCAATAGCTCTCCTCCGTCTCTCTCTCCTCCGATTGTTCTCTCTCTCCCTCCACGTCGGCTTCCTCCTCGCCGCCGTCGACGACGTCGCTCCGTCAGACGTCATTTCTCTCCCAAACCACCACTCAAAACACTGACTCTTACAAAAGGAGTGAATTGATCACGAGGAATACGCCTCTACTTCGCTGGAGAAGTAGAAGAAGAATCTTTCGTGTTCGTGAGAAGGAAACAGAAAAGATGGTGCTTGGAAGTGATCCGGTGCGGTGAGGTGTAGGATTGAATCGAGTCAAGATATATAAAAAGAGAGAAAGGGCTGTTATGTTATGATGTGATGAGATGAGATGAATAATATTGAAATGTTGATGCATGTGCAAGTGCAGGTGAAATGTTGATGCATTCGCGTGCGAGACTCATGTACTTGTCACGAGCTATGAACCCTTGCGAAAAGTCATGACTTGTGGGGTCCAGTCCAATTATGGGCCCATCGAATATCATTGTTGTGTAATAGCAACAGTACACGCAGACCAAATTTTCTGTCATTTTGGACTTTGGCTCCAATGATCTCCATTATCTGACTTGCTTTTTTGGTTATCTAGATAATAATAAAGGCATATATGTACTGAATTCGAGTAGGAGAATATCAAATTTTGAATTTTGAACCTAAAAGTGTGGATTTTAATAGGGAAAGTCTAAATATTTGGCTAATAACACGATTTAGTTGGGAGGTTTAATGATGAGGATTAGGGTACTTGATCTGCTACTACCACAGTCACCAGTAGAGTAGTACTATGAATTGGGAGATGTGATGGTGATTTGATACCCGATTAGTATGGTTCTCTTCATGAAATGTGATTGTCAAGGAGTAATCATTGATTAACAAGCTTTTGCGGTTTTTTTTTTTTTTTTTAAATAATAAATTGAGGTTGAATGTGTGTTCGCAGGAAGGAAAAAATTTGGATCGGATCGGATGGCTTCAGAAAACAAATATTTAAAAAAACACCGTTGCTGGGGATCGAACCCGGGTCACCCGCGTGACAGGCGGGAATACTCACCACTATACTACAACGACTTGCTTGACATGATTCTATTTTTTCCTATTATTAAACAAATTTAACTCCTCGGTTTAAATAAACAATTCATACTCATGTGCTTTGATAATATATATATATATATATATATGAAAAGGGAAACTCTCAGCGAGTCCCACAAAGTTGAAGTGGCATCGCTCGTAGTTGTATTGGATTGAAAATCACTCAGAATCGTTGTTTTGAAATCTATATATCTATATAAAGCAGAACGCACAAGCGACCCACAGAGCTGACGTAGTGCGTTGAGAGTTCAGTTTTGGGTTGAAAAACACCCAAAATGAGAGTTTTTTGTGTTGGTTTGATTTTTAACTAATGGAGAGTTGACATGTGGATATGAATATTTTTACCTTAAATAATTGATTTGTAGTTTAAAAGTTAATAAGTTGTTTTAACTCCTTATTCTTCATCTTCTTCTTATTATTCATATTCAATGATATTAAATGTTTTGTCTTTTCTTCTTTTATATTTAACTCATCGATTTCATTTGAGCGATTCTTTTTACTTTCTCTACTTCAATCATGTCTTCAACTACAACAAAAACAAGCTAATATGGTTGATTCTTTACCCTCCAAACAAAATTTTTTTTCATTATCCTATTTAACTTTCGATATTCCTCAGAAAATCATCTCTCTTTCTTCACTTCTTTGGTGCTACTAATTATAATTCTAACCATTTGTATTTTTACTATTGTTTCCATTAAGGAGTTTTTGTAGGTGGAGTCAACTCACTTTTCAGGTTTGATTTTTTTGTTTATTTTTTATTATTGTTATTTTATTATTCCGTTCGATTATTGCAGGTGATTTAGATTTTCAATTTGATTATTGTGATATGTATTGTTATTTTGTTTGTATGATATTATATATTTTAATAGATTTTTTATCCCCGAGCATAATATTAGTGTTAAGCCACTTTTTAATGTATGACTTTTTTTTTTTTCTAATCTATGATCGGGTGAATTTTCTATAAATGTCTTGTAAATTAATTTTTAATTTTAATTTATCTTTTTATCTTGATTATAGTCTTTATGGATTTAATTCTTGATATTCGTGTAAGTGATATCTCTTTCTTTCTCTTCTTGATTTAATTTGCGTTTACGTAGTTTTGTTACTTTTCTTATACTTAGGTTCTGTTAACTTGATCACAACAATTTCATTTTTTTAATTATTTATTGTATTTTTATATTTGTATATCAAATTTAAATATAAAATAATTTGTTTCAATATCCTTGATTCTTTCTATCTATATTTTTAATTAGGTAATTATTCATATTTATATAAATAAGATGAATAATAATCACAATTAACTTTTAAAATTCCAAAAATCCATAATGAGTAATATTTAATGGTGTTTAACATTTCCCTTATTTATATATAGAAAATATTATAAAGTATTAAAATTTGATATTTAATTTTAAGAAAATAGAAGTTTTGTTGAATATTTTTTTTAATAAAATCAAAATTAGTGTATTAAAAAAATGAAGAAGAAATAAAGAAAGAAAAATATTAGTATTACATTTAATAATATAAATTTATTTTAATTTTTTAATTTAATAATTGTTATTATCTTGAATAAATGAATTAATAGTATCTACATACTATATAAAGAGAACTCCTCCATCAGTCACATAGTTGAATAGACACATCCAGAGTTTACGATTATGTGGAAAAACAACCAAAATGAAAGTGTTTCTAATAAATAATGTGTATTTAAAAAATTTGTACGTTTTGCACCAATTTCAATGATTCATCTCTTCTTCTCATTTTTTATCTTATTTTTTCCTTTCACTATTAAATGCTATTGAATGATTTGTCTTTTCTCTTCCTATTTATATCAATTTATCTCTTCCTTTTATTTTAATTGTTGTTGAGTAAATATATTTAATTTTTTTCCAAAATTTTGTATATACTCGCTAGATGAAATTTGAAAGTATACTCAATTGTTTTTTTATTCTATAAAATTTAAAACTAAAATGAAAGTGGTAAATTAAAAATATTTATCATAAATTTAAATTTAAATATTTTTAAACTTAGCATTTATATAAAAATATTTTTATATAAAAAATTGAATGCGTGAAATTCACATATAATAGTTTTAAAAAAAATTAAAAAAAATAGTTCATTAATAATTTATCAAAAATCTAACAAAAATAAAATCGATTTATTTTTAAAAAAATTAAAATAATATCCTAAATAAGGTTGAGTAAATAAAATTAATAAACAATTCTAAAAATATTAATATAAAAGAGACTACTTAACATATCATAATTTACAACAAACAAATTTTCAATATATATATATATATAAATAAAGTTAGGAAACTTAATCAATTTAACTCATTGATTAATTCAATGTAAATGAAGTTTTTTTCTTTCAAGTAACTCTCTTTATATATATATATATATATATATATATATTATTTATAAAAAAAAATTAATATAAAACAATTTATCTTTGTATTTATTATATAAAACAGAACTCTTCAATTTTTTTTTCAATCTAGAGTTTTTGAGTCTTGTTGACATTTTATAAAAAGAATCAACCATATATGTTATGTCTCATTTATGATGTTTATTGACAAATAACAAAAATAACTCTCATGTTTCTCATTTATTTACGAGAAATTATGATGTTTAAAATCACTCATCTCTTGATATTTAGTAGCTCTCCTAACTCCCAAGGTGAGAAGTCTCAATATTATTACCAAATACCTATTGAAATTTGAGAAGTATTGATTGAAAATAATTTACGTGCAAGATAAATAAATATATATATATATAGGCGATGCCAAGTTGAATACAAATGGAGATTTCTCACCAACTAAAAAAAAGTGATCATCACCATCATCAATTAAATATTCATTCGTGGGTTATTTTATGTCTTTTCCGGACGATCTCTTAGCGGTGGCCATATAATTAATAGGTTCCCTCGTTCGTAGAAGGGCACGATGATTGAGGTGTCTCCCGCTACCATTCGGTACACCCCACCGACATGTTTTCCAGTGCCCCAGCTGTCTTTCTCCACAAACGCACGCCCCTTGATCCCCACAAGTGACTGTGCCTATTCCACACAAACTGGCTGATATCCTCTATTTATTAATTATTGATTTTTTTAATTATTGATATATAATTAAATTAATTTACAATGTATTTTTCTCAATCTCATTAATATATATATATCTATCTGATATAAAATTTCATAACTTAATTATATGCATAAATAAATCTTACGTGATTAATAAATATTTTTAAAATAGCGATATATTATAAAATAAATATATGATTATTTAATTAAAAATTTTAATTTTTTAAAATTAATTAAAAATTAATATACTAAAATATTTATTATAACAAATATAAAATTATGTAAACCTCATTACTATAATATTTTCACGCAACGCGCGCGAGTTATAAATATTTATAAATAAATTTATTTTTTTAAATTTTTTATATTCATTAAATAAATTTGATAATGATAATTATATTAAATTTACACATGAATTTAATATTTTAAAAATAAATAGAGAATATGAATATATAAGAGTAATTAAATCAATGATAAGAAATTATACAACCCATATATTTTCAAAAAACAAACATTTAAATTAAATCAAACCAAACACATATTGATTTGGACTCATAGCAACTATTAAAGTATGCTTTTCATTTTTAAACTCCTAATCGATTCACATCCCATTTACTATTCTAATTCATATTAATATTATTTTCCAATACTACATCCTTCCATGATTGTTTTTCCCAAAATTTTTACAATTGAATGAACTATTTAAATTCTTTTTAAAATTATATAAGAATACATAACAATTTAAAAATTTTCACATTTTATTACGGTTCAAAATTATTTTTCAAAAGTGAAATATTATTAGATAATTAGAGCATAACTTATATATATATATATATTTATATTTTATTGCTGAGCCACATTATAGTTATAAATACTTTAAAAGGTGCAACAAACGTTTTACGCCATTAATTTTTATGTTTATAAATTTACACAATATCGATGAAATAATATAAATATAATACTAAGCAAATATAAAATTTACTTTATGTTTATAAATTTATATAATTTGTATAAATGGTTGGTTTAAATTATTAAATAATTTTTTTTAAGGTGTCATTAATTAATAATAATAATAAATTTTATTACTATTATTATTATTATTATTACTATTAATAATCAGTGAGTTCATTCAATTTGGGTTAGATTTTATTTTATTTCTCATTTTTTACTTTCTTAATACTAAAATAAAAAGTGTTGATGGAGAGTCCAATTGATTCTAAAAACTTTTAAATTTCGTCATAAATTTAATATATATTATTAAATAATTTTCTAAATAATTTAGAAATTCATCAAATTAAATATCAATTTTTTAATAAAATAAAAAGATAGAACGTAATAAAAATAATTATAATTTTAATAAATTATATAAATTATAAAAATTTATAAATCCTGCGCAACGCGCGGGCCATTCACTAGTTTCGACTAAATTGTACAAATAGAAATGCGACACAGAATCTTTGTTTTGGAATTTCGACTAAATTGTACAAATAGAAATGCGACACGTGCATTATTTTTATTATTCAATTACAATTAATTATTTTATGGCTTTTCATTTCGGTCTCGGTATTTTTATTGTTTATTTTAATTAATTATCCACTTTTATTTCAATTAATTATACCGAGGGTTACATCTCTATTTCTTTTTTTTTTTTAGTGGTAACTAATATTTTAAAATATAGAAAAAAATAACTATTTTGTATTTTTAAGAAGAAATATTGTCTATCTATTTCATCTCTCTAGAAAAAATAGCTAAAAATGAATATTACTTTCTTGATACCGTGGCATATAGTAATTTATTTAAAAAAATAAGACGGTTCAATTTTCAAAAAAGTTAAATACCATAAATACCTTATAATAAATGATTTATAATATTCTCAACCTTTTTCTTTTTCTATTTGCCGTTATCTTTTTCATTATATATTTCTCTTTCATTTTATTTCATTGGAAATTTTGTTCATCATCTCGCTTCATCTCTCGCAGGTTATCTCAAATTTCTATTCTACTATTTATTTTTTATACTGACTATAAATTTATTTGTGTTTTCAGAAACAATTCACTGTGCAAGTATAACCATGTAGACATTACGATTTTATTATTGCTACTAATTTTTCATTCTTTTTGAAATTTGTCATTATGATATTAGGTTAACTTTATATATATATATATAATTTCATTTTTCATATGAATGCTGATATTTTAATTTTTTTTCTTTCTATTTTATTTTGATTTTATCTTATCTTCTAAGTTTTATAATAGGTATTTCAAATTTTTAATGATCGGTCATCGTTTCAACGAAAATTAAGGTATGATTAAGTTTTTATTTATTCATTTTTTCTTTTAGGTTAATATAGTATAGTATTTTCTAATCATTAGAATCTTATTAAAATTTTATTTTTATATTTTTTTATAATTATTTTTCACATGAAACTTAATAATAGATTATATATATATATATTATATTATGTTTTTTAGTTGTCCGTGTTAGGATATTCACTTATATCGTTTTTTCTCCCAACTTCAAAAGATATCATTTTTAGGTAGTCTATAATCATCACCCGTGAATGAAGTAAATGTTACTTTTTGAATATTTGGTTATTATTATTATTATTATTATTATTATTATATAGTTTTTTTTTGTTGGGGAGTGTGATTTATGATTATTTAGGTATATATATGCGAAGGATTGATTTTAAATGTGTGAATTTACATGGGAATTTTCAAAGTTGATTTATGTTTTTATGTGTTTCAATTTTCTTTATAAGTATTTACTATTTTTATAGAATGTTTTTTCATTTATTTATTTTTATAAATTTTTTTCTTATTGTTATAAATTATATTTATGTTTGAATTATGTTTCATTTATCACTAATCAACTTAGTAGTTTCAAGTTACACCGCTTTCTATAACTTAAGATTTATAATAATTTATAATGAGTTATTTAACAACTTATTTGTAAATTAAATTTGACAAAATTGTTATTGCATTCCATTCTAATTTAACAGTTTAACATTGTAAGTTACCTTTATTTATATATATATATATATATATATATATAAAAGGAAAGGTAATAATCAACATTCAAATTTTAATTTTCGAATATAATACGTTATCATATGTTATCATATAACAAATACCACCAATTCAGAACTATTGATTTGGTGGAATGAATAGTAACTTTACCTTAGAGTAATTCTTAGTAATTTTCATTACTATCATCATGCTCCATTTATTGAAAAAAAATGCTATTATTATAATTTATAACTAAATTAATTATATTTCATTACTATTTGATATGTTTCACTAATTGATTAAGTGTATAGTTTTAGTTAGTAATTTATTTAAAGTTTAAATAAAAACATAATTTTTTTAATAAAATATTGGAAAACAAAAAATATACTATCAAAGATGGGTATTTTTATTTTTGCACCCATTTTTTAAAAATAATTTGAAAAAAACACCCACTTCTAAAAATAATTTCAAATACCACCCAGTTTTATTCATGAAAATGAATTTAAAATTTACTATTTATGGAAAGTTTGTATTTTTTCGAATTATTTTAAATAGTGGGTGAAAAAATGAAAATACTTATAAAAGATCATGTCATTCTATTAAATGTATTTTAATTATATTAAATGTGGAATCAATCAAATATTAAACTCAGTTAATAATTCATTATCAATTTAATATAAATTATATCTTTAACACATTTGTTTTTCTTTGTAACTCTTCATTTTTATCATAGCTAGAAATTATAAGTATAATTTTTAATAACTTTTTTTTTTAGTTACTTTATAACTTTAAAGGTTTTAATTATAATTTTGTTTTCATATCTAACTTTATATTTAAATGTTATCAACTTTTACTTATATATCAATTTTTAAAATTTTCACTTAATATATATATATATATTATCAATAAATTCATTGCATTATAAATTTATCACCAATAGTATTTAATAATTATGACGAATAAAATTTATATTAACCTTTGAGTTTCAATTTTATAATTGTATTTAAAGTTTTATTCTATTAATACTTTAACCACAAATTATTTGTTAATTACATGTATAAGCGATACTAAATTAGGGTGTATTGTTGGTATTTCATATATACATATATTTAATATAATGCCTACTACCTATCTGGAGGCTAAGTGATTTATTTCAATTATGGAGGGGTTACATATATATATATATATAAATAATATGACTATACATAATTACACAAATCACGATGAAAAAATATACTTTCTATATTTATACTTTAGTAACTTTTTCTCATTCTAACACTACCTCCACCCCATTTTAATTGATAAAAGAGGAGTTTTATCTTGTCCCATTTTAAGTTTTATTTTATTTATCTTTTAGAAAATTAATAACTAAATTTTCAAATTTATCCATAGTTAAAATTATGAAGTCAACATATGCCAACTAAGGGCAATTTAGTCTTTTAATAAAATTTACAAATTTCAATAATTATCTCATGCTTATTTTGATCGATTAAAATGGAAGGAAGGGAGTTTCAAACACATAATATTTGATCTTTTCAATAAAAATTGAAACAAAAAGTCATTAGCTAATTGAAGAGTAGCAAAATAATAGTATAAAGAAAAAAAAATCTCGATACTCTATTATCCTCATTTTATTTAGTATTTTTCATTCATATTATTCTTAATGGATATGTTTCGGTGAGTAAAATTATATGGTAAATAAGCATTATATTTCATAGTTGGTTTATGTTTTATTTGGACTCCGAATGGAAAGTGCACATTTTATTTTAATTTTTCACATATATATATATTACATAAATTTTATTTCAGTTGTATTTGAAAACCATGATTTTATTTGAATATAAAGAATTCAATTTCATAAATTCTAATTCTTTAATTTGAATTTTAATATTAGTTTTTTTTTTTTAGGAATTTCTACCATTTGAGTTTCAAATTCAAATATTTGTTCGAAAATATCAAATAATTTAATTTCATAATTAATATTATAATTAAATTAATAACAAATAATTGAACTATTAAAAAAAAGTTTTATTAAAAAAAAGTTTTTACTCATACCAAGAAATTAGAATATAAAAATAAAAATTGTTGTCTTTATTCGTTTAGTTAATGAGGTCTAAGTAATGAGGAGAGAGATGATGAGTTTATTAAATTACAAATTTTAAGAGTAAATTTGAAATTTAAAGTGACAGAGATTCAAACATGAATTTAGATGAAATCACATTTTATTCAATTATTTATTTATTTATTACTTTTTAAAATTATAAAATATATTTATAAAGGATAATTAAGCTAAAAAAATTACAAAAATATAATTTTGATATTTCATATTAAAAGAATTACGTAAATAATTCAAAAGTTTTTTATCCGCGCAAAGCGGGAGTATGTTCACTAGTGTATATATATATATAATAGTTAAAATCTTCGCAAAATGCGAAATTAAGTTCTATTTAAATTAAATTTTAATACAATTATATATTATAATTTAATAAGATATAAGTATGATTAAATTTTCATTTTTTAGTTTGTATTAATATACTATTGTATTAATTAAAATATTAAATTATAATATTAATTACTTTCATTTAATAATTAGAGAATGTGAATAGTTAGGGAATATGAGGAGATTTTATTTTATCAATTTTTTATATTATGAAATAATATTAATTAGCTAATAATTAATTATTTGATCTTATTAAAATTAATTCATTTATTTTGAATAATAGTGTCTACTAAAAGCATCTCCAATGGTTTAGTGAATTGAGATAAATATGGCATGGTAAATAAAGGGTGTGAATAATGATGTGTCAAAAATAATATTTCTGGAGAAAAATAAGTAAAAATCGTCCACAGTGGTTATTGTCTATTCGGATTTCCTTAATTTATAATCCATTAGAATTAAGTTTCTATTTCCTTTTTTATTTATAATTTAAATAGAAATATGGTAATTACAATTTTAAAATATTAAAATTGATGATTGACACCGTCAACTAGGACGTGGAAAATAGAAGTTCTACTCCACACCCTCTATTATTTTTTCTGCCACGTCACCTGCACATTGTAAATTCACATTGCCATTGGAGTGAATTTTTTAAATAAAAAATCCAGAATGTCCACGTGGATGTGCAAATCAATAAATTCACATTCCACTGGAGATGCTCTAATAATAACTTATTTGATATTATTAGTATTAGCATTTATAGATTCATTTGTTAAAATTTTTTTATTGAATTTCAAGATATTTATTATATATTCATAACATATTAAGGTCAATTTACATATATATATATATATATATATATTATCATTTAATTTTTCTTCTAATATTATTTTGATTATTATAATTTTTTTTTTACATTTTACATTTTTTTTTCATTTATTATGAATGGTGCTCAATAATTTCTTTTAATTGTATTTTTTATTTTAAAAATTAAAAATATATGTATATATTTTAAAAACATAGTAGCAATAATAATCAAATGAGCTAATATGTGTACATTTTTTCTTTTTTTATTTTTACTTTTTGTTGGAATGAATTATGAAAACTTAATATATTGTGAAAATATATACATAAGTGAAAAAATCAAATCTACCCTAAAATTGTAGAAATTTATTGTATTTTATTATTATTTCATCGCTAAATATCATCTCAATATTAAACTCAACTTTATATATATAATTGTATTATACATTCACACTTTGATTGGTCATTCATATCTCATTTTATTGAGTGATTAAAAATATAGAACTAAATACATATGATAAACATCAAATAGTGAAATAGGAAAGAAAAAACAAACCATAATTTGTTATACTCATATAAAATAATATAATAGTTAAGTATAACACCTGAGAAAAAAATAAATCTAAATATAACATAAACCAAAATAAGAGCGAATTCATAATACATCTCCATACTAACTCAGATATATAAACTTTCATCATCATCACTGAAATGCAAATCATAGGAGAAAGAGATGAGAGAGATATAAATAGTAACAGAACAAATGTATGAGTTTCATTATCTAATACGTGAAGATAGTAGCAGAAGAAAGGTAGAGTTTAATTATCTAATATGTCAAGATAGCCAAAGAGTGAGGTTTATATAGAAATGTTAACCAAAACCGTTTTAGAGGTGGAAAACTCAAAGTTATTTGGATGAGATGATTGGTTTTTCACATTGGTTTTTAATTTATATTTTTTAATGGTAATTGTGTAAATAATATAAAAACTCAGATAGATATATATGGAATATAAGAATGTATCTTAAATATCAATTTTAGGTAGATGGAGGACTCTTACAAAGTAATCTATATTTGAAAGTTATGGTCCCAACCGAGCTAACATACTAGCAATTACATTATCTCTACTAAGTTTGAGAAGTAATCATCCAAATCAAATGTGAAAAATCCAATTCATATTTCTAAAGGAATATAAACCTACATAACAACATCCATAATTTCCTAGAATGGGGAATTCATGAAAACCAAATATTCCTATTTCTCAAGCCATAGAATAAAATCAGAACATGCAGCTGACATGTGCACACTAAAATCAGAATATGTAACTGCAATTTGTTGTGGTACAAAGGTTCCAAGCAAAAGCAATAGACATCCATGTTTCAGTAATCTGGAGACCCCTCAGAGAAACAAGTTCGGAAAAATTACGTTGCGCAGCAGAAGCAGACTTTACTGCTCTTGATACTAATTGACATGTGCATTTACATCTCTAAGATCCTGTTAACCAGTCGAGCACAAAATCAAACCAATGTAAATGAGCTTCAGAAATGAAATTCTTCATGTCCAGTCATCTGCCTTTCAAAGAGAAATCCACTCATCTAATCTCCCAAGAAGTATCTTGACTCCTGAAAATGGAGCGGTTCATTGCCCCAAGAAACCCAACCAGCTGTCATTTCTCTGGAAAATAGTTCAATGCACCGAGCGGGACTGGGCCCTGGAGCATGCTCTAGCAGCAAATCTGTAAACAGGAGAGGGAGACCAAATCCAAAAGAAAAGTCAAGAGCGGTTATAAAAACTACTTTAGTATCAAAAGTAGAGTTCTCTTAGGTAAAAGAAAAAGAATCCTCTTTAAGACCAACAATTTCTGAAAAAGTTATTCCCTATGCTTGCCTATGTGGAAAAATGTTATATAATATTATATGGCAACACTTCAAATGAAAAATATATGTAAGCATAAAGCAATTCTGAGTAATATTGATACTGTCATAAATTGTACCTCCAAGTGGAGGCTTCCTAGAATAATCTCCTGGGATGCTCATGATAATTTGATTTTCTTTCAGAGGTTTGGGCGCTGACTGGGTTTCGAATTCACTGACCTGGGAATAAAACACGAAACAAGACTGTAACAAGAAATTGACAAAACAAGAAGGGGCACTTAGTTATATCAAATAGACTAATGCGGGACATGATTCAACTCACCTCTCCAGAACAGTATCCCAGAAGGAGGCATTCGTAAGGCCTATGATGGAAGAGGTCTAAGTCAATAATCAGTGAACCATCTGCTTTGACCTGCAACAGATTATTATAAGATACTGACATTATATCTTTGTAGTTTCAGTAACATAAGCAGTGGTAATGCATTGGTGGAGAAAATCACCTTCAGCCAGTAGTGTGTAGCCACATACTTGACTCCCCATGCAGGAAATAACTCTTTTTCGACAAAATTGTGCAGTTTCTCCCTATTAGTCATCCATAAGGCCACCAATGCTCCATCTGTGTGAGTAAGTTGCTTGATTGGAAGAGAGAGAAAATATTTGTTTGGCAAAGTTGGGTACCTAAATATGTCAGCCGAACAAAAGTGCCATTATTTCTTAAGTTCGAGCTGTCCACTATGGTATATAGATCATAAATTTACTAGAAATATACATTTCTACAGAAATGTAGAGAAGAGAATTTCAGCACAAATGATACCACTGCAATACAATTTTTTCATGCAAGTAGAAGACAGAGAAATATGCATACCGAATAACTGAAAAGGCATCTAAATAACCAGAAACGTGATTCCATACATTGATTTTTGGCGAGCACTTCCATTCTCCCATGGAGGATCTATTACTATAAGGTTGAATCCACAATCAGACTCGGCTGCATTAGAGAATGAACCGAAAAATCCCAATAAATTGACAACAGCCGAAGTGAAAAAAAAGAAGAAAAAAAAGCGAAATGATCAATAACTTGGTATTTCTCTACCATCAAGTTACACTACTTCCTGAAACAGTATAGAAATCACAAAAAAGTATAGCCTGCAAAATCGGTGGACAAATAACAATAATTCGCATGGAATGCATTTCAATTGATACATTAACTGCTATAGTAATCCAAAGAAAGCATCATTATAACTGCTTTACGTTTCATAAGATCCACCGCTCTTGAATAACAAAGATACTAGAACAAACAGAAACCAAAAATGAAAAGCAACCATTACCAGGAATAAGGTTGTGAATCTGTCCCAGATCAGACTTCCTCATGACAAAAAACAAAATACATAAATATGTAAGACACATTCATACTAGTTATCAACAATTGACCAAACAAACATTCACAGACCCAAAATATGATTCTCAGGATTCCAATACAATTGACACAAACAACCAAATCGAAAAGAGAAATTACCATGTAAAAGCAGCCTCTGCTGGGTAATATAAAACTCCTATCCAAAATCTCAGCCTTCACGTCATCACAAGTCTCATTAGCAACCAAATTATTAAACAAAGGAAGAACTCTCTGCTCACAACACTGATCACCTACAGAAACAGAACCGGTAAAAACCAAAAGAACTCCATCATCACAATACAAAAAAACTCTAAAACCCTAAAATGTGAAACAAAAGAAATAGAAGTGTTCTTACTTTGTTGATAATTGAGAGTAATCTCATACATAGGTGCTTGCCACACACTTCCAAGCTCAACAAAGGACTCTCCACACTTCTCGGATTTCGAAGACTGAAAACTACTCATTAATTTCTCCACAACCGTCAAAAGATCAGTAGCGCGTAACAGAGCTTCGTGTGCCTTCACCAATTCCGGCCTCACTCTCTGCAACAAACACGTAACTAAATAAAAACAAACAAACAAAACAAACAAAATCACTTCATTGAATCATCGGAGAGAAGAGACGGTACCTGGTGACGTAATTCAGCAGCGAGTTCTCTTTCGTTGAGAATCGGTACTTTCTTCTGCTTACGTTTTCGCTTTCTCGGATTCGAAGAGTCTAGAAGTTGTTGATCGGCGTCTTTGATCGAAGACCGAAACGAGCGGGAGTAGTAGGCGGAGGGAGAAACCCGAAACCGAGAGTAAGATCGGTTGATTACACGGACCGGGTCGATGAAAACCGCCTCCGAGTTTCCGAACCGGTAGATTCCAGATTCTAGAAACTCCGATAACTCATTGTTAGTTATCGCGTCCTCCTTCTCAGTCTCCATTTTCGCCGACTAGTGGATTGGATAACAACATATCCTCATTCGATTACTACATACACTACACATCGTCACGCAGAGTCAGATATTCGATGGTGGGCCAAACACTTGGTGTTGATTTTGGGCCACGCATGAACTCTATTAAATGAAATGCATGTGACATACGAGAAAATGTAGACTACTTTAACTTTGAAAATATTTGTTTGATTTAGAAAACAGTCAATTTTATTGAAGACTCTATCTGATCTGGATCAACTGGGGACCAATTTTGGCTAATGATGTTTGATTCGTTTTTCAAACTCCAGCTAGGATGGAAACAGAAACCAATTCAGATTTGTTAACCTTTCACTCATACACCAAGTCACATCTCTAATTGGTTCACTAACGATTATCATCACTTTGGACTGATTCCTCTTCATCGTAGATTTGTATGACCTAGATCTATGGAGTCAACTACTTATACACTAAGCTTTAAAGTCACTGTCAGTGTCATATACCCTTTTGAATATTATGTTTATATATTCTCTTTTTACCATTTCAAATCCAACGTTTCCGGATTCTATTGATGATGTTATTTATTGCCGTGATTGTTCTCCATCATTCAATCATAGAACTTTCCAATCTTATAATTTGATTTGATTATTTCACTTTCAGTGTTATTTCGATCTTTAAAAGAAAATAAACGATAACAAAGCAGTTGAGTGATGTCTAAAAACCATAGCGAGTATCACAAGGAGGAAGTTTCTGAGAAAGTAGAGAGGACAAAAACAGGACCCATTTATCTCTCACGAGCTGATCTCAGCAACGAAAAAACAACACCTATAGCCAACGAGTGCTCTCCACGTGGCACTCACCAAGTGGACATGTAACTTAACCAGAGTCTCAACCCGAGTCACTCAGTGTCTCCAATTAACTCCGCGCGCGGCAAATAATTAACCACGGTTAGGTAGTTAACTATTCACGTCCAAAACATTATAAATACCACTCATCACTTTCTAAGAAGAAGTTAGCTCTGAAGAACAAGACCACCTCCTCCTCTGCTTCATCTCTTGTGAAGGTCAGGACTCTACACTCAATCAGACAACAATTACATGTTAGTTTGTTAGTTTAGTTTGCTGTTTCTTCGATTTTCCGACATGTTAGTTTGGTTTGTTGTGTTTTGCTGTTGTTTGATTGATTGTTTAATCTGTTTGGATGATGAGAGAGTGAAGAGAAGTGAGAAAATGGAAGTAGACTAGTGGTTGTGTTTGTTTCCTTTGTGTTATTTGAAATGATGAAGGTTTTGTGATCAATTTGAGGAATTGTTTTAGAAATATGAAGTAATTGGATTGGTGGTGGTGGTGGTGGTCTTGGTTTGGTTCCATAGAAGGAAATATGAGAACAAGAAGATTATAAATAAGTTTCCATGAATGTATTAGATCTAAATTTATGGAATTTTATAAAATTAGGAACTAATCTGATTTTGAGCTCTTATGATATGGGAAATTAGGATTTGCATTAGATATCTTATGATGTTGAATTTTTTGGTTGATGAATTGTTTCACTTTAATTTCTTTTTAATTAGAAAGCTTTAAGATAAAAGAAATGGTTAATTATAGTTAGTTCTGTCTACAAATTTCCTGTTTGGTTGATGATTAAGTGAATGGAAATGAAATGAAGATGGTGAATTTGTATATTACCAGTTTGTTCTCAGGGAAAATGAGAATATCAACTTGACTAATTCAATGGGCTTTGCTAGGGTAAGTGAATGAAGGTTTAGGTTTCTATTTGTTGCCTAAGAAGAGAAGATTAGATCAAAATTTTATTTCGATATATCGCGAATATATCATATTTGAATTAGGAAACATATCCTCGAATTATTGAAGATATCGCCGGGTTTTTTGTAACGTCAAGAACTTTTGAGAACATGTCTTGCGCGTTTCTCTTAAATGTTAAAAAAATCTTTGAGATTACGCGTTTTCTTGAGATATACTCCCCTAGATGATATATAGATCATTTAGTTCTTTCCTTTCCTTTCCATCATTTTCTTGAAGCCAAACATATTGCTTTTCTGCAGTTTTTGATACAGGTAAACCATATACTCTATTCTTTATAGGTGGAACCTGCGATTGTTTTACTTACTTATTATCTGTGATTGTATTTTAGACCTCAAAGATTAGGTTTTTATGTAGTTTCTGCTTTAGATTTTACGGGATTTGAATAGATTTTCATGAAGTGATTACACGACTACTTGTATATGGAAGTGTTAAATTTTTGTTTTTGATCTTCTAGTCCAAAGGGCCGCGCTCAATTTAAGAGCTTTTGGCGAGTCTCCTGCTCAGATACAGGGCAGTTAGCAGCATGTATAAGATCTGTAAATGCTTGATATATTTTTCTTTTAACAGTTCTTAGTGGCTACCCAACTTTGATATACTAGATCTACATGATAGATATGTTTCAAGAAATCTAGATTTGAAGTATTTATTAGGTGATCAATTGTTATTCTTCATTTTCACTGTTCTATCTTGTCAATTCATTACGCACTTACAATACTTTTCGCTTTCTAATCAGGTACTATTTTGTGCTCATAGACTGGTTCACTGTTGATTTTGCTTATCATGTGTCCTCCAACCGCTCTCCTGCCTCTTGGCCTTAGCTTCACTTGCTCCCCTGTGGAGCTCTTCACCCATTTGGAGAAAATGATGGGAGGATCCCCTCTTCCCAGCAATGTGATTAATAACATAAATCCATACTTAAAGGACCCCTCAGAGTTATCTGGTTAGTATTGTAGTTTGTATATCTGACCTTTTTGAAAATAAAAATTATGATCTGCTTCAATGAATTCTGACTTGTGTATTAGTAACTAATAGCCTGTGTTAGATGTTTAAGTTATGTAATCTGCTTCACTGTATTAACAATACTTGAATGAAATACTTGGAGTATGCCAGATGGAGAATGGTATCTGGTGCGCTCAAACGAGACCACAGATGTTGAGCATGGACACTGGAAAGCTAAAGGGGAAGCCTATGAAGTTTTCTCAAACTCGCTTATCATCGGTTGGAGAACTACTCTTGAGTTTTACGAAGGCCTGGCCCCGGATGAGCACAAAACCAATTGGGTGATGCTAGACTTCAGTATCACTCACAAGGGAGGGAGTGAAAGCAGAAAGTCGGACGTAAGTTGATGCATTTCTAGTACTTGGATAATCAATCATGTCAGTCTTTATTTCCGTTTTCTTCTCATTCAACCTGTTAGTGAAGCCAATCTTGTTAACAAATTTGTAGGATTCTAGCTCACTCTGCAGAGTGTTCCTAAACAAAGAGCGAAATTCTGAAGGTAAAAAGCAGCTTACCATGCCTACTGTTGATGCTACTAATGAAACTACTGTTGAGTCGCCGAAATTTGATGCTTTAGATAATGCAACTGAAGACACTGCAACCAAGCCCCAGGTATGTTAATCTCAGTTTATCTCCTTGTTGCTTTGCTTGGTTTGGATTTCCATTCGTCCATTAACTTTCAGCTGATTCTGATAATTAACTGGTAGCCATTCTTTATAAGGGACATAATTTTGTGGAGTTAGGACTTTTAACCATTTGCTTCGACTTGAGTTGCTATTGCTTAATAGTGTGGACTTCTTAATCAGTAGTTTTTGTTTGGCTGTTGCATGAGTTATAGTGTCAATGGTGAAGTACTTGTTTGAAACATTTGTTGTCACTCCAAAACAGACTTCAATTTTCTGTTCGTTCAGATCATTTGAACTATTTTCATCGAAT
Organism: Cardiospermum halicacabum; assembly: GCA_031304145.1. Classification (NCBI taxonomy): domain Eukaryota; kingdom Viridiplantae; phylum Streptophyta; class Magnoliopsida; order Sapindales; family Sapindaceae; genus Cardiospermum; species Cardiospermum halicacabum. Next base: position 2,641,220 of record CM062394.1, read on the forward strand.
TGTTTGAAGACAAAGGAATAAATTTCCAAAATGTGCTGAGAGCTGTTTTATTTTGTAGGGGAAAGATGATAAGAAGATAGCAGATCCAGCTCTCCTGGAAGCACCAGAACTTAATAGCATTGAGTTTCTGCCTTCGCCTGATCATTTCGCTCTTGATGATGTCTTTGCTACAGGCGATTACTTGGAATTAAATGACCTGGACATGCCACTGTCTCGCTCTTCCATTTCAGGTTCCAGCATCATGAGCTTATCATCAAATGAACTCTTCGATCCACAAGAACTTTTGAAGGAACTAGAATATAGAGAAGTTCAGGATAATGAAGAGTACAACTGTACCACCGGACCTGCATCTCAAAAATCAGATGATGTGTTCCTGCTCCCAGGTATGTCCACATCCTAAATTTAGCATGATGTCTAAACCTTCATAATCTAACTTTTAAGTTTCTATACAGCTCCTTGCTCAAGCGTTGCAAGTCACAATTCGCCAGCTGCAGATACCCCTAGACCTGATGCTTCAATGCTTGAGATCGCCACTGCGGAACATTGGATTGATGTTATAGCTCCAGAGCGTTCAATGCTCGAGAGAGCCACTGTAGAACATTCATCTGACGATAAAGCACCCGAGGCTTCAATGCCTGTGACCTCCACTGCAGGACATTCATACAAGGGCAAAGCTCCTGAGACATCAATGCCTGGAATCAACGCAGCAGAACAAGCTCCAGAGGCTTCACTGCCTGCAACCGCCGCCTCAGGAGATTCTTCTTCATCCAGCAGCGGATCATCCATCCGCAAAAGGAGCAAGAAGAAAGGCGGCAGCGTGAAAAAGCTCAAGGTGTACTTATGCTTCTTCATGATTTAGGAGCTTTGATTCATTTATTGAACATTGCATTTGTGGTCAAGTATATGTTTAGTTATTTAACTGTTGTTAAAGTGCTCTTTGGTCTGTACATGCATGTGAATATATATATTTATGGATGATAGTGTGTGTGAATTTAGTATAGACAGGAAACATAGGAAAAAAGAAAAAGGAACATATGGAGTTCCAGATAAAAGCTTTTATTATGATAGGAAAAGGTGGACGGAATAGGGGAAATAATATTACAGTGTCTTAATTTTGATTGAATATGATATATATGGTGATTTATTTTGTTATACTAGCATATCTTGTTTGCAAAAGTTGTTACTATTTGGTAATTCAATATGTTTCATTTGTTGATTCGGATATCGAATCCTACTCATGTTTCATTGTCTAAAAAAACAAAATCCAACGAGATCGATATAACGTACAATTTTTAATTTCATTTGATTTTAAAAATAAATAATGAGTCAATTTATTTTTTTCAATTATAATTTTTGATTAGAGTTTAGAGTTTTTTTTTTTTTTAACTCAAATATATATTTGAATTAAATTAGTTTATTGATTTTGAATTATATGGAATCAAATAGACAGCTATATTTTTTATTCGATTTGATTTAGTGGGTTTGGTTTTATATTTTTATTTGATTCGGTTCGATTAGACATTTTTATTTTAAATATTTTTAATTAGTTTCAATTGAAAATAAAATTCAACAATATTAGTTTATACTCCATATTAATTAGGGTATGTATAGATCGGATTCGGATTAAATCTAAAAATTCGAATTTTAAATTTTAAATTTTTGTTTGTTATTATTTTTTAAATCCATACGATTAAAATCGGATTGATCCAAATTTCGAATTTCTAATAATAATAATAATTAAAAAATTAGAAATTTTTATATTTAATGGACAGAGACCGAATTTAATTATTTTCCGAGAGTATTTGTCCGAATTTTCGGATTCGATCTTTCTTACCCTCGTAACCGGATAACTTTTAACCAGTGATTGTTAATAATTACAATAACCGCGGTAGTTACAGACAGTAAACAACGGAGTAATAGGATTAATTTGGTGTGTAGTTGAAGTGGTACCCACAAAGGATCTGTTTCCTGAAATTGGATCCTGGAAGGCCCACTGCTGACGCACCTCTTCTATGATTTCACTGTCTAAATTAATTTCATTGCAAATACTTGAATATTCTCAGTCAAACTTGAATGACTTCCGTGATTGTGTAAAGTTATCAGAATTCGTTAACCTTCAGTATCCAACTAAATCAACCTAACAAAGCATGATGATTTTCGTTTACACAAGCTTAAAATTTCAACATCAATAGTTTTCAACATTATTTGAAAGAATTCAGGCTGTGAATAATATATCATACCAAATCTCTCTAATAAAATAATAATAATAATAATAAATATAAACTTTTCAAATTTTAATTTTAAATAAATAAATTATACAAATTTTATTTAAATTTATAAATTTTGTAAAATTTATAATTTAAAATAAAATTTTAATTTGTTTCATTTGAAACTGGTAAAATAAAATTATCCAGGCCTGGCTCTAAGGGGTGGCCGGAGGGGCGACCGCCAGGGGCCCCGCGTGGAGGAGGCCCTGTGAGTCGGAAGTGAACTAAATTTTTTAAATAAAATAATATAATTTGGTGTTATTTTTAAAAAAATAATAATCATTAAAATTAGATTAATTTGATATAACCGAATTAGTTTTATATTACTGTTATTTTGATTTGTAGTGTCGAATTTGTTTATTTCATAGATCGTCATGTTAATTTATAATATTGAATACTATTACTCATGTTTACCCTATTATGGTCATGTTAAAAATAAAAAATAAAAAAATAACTTGAAGGGGCACATTTTACCGCATTTGTCATGGGCCTCCAAAAATATTGAGACGGTAATAATAATAATAATAATAATAATAATAATAATAATAATTTTTTATTATTTTAATAAATGTTACGGTGTCACTTATTAACCTTTTTATTTGGTTTGTTGAAAAATTATTTATAGTATAAATAGTACATGTTGATTAAAGTTTATGAGAAAAAAAATTAATTGGTAGGTTGAGTTAAAATCCATTATTAGGAAGTGAATTTTTGGTTTTTCTTTAAAATAATAATAATAATAAATAATAATTTTTTTTCTCACAATGCTCAATAATGCATGGCAGCTCAAGACTTATTTATATATATATATATATATATATATAAATTATAGGATAATAATAATTAAAAAAATGAAAAGTTTTGGGTTGATGGAATACGAAGAAATCGTTCTAAAATAATGAGGGGTGTGGATTTTATTTATTCGTTTGTTGCGAAAAAATAGAGTTAGAAAATATCAATTTGGAATCGGTGAAGAAGTTCAAATTATGAAAGAAAAAATTTGTTTGTCTAGTATATACGGGTGATGATGAAGTTTTGAGATCGAATCGAATTGTATGAGTTTGAGTTGGTGCAATTGAAGGAGATACGTGTTTAAATGATGGATTTGATGATTTCGAATAATGGAAGCTTGTTGATCAGATGGTCACTTCTTGGATTTTGAACTCTACCTAAAAACATAATGCAGATGCATTTTTACATGCTTCATCATCCACATAACTTTAGACTGATTAAAGAGAGATTTGGTGAAGCGAATGGTCCTATGATCTATCTATTGAAAAGAGATATCAATTGTATTACTCAATGCAAACAGATTGTGGTTGAATACTACACAAGGTTGAAGATGTCATGAGATGAACTATTATGGTAGGTCACTGCCAGAGTTAGATCATGAATGTAATACTTCAAATGAATTTATCACCATGTTATTTTTAGAACACCTCATGAAGTTTTTTATGAGGTTATATATAAGGTTTAATCAATAATACCCTTGCTCGAACCTTTAAATAGTGTGAAAAACGATTTCTCCATGATAACAAGGATGGAGAAACAGATGGAGGTTCAAATGATGATGAATACTAATTCAACTTCTTCAGTTTTTTTAAGACGAATGGTGTAGGGAAACAAAACCTTGATTATTGTAATGGGAGAAACAATAGAAATGATACCAGGAAATGCGATAAAAGTACACCTATTGCGGTGGAATGAGTCATCTGGTGGAGGCCTGTTTTAAACTTATCAAATACTGGTACTAATATAAGGGACAAAAGGATAACATGGTGAGTAATCAAGTAGGAAAATCATATGTAAATATTGTTTGAATAGGAGATACACCTGGTAAAGATAAGACTTCAACATGCACAAAAGGATCAAACTCGTATATAGCCTTAATCATTCAGCAGGAAATTGCCAAATACATAAGTGATTTGAACTAAAATGTCATGAGTATGATGAGCATGTTGGATAATACAAGTAATGCAAAGTCCTTCACTTTAACTATTTTTCATGCAATATGCAAAACAGATTGGATCCTAGATATAGGTGCCTCTAGTCATGTTTCTGAAAATTGATGTTGTTTGGTAACCTTTATAAATTTGAGAGTAAATATATAGCGATTCTGTCAAATGGTATTAGCATTCTAGTGAGTAAAGCAGGGCAGATTACTTTGCATGCTGATATTGTGTTTGAGTATGTGTTTTATATTTTGGAGTTTAAATTAATCTGATTTCAGTTCACAGGCTTACTCAAGCTAATCAAATTAAATGTAATTTTAATCTGCTGTCTTGTGATTCGCAAGAGCTTCGATCTAATAATAGGTTAATTATAAGAAAGTTTGAGGAGAATCTATACATGTTGTAAGCAAATAAGATGTCTGCATGTGAAAATAAAGTGCCAAAACTGTCATCTACAACATTTGGAATCTGTAATGAATCAAATAATTCTCTCTCTATTATTTCAGTTGTTGAAAACTCAAATATCTGGCACTATAGATTATTACATATCTCTACAAATATTCTCATGAAAATTCCTTCCATTATTGATGGTATTAAACACATTGATACTATGCCTTGTTTTGTTTATTATTAAGCTAAACAACGACGTGTCTCTTTGACATGTATTACTTCAATTGCTACGCACCCTTTTGATTTAATACATGCAGACTTATGGAGCCTTTATAGTCAAAATTCTATGTCAGCTTCGTCTTATTTCTTTACCCTTGTAGATGATGCAACAAGAATGACTTGAATTTTCTTCCTTAAACAGGAAACACAAACATCTACTACATTATCAAATCTCATTACTTTTATACTAAATCAATATCACCAAACCATCAAATCTACCAGGACCGAATGAGATTGAATTCACCTCAAAATCTTTTCAAGAACTTCTTACCACCCATAGGGTTAGTCACCGAATATATGCTCCTTGCACTCCTCAACAAAACGGGGAGTTGAGAGGAAACATAAATACATTTTGAATACAACCCAAAGTCTTATATTCCAAGCTAACCTCCCTTTAAATTTTTGGCAGATGCAGTCTCTACGGTTATATGTATTTTGAATAGATTGCCTTTTACTATTCTAAATTGAAAAACACCATATGAATCTCTTTATTCAAAACCTCCCGACTACTCTTTCGTGAAAAATAAGAGAATTTGGTGAGTGGGATGATGCTTCTGAAAAAAAATATCTGAATGTGAGAAATATTTTTCATTAAAAGTGACATGAAGACATATGTAGATATACCTTTTAGGATGTAGTCATTTATAACCCTGGTGAAATGAGCTATAGCTAATAAACACACATTTACTTGTATGGAATCCTAATTTATTTTTATCGTAAAATCTAGGAATTGGAAAACAAACACGCCTAAAAACTCCCAAATGGTCAAAGCCAGGTTGTTTGTGATATAAATTTTGAAATGGTGATTGATTTTGTAGGATTAGGGTGGGAAGTTATTGATTAGATATGTGGCTGTTTAGAAGGCTTCAAGCTAATAATAAAAAGGAATTTTGGCACGTGAGAGTAGTGTGAGCCAATTAGTAATGTGTTTGTGTCTGCATTTTGGAATCTTTTTGTTGATGGGTGTACGGGCAACTGGTTTGATTCCATGTTTATCAAGAAAGGTTAGTAGGATAGTGAATTCACCACCCATTTCACTATGTAGTATGTTGATTTTCTCATTCAATTGTAATTCTATTGTTGTTTTGATGTGATGAAAACTAATAGCATATATTAGTACTTTAGTTATAAACCATGTGAAACGAGAGTAGACATCCACAAATATTATGTAGTATTTGTGTTCATCTAAAGAGAGATAATGACTTGGCCTAAATACTAGTGTAAATTATTTCTAATGGAACAGTGGTAGTTATGGAATGCATAGTGAATAACAACTTGTGATGTTTACCATATTGACACGAATCACATAATTGAATAGATTGTGTGTAGAGGTTTTGATTCATTGTAAGTAACACATTCTTTAATACGGTAGTATGGGTACTTAAGTGAGCATGCCACAAATTTGTATTTAATTCAGAGATAATAACCATACATGGTCTATGAGATTTGAATTCTGATGGGGTATTTGTAGGTATGGATGATGAATAAGGGTTAAGGCTTTACAGACCATTACTGAGTGATCCTTAGAGCAGAATTTTTACTGTATGTTTATCATTGAAAACATAACAAGAATTAGAAAACTCTATAATAATAATACTATCCCTAATTATTTGAGATAACTAAGTAATTTTTTTTCTAACTTTTGGAACATGGAGATGTTATGCAGTTTAAGTGGTGTATTACAACAATATTGTATAAAAGAAGATCCAATATGAGAGATTATGAGGTGATTACCATTTTCCATAATTAGTTGATCCCTGCTTGTGTAACTGTTGTGTGGAGTCAATTTGGAAAGATTTGTAGTGACATGACTTGTAGTACCGCTGTCAACAAACTGATTTGATAAGAAATTAGTTATAGGATTTAATGGTGGCTGATGAGTCGAATACGCATGTTGGTTCGAAGAGTTAGGTGATAGAGATTGATTTGCTGCAAATCTGTGCCCTTGCCATGAAATATCTAACCTCCTGTGACATTTTAAGGCATGATGACCTTGTTTGTGACAAAGTTGACAGTGAGGTGAGAATTTATGCCCCCTCTTCCATGACCTCCTTTTACACCATAAGAACCATCAGCAATAGATGTAGCTCTAATAAGAGGTTGGAAAAATTAAGCCAAATTAACTAAAGTTGTGGGTGAGAGAGACCTGAAAGTGGGCACGTTGTTCTTCTAGCATGGTTTAATGTATAATTAAAGTGTACATGACTTCTTTTTGAAAAGATATGCCAAGAAAATTAGCTACTAACATTATCTTATTCCATAACTAGACCACTCAAAGCACTAAAAACAAGTTCCTGTTTAGTGACAACATAACATGACCAACCATTAAGAATCACCCATGAATTTGATATGCTGAATATATTCAGAAATGGATGATGCTCATTTCTTCGTAAAGGATAACATTTGTTTTAGTTGCAAAACCTTCACTAGAGACGTCTGCACATATAGTTGACGAGGATACACTATAACTCATTTGAAGAAGAAGTATGATTACTAGCTCAATCACAAAATCACCAATTGTAGTAAGTAACCAGGAAACGAGGAGCTGATCAACACGTTTTAGATGGTATATCAGTTTCAAGATTAAACAAGCGTGTAGTTTTTATGATGTGTAGTCGCCAGTTCACGTAGTTATTTTGATCAAGTTTAAAGAAAAGATCAAAATTTAGAGTTTTTACTCCATATAAAATAAAAAAAATGAAATTTAGGTAAAATAGAAAATGAATTCACATGGATGGTTAGTTATATAGACCCGATCCTATAAAAGAATTGTATGAATAAGAGAATGAAATGATGGAATATTTTATATACACCAACAATATTGTCATACATTTATATACAGTTTAAAAATCATTTTCTACAATTGACCTTTTATAAGTTTTATCTCATGATTCTTATGAATAATAAATTACTCGCAGTGTACTTGAACTCCGAGAAGCCCAAACTACGTTGGCCAAGTCTTTAGCTGCTTTTTAAATTCATCTAGTGAATTAGCTAAAAAAATATATATAAAGTAGGTGAATTTGATAATTAGTATTTAACTAGAAACTTATCCAATATTTTAAAATTACTGGATAATGAATGCATGAGATGATAATTGATCTGTATGTTCATATTTAATTCGTACCCGCCATTATCACTGAAAAATGAAAACCCAGAAAAAATTGCAGAGATGGTGGGGAATGATTAGAGGTTATGAGAATATGGTTGACAATGAGATATAGATAAAAGCTCACATGATTGTATAGCATTATATGGAACCATGAAATAACCACGCAACAAAGTAGTTATGTGGTGGAACCCAACATGTCTTGTCTTCTTTATCTATCTCACAACACACTTGTCTTAATCTTACTATACACCATCTCTATCTTTCTCTATTCTCGTATACATAATATCATCCATCACCATGGTGGTTTTTAGATTTTGCTTGGACCATTCATTTTTTCAACTGTGATGTATAACCAGGAGACAATTGAATGTGTTGTATTGTGCTTGTAATATGAGATTTTGCTTGTAATAATAAAAAAAAATTAAAATCAGAATATGTGAAAGAAATGCTGATAAAAATAATAACCACTTTTCATTAAATCCAAAATAAAGACAAATTAAATTTATCTTTAAATTAACAAAAAGTACAAGCTTGGAAGTATCAAATCCACTGAATGTCATATTAGTCAAACTATTCAGCTCAAACTTTATATTTCTCAATTTACTTGCATTATTATACACTACTGTACACACTCACCTACCATAACAAATTCCACCTCCAAAACGCTAACATCCATATCAATGACACGTGTACAATGATATACACGTCATTACCATTTCAACGGCTGGGATTCGTCCATATGGTAAATCCGTTTACACCTCACCGCATATTAACTAAATTCTCTTATACTCTTTAATTAAATTTCTTTTCTTGTCCCTATCATTTTGCTTTTGTACCAGGGTGTCCCAAAAGGTCCACTCTTCTTTCAACTTTATGATCATTACACATGTTATGTGAACATGTCTGCTTTTTCTACTACTACTATTGCCTTTCAATCCAACGCCTGTTGTTCACTTTGTGAATATGGACGGTTGTGATTTATTAGATGTGGCGGGAAAATCAAGTGGGAAAAAATAATTATTAATATATCTTTTTTAATATTTATTATTAATTTATTTTACTACTAGTATACAAGTGTAAACTTGAGAGAAAAACATCTAGAGCAAAATTGGCATGTGGACAAGACAACACCGACGACAAGTAGCGCCATATCTGACACATGGGCCCACATGATAAATTTTTTATTTTCCGTTGCGTTATATTTCTAGTAGTTTCTTTTTTTAAATATCCGAAAAACCAGAGGATTTGAAATTTGAATATTGGGAGAGACAGGGTAGGAAGGTAATTTGGTGAGTGTGTATTTTAAGTCAAATGGTCAACGCATGATTAATCAAAACCGCTACGTAGAGCTGTATTGCAAATAGCATGATAAATGGGACCACGAAGGTGTACGTGTCTGTTTATAATTGGTTGAAATGGAGTCGTCGGGATTCATAGCAAAACAACCAATAAAAAATACCAGTCACTCTCATTTTTCTCTCTCTATCTCTATCTCTATCTCTTTCTCTTTCTCTCTCTCACACACACAAAACACACACACATACATTACACACACTCTCTTTGCTGTTGTATTTTTTCTCTCTCTTCCTCTGTGCTTTCTCTCTCCGGAAAATTCTTGTTTTTCTCCGAAGATGTCAGTCCTCTGGTCAAAATAACTTCACATTCGGATTCTCCGATCAATGATCTTCAATTTGACTACAATTTCGGTACCTAAATTCTTTCAAACCCTAACTAATTCATTAACGACTTCAGTATGCTGAAAACAGAGCGAAGCATGCTTGATACAATGGAGAGTTCGGTGAATGGCGGATTCTCGTCGCAGTTGCAGAGCTGTGGAGACAGTAGTGAGGAGGAGCTCTCTGTGCTGCCGCGTCATACGAAGGTGGTTGTTACTGGAAACAATCGTACCAAATCGGTTCTCGTTGGTCTTCAAGGTGTAGTGAAGAAGGCTGTTGGACTTGGGGGTTGGCATTGGCTGGTAAATATCGGAATTGAATTTTGCTGTTTTTGGATTTCGATTTCGATTTGATTTTTCTTTCATTTCTAATGGTTATGATAGTTGTTTTCCCTAGTTTCAAATTTGCGATTCGAAAATCTCAAAATTGATTAGCTTTTTTAATAATGTGGGTCAGTTTGTTGGTTCTGGATTTGTTTGTTTGTTTTTCTCAGTTATTGATTTGTGTGCTGTGTTACTGGTGTACAAATGAAAGGTTTTGAGTTGTATTGTAACTGCAGTGAATTGTCCAATCATCTGATATTGGATTTAATTGCAAATTCTAGTCATTTGTGGGCTTGATTCCACTTCAATCGGATTGGTTTAAGTAGGGTTTTATTCAATTTTGGTATTTGAGATAGGTTTGCTGCCTGCATGTTGGTTTTTGTCAATGGATCTGGATCTTTAATTAGTTCTCAGTGTTATCTGATTGACTTTTAACCTAATCTGATTAATTTCTTAACCGTTTTGAGATGATATTTACTTGCTTAATTTAATTTTATTATTTTTTAATCATATGATATGTCATTGAAAATTTTCATTTATTAATATTTCCCTTATGTAGAACTGTATCTTCCGCAATCCAATGGTTTTTCTAATTATGTGGAGTTTCACTCTTGTGAGCTTTTTAGCTTTCAACTATGATATGATTTCTGCTAGTCTTTGTTTTCATATCTAAACTATGGTTAAGTTTGCACACACTGTTCTTTGTACTGTGTTGGTTTGGTTACTTGTTTTTTCTTTCGATTATTTTCTCCATTTTTGTTCCCTTCTCAGGGTTTCTACTTGTTTTATTTTTTGATTGCGCTGCTTTTATGTTTGAACAGTTATTTGATACTGATGAGTTGTACAAAAAAAAAGTAATGGGTGTTATGTATCCGTGTTTTTAGCTAATGGATTGAGTGATCGATAAGATTTCTGTTCTAAAGTTAGTTAACTTCTAGATAAGGTAGTCTCTTGCATGATTTAGTATAAGATTACGATTAATTTGTTCAAAAAGCAGCTTGGCCGCCCTTCTTTTTATTTTTGTTTTGAAAGTATTTTCACTTGTTTGTTCATTTTCTGACTATGTTATTTGACTGAGCATCTTCTTTGCATGTGATTATGGGATACGATTGCTTTATTAAATAATTCTCAGGTTCTTACAAACGGCATCGAAGTCAAGCTACAGAGGAATGCTCTTAGTGTGATTGAAGCTCCCACCGGCAATGAGGAAGATGATGACCTTGAATTTGACAATGGACCATGGAACATGTCTGATATGGGTTAGTATTTGGTCACTGCTAACTAGTATCCTACATTTTGAAGCTTGCCATTAGCTATTTAATTGCCATCGTGAAACAAGAAGTTTCCTGAAAATGTTAAGTGGTTATCACTAATTTTGCAAGTTAAAATTTTCATTTTGGGTCTGCTCTCCCATTATCTTAGAAAGTGGAGGAGAATTCCTCTTTAGAAGCACTATTTCATTCCAAAGATTTATTTTCATGAAGTTGTTGATATTATGAGCTCATGGTTTTGGTTGGAGCTTTAAAATGATGGCATTGAACAGTGCACTTTCTATTGAGTAAAGTGCTTGAGGTTGTTACATAGGATCCATTTACTTCATCTTTTACTTTTACTGTAGCTGAAAGCTTATTTTGTCTCACTTCTTTATCCTTTTATTTTATTAGCCCCCACTCTTCTTTCTAATTCTTGTTCTCTTCTTTCCAGCATCCGATGACACTCAAAAGTCCCACAGATCAAGGCTCAGGACACATAAATCATCTGGATCGTCTCACAAGACTATGAGCAGGTCTCTCTCATGTGACTCGCAGTCAAAGAGCTCTGTTTCAACTCCCCGTGGGTCCTCGGTATATCACCCTTTATACTCTTGCATACGTATTATATGCGTTTTTATCCCTTTTTCCTACTTTTTTATTAAAGAAGAAAAGAAATTGCGGAAGGATTATTGGTAATTTATCTATTATGTAATTCTTCTTTCAAAACATCCTCCTGCACAGAAGGTTGACCTCAGCAAACTGGAGATGGCTGCATTGTGGAGATATTGGCGACATTTTAATCTTGTGAGTGATGCTGAAAAGACTTCACTCATGTTACTGGATTTCTTTATATAACTTTGATAAAGTATAGCATTTAATCACATTATGAAAAACTGTAGGTGGATGCTATCCCCAATCCATCAAAGGAGCAACTAATTGATGTTGTCCAGAGGCATTTCATGTCACAGGTATGTACACTATCATCCTCTAGTAATTTTCACCTCATTTAAAACTTTAAAAGGCTTCTTATCTAGATGCATGCATAATAGTTTCCTGAAACAATGTCTGTAATGTATCATATCATATAACTGCTTAAATTTTCTTTAGTAATAATCTATCCTGACCAATTAATGATTAGTTATTCTAATTCATTCCATCTGTTTCTGAAGCAACTGGATGAGCTGCAAGTCATTGTGGGGTTTGTTCAGGCCGCGAAGAGATTGAAGACGACTGTCTGCAAATGACCCACCTCGCAATGGAAAGACAAACAAATCCTTGAGAGTCCTGTTCTCAATGCTAACAAAAATACCGGTATCCAATCGACCTCCCATCTTCCCTCCGTAGCAATATATGTAACATAATGTACCCTTTGGCTTGTGTTTATGATGTTGACTCCATCGGTAGTCTAGTTATCTGAGTTATAGAGGTACTTACTTTTTGGTAGCATAGTTATGTAGATATATGTGGAACTGGGTGTCTAGACCAACCTCAAAGAAGAAAAAAGAAGTCCCCATCTTCCATGGCTTTGTTTCTAAAAGCTCGTTGAATGTATTTTCCAAGACTAGGGGATTTCCTTAAATGTATATATCCATCCATCGTTCTTGACTGTCTCTTCTTTTTTGCTTTCTTCTTTATTCTTCTATACCCATTGAATGGCTTCTTCTTGGTCTGGTGTGAAGAAAATGTGATTGGTTGCAGATATTTAGTTCCTGTAGTTGATTAGTTGTAGTAAAATCATGGTGTAGAAGTTACAGTCGTATAGATGATCTGTCACTGTCAGGTTCAATAGTCAAAATCAGAAGATTTTAGTATCCGAATAGGTCCCGCATCGACAAAGGAAAAAAAAAGAAAAGAAAAAAGGCATTGATTTTCATATGCTTAGGTTGTGGTGTGTGAGTATTGTGAAAAATAAATAATAGGAATAATTGGAAGCGAAGAGCATTTATGAAGTCGGAGAGTGAGGACAAAGTTGAATTCATTCATTGTATTTAAGTGGTGTGAAATGGCGTATTATTGTTGTGGGGTCAATGTGCTAAGGTTGTTGATTTTTTCAACGAAACATTATATGCATCGGTGCATTTATTTCGTTTTGGTGTACATTACATTCATTATCTAGCTGTTTTGCATTTTCATCATATAGGTTATGTTTGGATATGAAAGAGACCCCACCCCACTAAAGTTGTATATACACTCTTACAACGGTCTAACAGATCAACTCGGTCCGTTTGGATCGTCCGGCTGGTTTTAACACGCGCCGGATTATGATCAACTCGCTTAAATTGCATTATTATTTTTAAATATTAATAAATAAAATAAATTTAATAACTTTCTGATATTATTTATATATATATATATATAACTTTATGAGGTGTAATATTTAAAAGTAAAATAATTTAAATTTTATTATTTATATTTTATTGTAAAAAAATCATAATTGTTCTCCGAACTAATCTAGTCCAATTCGATCGGACCAAATTAGTCCTTAATTAAACTATAACACTTTGGTCTTAACTAGTTAGGATAGGACTATGGATTAAACAGACCGGTTCGGGATGATGACCCATTTAGACAAGCTTGATACACTTTTTCGTAGGCAAATGGTTAACACTATGTCTAGGAGAAGGACCCATTAGCCCATTGGGCCTCAGTACTCTTGTTCCAACCTTTGGGTTTTACACAATGAGAACAAATATTTCACTATTTGGTTTCGTCTTCTTCGTCCGTAGAATATGGAATATGATGTGTGATTCCTTTTCTATAAGTCAAAGATTCAAACTACTATAGTCAAAGATTCAATTTAGATTCCAATAACGTGGGTTATGGGTTAACTTTATGTCGTATCATCACAGCTTTTCTCCATCAATAGAAGTAACCAACAAAATTGTATTCAATTCAAATTCATTTTATTGTATAAAGATGTTTTAAATTTGAATAATTACGTGATTATTGAACCCACTCTTCTTAAGTCAATAAAGAGAGTGACGTTTCTATACCAGTTTTCCTTTATTTTGGGCAAATGGGTCTTCCTCCTCCACTTTACATTTTTTTTTTTCAATTTTCAATCATTAATTTGATTAGAATTTTAAATAATAATAATAATTATTATTAAATTAGCTATCGAATTATTTTTAATTTAATTTTTAAAAACCTATTAAATATAACATTATTAAAAATTTATTATAAATATAAATAAAATTAAAAATACTATATAATTAATTATAAATAAAAATTTTAAAAATTAAAATAAATTATTATTAATATTCGGATGAGAAATTTAACCTAAATGTGGTTATAATTTTTTCTCAAAATTTAATTTAAAATTTAAAGATTATTTGAAATATCAAATACATATTTAGGAAAATTATTTTTTAAAAAAAAAGAAAAAGAAAGGAAATTAAGATAGGCACGGGCACCACTACATTATTATTTTTATAATTCTAATGTTAGTTCTAGATTAATTAAATCTAAAAAGAAAAAAGCATTTTTCATTTGATTAGCTCCAAAGTATATATATTATTATATGTATATGGACATTGATGTCATGATCAAACATATATGTTCTTTCTTAGATATTGAATTCATGGTGTTTGGTCACAAGTATGGTGTGAGAAATGTATACAATGTAGTACAACTATTGAAGAATAATCAATCCAAGAATTATGGTTGGGAATTTTTCTTTTTGTTAGGTATATTGATAGATACTTCTATTTTCTATTGCGTGAAATGAATCTAAATTCGTTTATATTCTCTATATCTAATATTTAGAAAAATAAATCTCCAATTATATAGACAACAATATGTCAACTACAAATTGGAATATATGTTGATGATCTCACTCCCTTTAAGTATATAATCTCTTTTCAAAAATAATATTCTAAAATCATATCATTGTATGGCTGCCTAATTTTAAATAGAATAAGTTTTATCCAAGTTAATTGTTGAAGTGTATACTTATGTGTCATAGAATAGATTATGCTTAGTGGTTTGTTTTCAATATTTTTTTTATTAAAAATATATTTTACATTACATTTTCAATTAGTTATTAAATTAAAGTTTTAAATAATAGTAATAGTTAATTGTTAAATTAAATTTTAAAATAATTGTTGAATTAAATGTTTAATATTAATTTTAGTTTTAAATTAGCTGTTCAATATAAAATTATTAAATTTTATTATATATAAATATAATTTAGAAAACTAATAAAAAAATAAAATAAATTAGTATTAGTATTTGAGTTAAAAATTACTTTTGATAATTTTTATAGATATTATCTTCAATACTAATTAAAATATTAAACATTATTAAATGTATAATTTTTTTTAATAAAAACTAGTTTTGAATTTAAATATTACCCAAAATATTAATCCAAGTTTTCTGCTAGAACAATATATTTGAGAATTAGAACCCATCCAAATATACGAAATAATAAGTTGACATGAAAGAATAAAAGAAGATTTGGTGCGAATTAAGTAGCTTAGAATCTACAAGGTACTACACTGGACATCCCAACTTGACAAGAATGAATTTAAAGCTTTGTTTTTGAATAAGAAGCTGATTCTTGATTAAATTTGAATTGTCTATTTCATTTGGATATCTTCATTATCCATCTCAACCTAAATTCACATAGCTTCATATTCTTTTTTTAAGAATAAGTTGCATATTAGCCTTTTGGAAATAGACATCAACCAAATAGCTTTAATAATTTAGTTTTAAAACTATAACATGTTATAATATAATCTTTAGTGTGTACGTATAAATGTACTCTCTATACAAAAATGGTTGAGTGTATTCCTAATCAGTCCCGTTGCTTTCCCATTGTGCTTCAGATTTGGATCCCATTGCATTGCATGATATTTGATTTGATGTAATATAAATAAATAAACATAAATATCATATAGATATAGGTCTCCCACTCACATAATGTATAATTGAGCTTAATCATTTGAGTGTGGTGTCACCATTTCCCTAAATAATCATTTACCAACTTCTAATGGAAACTTACGTAAAACACACACACATATATATATATATATATATATATATATATATATATATATATATATATAATAAACCTACTCATTAGTGTAAATTAGGATGACTGCAATTCAATCTCACTTTTTTCTGTCCCCAAAATGCAATCACTTCCCATTTCAATGGCCTTATGTCACCCCATAATTAACTTTCTTTTCAGCCGCAAATTTTACATTTTATTTAAAGAGAAATTCAAGATGGTGGACAATTAGAATTAGTAACCTTAAAGTTTTCAATAACTTGGTTATCTAGCTTTTGAATTAAATTTCATACTTTTGAAATTTAGACGTCTATATTTTTTCTTATATTTTCAAAATGGTGGGTGGGTGAGTAATTAAGTTTATAATTTTAATATGAAAATTTTAAAGATGTTTTTTTAAAGTAAATAATTTAATTAAATATTTTTAAAATTACAATTAATAAAATACATATTTAAAATATAATTTAATAATAAATAATTTTTATAAAAAAAATTATTTTCAAATAGTATTGAATTCGAGTTACCACGGAATAGATACTACACTATTAAAAATTATAAATTATAAAAAAAAAAAATTTGAATTAGTATAAACACTCCTATTTTTTTTATAATAATTATTTTTCATAATAAAATTTTATTATAATAATTATATATTTTTTAAGTAGTTATATAATTAATTTTTTTTTTTTTTTTTTATCATAACATTTCATTATATATTCATTGATTTGATCAGATTGAATTATGTATATAGACTAAAGATTTTATTTGCATTTTCATAGAGATGCATGGTTGAAATTGAAGTTCCAAATTCATAGAGAAATTAATGGTCATAGTCAGCATCAATTATATATATAGATGTGTGTTCTTCGATAAGTGGATAAGAAGGCAAGGTGGGCTGGTGGATTCCCACTATAAAAAAAACCCTAATTTTGGGCACAAGACATATATATTCTCTTTGTTCTTTCTTCTCCGTACATTTCTCAAAATAATCAAGTTAATAAAATAACAACTTATCAATCATGTTTATGAGAATATGAAATATATATATACATGCCTTTTATTAATATTAAAAGAAAAATAAGCATATTCCAAATTGGTGGATTTTTCAATAGTTGTATTATTGGGTGGCAATGAGGATCACACACCAAATATATGAGATTAAAATTATAAATGATGATGGATTTCTCAACCATTAGATAGTGAGACAAATGACAATAACTTGAAAGAGATTATTCGTGGTTTTGCAAATTGTAAATACCTTTCTCTTTATAAAAATATTGTCATGCATACTTATCCAAATCTTTAAATATATTAAAGTGAATTATTAAACACACCAAAATAATTTAAACGATTAGAAATAGAATATTTCTTTAAACCACAAAATTTCCAACAATATTATTATTATATATTTTAAAAAAATATGTATTTTAATAAAATATTTAAAGGAATAGTTGAAGTATTTAATCTCAATTTTTTAACAGCAAAATAACTTTAAAAGTAATTTTATTCTTAATAATTATATTTTTTTTAAATTTACTTTTATCCGATAAATACTAATGAACGAAATAATTTTAAAAAAATATTTTAAATAAAAATTAATAATTAAAAATAAGTTCAAATTCAAAATAGAAATTCTTACAGAAAGACATCCTACGTGTAATTGAGTCCACTACTAGGTTACTTTAGATTTATGTGATTCTCCCACCTCTTTCACAATTTGTTGGGTTCTTTAACACTTAGAGCATCTCCAGTGGAATGTGAATTTATTGATTTGCACATTCACGTGGACATTCTGGATTTTTTTATTTAAAAAAATCACTCCAATGACAATGTGAATTTACAATGTGCAGGTGACGTGGCAGAAAAAATAATAGAGGGCGTTGAGTAGAGCTTCTATTTTCCACGTCCTAGTTGACGGTGTCAATCATCAATTTTAATATTTTAAAATTGTAATTACCATATTTCTATTTAAATTATAAATTAAAAAGGAAATAAAAACTTAATTCTAATGGATTATAAATTAGGGAAATCCAAATAGACAATAACCACTGTGGACCACTGTGGACGAATTTTACTTTTTTTTCTCCAGAAATATTATTTTTGACACATCATTACTCACACCCTCTATTTACCATGCCACGTTTGCCTTAATTCACTAAACTATTGGAGATGCTCTTATTCAAAGAGAATTATCAAGAAGATTCTTAGGTTGGATTGGGGGAGAATTTTAGAAATTGTATTTATTAATAATATTTTAATGTGACCTATTTGCATTAAGAATCTGAAGGATCTGATATTAGATTTCTTTACTTTCAAAGAATTAGAGAAAAGACACCTCCTTTCAAGATTCTTATTTTATAATTACGGTGCATCACTTGAATCTGATATTTATATAAAATTCCCAGAAGGATTAAAATTACCTGAATCATATCAATCGGGATTTAGAAATTTATATTTCATAAGGTTACAAAAATCAATGTATGGATTGAAACAATATTGGAGAATGTGGTATAAACGCCTTAATGAGTACTTAATAAAAAAAATACCAGAATAATGTTATATGTCCATGTATCTTCATTAAGAGATCAGGGTCTGGTTTTGCCATTGAGCAGTTTATGTGGATGATATGAATATTATTAGGACTCCTGAAGAGATCAAACAAACTGTTGAGTATTTGAAAATGGAGTTTGAGATGAAAGATTTAGGAAAAACGAAATATTGTCTTGGTCTGAAAATTGAACATAAATCAAATGGCATATTAATTTATTAATCAACATACATTGAAAAGCTTCTGAAAATGTTCAATATGGATAATGCCCATCCTTTAAGTACACCCATGGTTGTAAGAACACTTGATCCCAAAAAGGATATGTTAGGATTGCCTTGAATCACGAGGATTTCTTTTTAGGAAAGACTTCCTATATTGAGTTTTCGGTCTTTTTCCTAATGTTTGTTTCTTATTTGAGAAGGATTTAGTTTTCTTATTTTTTGCTTGATTTTTAGTTTGGTTTAGATTTTATTTCTTTATTGAGGTAGATACTCCCATATGAATTAGATTTGATGTTAGATATAAATATGGGATGTACTATAGAGTTTTAGGTATGACAGATAATATTGGTTGAAAGCACAGAGAGTCTGTGAGTTGGGTTATCTGTTCATCAATTAATTTGATTGATTGAATACAATTGTTTGGTAGGTTATTGAGAGAGAGTTGTCTGATTGTTTGTAAGATTGTTTTGCAATAGAAAGTTGTTGGCTTCCGTGGATTAAGCAATTTGCTAACCACGATATATCGTTTGTGCGTTTTGTCTATTTTTGATCTTGATCATCGAATTGGTTACCGAAAATCCTAACAGAATTTATTCTGATCAAAGGATGATGTCGAACAAATACTTAGTCTTAAAGTACAATATCTTAATGCAATAGGTGCAATGTTATATTTTGCTCAATGTATAAGACCAGATATAGCATTTGCTGTAAATTTATTAGCATGATATAGTTCTGCACCAATACGTCGTCATTGGAATAGAATTAAACATATTTTGCATTACCTGAAGGGTATGAAATATTAGAGATTATTTTATACAAATTTTGAAAATTTTTTGGATTTGACTAGTTATGCTGATGTTGGATACCTTTCAGATCCGCATAAAGGACATTCTCAAACAGACTATATTTCATGTGCAATGGTACCGCGATCTCCTGGAGATCTACAAAAAAAACTTTAGTAGCCACGTCCTCAAATCGTGCTGAAATTCTCGCATTACACAAAACTAGTCGAGAGTGTATTTGGTTGAGATCAATAATCCAACATATCCAGAATTTACGTGGTATCTCCCAAACTACAAATGGGCCAATAGTAATTTTTGAAGATAATACGGCACGTATCGCCCTAGTTCAGGGAGGTTATATCAAAGGAGATCAAACTAAACATATTCCCCCCAAATTCTTCTACACCCACGAGCTTCAGAATACATGTCAAATAGATGTGAAGCAAATTCGATCTTCCATTAATCTAGCCGATCTATTAATGAAATCATTACCGATATCAACGTTCGAGAAACTCGTCTACGAGATCGGAATGTGAACTCTCTACACAAAATAGTTTTTTTTTCTCAAAATCTCCTTTAGGTGAACAACTCCACCATGACGAGACAACCCCAATACGAAATCTCCTTACGGCGAGATAATCCCTAAACAAAATCTCCTTGCAGCATTGAACCTCAAAAACTTGACGGTCGAAATTCCTAATAACCTAGTGCAAGTATACACTAATGTCGTCAAGTAATAAAACATCGATCCACAGGGATTGGCTTGCTAGAACAATAATTAATCGATGGGTCCAATTAAGAGTAAAGTTTAATTAAATTAAGTGGCAATAAGTAAAATTACTAAGTTAAGGTCTAGACCAGATAGGGTGAAAATGAGTTAAAAAGAGGGTTCTTATCTCCTCACTAATACAACCATATTATCCATAAATGTCAATTGCTATCAATTAATCTCAAGATTATGTACTACTAAATGTTTTCACACTAGTAGCTTAACTATTCTATTACCACACCTTTGTCACTTAAATGTAAGAATAGTTCATTAAGTCCTCTATCCCTAATTCATAATTCTTATGTCTTGACAATTATTCATTAAGGCACATGAACCTAATTCTAGTATTAACCACTCTTTCAAGTTAGTTTATACCAAAAGAACATGCAAGAGTTGATCAAGCTCTATAAGTATTAAGAGCAAATTCATATGAATTGATAAACAACATAATTCATTCATTGGCAAGGGATAACATAATTGCAAAAGTTAAGGTTCAAAGAACCCCACAATGACTTTAGTTATTCATTGATCCACTAACACAAATTCTACACAAGAGAGTCATAAAGAAGGATAGGGAACAACTAAACCCAAAAAGATGAAGTCTTGATGTTGAAGTTGAAACCCCTTGAAGAAATTGAAACACTTATTCTCTTGGTGTCCTTTGGTAGGTAGAATCTTCTCATTCTTCTCTAGCTCAAGAACTTCCCAAATTCAACCTTATTCTATTCCAGCCAGAGACTCCTTCAAAAACCCTACAATTTTCTTTTTATTCCATCAAATTTTTCTTCCCAAAATGCCCTCAAAAAAAGCCAAAAGCCACCAAATTTTTGCGCCCGCGCGCCCTGGCAATAGAAGTCAGGGCGCAGGGTCTCTTCATCTTCCTAGGTGGCCTGGTCGGGGTCTGGCAAAGGAAGCCAGGGTGCAATTAGGGTTTCAGTTCCATTTTTGGCAGCCTGGTCACTTGGAGCCAGGGCGCGAACTAGGCGCAAATGTAACGTCCGGCCCCCGCCCCCGGATGAACCCGAAGCGCTGGCAGCCTGGTCACTTGGAGCCAGGGCGCGAACTAGGCGCAAATGTAACGTCCGGCCCCCGCCCCCGGATGAACCCGAAGCGGATGAACCCGAAGCGCGATGGCAGGACGCCACATCATTACAATTGGTCTTAATGCTGACCACCAACCCTACAGACCACCATTACGCTTTCCAGCATGCTTTGTCATCACTCGCATGCTTTCTGAGAAACTTCCCAGAAGGTCACCCATCCCAAAATTTCTCAAAGCCAAGCACGCTTAACTTTGAAGTTCTCATGTTCTGGGCTCCTGAAAAACAATGTGCACATTAGTGATATGGGTAGCAATTCAATTCCTTTTAAATCTGTCTCAATATGGGGTGTTACAGCGAAGGTCTTACGGTACCATTTTTTATGCCCTGATCAAGATGTTGGCGGCCTGGCAAGAGTAACCAGGGCGCTGACCAGGGCACGAAGATTTCCTTTGGCCTTCTATTTTCTCGTTTTATGCTCTCTTTGAATCCTTGAACTTTCTTTACTCGAATGCATGGTCTTCAATCAAGTTTTCTCGTCATTTTGACCTCTTGACCATGGATCCTGAAATAATCAATAATTGGATAATCATAGTTGCTAATTCAAACGAAAATGTAGCTAAATAGAGTCTAAGTTTATGAATAATATAATAGATATCACGAGGCAACCCCCAAACAAAATCTCCTTAATGGCGAGACAACCCCAATACGAAATCTCCTTATGGCGAGATCTAACCCGAATGATCATTACCCCCACTAGGTATGACACAAATCTAATGATCACCATCACATAAGAACGGGATTCCAATACGATGATCACCACCCCAAAAGGATGTGATACTTTCTTCCATGATACAACTCTATTTATATTGATAATTAAATATACTTTCCTAATTTGTTTTCTTTCCAACTAAGGAATAAAATCAACCAAATTAGGAAAACCAAATCTTTCCAAAACAAGGAATCAAACAATTAGGAAATAGTTCTAAAACACAAAATAGAAAAACTTTCCTAAAAGAAAATTGTTGTGGTTCAAGGCAATCCTAACAAATCTCCACATTGACTTGAATCACCTCAAATTTTTGAATCATTTTCCTTCGATCACTACCAATCCAATTTTGTCTCCATCATTTAATTCGTTCTCTATCGAATCCAAAATATTTCTCCACCTCGAATGAGAAACTACTAAGTCCCAAATCCAGATGTTTTCAGTTCTTGATCTTCAAATGAAATTTCACCTGAATTTTAGAACCCTAACAAGTCTCCCCTCGAGAGAACTCACCAATCCGTCAAATTATCTTACACCGCCGTTACTACCCAACAGGACTCGTCGCCTGACCACCACAATATCAGGAAGACTTTCGATACAAGGCATCAAACACGGATCTAGCCATGGAATCCATCTTCGAACAAAGCTCTGATACTAATTTGTTAGGAAATTTTCGGTTTTATCCCATTTTCTTCCTAATTCATAGTCCGATTCAACCAAAACAATCAACCCAAGCACAAACATAATATTTAATGTGGTTCGACAATTTGCCTAAATCACGGAAAGATAACAACTTTACTATGAGAAATAAGAATAACAAGTCATTTAGACAACACTCTCTCTCCACACAAAATTGCTTTCTTTCTCAAATTCTCCTTTAGGTGAACAACTCCACCATGGCGAGATAACCCCAATACGAAATCTCCTTAATGGCGAGACAACCCCAATACAAAATCTCCTCATGGCGAGACCCCAACCTCAATACTAGAAATCTCTTTAATGGTGAGACCCCAACCCCAATTATCATTACCCCTACTAGGTATGACACAAATCCAATGATCACCATCCCATAAGGATGAGATTCTAATACGATGATCACCACCCCCAAAGGGATATGATACCTTATTCTTCATAAGACAGTTCTATTTATAGTGATCATCAAATTTTTCCATACTTTCCTAATTTGTTTTCTTTCCAACTAAGTAATACAATCAACCAAATTAGGAAAACCAAAATTTTCCAAAATAAAGAATCAAACAATTAGGAAATAAATCCAAAACACAAAGTAGAAAAATCTTGTTAAAAGGAAATCCTTATGATTTAAGGCAATCCTAACAATCACGATTCTACCATGTTCAGAAATATATGAAGATCCAATCAAAATTATCATATTACTTTTTAATTTCAAATTTAATTTCATATTAAACTGTTTTTCTTCGTTCTAGCCCGCCACTCTATTTTTATTTCACCACAAATTTATAAATATATATATATATATATATTATTTTGCATGGTTCAGTTAATGCATGATCACAAAATTAGGAGAATAGTTATGGAAAAATAATGAGTGGACCGAATTGTCATTTATGATGCTCATAATGTCATGTGAAATTCCAGAGGGTGGGATCCACACACAATGAATTTTTGTATGAATAAAGTTGACATTAACTTAAAGGTTCATAAAAACTTTTATCAACCTACATCAGTTATAATCGAAATCCTTTTCAATGAGTTTTCTCCCTTCCTAGAATGGTATTATCGACCTGTAATCTCAAACATTTTCGTTACCTTTTTCCAAATTAGTTGAAATTATTATTTTATAAAAAAATAATATATACTTATAAATCTTAACCATAAACATAATATCAATAATATTTTCTATTAATTCACAATATTTATACTTGACTAAAATATATTATAAAATTAAAAATTATATTACACACAGAAGATTTTATTTTATTTTATTTTATTTTTTTATTTATCATCATATCATTGATGAACAAATCGATACAAGAATTGAATGAAGTAAAATAAATATAAAATATATATTTCTAAAAAAAGAAAAATAAAAAATATTTACTTGTGTTCGTACGTGGTAGTCTAATCAAAATATTGACCTAAACCAAATAGATAATTAGGTTTAACAAACATGAAAAAAACAAACAATTATCATCAGAGCCATAAATTAAGTTGAGATAATACATAGTGTGTAAGTGCCACGTCAAAGTGCTGAATCATCTTCAACAATCGAAACAGGAAACACGAAAGACAAATGTCAGTCATGCTCAACATGCAAAGCTGCATTAATCAACACGAGCGACAAAAGCTTCAGTTACGTAACAGCTTATATAAAACATGTTTTTTGAAAAATTTACTCACTCATGTAAACCTGTCTCAGATCCTCTCTATCTCAATCTCAATCTCATTTCAGGGGTTTTTATTTATTTTTTTATGCATTGATGATGTTCTATCTGCTTTTTTGGCTCCGCAAATTTTAACGTTTTCAACGCTTTTATCACACACATGTTTTGTAACTTTATTCGGACAAAAGAACGGGTGGTTACAATGTTAATCTAATTATATTATACATTTTACAAGAGAAAGAAAATTGATAAAATTGTGGAAATGTTTGGATTCATATATGTAAGTATTTAAGAGGTAAGAATGAATCCACTTGGAAAAAAAAATAATTAAAAACTAATATATTTTGTTTACTTATTTAAGTTTGTATTTCTATTTGTTATATATATATATATATATAATTATTTAAAGATAATTTTTTTTAATAAAATAAAAATTTAATTGATTTTATTGTTGATTTTTTTTTTTACATAATTTTAAGAATTGATTTAATTAATTTTAACTAAAAATAATAGCATATTATGAATATGTTTATTTATTTTATTTGAGTTTTATTATTTGATTAAAATGTTAGGTTTAATCAAACATTTTGCTACAAAATGCTAGTTAGACTATTAGTTGAAATTACTGCTAAAAAAAATTGTTAGATTTTTTTAGAAAACTCTAAACACTATAAAAAAAAATGCTATATTAAAGTATGTTTGGGAAATATTTTAAATTTGCTTTTAGCGTTTGGATTATAAAATAACGTATAAGTTTGTTTAGGTGTTCAGTCTTCTATTTTAAAACAAGGAGAGTCTTAGCTAAATTTTAACAACATTTCAAAATGTTATTTCAATTAATTTTCTAATGAATCATTGTTTTAAAATAACCAATAACCCTTGTTGGGGTAAATATCTAGTAGGACCATGAATCCCTGTGAGTTTAGGGTACTTCCTCCACTATGGTATTCAAAGTTGATTTCTTAGTTGTTCAAGGCCTAGGATTTCTCTAAAGAAGATGATTATGGAAAAAGAAAACGAATGAGTTTTTTTTTTAAAGTGTGTTGAGAGAGATTTTTTTAAAGTGAATACCCTTTCTAGGAGACATTTACCAACATATCCTGACTCGGTTAAAAATCTTAAACGAATTTGTTGCGACCTCCCAAAATTCGAAAACTATCTAGACTGGACCATACCTGCCAGAACAAGAGGGGTGAGTTTTTTTGTTAATCAATTATCGAATTAGCTTTGCTTCAGTTATAATATTCTAGAAGATTCAAACCTTCCACAAACACATACTTCGAACCAAAGAACAAAAAAACAATCTTCTTGCAAGATTCGGCTAAAACAAGGATAGGAATGTGACCATAGACTAGGCCCAAGTGAAGGCACAATGAACCGTTCGAGATACATTAAGGCCCAACTCAACCGCAATATGTTAGTGATTATGCTCTAAGCCCTCACAGGCCTCATTTATTTTAGGGTCATTTGCACTTTTGAGCTTTTTATTAAAAAAATTATATTTTTAGACCAACATTAAAATTTTTACAAAACTAAACTTTTAAATTTTTTTTTTGCAAAAATAGACCAAAATAACCATCTTACCCTCCGATATTAAAAAAATATATATACACAGCAGTTTCCCGGTATTACATACCGGGAAATAAGCAAAATTGAAGTTTAGTTTTCCGGTGTGTAATACCGGGAAGTAAGAAATCATTTCCTGGTATTACACACCAGGAAACATGCAAAAATCAAAGTCAGTTTCCTGGTGTGTAATACCAGGAAATGATTTTTCACTTCCCGGTATTACACACCGGGAAGCTCATTTTTTACAAAATTTTTTTGTGAAAAGTTTATTTCTGTATTTTTTTATAAAAAAGTTTTAAAGTGAAAAAATTTTAGGGTTGGTCTAAAACTAAAATAAAAAAGTTGATAAAGTCTAATTTTGCGAATTTTCACTTTATTTTATTAACGATAGATACATTATCATTAGTATTATTATTATATTAGCATGTTATATATATAATAATAATATTAATACGTCCCCAATTATTCTATTATGTGATGTTAGTATGATTTTGATTGATAATTATGTGATAATTATAATCAAAATATTAGGTGTTTTGTTATAGAACAAATACTGGACACACCTAATACAAAATTATTAAATGGTGATATCTTTAGTAATTCTCGTAATAGTTATGACTATTGAATCCTTAAACCTAAGTATGTCACAATTCCTACCTAACGATTACGATAATTTAATATAGTGAAATATTTTCTTTAACAAGATAACTATAAAGGTTATAATTGAACGTTATATGACTTATGTAGTGGAAGTGATTATACAACATGTTATTTATTCCTCCGCAGTAGAATTTATATCTAATTTTATGATGATGGTGCAATCCATTTCAACATTGAAGATACTCTTATATGTCTATTGATAGATCCTATATTCTTCACCCCTAGCATGTTTACTTGAAGAGATCATTATCCTCCCATATCGCAAATCATTTGCTTATACGAGTTTCAAGACTTTTGAATGAATAATTTCCTATAAAAAAAATGATGAAATTTGAAATTAAGATTCATTATGCGCTAAATCTGAATCTTATTTCCACCAACAAAGATAATAAAAACTCTAGTGATTGTTCACCAAATGTTGCTCCTATGGTGAAGGTAACATGTTTCACTTGAACCAATGCCCTAAGAACAACTTTGAGAGAACAAATGAAAAAATTTTCTTATACTTCAACCATTGGAACCTTAATGTATACTCAAATTTGTTCTAGATCTAACATTGCAGTCTCAGTTGGAATGTTAGAAAGATACCGGTCAAATTCGAGATTAGAGCACTAAAAAAATGCATAGAATGTCTTGAGATATTTTCAAGTAACAAAGGATCACATACTTATGTATAGACAATAAACTAACTTTGAAGTGATTGGCTACTCAGATTCAGATTTCGCCCGATCCATATATTCTCAAAAATCAACATCAGGTTACATTTTTGTGTCAGCCGATGGAGCCATTTCCTGGAGAAATGTTTAGCGTACTTTGACTACTACTTCTACTGTGTAACGTCCAACCCCCGCCCATGGTAGAATCATAATGCAGTGGCCGAAACATCTCATTAACATTAACAATTACCAACCTACATTACCAATAATGTATTTATAAACATTCAATGTAAATATAAATCAATATTACATTGCATGTTTCAAAATCCATAATTGAAATAATTTTTCAAAACACGCAAGCTGAAATTGATGTATACATCTCAAAATAAATTATATTGTATAGTTAAAAACTGAAAGCAAGAACAATATGTAAAAGTTTATATTTGTTCCGAAAAGAAATAATAACTAATTAAAAAGGAGACAAAAGGAAAATATAATTTTCAATTATGCCTCATTATGAATGCAATATGTCCTTACTCTCTCAATCACTAATTAACATTTCACATAGAAAGAAAACAGAAAAATAAGAAAAATGAAGCATTAGGCTTTCGGTGTCTAGTTAACAACCTCATACCTAATAATGTAACACCCTATATTGAGACAGGATAAAAATGAATTAAATTTTTACCCATATCACCAATGTGCATATTGTTTTTTGGGAGCCCACACCTTGAAAACTCCAAAGTTAGGCGTGCTTGACTTGGAACAATCTTGGATGGGTAATCTTCAAGGAAGTTTCCCAGAAAGCATGCGAGTGAGGACAAAGCATGCTGGAAAGCGTAATTGTGGTCTGTGAGACTAGTGGTCAGTCTTAAGACCGGTAATGTAATGAGGTGGCGCTCTGCCACCGCGCCTCAGGTTCATTTGGGGGCCGGGGCCGGACGTTACTAATGGTATCATAGCAACCCTGCGACCGCGAGTGCGCCTGTGGACGAAATAGCCCAAGAAATTCGTCTAGCGGGGGTAAAGTTTCCAAGAATGATGTGGGCCAACCACAACGAGGACGTTGTGTCCAAAGGATGGTGGATTGCAACACCTCATATTGAGACAGAGTTAAAAGGAATTGAATTGCTACCCATATCACTAATATGCACATTATTTTTTGGGAGCCCAGAACTTGAGAACTCTAAAGTTAAGTATGCTTGGCTTGGAACAATCTTGAGATGGGTGACCTACCGAGAAGTTTTCCGAAAAGTATGAGAGTGAGGAGAAAGCATGCTGGAAAGCGTAATGATGGTCTGTGGGGCTAGTGGTCAGCCTTAAGATCGACCATGTAATAAGGTGGTACCCTGCCACCGCGCCTCAAGTTCATCTGGGGGCAGGGGCTGGACGTTACGAATAAATACATATAATATACTTCTTATTAACATATAATCGTGTTTCAAGCACACAAATGCATTTTCAGTCATCATTTACAATCAAATAGGCATCTCAATCATTCACATTACAAGCACTGGAACCTTTAGGCGGCCCTTAGCGCATTGGTCCGTGTCTTAGTCCATAAAATCAAGTGGCTGACTAAGCCGCTAAAATCAGTACCAAGACTTTCTCACGACTTTACTTGTAGGATCAAGCCGCCAACCAACCCGCGAGAATTGTACCTAGAATTCTTGGCACCTTGACTCGCACCTTGGTCTACAGGACTAAACCATCGGCCAAGCAATGTGAAAAAGTACCATGATTCCTCTACATCTTGTCCCATGACTTGGTTTTCCTAATGAAGGCGCCAACCAAGGTTTCCAGTATGATGAGAATAGAAAAAAATAGAGCAATTTACACCTAATTCATCCCAAAAAGTTATGATTTTGAAGTTTGAGCTTTAGTGAACTCGTATAAGTATTCCAACACAATATATCACAACAAATTCATTTTGACACAAACTAACAACCTAACAAATGTCTTTTAGTGTTTAAGTTGAAAGATATTGCCAATAACTTTCACAAACACTAATTAAAATGGTAAATGCTAGGGGTGAGAGTGACCGGTTCTGGTACCGGTTCCTTAAAGGAACCAATATCGAAATCGAATTACCGGTTTCTTATTTTTTAGGAACCGGTACCAGTACCATTAGTACTTAGAACCAGTACCGGTTCCAGTGCGGTTGCGGTTTGGTTTCGTTACCGATTTCAGTTTGGTTCCGTTACAGGTTCCGGTTTCAATGGTACCGGTTGTTCAGGTAAGGTTCTGGTACCGGTTCTGAGAAAATAATCAAACTTTTCACAATTAATTCAATTATTAAAAAACTTTTGTGAAATCGCTGTTTGTCAAATTTATATTTACAAAATAACCATTCCAAAATCAATATAATAAAACAAACCTATACATATGTAAAATTTACTAATGTTCTCAATTACCATTAGCAATTTGTTAAATTGGTTCTCAAATTGCATACCAACAAACTCCAAAAGCTTCACTAATAAACTTAGTGTGTGTTTGGTAGGTAGATTTTTAAGTAGTGATTAGATTTTTCATTAGCGATTTAGCAATTTAACCGTTTGGGAGAAGTTTTTTGATTAGCGATTAGATTTTTAATTAGCGATTTCCAGAACGCTATTTCAAGTAGCTTTCCACGAATCGCTAATCAAAAACTCTCATTTTACCCTTATCATTTTATGAGTATTACTAAACTACCCTTAGTAATATTAAAGACTTCTATTTATACTAAATTAGTTAATTTTAATAATATTTTTATTTATTTAATATGATTAAAAATCTTTAAATAACTTTTTTTAGTTAGTATTTATTTGATTTATTTTTTAAGTTGTTGGTAACTAAAGGATGGTTGGTTTTAAATTAAAAATTTTGAAAGAAAAAATTGTTTAAAAATGAATACTAATACTAATAAATTATATTATAAGGCAAAATTAATATATTGTATTGTTTACGTAATTTTACATCTAACAGCTACTTCAACATCTAATTATTATTACCAAACACTCATACCAAATCGCTACTTTAACATTTAATTTAACAGCTAACAGCTAATCGCTACTTTAATCGCTACTTTAATTGCTAACTCAACATTTAATGTAACATCTATTGTCAAACATACACTTAAATTTGATGTCTAGACAAATAAAATAAGTTTAAGAGCTCCATAACCTTACAAATAAATTGTGCGTAGTTTTAAATAGTAATAATAACAAAAGTTTCAAATGTTCTGCACGCTTGAGTCTAAACCGCATAGTCCTGCCTATTCTACATTTCAATTTTTTTATTTTAAAAATGGATTGGTTAAAATACACATAGTAATTTAACATAATTTAGTTGTAATATAAAAAATTAAATTAATTTTCCAGGTAGATTGTTCAAATGAACACATCTAGCACTTCACTTCAACTCTTGGAACAATATTCTTTAAAACTTCGGGATCATTTCTAATTTCTAAATATATTTCAAAAGGCAATATATATATATATATATAAGTGTTGAAATAATTTGATGGTGCAGAAATAAAATTAAAAAAGATTAAAATTACTATTTTTTTTAATTATTTATATAAAAATTACAATCGGGATATACAATTTGAAAAAAAAAATTAGGAGAAGAAAACGATATATATTATTTTACCTAGAAAGAAATTCGCCTAAAACGACAATATTTTATTTTAGTTTTTAGAAAAAACGGTTCCTTTATCGGTTCCAGTTCTGGAGTGGTTCTGGTACGGTTCTAATCAATGATCTAGAACCGGTACCAAAAAATATAATTTTCAGTACCAATTCCGTTCCGGTTCAAAATAATCGATTCTTTTTCAGTTCCAGTACGGTTTCGTTCTCGGTTCTGGAGCGGTTCCAGAAGGAACCATGCACATCCCTAGTAAATGCTATTATAAATGAAAATTAGAAATCTAACTATCTATTATCTGAATTATTAATTGAATTTTTTTATCAAACATGTATTAAAAAAAATTAGTTAATTTTTTTTTTTAGATTTGATTAGTAATGATTAGAGATTTGAGTTATGACACGACGGGTCGATACGACACGAATCCATTTATTGCGGGCTTCAATTGAGTTTATATGGGTTGGGCCGACATGGCATGAACCGGCCCACACGTTTAATTTTATTTTTTATTATTTATAATATTATTTATTTTATTTAAATATAATTTAATATTAAATACGTCATAATTAGATCTAATAGTGTAATAAATTATATATATATATATAATTCTAATTATAATTGTATGATTTATAATATAAAATTTTCTTATTTAAAAAATTACACTTAACTTTTTAATGGGTCAATCTGTCAACTTGCGCGGAATCACATCATCAATCCATATATTAAAGGGATAAATGACATGTAGCCCCCTATACTTGGCTATTTATCCCGTTTAACCCCCTATATTTTGTCTGCTACCATTTAACCTTTGAATTTGGCTTTTTTCTATTATTCCGCCCATTTTCATAAAAAAAATGCCACGTGTGCATGATGTGGCATGTGATGTGTGTTCAATGCTATAATAAAATTTTATTTTACCTCTTATACATGACTTTTTTGTCACTTAACCACTTCTCCTTTTTTTTTTTTCACTATAGCCTTATTATTATTTTATTTTTCAGACTATCAAATAAACCAATAAAATTCAAATTAAAAAGTTAGTTATAACCTTAATTAACTTTTGAAAACAAATAGACTTATAATTTTAATAAAATTGTATATTGGTATTAATTATAAATCTATTAACATGTACATTTATATCAATTAGTATGTTTATGGAAAATATACGATCTATCTTGATTTTAATTTAAAAAATTACAAAATAAAGAAGAGTTAATATATATATATATATTACCAAATTATGTAATAAAATTAATAATATACCATTTTATATTTTTAATTTTAAAATAACTATATAATTATTAAAGTTTAATCCTATTTATTAATATGATAAAGTTTTAAAATTTTATACTAAATTTATCATATAACTTTAATATAAAAATAATTTTTACAGTAAAAAAATAATATAAAAAATTAATAGTATGTGTAATTTTATTTTTTTAAAGTTAATTTTTAGTGTGTAATTGTAAAATGGGTTAAATGACAAAAATGTCAAGGGTAAAATAAAATTTTATTATAGCACTAAACACCCATGATATGCCACATCACACACATTACCGTATTTTTTATTAAAACAGTGGAATGATAGGAAAAAACCAAATTCAAGGGCTAAATGGTAGTAGAGAAAGTAGAGGAGGCTACACTGGACAAACATTCAAAAGGTTAAACGAGACAAACAGGCAAGTATAGGGCCATATGTCATTTATCCCTATATTAAATTATATATTAAATTGGTTGGATTGTCAACAAAATCCGATAATCCTTACCATTCCTAATAAATATGTATAATTTTCAATGAAAAAAAATATATATTACAATGCAAACATTTGCAAATTAAAAAATAAACTAATGTCAATTAATGCATGTAATCGAAAGACGAACAATCTTCAATCCTCAATGTTCAAAGCATTCGTGATAACCAAATTAACTTTTTTACATTTCTTTTAAAATTTTCCTTTGTCTTTATTTTAGATTTTTTCCCCCTCTTTATTACGCATTGAAATTAGAAATGAAAGTAAACTTTATCTAGATCCATTAAACAATAGATTTACCATTGTACCCTCACCTCATGTGGTTTACAAACCCATCACAAAGATTCTCCTCTTCCTCTGCCTTCGGACTACTATAAATATCCACCATCATCATCATCCCTCACTCAACTCAAAAACTCATCATCATCGTCATCCTCCGCTTCTCTCTCTCAACATAAATGGCTCTTACCAAAACTATACAAAAACGTTTAATTAACGGCCGTTACGGTTACGTTAAGCGGCTGTTACCGGCCATTAGTTCAAACAAAACTCCGTCAACATCAACTCATACTCTAATTCCTCCAAATGCCGTCGAAACTAACTTCCACCGTGAGTACATAACCTCACTGGAGATCGACAGTAAAGAAAAAGGCTTCTTCCGCCGCTTCCTCCACCGGAGATCCATCAACCAGTCCTCTGCCGCAAGATTACCTGAGCTTTTCTCTCTGCCGGTAGGCGAAAAGCTGAGAGAGAAACTCAGGAGCTTCAACATTGGTGAAAACCGTCCCGGAATTGACAAGATTCCGCCGCCGATTATGAATCCGGCGATCGGAGATTCGTTTTCGATATCTAGTTTGACTGTTGACGACACGAAGAAGCTGTTGAAGCTGTCGCTGGTGGAGAAGGTGAAATCGAAGCTGAGAGAGATTCAGGCGAGCTCGATTTCAGTTAATGAGTTTGTGCAGATCTGCGTAGACGGGTGCGAGAATGAAAAACAAGGAATTGAAATTTCGAAACTTCTTGATGATGCCGGAAACGTCATCGTTTTAGGCAACGTTGTTCTTCTTCGTCCGGATCAGGTATTTATTTAACAATTAAAAATATTTATAATAATTTCTATAATATAAATTTAATTAATTTATTATATATGACAGGTGGCAAAATCAATTGCGACGGTGATATCAGAAGCAACGGCAACACCCAACGATCCAAGAAAGAGAGAATTAGAGCAAATGGAGAAACAAAAATCGGAAATAGACCAAAAGGCAAAGTCACTGGTTCGTAGAGAGCTATATTGTGGTCTGGGCTTTTTGATGGCCCAAACGCTTGGGTTCATGAGGCTCACTTTTTGGGAACTGAGTTGGGATGTGATGGAGCCGATTTGCTTCTTTGTGACATCGTTTCATTTCGCGATGGGTTATGGTTTCTTTCTTAGAACATCCACTGAGCCTACTTTTGAAGGTTTTTTCCAGAGGAGGTTGAAGGCGAAGCAATTGAAACTGATGAAGGCATATAATTTTGACTTGGAAAAGTATCAGAGGCTGAGCAAAATATTTTATCCCGAGAATAGTTTCAGAGCTTCTACACTACGTGTATAACAGATGATGAATTAGCATATTTTGTAGTTGTAAATTTTAGTGCAAAGAGAACATAAACTTCTTTGTTATGGTTTATGACTTTTTTTTTCAATATCTAATTTATAGGAAAATAAAATAAAAATTGAGAGCCACGGTCCGGATTATATTGTCATCTGTTTGAATATGTGAATTTTTTTCATTTAAAATGATAAATTTTATAGTGATTCAATATTTTCAATTTACAAATCACAAATCCACTCTTAATTTCAAATTTACCCTCAAAACTTTTTATTTTATTTTTATCCATAATTATTATCTTTAAATTTACCCTCAAAACTTTTTATTTTATTTTTATCCATAATTATTATCTTTTCTCTCTCATTTTAATATTTTTATTATATATTTGATATTATGATTTGATTCACATCCACTTTATAAATACAATAAATCAATTACTCATGATTCAAATTTTTGTTTTTCTATTTGTTATTGAGCAAATAACACACACCTGAGCTTTGCCATATTTGTAGACAACGTGCCATATTCTACTAGACGTATGTCAACTTTCATTATTAGCAATAATAACATGTTTCTCTTATTTTCCCAGAAGTGCTCTCTTTAAGAGTACGTTGATTTGAAATTAATGGAGAAGTAACTTTCTTTGCTGAAATGAAATGGAACTTATCAAATGTATAAATACGATAATATTTAGGAGAAGTAGATGTTATTTGCTCTTCATCATTTTTAAGAATAATCATCGTTGGGATCATTTAGGTAGTCACGATTTTTCACTTGAACCATTAAATTTACGAATTTTCATTTCAACCCTTCAACTTGTCAAAAATGAGTTATTTGAACATTTTAAGGGGAATGATTAAACATGGGCTAGCGAGTGTATTTCACGCTCTGGTTCACGTCAACCTGAAGAGTCTAAATGACACATTTTTTGTATGTTCGATGGTTTACATGAAACTTCACAAACTCTAAGGGTTCAAGTGAACAATCAAACTAACTTGAAGGATATAAATGAATATACAGAAGTTTGCGATAATAAATTATTAACATATGTAGGTTTTTAAGTATAACCATGGAATAAAAAATATATTAATTAGTTATAATTGATAATAAACCTACCAAATAAAGTGTAATAAAAAAATATTGCAAAATAGATCAAGGAAATAGGGTTAGTGTGATGGTGTTAAATGTGTTGAGGTCTCTCCTTAATTGAGAAAATTCTAGAATGTGCTAGAGCATGTTGGAAGATGGTGAAATTTTACTAATCTAAAATATGGTAGAACTTACTAGAATATTGTGGAAGGATAAAAGAAGCATGGAGTTATCTAGAATCATCAAGTTACTCTAAAAGAGCTTATGGAGAATTTGAGAGACACTATTATAGCTACACATTAAGGAGGTGCAATATCCAACACATGTTAAGGAGGTGGAATTGCCTATAAAAGGGAGACATCCTCATTTGTACAAACCATCCTTAGGATCTTGAAAAAAATTTCACTTAGAAATCCTCTAGTGTAGAGAGAGTCATAGCTTGAAAGCATAAATCCTCAAGCTTGAGCGAGCCATAAAAGTGTGAGGTTATCTTGTATAGTGTCTTGTATTCCTATTATTATAGTAGAGAAGAACCTCCACATTGGAGGATTATAAACCCTTATTTATCCATTGTCATCCTAATTTCTTAGTGCCCATCTTGATTTCACAAAAAAGGAAAACTCTGCGGTTTCCTAACAAAATGAAATAAAGAAAAAGGAGATTAGGTTGACGAATATTTTGGGTTGACCAGTCTTTTGGTTTGACATGACAACCACATCAAATATTCTTTTACATGTCATAGCATCTGATGCATGTACTCTTACTTATGTGTTTAATTACTCATTGTCGAGTGCCCAAATTAATGAATTTGGCCAATTTGGAGGGTCAATATGAAATCTTATAAAATTAGAGGATCAAATGAAAATTAATGTCAAGTTTAAAGGTGTATCCATTTTTATAAGAAAGGGAAAAAATCTATTTCACACACTTTTATTATTTGTGGTTCACGGTCTAGTCTACATCAGCATGGAGGGTCCAAATGAATGGATTTTGCCAACTTGGAGGGTCCGTATGAAATCTTACAAAATTAAAGAGTCAAAATAAAATTAATGTCAAGTTCAAAGGTCGAAATGAAAAGTCATTCCAACTTCAAGGGTCTATTCATTTTGATAAGAAAGAGGAAAAAAATCTAGTTCACACGCACTTTATTGTCTACGGTTCACGCTCTAATCTACATCATCACGGAGGGTCCAAATGACTTTTTTTTTAGCAAGTTTGATAGTTCAAATAAAACTTTGCAAACTTTAAGGGTTCAAGTGCAAAATGATGCAAACTTAAATGACTCAAATATTGATTATCCATATATTTAGATTTGTTATGATTTTAGGGACTATACATTATTTAAAATATTTTTCAATTATGTTTTGATAAGCTTTTTGAATAATAAAATTTATTTCATTAATTTTTAGGACGGGTTTAATATCAATATTAGTGATTTTGACTCTAGTCAATGTATCATTAGAACTATAAAAATTACATTTTCTTTGAATTGGATTAGGTTCATATTGATGTATGATTCAAAATTATTTTTGAGTGAGTTATCAAGTTATATTTGACTATGTTACAAATTGAGAATAAGCCTTCATTGTGTTTGTTTTGATTGAATGAGTTATTAAATTATGTTAATTGAGTGTCAGCTTTTACTCCTATTTTATTAGTTTCATGTTCATCGGTAAAAGTTTATATTAATGTTGTATTTTGATTGAATTCATTGAGTAAACACAATAAAACTCTTCTTATTATTCTTTGCTACAATTTTTATCTTGGCACAGAGTAATTTTGTTTTATTCTCCAACAAAATTGGTATCAAAGCCAAGTTTTTCAATGATGGCAACCAACAGAACTAATAAGAACAATTGGATTAGCCTTACTCGACCATCAATCCCAGTTTTTAATGGCGACTGTCATAAATTCTGGAGTATCAAAATGAAAATCTTATTTAAATCACATAAGTTATGGGGTTTAGTTGAAAATGATTATCTTGCACTAGTTGAAGAGGTTAAGTTCCAGGAAAATAAGAAAAATGATTCCAAAGTCTTGTTTTCCATTCAACAAGAAGTTCACTAATCCATT
This sequence comes from Cardiospermum halicacabum, assembly GCA_031304145.1. Lineage (NCBI taxonomy): Eukaryota > Viridiplantae > Streptophyta > Magnoliopsida > Sapindales > Sapindaceae > Cardiospermum > Cardiospermum halicacabum. The sequence goes on from CM062394.1 coordinate 2,678,992, forward strand.
TACTCAAAGATTTTTGACACAGAAACATCACGTAAAGTTTGAACAATCTTGAAAATTTTATTTCAAGGGTCTACGAAGGTGATGATAGCGAAACTTCAATTTCTCCGGCGAGAATTGGAGACACTACAGATGAAAAATAGAGAATTTAATACAATATTTTCTTATCTCACGTAGCTTCGATTGCAAATCAAATGAGGTCTTATGCAGCAATTGTCATTGATGAAATGAGTTATTACTAAAGTTTTAAAGAGCTTGACTCCAAAATTTGATCATGTATTTGCAGTGATAGAGGAGTCAAAAGACTTGAGAAACTTAAGGTTTAATGAACTCATGGGATCATTGTTAACCCATGAAGCAAGATTAAACAAAACAAGTGATTAGAATGAAAAAAATATTTCTAGTTGCTGGATAGTCATCTAAAAAACTTGATTATTCGAAAAAGAATTCAAGTAGAGTACATGGAGGATATCATGATAAATGAGACATAGACGATATAGGTAGATGGCATAATAGAAGTTAAGATAAAAAAAAGGCAGTGAAAAAATTACGGGAGTAATATTCAATGTATAATCGCAAGTTATATAGGCATGTTAACACAGAGTGTAGGAGCAAAAACATTAAAAAAAACTATACAAAAGGTGAGGAAGATATCAAATTATTAATGGACTGTAGAGATATTACAACAAATTTAGATCATATCTAGTTTTGGAAAATAGACGCTCGAAACATATGATTGAGGAAAATATTCTGTTTAAAGAGTTTGATAAGTTATATTCAAAATTAATAATGATAAAGAAATGCAAGTTGCTTGTGGTTGTGTAAAGAATTGTATCTTAAGGTAAGACTTCTTTACCATATTTATTTTATTCCCTCTTTAACACAAAACTTACTATATGTGGGGAAGTTATGAGTGGTGGATACTCATTTATGTTTGATAGTAACTCATGTGTGATCAAATATAAGAGTACTTAAAATATTATTGTTGAGCTTTAAGTTTCATATGACACCAAATAAATTGTTCCCTCTTGAGGTGTCTGTTGTAGAAAATCATGCCGCTTGCAATCAAAGAGCGGTAAGTCAAAATGGTAGCATATATGATATGGGAAATTAAATGAAAAAGAGTTACTATTATTAAGTCAAAAGAATATGATGTCTCGATTACCTAGAATTTAGCCTCTGCATGTATACGGAAGGTTTACGTATGGAAACATAGAAAAATATGATTTTCAGGTAGAAAGTCAAGAAAGGTTACAAAAACTCTACCATGCATAGTGATGTATGTGGCTTTATGAAAACACCATCATTAGGTGAGAGTCATTATTTTTTCTTGTTTACAGATGAATTTAGTTGAATGAACTAGTTTTTTTTAGTGTTCAACTCAGAAACCTTTTAGGCATTTAAAAAATTTAAAATACTTGTTGAAAAACAAAGTTGTAGGAGTATAAGGACATTTCACACTAATAGAGGATGAGAATTCATTTCATCTGAATTTAATCAATTATATGAAGATTAATGTCTGCATAGAGAATTTAAAGCACTTTACACATTGAAGCATAATGGAGTATCGAAGAAAAAAAATTATACAGTTGTATAAATGACCATAAAATTATTAAAAGTAAAAAAGTACTATATCAGTTTTGGACGGAATTGGTCATTACCAGTATTTGTCTATTAAACTTATCTCTAATAAAAGATGTTTTAGTTAGGATACTATATGAAGTTTGGTATGGAGAAAGCATGATAAACCACTTGAAATATTTGGTTGTGTAATCTATTCTTTAACTGATTAACATAGTCGTAGTAAAATTGATGTAAAATCTATTAAATGTATTTTCATTGGCTATTATGCATCATTTAAAGCCTCTAGGCTATATTGTCCCTTGAGTGGCAAGATAATTATCAGTAGAAATGTCGTGTTTGATGAAGAAACTATTTTATGTTGGGATAAAAAATTAGAAGAGACACAAAAGAACTCAAGTTTGATCATCAACATTTTTCAGCTTCATCAACATTTGAGCATTAGTGTACACCTACCAACACACTAGGTTCAACTTTTTCAAGTATATCAAAAACTCAAGTTAAGAGTTCTCTCGAGACTACACCAATAAAGTTCAAGTCATTTGCTGAAATCTATCAAATGAATCAACTGTTATTTGTCATTAATCTAGTCACTTACTAAAATTTGGTAGAAAAAGTGAATAGCGTAAGGTAATGGTGGAGGAAATTAAAGTAACAAAAAAGAATTATACATGGAAATGGCTAGAACTTCTACAAATAAGAAAGCTATTGGAGTAAATGTTGGGATGCAATTCAAAGTCCCACATCGATTAAAGAAGTCAAGCAAGACTTGTATATATACATCCACACCCACCCTAATAGAATGAGGCCTTTTGGAAGGAGTCCAAGAATAAAACCGTGCGGGTTAGGCCAAAAGCGGACAATATCATTCTATATGGGGTGGGATGAGCGGAGCTCGAGGCCTAACAAGTGGTATCAGAGCCCGGTATGAAAATGGAGCCCGCAAGTGATCCGTATTCGGGATACCTTGTGTCGAAAGTCTTCTTGATAATTTGGTGGTCAGGCGGTGTGTCCTGTTGGTGCGTAACGGCGGTGCAAGATGATTAAGACAGATCGGGTGGATTATGACTCGAGGGGAGGTCGCTCGAGGGGAAGCCATGGGATTGATGGTCCTTTGGTTTGAGGGGAAGATTGTTGGGATGCAATCCAAAGTCCCACATCAGTTAAAGAAGTCAAGCAAGACTTGTATATATACATCCACACCCACCCTAATAGAATGAGGCCTTTTGGAATGAGTTTAAGAACAAAACCGTGTGGATTAGGCCCAAAGCGGACAATATCATTCTATATGGGGTGAAAGGAGCGGAGCTTGGGGCCAAATAGTAAAATGGGTCTTCAAGAATAAAGTTCTATGTTTTAAGTAAATGTCAGCATACAAAAATATAACGTGCGACTTGTTATGAAAGGCTACTCCAACAACGTGATGTGGTTTATTACAACACTTTCTCTCCAATTGTATGATTTGAAACAGTGAGAACTCTAATAGCTTTACCTGCTAATTTACATTGGCCCATATATCAATTTGATGTAAAATCTATATTTCTTAATGGAGAACTTATGGAAGAAGTACATATTTCTTAGCCACGAGATTTTTCAATTTCTAAAAAAGATTAGTAGGTTTATAAGTTATGTAAAACTTTCTATGAGTTAAAGTAGACTCTACGCATATGATACAACAAGATAGAATCTTTTTTTTTTTCAAAATGTCTTTGAAAGGAGTAAGAATGAACTTACATTTCATATAAAACGGTAAGGTAAAAATGCATTTTTCATTGTTTGTCTTATGTAAATGATATGATATATATGGTTTCTTCATTTGTTCTCGTGAATTTAAAGTTTGTACTAAAAGTAATTTAAAATATCAAATTTAATATTGCTAAATTTTTATCTAGAAGGTACTGTAGGTTGAATATGGAACATTTGTTGCACGAAAGAAATTTGCACTTAATTTACTTTAGAGGTTCAGCATGTTAAGTTGTAATGTTGTTATAACTCCTATGAAATTGAATGATAAATTGCATGTTGATAATGGTTAAAACTTGCATATGCAAGTCACTTCAGAAGTTTGGTGGGTAGTTTAATTTATTTTACTCATTTATCCTCAGTTTATTCTCAATTGGGGTAATTTCTAGGGTTATACATAATCCTATAAAATATCATATTGGTTTAGTGAAAAGAGTTCTTGAATATATGGCAAGATTTTTTTTTATTTTATTTGTTTTTTTAAATATAATATGGTAGGACATTAGATTCCAAATTAATTGGTTATACGGATAATGATACGACAAGATGTTCGAGAAAAGAAAAAAAAACATTTCAAATTACATTATTAATCTTGATTTTGGTGTTATTTCTTAGTGTTCAAAGAAATAAATCATTATATTATTTATCTCAGAAACCAAATATAACCAATTCAGAGACCAAATATAACCGAGTGTCAAAGGAATGTGGTTAAAAAATATTCTTACTAATATTTTTCAACACAAATTCGAACCATCATAATTTATTGCCACAACCGGACGATGATTGTATGAAAAAATAAGAAAGAACAAAGCATGTTGGTTTTAATAATGAATCCATCAATAAAGAAATACGCACATAGCTGATGAATTCACAACATCTCTTCATAATTATTTTTAGAGGATTATCGATCAGTTATTAATTTAAGTTTATTTCGAAGTGTTTTTTCGAATTTAATTTAAAATAATATTTAAAAAATAAAATCGAGATGGTAATCTTTGACGTGTTAAATGGTTACCGTGAAAAATAATATATAATGTTTGATTAATAATAATATTATATTTATAAATTTTTTTCAATATATTTAAAATTTTATATATATTTTTATTACTTGTAAAATTATAGAGAAATATAAAAATCATATTGATTTATGTAGGACAATTACACCCAAACCATTTGAGTGTATATCTGTGTGGACTCGGACAAGTCTGTGCACATGATCATGAATCTGCTGCTAAAGAGAATTTCTGAACTTTCTACTATACTAGTTCAATGTATAACTAATAAATTCATTTAAATCTTATGATAACATTTTGTTTCCAATATAGATTTTGATTATTCACCAACAATCAATTTGTCAGGATAATATTATAGAACAGTGGTGCCTCTCATTCATTTGGAGTATTTTAATCACCATTTCACAAGAACCATTCAATGAAGTTTTTTCGGTCATCAATATATTGTATTTTATGAAAAGTAAAGCTGTAGAACAATGGATGATAGTGGAAAGTGATGATAATAATTTTAAGCTTTGGAAATCTAAAAACATCATAAATAGGTCAAAATCGCTGCATGCTTGCCACGCCAATTCATACAATGAATCTTTTGACACGCGATGGATTCAACTTAAAATTTAAGCATTAAAAAAAAACACAGAAGACAAATGTCAGTGATTCCTAAACATGCAAACTGCCAGCCCCGTTGAGTGACACAGGTGATACAGACAAGTTTTTTATAGTTTAATAAGAAGACTTTATCTCCCCAGATAAACCTGTCCATTTTCAAACACTTCAGATTTTTTAAGCTTTATGCATATATGCCATTAATAGTTCTATCTGCTTTTGCCTCTTCTGTGTATTAATGATTTTATCTGCTTTGGCTCTTCTCGCACTTTCGTCAACCCCGTTACATTAAAAGCTTCACGTGTTTTTAATTTTACTTGTTGGAAAAGGTGTATAGTTTAGGAGCAAATATTTTGTAGAATAAATTACAATTACATTTTTTAAACTAGTGAATTATAACGACATTACTCTTTAGCATCGGTTCGGTCTAGGCATTAGAATTTCTTTTCAAATTTAGATTTTTTTTTTAATTGTGTATATATTTTTGTTTTAATTTTTGGTTTCAAATTTGGTATGATTTTTGATTTGGTTAAAATAAGTTTAGTTTTAGATAAGATAGAAAGTTAAAGACTTCAAAAGATAATAAATCTCCTATAGTCTTTAAAAGTTTTGTTATTACGGATTTGGTTTTTTTAATTGAGTTTTTTTTTAAGCTAGTTGCATCAAAAAGAAAAAAGTTTGATTAAAAAATTATCCACGAGCATTGTCAAGTTTTTGTCTGTGATAATCATGGTGATGAAAAACCTATCGTGGTAATTCTCGAGCAATGACAACGGTGATGTAAAGCATGAATGATTGCAATTGTAAGGTAACTTTGAGATTTTTGTTAGTTTTCTGATAACGAAGTAAAGATCAAAAGAGGTGGTCAAAAATTCAAGTATGGTCAAATAATCAAAATAAAATTGAGAGTTTGACTAGTAGTGTTTTTACGATTTTTATGGTCTAAGAATTTTGATCAACAACCAGTGAACTTGAAAAAGGAAAGACTATAAGGAGTGGTTCGGAGTGGTTCGGCAAAGACTTCGACTATATGTTGAGATAGGTGTCCTTATGTCATGTTTTGATCCATCCAAGCTGCCATGATAAATGATGAAATAATTCTAGAATGTCCATAATTCCACAAGCATTTGGTCAGCGTGGATGTATGTATGGTATAAAGTATATCGATGGTTGAGGATTTTTCTGAAAGTTGATGAAGGGAACTATACCATGATTTATTCAGAAAGTAGTTCGACATGTGCCGAGAAAAAAAATCTTAGATTGATAGTTTATGAGTGGTTGAACTTGTGATCGATCATACCTGAGTAGGTATACAATCATGGTTGGATATGATGACCCTGCCTTATGTCACGGTCGTCATAAAGGGATAAAGAGAATTCTCGTCAAATGGTGGTTTGTTAAGAATGTGACGAGAATGTGAGACATACTTTAGTATCCAAAATTGGTTTGATAATTTGGAAAGGACTCAAAGACTATTTTGGAAGCGTCATATAAAATTAGGAATGGTATTTTCTAAAGTATATTCTAATTAGAAAAAAAGATCCTTAAGAATTCCGAATAGGAAAAAAGTTTCCCTAATGGTTTAGGATTACGTTATTACTAAGTAACATAGTGTTATAAATATGATACTTGTATTTATTATTAGATATCCTGTGAGAACAATATAGATCTTATTTGTTAGATTTAGGAGGTGCTCGATGGGAGTCTGGAAACCATGGAGATCTTGAGTTCTAGAATCGAGTCTTGTTACCCTATGAGAGCCATATAGGGAGAGTTTGTGTGTGAGACTATGACCATTGTTGTTGGGTTGGGGAATGAGAGAGTAGTATTCTAGTTGTAGTTGTTGATCTATTGTTGTAGTGTTGAACCCCCGCCGCGGCCGAGAGCGCGCGGTCTGAACCGCCACATTAAACAATTAGAATTACAAAACCAATTACTAAATATTTGTAATGAGGTTTATAGATTGAAGGAAATTTACATTTTAAATACAAGTACATTTCGAGATTCTCCTCTAGTTGTTTAGATTCAATTTTATCAATTCAAATGTCAATAATAAAATGAAAGCAAAAGCTTAACAAATATATTATATCTCAAATATTAATTTATGTGTAGAATCTTATAACAAGGTTCACATAAGTTTCAAATAAATAAAGTGATCTCTTTCAACACTTTTAAAATGCAACATGAATTCATGTACATATATTATTATTTTTTTAAGATACACAAGTATGTCTATGTACACTTCAAATTTTTATACACACCATGAAAGTTCTAATTCCAAATGTGTTGCTAGATCAAACCTACACACAATTCAAGGGGAAAAGAAAATGAAAAAAAGAAGGGTCAGGTACACGTCTGATTCGCATTCCATGTCCCCAAACAAGCACACACAAGTGCTATTACCTTTCTGTCGGTATGCACTGCATACACACATCATGCATTTCTATTAGAGCATCTCTAAACTTAACTTATTACATAGAAAGCAATCACTTACAATTCCTAGCATTCATTCATGCTAGCATATCAATAAAAAAAACATATCATGTCACATATTCATATTTAATTCATGAATTATCATTCATTAAGATTAATCACTTGTTCGTGTTTCTTAACAATTAAGTGCAAGTCGAAGGGGTTAACTTACCATGCAATGTATCAACAATCAATCAAACATTTTGGTAATCAATCGATCAATCACTCAATCAAGAGACTATCAAGAATAAATCAATCAACTAAGAGACAATCAAGCAATTAATCAATCAAGAGGCAATCAAACAATCAATAAATCAATCATGGGACAATCAAATGATCAATCATTGTTTCTTCTAACTTTTACCAAACCAAACCTTCCTTTGAGTTTGTGAATCATTCGAAAAACAATTTATGGCCTTGATATACATATTAAACACCTTGGAATCAATGCATTTAAGCATTTTTTATCATGATTCTTTTGGTTACAAAATGTCTCATATAGAACTTCAATACACAAAAGATTTCTTAATTCATTTTCAAAGCTTTTAGTCAAGGTTTGTAAATCCAATTTAGAAACAAAAAATTTACATAACAACTTTAGGGACACTCCAAGTACACATTTATTCAACAATAAGAATTTTAATCTAATCCATTTTACAAGACAACAACATACCATAAAAATAACTCATCAAAGGGGATGAACTAAGGGTTGGCTACTCAATTACACATTCCAACATCATGATCATGCACATAACATACATAAGCTCCTAGCTAACCAAGTTTTCGTGAATTCACTTATTCTTCAGGCTAAGTCAAGCCATTTACATCAGCCACATAATTCAATTATGACTTATAAATATGAATTAGTTATCTTACAATTAGGCCATATTAATACCATTTTCACTTGAACTACAACAATCCAATTATGAGCAATTAGGGATAGTGAGACAAATACCAAGGCTACACAAATTAATCTATTTAGCCATACTATCTCATTAAAATTATCAATCATGTCAATATCAATATCAATATCAATGTTAATATCCACGTCAAGAACATTATCCATTTGCATCTCGAGAATAATTTATAATACTTTATCAATGACAATATTCAAATTTATTAGTAAATGTCTAAAAACGAACATAGAATAGAAAACGTGATTCAATATGGACCTTTGTCCCAGTATGAACCGAAGTTCTGAATCAATATGGACCAAAGTCCTAATATGGACCGAAGTTCTCTATGGACCAAAGTCCTAATATGGACCGAAGTCCTCTGTGAACTAATGTCCCAATATGGATTTCGCGCCAAGAAACATGATATTTTCGTGCTGAAGCACTTCTAATCCTTAGGCATGCCTTACCTTCTATCTTCTAGAGCAAGTTGAAGGGCATTTGGTTGTAATATTATTTTTCATCGATCAATAGCACATTTTATGCTCAATATGCCATTATATGCTTTTTCAATTTGGACAATTAAGTGACAATTAATCTAGTTAATTCCCAATTAACATTATGCTTTTTCAAGTCTCAATATCACCAATTTACATCAACAATCATCAATAACAATCAATCAAAATAATCTTCATCACAATAGGCACAATCAAATCATTCAAGCAAGTATGCAAGGTGAAAATATAAGTTTCTAACCTATCTTCGTCACATCACAAGCAATATGGACTTAGTCCACCCAAACTTCAATTCCCAATGGCAGCAGCTAGCATGATTCTACATGTAATCATACATGCTCTAATGCCCTAATCAAGCAATAATGATTAATAAACTCAATTTTTTTGGTGGTTATCTTATTTAACCGATTTCATGGCATAATTACAAGTAGGAATATATTTAATGCATCATTCAATAACATACAATTATATAGGGTTAAAAATAGAAATAAAAACCTCACATTTGTCGATCCACAAGTTAGAAAACTTTTCTCGTGAGGGTTTCCACTTTTCATAAGCCAATACCAAGACATATTTACCATAATACAACACTAATACCAATACAATCATCACTACCATGTTCCAACACAACCAATTACCACACAACAATTCTATTAATGACATTAGTATGCTAATGAGATAAGAGATTTTCAAAATGGGTTAGAATTAACCAAAAATTACTTAGTAACCACATTGGATCATCAATTAAAAATTTTTTACATTTAAGAACATCAAAACCCAATCATTCAAGTTAGGGATTTAGATAATAGACATCATTTAAATATAAAAATATTATTCATTAGAGCCATGTACATCAAAACCAAAAATCACCATTGTAGAGACATTATAGCAAAAACTATTTTAACTCAATTGGAAGCTAATGGTACTCTATTTAATCTCAAAAACATCTCCATAACAATATATAGGTATCAAGACTAAAACCCATATACTATTTCACAAAAAGAGGTTTTCACAAGAATGAAAAATTGGGGCTTTCAATATCTAAGCTCTATGGAAGTTAAGAACGGATAATAAAATTTCAAAATCAACCCCAAAACACTATAAAAGCATTCAAGAACCAAAACTGAAATGCTATTTTCGGATATGAATTTTAAGAGAGGAATAGGAGGATTGTTACCTTTCAAAAGAGCTTTCAATGCCCAAGATTGATTAAAGAAGTTTAAATAGGGTTGTTTGTTGCAATAAAGTCTTGATTTTGGTGGGTGAATGATAATGTTTCAAGTGAGTGCTGGCTAGGGTTTATTTTTGTATAGAGGAAGAGAGATATGAAATGTGTAAATGAAGAAAATGATGAATATTATCATGAATGGAGTGGGCAGGTTTCATAAGAAGTGTTTTGGCTCTTTAAATTGGATCGGGTCCAAATGTGGTCCAATTCAATTTCGAACACGTCACACAATGAAACCCATTTCCGCCACCCTGCTTGTTTTCAAAAGTTTATTTTAACATTATACATCAAAATAATCAACATTTTAAATTTTGGATATTTCCGTTCCACGACGATAAAATTGTAATTTTTACCAAAGTTGAATATTTTAACTCAAATCAATAATTTTTCTCAAATTTTAATATTATTTTCTGTGCGTGTGTAATTAATCCAACTCAATGGGCACAACATGGTGCATCTAGCTCATGCTCGATGAAATTATCTACCTCATGCTCACACTCCATCAATGAAATTAGCTTTAGATGTATAGTGTTTTGAAGTTTTACAAATTAAAGGGTCAAAGAAAAAAAAAACTATAATTTCAAGAGTATAAAAACTAATTTTCTATAATATTTTTAATAAATATTTGACCACATACATTTTATCTATAAAAATTAATGATAGTATAAAATAAAATCAATTTTAAAAAACTATTACATAGTATACGTGTATTATAGACCATAAATCTTATTTTTATAGTGACGAATTTAATAATTGAATGTTGTTTTACCGTGGCGAAAAATGTGATTATATATTACAGACAAAAAAAAAAGCATAAACACACTTGAAATCCTTTTAGTTGACAATTGTTTTCAGTTTAGCTCTGGTAAAATATGAGGTTTTATTTACTTCCGAAATTTGGAGTCATTTTTGTCTATTTTACTGATGTGGAATGAATATGCATGTTATATTTCAAGAGCATGTTAGGTTTTATTTATGATATAAATAGACATATAATTGCACATTTGGATGGATATTTTACACCTCTCTTTCAATGGGTCTAATATTTGTTAACATTATAACAAAACCTATGTCACAACTGACCTTGTGAATGTATGCGATTAAGATGCGTGAGATGAATTCTTTGTGCCTATACTTCGTTGTGATAATGGAATAAGTTTCTAAGAAGATTCAAATCGTGTTAATCAGATAGTAAGTTTTTTTAATCTTTTTTTAAAAGTTTATATTAGCCATCAATCTTAAGTTTTCTCATTTTAATTTCGGGTGTAATTTCTTCCGATAAGTTAATTTAGAATTTTTAAAGTAGATAAATAAAATAAGATCAAAAGGAGATTGCAATGAAATTTTGTGCTGGAAGACTTATGGTTGTAGTTTTAATTATGAAATTCAACTTATCTAATATCTAATACTGCATCAGTCATACTAGGAGATAATGTTTTGTATATTATATTTATAGTATCTAAACAACTTTATTAGTATAAGGTCTTTTAGGTGGCGGTCCGTATATGCTCAATCCAACCCTTACATATTAATGTGATGAGCAGTTCTGAAAAGTTCAACAAGTGATATCAGAGTCTTGGTTCACAGATGGAACGTGGTTGACGGATCAGTGAACTTCATTAATATAAGGCCTTGTACGAATTGAGAAGCGGTTTCGAAAGCTCCAACACGTATATTTGATTTTCCTTTTAACTTTTCTTTTTGTTTTTTTCTTTTGTTTGAAATTAATCAAGTTGAATATTTGTAAGTTTGTACGGAAACGGTTTCATTTTGTGAGTTTATATAATTTGTACTATATTGGGCTTAGTAATTGAAGAAAAATGTTAGTTTGAGAAGATATTATTTTCATTTGTGATGTAAGCATTAGCAATGAAGGTTATAACATAATCAATTTGATTGAATTTTATTTCCAGTGATGAACAATTAAATCTAACACGTAATTTTGAAGCATAATGTTCATACATGTTTAAAGCAATGTAGTGCTAGTAGAATTTGTAATGAAAATGAATATGCAGTACATTATTTATATTTCGGTGCTATTAGTGTTTGCAATAAAAGTAAATGTACTGCAAATTGTTTTCACTATGGTGCGGTTAGATTTTACAGTGGAAGCAAATACGATGACTTTTGTTTCAGCATATTAGTTACATGCATTATTTTTATTATCTTAGATATCATATTCACCATCAACATCGATGAGTTCATTAAATACCTATTCAAGTTTCAGTTACAAACTGGTTTAAATTTATTATGAAAATTACTATAAATCATCTTCATTACTTGGAAACAAAAGATATAGTTCAAATTTAGTAATTAAATTAAACTCTTTGAATCTCTTTAAATTTTTTTAATAAGTAGAATTTTCTCTTGTTGACCGTCATTAGCTTTTATTAATTTAAAATTAGAAATAATGAAAATATTTAGATAGATGAAGATTACCACGTAGAATAATTGACACGTATGCATTAAGTGAGAAGATTTACAGTAACACATCATAACAATATTGTATTTTTCCTATTACGATGGTGTCTCCTAACGTGATATACATATATTAAAATTGGCCGGATCCAAATCTTACGTAGTGGTCCCGTCCTCCAAATTCTTACGTGATGCTCCCGTCCTATCTAAATTTTTTTCGATTCCGAATAGATAAGACTGATGAATTGGAAATTGGAAATAATAAATATGAATAGTTATATTTAATTTGAAAGGTGATAGTAATAGTGTCGTTACATTGCATTCTTGTAACAAACAGATTCCCCTCTATTTTTGGACACTATTAATACCTACTTCATTGATTCAGAACTCATCGTCCCTCTCCATTTATGCTTCTCTCCATTTCAGATAGATAAATGGCTCTCTCTAACACCATTGAAAAACATTTTACTAACGGCGGTTATCGTTACGTTAAGCGGTTGTTGCCGGCCGTTAGTTCAAACAAAACTCCGTCAACAACAACACACACTCTAGCATCTCCAAATACCGTTAAAACCAACTTCCACAAAGACTACTACATAACTTCTCCTCCAGAGATTAACAAAGGCTTCTTCCACCACAGAACTCTCCCGCCGGTGACTACTCTTGCAGCTCCCGTCTCGTCTCGGCTAGAAAGCTGTTGAAGGTGAAACTGAAGCTGAGAGAGGTTCGAGCAAACTCAATCTCGCTTGATGAGTTTGTGCGGATATGTGTCTATAGTTGTGGAGATGAAAAGTAAGGAATCGAGATTTCAAAACTGTTGGATGATGATGGAAACGTCATCGTTTTAGGCAACGTTGTTTTGCTGCATCCGGCCAGGTATTTATTTCTTTCTTCATCATCATTATAATTTATTATTGTTATTATTAAAAATATTTATTTATTATCATGTTAACAGGTGGCGAAAACAATGGCAGCTATAATTTCAGAATCCATGATGACGTCATCAAACGAGCCGAAAAAAGAAAAACTGGAGCAGATGGAAAAGAAGAAGACTGAGATCGATGAAAAGGCAGTGTCACTGGTTCGTGGAGATCTATGTTGTGGGCTGGGCTTTTTGCTGGCCCAAACACTTGTGTTCATGAGACTCACTTTCTGGGAACTGAGTTGGGATGTAATGGAGCCCATTTGCTTCTTTGTCTCATCATTCTATTTCGTGATGGGTTATGGGTTCTTTCTCAAGACGTCCACTGAACCCACTTTTGAAGGCTTTTTTCAAAGAAGGTTCAAGGTCAAGCAAATGAAGCTCATGAAGGTTCATAATTTTGATTTGGAAAAATACCAGAAGCTCTTTTCACTGTAGCTACTCCACAATGTGCACAGCTATTATAAACTTTAGTAAATAAATAAATAAATATAAAGCCCACAGACGGCCCACTTTCTGGAAGTCTCTAAAGTGAATATATAATAATCGTTACATGATAAATTTCAACGCAAACTAGTCGCTACCATACTTTCTTCATTTCACAGCAAAACCATGTCCATAGTTCCAATCAGTGATCGACAATCCACGATCACCTCTCCCTTCTCATCAGACATATGGCATCCATTTTCTTTAAATCTATGGGACCCATTCACCGATTTTCCGTTTCCCAATTTTTCATCTTTTTCTAGGGAAATTTTTCCCTCGATTGAAACTCAAGTGAGCTGGAGAGAGACACGTAAAGCACACGTGTTCACAGCTTATCTTCCTGGACTCACATCGGATGAAGTGATAGTCTACATAGACGATGATCGAATGCTTCAAATCAGCTCCGATGATGGCAAGTTCATGAGCAGATTCAAGTTACCGGAGAACGCTATAACCGAGCAAGTGAGAGCTTCTATGGACCGTGGAGTGCTCACAGTCACTGTGGATAAGGAAATTGTGCCTACTAGCTCTTCCAATGTCAGAGTCGTGGAAATCACAGGGGAATAGAGCGCGTGAGTGGATAGTATGATGTGCGTGGATGTGGAGTTAACACGTGTGAAATATGTCGTGTCGTGTAACAGTGTTGTCTTGTCATGTATGTGCAGTTAATTTTGTGGGTTTGGTAGAACATGTGTAGTGAGTTTGAGTTTTCTTAAATAAAAGAGAGTAATTTTAATTTCTTTGGTAAAATGGCAATACTTCTACATGAGAAGAAATTATGGCATGTTTTCAGGCCCAAAGGTTCAGTTGAGGTCTATTATGATGGATGTTATGTGCATGTTCCTTTTTTCCCCACCGGCAAATGATTAATAAGAAGTCAATAATATTGTTTGGACTTTAGGGCACTATTGGTAAACAATGTAGCATATCACTAAATGTGAGATCATGGTTGATAAAAGTTAGTGCTGTTTGTGAATATGGTGGATGAAGAGTATCCAGATTGTCCAGCTCCCAGCGATCCTGGACTTAAATTTTCAAATTTCATTTTAAATTTTTGATATTAATTTTAATTTATAAATTACTTATTAAATATAATTAATAATATAATTATAAAAATATAATATAATTAGTTATAAAATAAAAATTTTAATGTTAATTAAATAATTAAAATGTACGATTACTAAAAATGTGTTTTTTTAATTATAATCTAAATAAATACTATTTAAAATAATTTTTTATCAAATAAAATATTTTACTCCTGATATTTTATATTAAATTTAAAAAAATAAAACAACTTTATTTAATACATTAGTTAATATTTTTAATTATATATAACCGTTGAGGGGTGAATTTGGGCTCTACAATGGAATGTGGTGGACCTTTGTTGATGATATGGGTTAGGTCCACTTTCATGTGCATTCATATATTTAAGCCCACACTTATATCCTCCTCCTTTTTATTTTCCTTACAAAATATATAATTTTTTTTAATCAATTTAATCCGTCAATTTGGTATTTTTTATTTTTAAAACTTCTTTTTAGGTTAATACGCGAATAAAAGATAATTTTTATTTCATTTATTATTAAAATTTTAAAATATTAAATTTATTTTTAAAATTAAAAAATATAAAATATAAAATGGTACAATAAAAAAATAATATTAATTTAATTTATAATAATATTATAGTCCAAATTTTAATATTTTTTTGGTACCCAAACTTTTAAAATGAAAAACAAATCATTTAAAGTGAAAATCAAAATAAATTTTCATCCAAAAGGAAATAAAATTGAATAAAGAGAATAATTTAAAATTATTAAATATATATATATATAAATAAAGGTAATATATAAATTAAGAAAGTGATTTCAACTATTTCCACTAACAAATCTTTTCTCAAAATTTAGAATATATGTACATCCATGGAATAAGAACCATTTGTGGTTATGAAAATCTGATAGTATCTTATTACATGCCTATAAATGCACTAAATTATAATCCTAGTTGACTTTTGAATTTGAATTCACTTCTTCTCAAGTACACAAACTTTCAATGCAGTAAAAGTTGACAAGTTTACTTAACCTACAAAAGCTTGAAAACAAACAAACACATATCTGACTGGACTTTTTTTACCACAAACAAAAGTATCCCATGTTAGAACAGTAGTAGTTTTATTGTGACAATCAACTCAAAATGGCTTTTTGGGCAGCTGGAAAAAGAAAGAAGAACAACAATAATTGTTTTGTATAAGGTATTTGGAATGGATTGAGTAGAAGAAAATCATTATGGTTTGGTGTCCACTCAGATGCTCTTTCACACAACTAACTATGACCTACCTCACACCCAGAACTGCTACATTTCTTGCTCTCATCCATGTGACCATTTCAATCAATTGCTTCTATATGGAACTACAAATAATAGATAGATATCACTTTATTCAAATTTTGTATTCTTATTTAGAGTGAAATTTGGATCCTATCATACGGATCCGATTAGAGTTTAATAAAATAATATAAAAAAGTTCGGATAAATACGATAAATCTGTTAAATGATGTGAAATCCCGCCTTATTCAGTTAAAAAACTAATAGTTTTTATATAATATTTGAGGCAATTCTCATCCATGGGCTCTTTTGGGTGAATTAAATTTAATATGATATCAGAGCTGGTCTAAACGTATTTGGATGGATGGACTTTATTATAGACCGTCCTGAAGTAATTCGTTGATTTCACACCCGCATGTTGAGCGTGAATGATTTAAGTAATTCTCACCCCTAGAGCTCTTTTAGGGTGAATTAAGCCTTCTTATCAAGCTAACTATCACTAGAGCAGAAGTAGTGCAAATAAATATTTCTCCCGTCTATATTGTTATTAAGGGTTTGTTTGGAATTGTTTATGCCTTTAACTTCTGACCGTAAAAAAAGAGAAACAAAAACTAGTATTTTTTATTTCATTCGGAAGAGCTCCTGAGAGGTCAAAAGTATTTCTACCAGTTACCCAAACACTATTTGAAATAGCTTTTAGAAGTTAGAAGTCAAAAACCGGACTATCCAAACAACCCCATCTCTTTAGAAAAAAAAAAAAAAAAAAAAAGGAGGAGGAGGAGGTTAAAAGTATGGTGGACAATTACGATGTGATAATACATAAACCACTACTCTATGTAAATTGGGGTGGTTAGAAATTTGTAGCAATAAGTGGAGACATAACAAGAATGGTTGTCCAAATCCATAATCTTGGCCTAATTTCAATGTCATAACCATACCATACCACCCAATCTAAGCAAAATTTATTAGGTATAGTTAGCAGAGGACCAATTCACCAAATTGTTTAACTAATCAATACTTAATTATCATTATTATATAATAGTATATATAATATCTCTATGGTCCTACCCACATCAACTCCTTTTTCTCCACTCAATAATTTCCTCCCATTTGATTTCTTCTTTTCCTTTTACCGCTTCTGTTTTCCAATTTTGAATATCAAATACCACATCCCCATCACCTTTTAATTTTATAATAATTATTATTATTATTTAAAATAAATTTGATTTTGATGTCAATTAATATATGTTATAACATGAAACCGTGCATGTGGGTTCTAGTTGATAAATGGGGACGACAAGGAGGGCTAGTGTGAGTTGGGCAATTGAAATTGCAATATTAAGTATACAAATAAACATACAATACAAACCAACCAAATAAGATAATGTGACTTACATGGATTTTGGCAATTTTGGAATAGCAATGACAAAACTTATCTTATTTTTGCAGTTTTTATTTATTGTGATATCTAATTTGGTCACTTTTTGGATACTTGAAATATACTATTATTTTGTCATATCATAGAGGCAGATATAAAAGATCATAGTCTATTGATTAGCCAGTCGTATCTATATTATTTTATATTGTTTTTCATTTATAGGTTCTAGCAATAGTGATTATGTTGGAATGAAAAGGTTGAAAAAAATGGAAAAGTATTAATGAATTATATAAAAATAGACTATGCATACGTACATGGAGTTTAAATTTTTATAGCATGGATAGATGAACATTTTCTCTTCTTTTTTTTTTAAAAAAAAATAAAATAAAATAAAATAATTGTTATTATGTTTTGAGCGAGGCTTAACTTTGTAGCTAAAGTTATGTATTTTGAATTGATGCCTAACGTCCCATACATTGTTTTTTTAATTATTATTTATAAAATAAATTGTATTTGAACTACAATTTTTTTTTTTTGTTTTAATTCATAATTGAGGGGAAAAATTAAAGTATATATTTAATACTTAAATATATATATATATAATATGTAAGGTGTATTTAGAATTAGTTTTGAATTTTAAATGAATAAAAATTGTTTATTTATTAAAAATATATCTCAAAGGGTAATAATTTTCTTAAATGAAAAATAATAAATCAGTGTATTAAAAAATATAAAATATAATAAATAATATAATTTTACTTTAATTCCTTCCAACTTGTAAAATTGAATTTGGAATCTTTGGTACTTAGATTAGAAGACTTACTATAAATGTAGTGAAAATTGAATTAGGAATATATATACTTAGGTAACAAGAATTACTATATAAATGGTGTAAAAAACTTTACAAAAGTAATACATTGATAAGAAAATTGAAAAATGAAAGGACTGAGATTATTTATTTTACAATTTTAAAAATTACCTCTTTAATATCAAAAGACACTCAATTAATCTACCTGTTTGATGTGAAATCTTTTACCATGTTAGTATCTTATACGTTGATAGATCTTTATAATTATAAAACTAAACAATTATTTAAAATCGCATTAAATAAAGCAAAAATCATGACTCTAATTTAAACACTTTTTATACTAATTAATTAACATAGTTTACTGGTGGAGGGTGATATTGCAATAGCACCAGTAAACACCTTTATACATTTTGGACTAGTTAGGTTGTTATGATATGATTAATTAATATATCAAATTATAATTAGTTAAATTGATCAATCGATCAAATCTCCACTTAATTAAAAATAAAAAATACCCACTTGATTGACGTTTTAGATGAGCTGTATTTTTAAAAAAATGTAAACCGGTAACCAAACACATGTTTTTAATATATTCATTGATGAGATTTACATTTTTATAAAAAAAATAATAATTTAATGTGATTTTGGTTATATATATATATATATATATTATTAATTGAATATATAGTTTTAGCAAAGTTGATGGAAGGTCAACTAAGGAAGAAGAACATGAAACTTAAGTTGGAGTTTACCCAAATTCCAAACCTAACTTACCATCCATTGTTTACACTATTCCTTGTTTAAGAATTTTGCCAACATAAATATACATTATTTTGTTTTATTTTTTAACAATAATAATAATTTGTTTGAATTCAATGTAAAAATTCAATCACAAATAAAATAATAGAATTTGAATTATATTTTAAATTAAAAATAGTTTTTTTAAAAAATAAAATTAAAAAATCAGAATAGAAATAATAAGCTGGTTATTTGGATTTAAAAAGAATCAAAATTTAAATTTTATTTATTAAATATTTAACACATTGATTTAAAAATATAATTCAAACTTTAACTAATTTATATTCTAAAGTTATATATATTACAAGTTGAAATGTAAAAATTTGATTTTTTATTTTTAAAAAATTATATAATACATAATTTTATATTCATATTAATATATAAAAATAGAACATTACTTTTCAAATTCCATACATATATATTAATTCAAAATATATAACATGACTAAATATATACTTTAATAAATGAATAAAATTAAAATTTAATTTAAAAAATCAACTCAAATCAATAATTATTTTTTTTTCCGAAAATCAAATTCAAATTACAAAGTCAAATCTATTATTCGATATGTTTTTTTTTTTTTTTTAATAGATATACATCATGTCATAAATAATTAATATTAATATTTTAAAATATAACATTATTTTCAAGTTACATTCACATATATTAATTCAAAATATTCAATATGATTAAATACATTAATTTGGGAGACCAGATAACGAAAATTAAAATAAAATAAATAGTAGACTTCAATGCATCACATTATAATAACTTTAATGGATAAGAATCATATTGATGGGGTTTTGGAAAAAACTAAAAATAATTTATTAATAATATAAAATAGTGAAAAAGATAGGGACCACATGGCAAATTTGCGTGAAATAATGTTTTATAAAACTCGACAGCGATGCTCATGCGGGACCCAGCATTATTAAATATTTTTTGACGAGTAATTCGACGTTAATACATTTGACGATATTTATTTTACAATTATTAATTGTTGTGACTGGCTTGTACGGCATTATCTAACTTAATTGAATTCTTCTAAATTTTGTATTTTTATTTATTTATTTAGCTTTTTGTTTCATGTGTGCTTTGAGTTCACTTTTAAATATCATCATGTAACTTTATTTTATGAATTCAACTATGAGAGGAAAAAGATCTTTCAACTTTAGGTATAGGAAGATTTGAATTGCCATGGATGGATTTGGTATTCATCGTCTAAGGTATTATAAAAATGTATAAGATGAAATATTGTTATTAGGAAAAAAAGAATAAAAATTGATTGTATAGTTTATCTATTTTAATGAAGTTTGTATTTAAAAGTAAAAAAATTAATTTAAACAAAAATATAATCACATGAAACTATGATCTAATTTTTAGCATATAAATAATAAAAGTATTATATATTAGAATTAAATTAAATTAAAATATTTTTAAGTTACTTTTTTTTTTATATTAGCAGATAATAAAAATATTTACCACATTATTATTTTTTTAAAATTTAACAATACTTTATTTTAATAAATATTATGGAGTTTTAAATAAAAATTTAAAAATACACCAATATTATTATAATAAATACTATATTTTAAAAAATTATATTTTAAAATTAAGTATAATTTTCAATTTATAAATTTGATATTTTAATTCTTTAATAAAAAACTTATTTTATATTCGTTAGTTACATTTAAAAAAATGTATGGAGGGAGGTGGATGTAATTTATTTTAATACTTTTTTATACACACTTTTTTATTTAAAAAAAATTAAAATTAGTATGTTTTATAAATAGAATTTTAAAAAATAATTATTATTTTTTTTTAGCGATTTGTCAATTTGTCTGTTTGGAAAAGTTTTTTATTGACGACTAAAATTTTTAGTAAGTAATTTTTAAATAGTTACCTCCAATAGCTATTGGAAAATCGCTAATAAAAAAATTTATTATTTTACTCTCATTAAATTACGAGTATTACTAAAATAACTTTAATAATATAAAAAATTATATTTTTAATAAATAATTTAAAATTTAAATATTTTATTAATTTATATTTATCCTTTTAATTAGTTAATGGCTATAGCATTATAAATTTTTATTTAAAATTTTCAATAAATTTTGATTTAAAATTTTCAATGAATTTTTAAAAATAAATATTATCATAAAAAATAAATAAAATATATAATAATTTTAAAAAATAATATAATATTTTGTAATTAATAAAACACTGTTGTTATTAGTAAATATTTATTTTAAACTATTATTCTAATATTTAATTTAATAATTAATTACTATTTTAACCATCAAATCTAACTTTTAAGATAACAAATTTGTACTAAATATATACTTAATTAATATGTTGTGATGTAAAAATGGGCTACTACATTTAAAAATTAACATTAAAATAATATAAAACTAACAAAATATTTGTCCTTATTTTTGGTGTTATCACTCCAGTTAGCTATACGCTATTAAACATCAATCACTTTTATTTATTAAATTATATTAATATATTTAAAAATTAATTTGTTACTCCATCAATAACAATTGGACCAATTATTTCAATATTTTTTAACTTAATACTTCATCCATTTCCAAATACTTGCAATATTTCACGTAGACATGTTTTTCCATACTTAACTTTAATCGAAAATATCTTTAATAATATACAACTAAAAATTATATAAATTTCATATTTGGAAAATACACATCAAGACGAATAAAACAAGATCCTATTTGACTATATTTTACATTTTATATAAAGAATAACACATGAAAGAATTGCCACTAAATAGAAACAGAGGAAATATGATATAGCATATGTACTCTTCTTTTTTTATTTTTTTTATTTTTTTTTATTTTACAACTAATAGCTGCTTAGATAGTTATTATTAACACTAATATTCAATTGGACCTGTTATTTCAACAGCTGTCGATTCTTCTATTTCAATATATTAATTGTACGGATATCTATTTAATAATCATTTTTATTTGTAATTAAAAATATTTAAAATAGAATATAATATCTAATCAAATTAGATAAAATAATATAAAATGATTTTTAATTCTGAATTTGATTTCTAAAAATAAAAAAATTAACATACATTCTAAAATTTAACCCAACAACATCAAATATTAAAACCAACTCATTATTTGAATTAATTATTTTTTTTATTAACATGAAGTATACAGCTTTTAAAAATAATAATAAAAAATCCATATATTATTAAATAAACTTTAAATGTGGTCAATTACACAATAATAATTTTATAAAATATTGATCCCATAAATAATTCTCTCTTAAATTATTCAAAATAAAAGTAGAAGAAAACAAATTATAAGTCAAACAATGCCTTAAAAATAGGTTGCAATTATCTTGTTTCTTCATTTTGTCCAATATTTAAAAATATAAATTAATACAATTAGTTAATATTGAAAATTGATTTTTTTAAAAAGTTATAATTATTTTTTTTGAAATAAAAAATTATAATTAATTATAAATTCATTTCATCAATCGTAAAAATAACTCAAAAAAAATCACATTCAAATTAAATGATATTGATATTATATTTAATATTTAATTCATATTTATTAAATGATCACATTACACTTGTTCATTTATACAAAAAACATGTAAATTCAAATATTGCTATAGTTAATTAACTTTACAAATGAAATCTCAAGTACTATAAAAGGATGCTTTAGCTTATAGTCAATAATCATCACTAAATCTACTATCAGATCTTTATCTAATTGCATCCATTTAAACAACCATTTCAAAAAAAAAATTTTAAAATAATTTTAAAAATATTAAATATTCACATTAATCAAGATATTAACGGTAATAATTTCATTAAATTTTATAATTCAAAGTTATTCCTCTGGTTTCTTTCAAATAATTACTTCAACAGACACGTGATTTTATTTAAAAAAAATTTCAAACCAATATTTAATTTTTGTAAAAGTCAGGGACTAATCTATAAATACCAAACTTATTCCTGATTTTTTTAAAACCTTAAATTAAAAAAAAATAAAAATAAAAAATCACCTTGGAGTCTTGACTCACCCACCCACTCCCACCCAATCTATTTGATTATTTATTTTAATTTAATTTCGAGATATATATTTAATTTGCATAAACTCCTCTCTCATCTTCTTCACTGTAACTGCTTTTTTGTTGTTTATTTCATATATCAAGGAGAGGAAGGCAAAGAAATACACGCTCAAAAGGTGTTTTGGGTTTCGAGTTCCGAGTTACGAGTCACGACGACTCTCTTCAGTGACTCAGCAACCACATCGCATTTATTATACAACAAAGTCTACCAAAAGCCTTTCTGCCAAATCCAGACGCTATTCATTTTTCATTTGTTGTTGTTGTTGTTTGAAATTTGAGAGAAGGAATAGATAGAGAAGTCTGTGTGTAGAGAAGGAGGTTCAGTGTGGTTTTGATTTTATATGCGTTTTGGATTTTGAAAGAGAGGCGAAATGCAGAGTTGTCTGCGATTTTTCTTGGTTTCAGTCGAACTAATTGAAAAATCGCCGGCGATTTGATGGATTTGAGTGTTTTTAAGGTTTTATTTTCGACATTTCATGGAGATAATTACTCGGTGTAGCTCATATGCGGTGTTGAGATTTGATTCAAAGGCTCGATTTGCTGA
Source organism: Cardiospermum halicacabum (assembly GCA_031304145.1). NCBI lineage: Eukaryota > Viridiplantae > Streptophyta > Magnoliopsida > Sapindales > Sapindaceae > Cardiospermum > Cardiospermum halicacabum. The sequence continues at coordinate 2,702,823 of CM062394.1, forward strand.
GGTGAGCTTACTAATTACTTGTTGTTTTTCGTGTTTTTGTGCTTTTAGGTTGTCTAATTAGGGTTTCCGGGGTTTGCTGTTCGAGTTTTATGAAAAAAATAATAAAAAATTGTTTAGCTTGTGAATGTAGAATTATTATGGATTTAGAATGTGGTGCTCTAAGACGATTTAGGAAGCTTGTTGTTTCTCTTGTTTGTTATTATTTTTTTACTGTGGATTTTTCCCGTCTGTTGAGTTTTGGGGGACTGGGAGGTAGTTATATGTAGGTTATATTTAAGCTGATTTAGTTTGAAGTTTGATGTTTTTGATGGATACAATAGCTACTGCTTTTGCTTATTTTAGGTTTCTTTTGGATCTGCTGTGATTTGTGTTGACGGAACTAATTAGTGTTTCTTTGTTGTTTGGTTCAGGTTGTATTTATACTGTTATTGTTTGTAGCTGCCGTTGTTGCTTCCCAAGAGAACCGATTGCAATCTAAAGATTCTCAAAGAAATTCTGAAAGGGGAAGTAAGAATGTGGCTTCGCATTCATGTATTCATGACCAGATACTGGAACAGAGAAGGCGACCTGGTTTGAAGGTTTATTCAGTTACTCCACAAGTATATGATGAGCATGGTAGTTTGAAATCTATTCATCGTAAAGGAAGGGCATTGCTTGCAGTTTCGGAGGATTTGAAGCAACAGAATATAGCAAAGCAGCCTATTAGAATTTATTTGAATTATGATGCTGTTGGTCATTCACCAGATAGAGATTGTAGGAAAGTTGGAGACATTGTAAAGGTTGGTGTGTCTAATAATTTGATAATTCTTGGCTTTGTGTGTGGGTCTGGGTTGGGTAACTAATGTTGCTCGTGGGCTTTCTTTGCTTGTGGTAATACCAGCTGGGGGAACCTGCTGCCACTTCAGTTCCAGGAAATCCCTTTTGCAATCCTCATGCTGATCCTCCTATTTATGGCGATTGCTGGTATAACTGCACGCTGGATGATATTTCTGGCGAGGACAAAAGACATCGCCTTCGCAAGGTTTTTTTACTGTCTTTTTATGTGTAGATTTTGTTGCTTTGCTTGAACTTTGATCAAGTAGAAATCATAACTTTTTGAACTATCTAGGCTCTAGGTCAGACAGCAGATTGGTTTAAGAGAGCCTTGGCTGTTGAGCCTGTAAAAGGGAACTTGCGGTTGAGTGGATATTCTGCATGTGGACAAGATGGTGGTGTGCAACTTCCTCGTGAATATGTAGAAGGTATCCCAGTGCAATTGATTTTACAGATTATGTGGAAGGTTGCTGTTATTTTTTATTTGACCATGTGGCATTTACTGGATGTTTAATTTGTTAACTTTCAATGCTTTTGGTTCTAATATTCTATACCAGTGGGTGTTGCTGATGCGGACTTAGTACTGTTGGTGACTACACGCCCTACCACCGGTAATACTCTTGCGTGGGCTGTGGCATGCGAGCGTGATCAATGGGGGCGTGCTATTGCTGGTACTTTTTCTTTGAGCTTTTAAGTGATTTACTAATGTTTACCTCCCTGAATATAATGCTCAAGTGATAGCAATGGTGCCTGTTGCTTGCAGGGCATGTGAATGTTGCACCTCGCCATTTAACTGCAGAAGCTGAGACTCTGCTATCAGCAACACTAATTCATGAGGTCAGTTGGTTTTAAAATTAATGGAAGATTGGAAGTATAGATGATATATTGATATTATAGCTAACTCTTCGAATCCTGTCTAGGTCATGCATGTTCTTGGCTTTGATCCCCATGCCTTTTCCCATTTTAGGGATGAGAGAAAAAGGAGGCGAAGCCAGGTAAACTATTTTATATGTTCTGCAACTTTTACTTGACTAAACAACTTTTATCGTTTGTATATAAGTATATGTTCATATGTTTGTCACTGTAATCCCTGATTGCTTTCTTGAATATCGGCTACTAATTCAGATGTATCTTGTACCATGTTTGTTGTCCGCTGTTGAACTTAGATTGGATTCATTAAAGTACTTAGTGTAACATGATTGCTTAAGATGAGAAGTTTTGTAATCATTATGATATCAAATTCATGTATTTGTCTTCTTGTCAGTAGACAGCTTGGTGGATACTTCTCTTTAGATTAACCCTGGACTGTCCTAAATAGTTTCTCATATATTTTTAAAGGTTACTCAACAAGTTATGGATGAAAAGCTAGGGCGTATGGTTACTCGTGTGGTGCTTCCCCATGTTGTGATGCACTCACGGTATCATTATGGGGTAATTCACTTTTATGACTATTCCTTACGCATTGTTTTTGACTTTGAATTTTACAATTGTGGATACCAGCTAACTCCTGACGTGCATTGTATTTGCAGGCGTTCTCTGAAAATTTTACTGGTTTGGAACTGGAAGATGGGGGAGGACGTGGAACATCAGGTTTCCCTTGCCTTCTGTTATTAAATTTTGTGTGCTATCTTGAACAATTTTCAGCAATTCATCAGACCTTCATTTACTTTATTTGAAGCCAGTGACTTAAATATAAACATAACAAAGAAATACTGCACAGCTGAAGTGCTACGTTTTTAACGTTGTATATGTGTGGTTGTGTTGAAGTTTGTAATATTTAGTGTTATGTTTGATGACTTGCTTACAGGATCTCACTGGGAGAAGAGGCTTCTGATGAATGAGATCATGACAGGGTCTGTGGATACAAGATCAGTAGTTTCAAAAATGACGCTTGCTCTATTGGAGGATAGTGGTTGGTACCAAGCCAATTATAGTATGGCGGACCGTCTTGATTGGGGCCGAAACCAGGGGACAAGTTTTGTTACCTCTCCTTGCAACCTCTGGAAGGGGGCATATTATTGCAACAGCACCCAGTTGTCTGGATGTACATATAACAGGGAAGCAGAGGGTTACTGCCCAATTGTAAGTTACAGCGGTGACCTACCCCAGTGGGCTCGATATTTTCCTCAGGCTAATAAAGGTGCACTTTTCTTCATTTATTTCCAGCAGTCCTCATTCTGTCTGTCTTTAGTTTTCGACTTCTTTTTTGGTTTTTATCATGTTCATCTCTGGGGTCTTATTGATAAAATGGACATTCAGGATCAGTGTGTTCCAGCCTGTTTGCTATTATCTTACGGTTCAATTAGGTTACTACCACTATTTTAGATGGTTAACTTGAGGAGATTCTCTCTGACTAAACCTTATTAGATCTGAGGGAGTTCCATGTGGCTGTCTTTTTGGTATATTAGTATGGCATGCTTGCCATTATCTCTCTCTCTTTTATTTATTTCTTTTTTAACTTTTATTTCTATTTTCCTGCCAGCATTATAAGCAGTCATGGCAGTTTAGTTCTAGATTAATTTCAGTGTTTGTGCTTAGATTGTGTTTCATTACATCTAAAAAGACTAATAAATTTATGTACTATGTTTCGAAGTCTTGAATTAGGAATTTTTGTTTTTCTTTTTTGAAGTCTTGTGATGAATGAGATGGCCCCTTCTGCCAAAATGTTGCTAACTGATATTGTTGACTTTTTCAGGCGGGCAGTCCTCACTAGCTGATTACTGCACCTATTTTGTAGCCTATTCTGATGGATCATGTACAGATACTAACAGTGCTCGAGCACCAGACAGAATGTTGGGTGAAGTGCGAGGGAGTGACTCCAGGTTAGTTTTTGGGCTCTGACAGATTCCTGTATATGTGCAATTGATTAGTTAATACCGAGAATTGTCAATATTCAGGTGCATGGCCTCATCATTAGTTCGGACTGGATTTGTTCGGGGTTCATTGACTCAAGGAAATGGCTGTTATCGGCATAGATGTGTAAATAATTCATTGGAGGTATGCATAAGTGATTTTACTGTATTTTCCTCATGACAAGTTCTTTGTTTTCGGGTTGTGATTCGGTGTAACTATATTTGATGGAGTTATCTCTATAACTATCAAGAGTTGATGACAATAATCAGACTTATAATTGAAATACCAGTGCACGATGCACTTGCAACTACTTCTTAATAAACCCTCTTCTTCATAAGGGCCTTCTGCCTTCCATGCAGAATGATAATTTGAGCCGTTGTCCTTTATTTTTTCCTACAATAATTATTATTTTGCTGCAATTTACTTACAGTTCGTATTATCTATGTTTAAGGTTGCTGTTGACGGTGTATGGAAAGTATGTCCCGAAGCAGGTGGCCCGGTTCAGTTCCCTGGTTTCAATGGTAAAGACACTGATCAATCTACTAATTCTCTTTTGAAGAAAAAATTAAATCTGTACACTCCTCTGAATCTTCTCTATTTTTACATCTTAGGTGAATTGATTTGCCCAGTATACCATGAACTCTGTAGTACAAGCACAGTTTCTGTGTCCGGGCATTGTCCAAAATCTTGCAATTTCAATGGTGACTGTGTAGATGGAATTTGTCAATGTTTTCTAGGATTTCATGGCCATGATTGTAGTAAAAGTAAGCAATCATGCTTTCCTTTACTCTATTGTCTGTACAATATATAATTCACGTGGATTACTCAGAAATTCTGCACTCTTTGGTGTTTATAATATATGTCTTTTTATTGTCAGGATCATGTCCCAGCAACTGTAACGGCCATGGCAAGTGCCTTCCTAATGGGGTTTGTGAATGCGTAAATGGATACACTGGCATTGACTGTGCTACTGGTATTGACATTAGTCTCTTGCAAGTCTATTTTATTTACTGATTTGAACAGTTGGGCTGAGATTGATTTATCTGTTGATGCAACTTAACATATTGAGTAATGACTAGATTTCTTCCTATTAACAATTTGTTTGGATGTGATGTGCAGCTGTCTGTGATGAACAATGCAGCCTTCATGGAGGGGTCTGTGACAATGGAGTTTGTGAATTTCGCTGCTCTGACTATGCAGGCTACACTTGTCAGAACAGCTCCAAACTTGTTTCTAGTCTTTCAGTCTGCCATGATGTGTTGAAGAAGGATGTGACTGGAAAACACTGTGCACCGAGTGAACCGAGCATACTGCAACAGCTAGAAGAAGTTGTGGTTAAGCCCAACTATCACCGTTTGTATCCTGGTGCTCGTAAGTTATTCAATATATTCGGGGGTAGCTATTGTGATGCAGCTGCTAAGCGGCTAGCCTGCTGGGTGAGTACCATTGTTATATTTGTTTTATTATTTTTATCATACCTTCATCTTTTTAGTCTTGATATTAAATGCAAGTTAAACCCATCAAATTTTCGAAGACCTTTCCTTTTCATGTTGTGCATATATAGACATGGATTTACACTTTCTTTAGAAATTCAATGTGTGTACTTTTGTTGTTTGAAAAAAAGGTTCACCTTTGTTATAATACGCTGTGTCATTTGTTTCTTATTAAAGTGCCATTGCATATTGCTATGTCAATATTTCTAATACTTCCATACATCTAACTGAGAAACTCTGTGCTTCCTTGAACAACCAGATCTCCATCCAAAAATGCGACAAAGATGGCGACAACAGGCTTCGAGTGTGTCATTCGGCATGTCAATCATATAATATAGCCTGTGGCGCATCCCTGGACTGCTCAGACCAGACCCTCTTCAGCAGTAAAGAGGAAGGAGAGGATCAATGCACAGGAGCAAATGAGATAAAATTGTCATGGGTTGACCAATTCCGGTATGGTTTATCTTCAGGAAATAGTTCTACTAGAGCAATTTTATTGTGGCTGTTATAGTATAATTTTATTTGGCCTTGTAATTTTCTTCTAGGTTGAATTAATTGTAGAATAGGTGGGAATGTAATCAAAGGTGGTAGATGTTTAGGTGTTAGTAACAACAACCTTGTGGTTAGCCCAATAGTCATTTAAGAAGAAATTGGGTGCTGGCTTTAGGCTTTCGAAGATGGAAGCTCCGTGTAGAGAAAAATCGAAATTGTATGAAAACTTAAAAAAAGAGAAAAAAGAATAGAAACAAAAGCTTTGTTGAGAGTGAATTGCAGTTCGGCCAAAGGCCTTTTTAATGCAAAAAAAATTGCCTCATTATCTTTGTCTTTTGGTTTCTCATATCTATCTTTATTTCACCTGATGCATTTATATTAATAGTCATGGGCACACATGGGGGTCTCAATGTTGTATATATATATATATATATAAAACTGCTAACTATATGTATATGTTGAGCTTTTTTTAGCAATGGTAATAGCTCACATGTACACAATTAATTACTCTCCACTCTACCTTGTTTTTTTGCACACACGATCAGTTAAGAAGCTTCCTGTTGTTTCCAAGTAGTTTGGTTCATGTGCTTTTTTTCTAGATTTTGAGTTCAATTTTGGTCCAATCAAATGAGATTATATCATATGATGGTGATGGTGTCAGTTTACGTGATTTGAAATGGTTATTAAAACGGATGTTTGATTCCAATGAAAGAAACAAAACACTTGTGAACTTATGTTTATAGTGTCATGAAAATACGGGTAAAAAGTTACAATCTCAGTTGGTAAAATTACCTTTTCATAAACTAAACACACAATAGTTTAAGAAGCTCTATGAAATACCATATCAAACTTATGAATAGAAACACAAGACAGAGACAAGATCCATAGAAAGTCTGACACCTTTTTCTTCTCAAAACAACTATATATTCCAATAAAAATATCAATTAAAAAGCAAATAATAATATATCCCAATAACACGAATATAAAAACTATGTATACATCTATAGAGCCAACAATCGTCAGCCAATAATACTAAACTAATACTAGAAACCAATTATCAAAAAATAATAATAATGAAAGCTAAAGCATCATCTGAATATCGGATCCTAACTGGGGCAAAAGGTGATCAAATAGTCCGACCCGGCACACGTGCAAGTACTCGAAGCGTCGTCATACGCATAACTATAAGCCGTCGGACACGCTTCCTTAAACAAATTCGAGAACTGCGTCGGAGGACAAGTCTGCGGCGTCGAGTGATCACCCGTACAACAAAACTCCGGCCGATTATACGCAGCACACGCGCTCTTACACGCGACAACCGAACCGGAACCCGAATCCTTGACTTGCAGATCCGCCGGACAATTGCTATTAAGATCCGTGACGCATCCAGCTCGCTGACAATCACCGGTACCACCAACAGGCTTCACTCCCAACCCGACATTGTAACCGTCGACAAGACTCACGTCATAGAAATCCTTATCACTCGCATCCTTCCCGATAGTGAACTCCACCAGACTAACAGGCGGCTCGCCGCCGCCAGGACACTTCAATAAACCGCCACAGTCGCCGGTGACGCATTTTCCGGTACCGGAAGCATCGAAATTGCAGCCGGTTCTAGCCCAGATTCGGCCGGACCAGGTCGGAGGGACGGGAAACTGAAGTGAAGCGCCGGGAGAGAGGGGGAAACCGCCGTCGCCGAGAGTGGCGATTCCGTTGCCGCAGAAAGTAGCCGGCCATATTGTATAGGTGCATTGGTTTTGGAGAGTGAATACTGTCGCTGTGGTTGTTGTTACAATGCCTGCAAAAACCGTTACAAATTAGCTTCCAACTTGCAATAAAATTAAAAAAAAAAAAGTGAACAAACCGAGAGAGAAGATGAGGACGAGGAGATTGAGAGGAGAGGTCGAGGCCATTGTTGTTGCTGTTGTTGTTGAAGAAGTGGGTAGTTGTGGTTGGAGTTGAAGTATAGAGGTATTTATATAGGAAGCAAGAAACAAGTGTTGTCCTATCTTTACGTGAAGGTGGGGTTTAATTATTAATTTTGCATGCTTTTTTATTTCCTTTTCTTTTCGTGATCTTTCCAAGTTTCCAAATCAGGAGTTCTTAATTAAGGAACCATAATATTGTGTTTTGGAAAAAAATATTTACCATTATTAATTGTTAACAAATAATCTGGAAATTATTAACGGTTCTGGGAGAAGAGGGCGGTCACGTGACAGGTGAAGTGATTGTCTATGATAATCGTGGAATGGTGGCATGAGACCACCCACGTGCCTTCTTAACTGCCTGCAATGCACGTGTCTTCTCTCCCTTCCCGGCCATGAATTTCATTTAACACAGTACATAACATAGTCATTAAAGCTTGGATCGTGGGTAAAAAAACATATCATATGTTTTGAGGACATTTTCACATGGGTTTAATAATCACGATAGAAGGTCGTAGTCGGATTTCTCTAATTAGGAGAAAATGTAAGGTTGGGAACTTGATCCATGTCAATGACACGTCTTCCTACCATTTTCAACCTCAATCACATTGGAACCCAAAATGACAAGTTCCGAATAACACATTAACCCAAATTAACCAATTTCTTCTTCAAACTGTCTTCGTTAAAAAAAAATACCTTTTAAGGAGTATGGTTGGAGAGCTTAACTATCAAAGAATTAGAAATAGAAAAACAACTGAAAAATAAAATAATTTTCCATGGCGTAGAAGTGAGAGAAGCTTGTCGGCTATGGAAACAGAAGAAAACATTGGACACATAAAAAACACATCTAACTTTCTTCTTCATTTATGAACACTGACATCATAACAAAAGCAGATAATATCCACCGCGTTTGGCGTTGCCATGTGAATGGTGTTTTGGTTTCACTTTCAATTCAAGTCTCTAATAATGTCTATGTATGTTGTCTTTTGTTTTTCAACCAATATCTGCTTCATCTACATGTAATTTTCGAATGTCCAAATAGGATATTTTGAAAACAATGGGCAAGAGGTCTTTTGTGTTAAGATTGGCATCATGATATCATGGGTTTCAGTTGACTAGTTCACTTCTTTTAACCAAACCCCACAACAGTTTGATGACCCAATTGCCACTTTGATATATGTCATTCAAGTGATCTATATACATTTAACCACTTCTCTTTTCCCTATTTTCTCACCCACCACCATTTGTCCAAGTTTATCTATAAAATGAAAACTCCTCATCTATTAAACATTGTCTACAACTGAACTTCTATATTTGATAATTGGATAAGTGAATGCTTGGAAAGAAAGATGGATACCTGACAGATATGGAATATTGTGAAATTAAAAGGGTAGACAATCAACCAATGAAAAGCAATCGGGCAGGTAATGCCTTATCTTCTTCTTCTTCTGTTACCGCCCAAAACAGCTATTATGATAGTAAAAGTTATAATATATCAGATTCCAGAATCTGTGAAAATGTACAGCAAATCCTACAATGGACCTCCATGTTTTCATCAAGGATTGAACTGATGTATATATGCAGACAAGTGTGGAACCAAAATCCATACCTTTCAATATTATCGGACCAATTTGGTCTTAATGTCTCGTAGCAGCAGGATATACCTGTGCCAAACAAATAATTTCATATGCATAGAAATGATCATATTGTTGTAGGTCCTGTAAAACTTTCAAAGCTTTATAGAGAAACAATAATGGAACCAATAATTTCACATACAGAAGGGTATTCATTATCCCCATACCTCTTAAGAAAAGGGATTGAATTGAAGCATTCAACAATTGAATTAAAAAAATGAATCTATTTATCCTGTGTACTTTCTAAAACCTTTTATAGTCAATTATTTACTCAGTTTTCTTGCAGCCATAGCTTAGAATTGGCTTTGTGCGAAAATTGAAATATGTTGCACAGGCAAGAAATACACATGCTAAACCTACGTATACTGTACACCAAATGGATGAGAAAAAGGTAAGATAAATGAATAAGGCTGTAAAGGATACTACCACAAGAAAATTAAGGGAACACTTCAAAGTAGAAAGTTGTTCTTCGGTCCCTTGGTTAGGGAAACAGCCTTCAGATTTGAATTTTTCCAGCAGTTGGTCCTTGAGCTGGAATGCATCAATTAACCAAGAAGCCATCTCAGATTCAGATTCTGGAATCTCCTTAGCAGGAATACGTCGGATGTGAAGGTGAACTTCAGACGGATCCACACCAAAGACATTGTCTAAGAAGGACGGACAAGAATGCTTGTACGCAATAGTCACATCATAAACTGCAGTTTTGTTAGATCAGGGTCCCACATTTGTAAGTCATAACTGGTAAAAGCAGCAACTTGGGAAAAAATGGAAAAGCTATGAATTATCTTAATTAACATCTAAACAAAGTCGGAAACAGAGAATCATTCAAGAATACTGAAAATGTTTAACTAAACACCGTAAATTAATGTACTAAATATGTTTGCAAATGAAAAAGGTCTATGCAGCAAATATTAGCATAAATGCAAATTATCAAAGAAAAAGTCAGCACACAGAAAATGTTTTAAATGTATAAGGAGCAATATTCACTGATTATGGAAAAATAAGCTATCTGGAAGTAATACCTAAAAAACAGCCACAACTTTCCATACTGAGAAATGATCTCAAACCCAGAAAAGAAATAAAGAGAGGATGAAGTCATAATCAGAACACTATGAAGCTACATAATCAACTTCTTAGTAATCCAAAATTTTCACTAATGGTTGCCAAGGAAGATCAGATCAACTCACAAGATACATGCAAATTGAAATAATTTCAGAGAGAATGGCAACAACTAGGAGTATACTAACAAGAAAAACCCTATTTTTCCTATTCAATATTTTCAGGATAGTATTTGGACCATAGGATTTGGAACATGGACACACGTGTAATAACATGTACTACACCTTAGCCTCCTGGCACATAGAAATCGTATTCACAAGAGTGGAGTTGTGAACCAAACCTGCATCCAATGAAGTACGCAAAGTTTCCAAGCAAACAGAAAAACCCTTCGTCTTTGGTAGAAGCACATTATTGAGCACAGGAAGTCCAACTTCAGTTGCAAATTTTCTACTCTTTTTACACTTTTCTTCGCTGTAAGAAAATGCAAATGAAGATGTAATTCTTCTTCTGGAGATATTAGTAAGAAAGGCATAACATTTTAATTGCCCTTAATTGTTTTTATTCTTGTCCCGCAAGCTGTTGTTTTTCTTCATGTTTGTTAGAAATTTTATAAAGCCAACAGACAAGCAGTTGAAAGAGAAGATGGAGGGATAAGGCATTACGTGAAATCAGTTCCTTCAGGGAAAATTGAAAGCCATAATGGGTCTCGGGGATTCTTAAAAGTAGAGAGCATTCGGCGAAGGACAGGTTCATCATTTTCCCATTTCCTTTCCACTGAAATGAACTCCAAAATATGAAATCCCCAACCAAAGACAGGTATTTTCATCAAGCTGCTCTTAAGGATATACTTTATGTAACCTAGACAGCCTTTTCTCAATGCAAGGTCCCACAGGTACATCCAATCAACTTCAGTTCTGTGATTGGAAATAAGCAAGACACGTCCCTCTACTGGGACAATATCTCCAGAAAAAACCATTTTCGTTCCATTTATCTTCTCAAAAAGGAATGGCCACAATGCAAGCCAAAGACCAAAGAGAAAGGATGTTGTTTTCCTGCAATAATGGGTGCTGAAAAGCTGCAAGCCAAAAGTAATCACAGGCGCAAAGTACACTAAAAACATAAAAGCAGTAGAGATATACACCAGCAAACATATCACACCGCTCAAAACCCGATAAGGAGTCAAAGGACGGTGCTTTACTGTTTTATCAGATTTGAGAGCATTGCTATCTTCCATTTGGCCTCTATAAACAGCTACAAGAATCTGTCTGCAGAACAACCGCAATCATTTGTCGCAAAGTTACTTGAGCTGTTCTTTTAAAAGTTATACTAAAGAAAAGATATATAAAGCAAAAAGCATATCCCTGTCAATTCATAAAATCATCACAAATCCAGCCAACTTCAAAACTCAAAAATCAATTCAAAACAAAACTATAACAATCATCCCCATCATTAATAATACAGATTTTGCTACAACAGCAGGAACAATCCTATAAAGTCTCAGTCGGCTACAACTATTCTAAGCTTGGGCTGAACACTCACCTAAAAATGGACGGCACATCCACTTCAAAACTAACCCAATAAGTTCCAAATCACGAATGCTCTTCTTGTATAGACATGTATAAGATAGGTGATAACAACAAGCTTCAGAAGATGGCATTCTTCATCGCTTACAAATAACAAATCCATAGCATGGCTTCCTAAAGAATTCAACAGATCTGCACTCTTTTCAAGTAAATCAACTAATCAGGAACCTTCAAACTCTCTTAAACTATAAACTTTCAAACTACTTTACATTATAGCGTTGAATATCAAAATCCCAAAATAGATGGCCAAGGATCATTTACATAGGAAAGATGTACTAATTATAACTAACACCAAAATTGGGCAATTAAACCACATCAAGTAAACCTAAAGCCATAACCAAATCCTACAAGCTCCTAAAACCAAATCCAAACTTCCAAATCACTAACAATTCTCATCAAAGACCAATGCAGAAATCAGATATCACCAATTTAACTCGAGAGCTCGAAAACAGAAATGAACACAAAACAAATCCGAGAATTCTCACGCACACAAACACCATATGCAGAGAACAAGCTAATTCACGAATATACTTCATTTTTCGTCATCAATTTCAACTAAAACCTTTGCAAAATCCAGATTCAATTCCATATATAAAGCAATTAAAGTAGAAACAGAACAAAACGTGAATCTAAAGATCCAATAACAGAGGTGAGGAAATTCACAGAATTTATAAACAATCAAGAAATAAATCCTAAAAAAGAACGGTTCGCACCTCGTATCTAGAAGATAAACGTAGTGTGGAGAATCTAACAAAGATTGAGAGTCCTGTGGTGATGTTGTTCGAGAGGATAAAAGGCGTGGACGTTGAAAGCGACCAATGGAACAGGAAATTTGAGCCGTATGTGAGGAGGAGTAATCATGTGTTACGCAGTTATCGATTTGGGGAAATGTTGATTGGTGGATTGTTTTATCGGGAGAGATGATTGGTTGATTCTAGGTGGAAAGTCAATTAGTTAGTAAGTCTAGCCGTCCGGGTTGGAATTCTACAAAATGATTGAGTGACGTCACTACCGAACTAGATGATGAGATCTGGTTTCGTTAGTCCAAATATATGGGCCTTATCCGGCCCATTAATTTTTTAAAGAAGTCTTTTTTGTTATTTGATGTATATTTTTTATACATAATAATTTTTTTACATACATGATCCTTCTGTGTGGGAAAAAAATACTAGAGATTCTAAGATAATTTGGTCTTACTCTTCAAATGTATCTTCACATAAAAATTCAAAAATAGTATGAGAATAACAGCATTGAGCACCGAATTAAAAAGCCAGGCGCCAATTCCATTACAGCCACCTTTAAAGAAGTGAAAAACGAAGACTCCTACGTGGCACAGCAAGTTACAGCACAGCAGTGCCACCTGGCAGTTCACCACAAACGGAAAACAAACGCCAGGAAGTCCGATCGCCGTCCAGAACCTGTAACCGTACACGACGGAGTAAAGCAGCGTCAAGAGAAGTATCGCCAGCACTTGAAATGACTGCGAGAATTCCAGCCAGAGGAAAGACGTGATTAGAAGAATCGACTGGTTGAACAAATGGAAGAACGTCAGCCGCCGGTGACAGAGGATTGTGAAGAATGTACGGATGAGGTGGAGGAATCGTGAGAGGTAGAAAATGTATGACCAGAAGAATACGCGACCGGATGGACGTGTTCCGATTGGGAAACAGAGAAGCCAATGGAATGGAGTCGTCGTCTTCGTCCGTCGCCATAACCACCGCGTGTCACGAATCTCCGCCGCGGCGGAGAAGCATATTCCGACGAATATCATAGCCGAGATTAAAATCACTGCCAGGCTGTGTATGGCCGGGATTGGACCGAGCGGTACGCGTCGACGTCGTGTAAGGCGGAGGAGGAAGTGGAGGACATTGGCAACGAGAATGTAGGAAATTACAGCTGCGAATAGAAATGGCCACGTGGAGCCCCATGATTTGATGGGGCTCCAACAGAAATTTACGATTGTTGGATGCTCCGATAAGGAGTAGAGTATATTCATTAAATTGTACGAAACGGCGTCAGTTTGTCATTGTTTTTGAATCTTATGCGAGGGATTCGAAAATTAGTTGGATGCGTCTATATATAAATAACCGAAGAAAGTGGCGCGTCCAATGTCGTCGGTCAGATTTTTTACATTCGGCTGAAATATAGCATTAAAATTGCTGCGCGTACACTGCACTTGTGGCGCTCACGAGTGAGTCATGTGAACCGTGTGTTGGTTAATATACAATTATATACTCTGAAATGTAGTTTTGATCGGTTGAGGTTGGAGATTATTATAATCAGGCTCGTCTTTTTGAATGGTTGGGCCAGCTGGACTGGGCTGGGCTTGTGGACTCATAAAAATCAAACTCAGCCCAATTTGTACCATATCAGGAAGTTAGGTGGTCATTTATTAGAACCCCCAACACGTGCACGTATCTAACCCGTTGATCATAAAACCATCAACGGTCCAAAATTAAAGTTGGTGCCTGGCAATCTGAGGAATCCACAACACCATTTCACTTGCACGCGTTCTTTTCGGAAAATTAAAACAATAACTCGAAGAAAAAATATTTTTAGAGGGTCCATTTCTCGGTTCCTCTACGTTGTCTTGCGATCGTTCGATCTGTATATCGCTCCTCGATATATATATTTAAGGTTCGTTTGCCTTTCGTTTTGAGTTTCAAGTATCTTAACATGACTTCTTAGCTTGTGATTTGATTGTATATTGTCTGATTTGACGAAAGATCTGGAGATTTTAGGAGTTGTCGATTGATGAGAATTTTTTTGTAGTGTTTTTCATTTATGTTTATGTGATTGATTTGATTGATTGAGATGAAGAATTGGAATTAGATTGATTCTGTGATTTGCTAAATTGTTTAGCGTGTTCAATCGCTGAATTGTATTAGATTAAGTGGTGTAGTGTATGGTTATTTTGTTGTTGATTTGGATTATATAGGGTGTTAAAAATGGTGTTTGTTTGGTGTAGAGATGGCAAGTGGGTTTGGGGAATCAACGAGCAGGACGCCTCATAATCCATCTTTTTCTAACAATAACAATAGTAATGGTGATGCTGGTAGCTTTGAGTGCAATATCTGTTTTGACTTAGCTCAAGATCCGATTGTTACACTATGTGGTCATTTGTTCTGTTGGCCTTGTCTATACAAATGGCTGCATATGCATTCGCATTATAAGGAATGTCCAGTTTGTAAGGCTGTTATTGAGGAGGAGAAATTGGTGCCATTGTATGGCAGGGGAAAAACTTCCGCTGACCCTAGATCGAAATCTGTCCCTGGTGTTAACATCCCTAATCGCCCTGCAGGGCAGAGACCTGAAACAGCTCCGCCACCCGAACCGAATCATTTTCATCCACATGGGTTTGGCTTTATGGGAGGTTTGGGAGGTTTTGCACCAATGGCCACTGCGAGATTTGGGAATTTCTCATTCTCTGCAGCTGTTGGTGGTCTTATCCCATCATTATTTAATCTTCATGTTCACGGGTTTCCTGATTCTGCCATGTATGGTGCAGCTACGGGTTTCCCTTATGGGTTTAATTCATTTCATGGTGGTCATGCCCATGGATATCCATATCATACAGGTCAAGGGCAGCAAGACCATAATCTAAAGAAACTTCTTCTAGTTATTCTTGTTTGTGTTATTTTTGCTCTTATGTATCAATGATATGATTTTTTTCAGTTTAAACTTGACCTGCCTGAGGATGTTTAGACATGTCTATTTAATGTTTGTAAATCTTATAGAGAATTGTCTTGGTGACTAAGAAGCTGTTTGTATTATTCTTTTAGTGTGCTTTATAGATTTCTACTATGCATGTGATTGTGTTCGCTATGTGCAGTACACCTTTCCCTCTAAGTCCTCATAACATATGGCTGGATGCATTGTATCATATTATGCTAGCAGCATTGTTGTTTTACTATTTTAGATGAACTATTTTCTCTAATTGACATTAAGTTATTCCATATGTATATGCCAAGGTATAAAGTGTATGTATTCAAATAAATTGCATTTATATATTTTTCTGATTGCATGGATGCATACATATGCTGATGCGAAAATCGTTGGTGGGAGTTATTTTATTTTATATTATATTGTTTAGACCATTTATGTGTTGGCTTGAGAGCTGGGGATGGTACAAGGTAATAGTGTTGTTTTTGCGTGCTCTGGTTCTTTAGCTTTTTTCTTTTCGGAAATGAACCATCCAATTTCTTTATTTGTTTGAGAATATAGAGGAGATGGTATTATACATGGTTACAGATTATGATATGAAAGGTGATGAAATTCCAAATAATCTTTTGGGATGAAAACTCCTTTCAAGAACTTGATTTGCTTCAAACCTCATTGTAGCAATCGCCTTTCTTATATATATCTCTACACATCTCTATACGCTAGTTATTGAACTATATGGTTATTTGGATTGAATACTTGATTGGATATTGGTTTTGAAGGAATTAAGATGTTGTGCAAAAATGGTTTTGTTTTGATAACAATTTTGCCAGTGCAGGGTAATGAACCTAGAGTGTGGTTATACACGTGATATCATGTTATTATTTATCGTCGCATTCTATTGAGATGATTTATTCATTGTCACTCGTCTGAATGAATTCATACATGTTTGTTCTCATAACTTGTGTCATATACATAAAATCTACTTTTGTGGTTGATACCACCAAGTCTCTTTAAGTCTTACATAAGGCAAATGAAAGATGACAGACAGACAGAGACCTGAGCAAAGAGCAACCACATAGTGTTGAAGTGGTTTTGCTACTGAAACTTTTGCTGTTTGGTTTGGTTGATCGTGTGTTTTTAGGCTGAGCTATCGATTAGTTGAATCGAGTTCTCAATCCATCAATTGTATTGTGGCCCCAATGGCAAATGCCTGAAGACTTTTTAGCACATGGGTTGCTTGCATTCTTGATTTCGATATTGAATAATCATCGACATATATGTGTGCCTAGTTGTTTAGGTTTGTGGTACACTCTGCATTTCTGGGTCCTGTTCCCACTATGTCAGCTTATAGATCTTTACAATTCTGTGGATGATGTCACCTTGCAATTCCATTTGTCATTATCTATGAAAATAAGTTAAAATAAAAATACACAACTGTTGCATGCAGAATAAACCAGTGGGCTTAGAGTAATAATTTAATTACTACTGCACAAATTAATAGATTAAAATACAGACTTAAGAGAGTCAAACTGTTCGAAGCAGCAATAGTCAGAGTCAATAAAAATGAACTCTTTGTCTGTTGTACGTATGTCATCGTCTTATGGTCAGACCATCTCCTTTGAAAAGTATTTGTTCTATAGTTGCACAGTTGGGGAACAGAATGGTTCTATTTTCTATTATATAAATAAAAGCATGTATGTTTATCTAATATTCTCTTGGATCTCAGAAAATCAATAATAATCCAATTAAAACCAACCATCGTCATGGAAAGCATGCCATTGTTAGATTAATAATTTTGTATATCAACAAAGTCAGAAGTTCGGTGGCATTTTTGTCACCATATGCTAGAACAAGTCTCTTCTATTTTCTTTCAAATAACTCCAAATCAATAATAATAATTTAAAAAATATATATATATATTTACTAGAGTATATATTTAGCTCAATTTTCAAAATTTGAACTATCTGATAATTCTTTAACGTAAGAATGTTTTTTTTTTTTTTTAAGTTTATCATTTCATATCTACTGCCACCACCTCCTTTCAAACTCAACTTGATGATTTATACAAAACTTTTAAATAGAACCACAATTAAGTGCGGATATTTTAAACAATAATTAAATCATAGTGATTTTGATTTTAATTTTGATGATTGAGGAGGACATGCATTGATGACCAGGAACGATGTGTAAACCGAATCTAGAAGTAAATAGAAGTTTGAAATTATTTTTATTTTTGATTTTTATCTTAAAAAAAAAATAGAAATCATTTTTAAAAATTAATATATCCAAACAGATCCATTTTTAAAAAATATTTTTACTAATTATCCAAAGACATCGAAACAGTTTTCAAGTTGGAAATAAAAACAATATATCCAAACAGATCCATACATATACATACATGTAAGAAATAAAAGAGAGAAGCATGTGGTATTTGTCCATATTGACTTTTAAGGAAGGAAGCCCCCACCTCCACCACCTGTCGGTGACTCAAAACATTTTCATTAATGCTTTCTCAAATCCTCATTATTCACCTTCCTTTTCCCTCAATCAACTTCTTTGTTTCCACTCACTCTTTTAGACCTCTATTCCATCATTTTCATTTCTCATTTTACCCATTATCCTATCCTACCCTTTTATACATATAAATCTCCATAGCTTTTACCAAAATCTCAAACCCTATTATTTTATCCAAAAGAGAGTGGTGGGAGAGTTATATGCACTTACTTACTTACCCATGTTGTAATAATTGGACAGTAGTAGTATTTTTGACAAAGTAGATGGGGACAAATCCTGGTCTTTTTGTCATGTATTGGAATTATGACACACTCATGGGTCTATATTCGTCCCACCTGTGTATTCAAAATGTAAATGTGCTTCCCATTTCTCTTTATTATCTATAGTTACTGCCGTTCTGTTTGTTCTATTCAATTTCATGCTATATATTTGGATGCATTTGCTAACAGAGACTGTCTTTTTAATGATGGAGTTAACCTGACTCTCTGATGTAGTACTTAATACTAGTGCTTGTTATGTTCAGAGATTTATGGTAAATTATTACGAATTTATTTGATTAGGTTAACCAAGAAAGAGGTTTGAGAAGTTGATAAATTTAATCCCAAATCAAATCAATGCAATTAAAATTAGTTTCTTTGTTTTCTGAAATATTTAAAATTATAAATCCAATTATTTATAATTATAATAAAAAATAAATACTTCATTGAATAATAGTTTAAAACTAATTATATTTTAATTATATTTATTAATGGATATAGTTTTATTTATTTGTATTTTTAATTTATTAGAATTTTTTTTTAAAGATATAATATAGTAATGTTGAATGCTTATTAAAAATCTAGCAAACAAACATAATTATAGAAAAAATAATGAAACAAACCATCAAAACTCAAAAAGGTGACAAGGGTTTTTCCATTGAAAAAGACTATATATACATGTTATTGACTATAAATACTAGTAGTAATTGATACCAGTCGTTAATCAATTAGCTTGCAGTGAATTGGACGTATGTTGTATTAAAAAAAACAACAGATTTCCAACTTACGAAATTGAGAGAGACTTGGTCTCAAAGCATGATCATTTAGGTTGCTTAACCATTGTTTTCTCAGACTGCGATTGTTCAACATATTTATATTTACTTATTTCTAACAAATTAAAACATGTAAAATTTTCTCTCCATCACACCAATCACCCTCGTAACTAGCCTTCTATTTTCTTCAAAACCAATCAAAATCCTCCTTATTCGACTTCACCACCTACTATAAACACATTATTATCCATCTTAATCACAATTAAGTTGGCAAAAACACTTATATCACCTCCAACTAATCCATTTCCCCATGTATACCCAGTTAATTTGTGTAGATTATACCTGTATCAAATTTGTGTAGGAAAAAAATGAATATATGGGTAGAAAATGATGTAGGACCTTATTTAAAAAAGTGTAGACATGAATCTAAAGTACCCAAATGTGAACCCATCATCAAAACTTCCTTAAAGAAAAATAATTGACCAATCTCTCTCTCTCTCTCACTCTTATATATATATATATATATATATATATATATATATATATATATATATATATTTAATAAACCCAACAAAACCGTGTTTTCAAACCTCACCAAATAAAAACCCCAACAAAACACACAAACACAAACCTCTACAAATCACTATGCCACCACCAAAAGACCACAACAACAACACTCTCATCATCTTCACTTCTCTTCTTCTACTACTCCTAAACAAAACCAATGCAACGCAAAAATTCAAAGAAGCCCCGCAATTCTACAATTCCCAAGATTGCCCTTCGATCCCAAACGACCAAGACGACACCGTTTTCTGCTCCGACGAAACGGTCCACGTGGCAATGACACTAGACACGACCTACATACGTGGCTCAATGGCAGCCGTCCTTTCCGTTCTCCAACACTCATCCTGTCCGCAGAACATCGCTTTTCACTTCGTCGCCTCCGCTTCTACAAACCTCACTCACCTCCAAACGACAATCGCGACTTCTTTCCCTTATTTGAAATTCCGAATTTACCCTTTCCGAGACTCGGCCGTCTCCGGTCTAATCTCGACCTCAATCCGGTCCGCTCTCGACTGTCCTCTCAACTACGCCCGCAGCTACCTCCCCAACCTCCTCCCATTATGCGTCCGCCGCGTCGTCTACCTCGACTCCGACCTCGTCCTCGTCGACGACATCACCAAACTCATATCCACAGATCTCGGCCCCAAATCAGTCCTCGCCGCGCCGGAATACTGCAACGCGAACTTCACCTCCTACTTCACACACTCATTCTGGTCGAATCCGGCTCTTTCCCTCACGTTCGCGAACCGGAAGGCGTGTTACTTCAACACGGGAGTGATGGTGATCGATCTGGACCGGTGGAGAGACGGAGACTACACGACGAAGATCGAGGAGTGGATGGAGCTTCAGAAGAGAATGAGGATCTACGAGTTGGGATCGCTGCCGCCGTTTTTGTTAGTGTTCGCCGGAGAAATCGTTCCGGTGGATCACCGGTGGAATCAACATGGACTGGGTGGTGATAATTTTAGAGGATTGTGTAGGGATTTGCATCCGGGACCGGTGAGTTTGTTACATTGGAGTGGGAAAGGGAAGCCGTGGGCCCGACTCGATGCGAATAGACCGTGTCCGTTGGATGCGCTCTGGGCGCCGTACGATCTATTGCAGACTCCATTTCTGTTGGATTCTTGAGCTGAGCTGAGTTGAGTTTCAATTCTATTCAATTATTGGTTGAATTTTGTTGTAGATTATACAGGTACTGTATACAATTTTTTTTTTTCTTTTTATTATAACACTAAAAATGTGTGTAAAAAATAAGGACAAAGAAGAAAATATCCATGTTGTTCACCGCGGAAATAACTGTATATCCATCCAAGTGTTGATAGTGAAAAAACAGTTTTTTTTTTTTTTTTTTTTTTTTTTTCAAATTATAATATTTTGTATTAAATAGGGTTAGTGAATAGTTTATGAGTTTAATTGGATAAAACAGAGCTTTATTAGTTAGGGGATGTTTGGCTGATTGCTGGAAAGTGGATTTGCCAGCTTGGATTCTTTTTAACTGAAAGGAATAAGGTCAGAGTGTCGAATAATTTGGTTTATTCACTGGCGCCCAAACGATGATCAGAGACTATTTTATTTTTTAAAGAAAAGGAAAATGCTTTGTGTAAATGTTTATAAATGGAGGGATTTAATCAGAAATGAGATTCTATCCATTCGATACCAACTCATGTGCGCTTGTTTCACGATCGCATTTGCTTCGTTATCAATCAATCAATGAACCTCTCCCTCCCTGAAAAGCTATATATTTATTTATTTTTCATGAATTATGGGAAAATTGTTCGCTTTTATGGTATTTCACACAATTTTATTATAGTATTTTATTTTTAAAAATTTAATAGTTTTTCAAAAATTAATTATTTTAAAAAATATTTATAGTTTTCGCCAGCATTTGATTTATTAAAAAATTTTATATATATTTATTCAATTCTCAACTAAAAAATTAATAACATACATTATTTAAAAAATAAATAAATAAATATTTTTATAAATTATTATTATTACTTAGTATTTAAACAATCTAAAATTATAATCGTTATGAAATATTTAGACGATTTAAAAGTTAAATTAAAATTATTCGAAGATATTATTACAATTGAATTTTAATTTTCAAAATCGATTTTTTTTAATAAAATAAAATTGTGATTTTAGGGGTGAAAGTACTAAATATAAATCTATATTTAAAAAAAATAATATTATAGAAACTGAGAAGATAAGTTTTGAGATTGAGAACATGATTGCTGTCGTTTTTAAAAATATTTTATATGTTAGTGAATTTCCAGTTGTAGTAATATGCCCGTCTAATCATTTTCAAAACAAATTGGAATTATATATCCAAATATACCAGCAACAAAAATATATCTACTTGTTATTCAGACAGATCCAAAAATTTTAATAATAGATTTTTCACATTTATGAAGATTGCTGGAATATTATCTTAACCATTTCATTCACGTTCTATAATATTTAAAATGTTAAATTACTTGGAAACATAACTTCTTCTATTAGAAAAATTCAACAACTATTAAAATATTAATTTATATGCAGTCTTCGTTTGGAACCTAAATCTAGAACTATCCAGCCAAGATATCTGACAAGAAGTACTTATGAAATAACATTAATGCTCTCATATCTAATTTAAAAAATGGTATATCCAAATATAATTATTATCTATATTGGCCATTTTCAATCAAAATACCATAAATATTTTTATACAGACTTCTTTTGCTATGAAAATGATGTGGAAAATTTATCAAAATAATTTTGATATAGCTATAGAAAGTAAAATAAGCCAATGATATTATCTTGGAAATTATATGATAGTCCAACTAGTTATTTCCATATTTAAGAATTACTAATTACAACTTGCAAAAATTTAAAATAAAAAAGAAAAAAATCCACTAATAATAGATCCAAATCTCACCTAATCCAAAACGAAAATCCAAATAACATTAATTATTAAAATTTCCTTAAATAAAAATTAATATTAATGTATGAGTGAGCTAGTACAACCATCGTGCCTTCAATTATAAGTAAAATGGTCAAATATAAGAATTTTCAAACCATGTGTTAATAATTTCTATTTTTGTTTCGAAATTAGAAATATCTAAAAATATAATAAAAAGCAAAAATTTAGTGTCGGTAGAGCGATAGTCCAACTATGTCCCCACACTACATGGCGGCTTCATTGATCGCCACGTGGCACATATCTATCAACTGTTTGAGTTCATGTACGGCAGATGATTGAAGAAGTCTTCTTGTGGACCCTACTTTTGTTTCTTATAAGCTACAATCTACTGCGACTCGTTGAAGCTAGGTTTTATGCATGTCCAGCCAATAATATCGCGACAGGTAGATGTATCTGCCACGTGTCGTCATCTAACGGAATGTTTGTTGTGAAGCTGAGATCGAAGTTGTTGGACTTATATATTTATTTTAAGGGTACAAAGGTCGTGAAATCTTGGTCTGTTTTTATGTTCCAGTTATGATATATAAATGTGAAATTTAATTTTATTATATGATTGTCTTTTGTGAATAATTATGTCTTTATACATTAACTTCTACGTATACTATGTAACTTTTGTTGTAAGGAATACAATTTTTGAAAATTTAATTTCGTAGTAAATCTTGTCAATAATTGTGTTTGATCTATTTATTTTGCTGAGTTGACAATGGCCGCCAAATAAGACATTTATAATCTCAAATCTGGTACATAACATATTGTTTTTAAAAAATAAATAATTAAAATTCTACTCTATTTTAAATATATAGGACTGCTTTGGTACTATATTTTAAAATGACAATTTTCTATAAATATGCTTCGACAATTTATCAAGTAATGTATATTTATATCGAAAACGCGTTTGGAAAGAATATTTTTGCAGCAACTCATGAGATTTAAGGCATGGCACTTACCACTTTTTTCATTGTTATTTTTTATTTTATTTTCTTAGCTTATTGTTTTAGTCAAGTCTAAATCTGGCAATACCCAAGAACTTTCTTAAAATAAAATAATGAAGTTAATTTTTTATATGAAGAGAACAGTAAGTTTGACATTGAATTACATTAAAGATTTACCAACTGTACATATTAAATGGGTAAAAAAATAAAAAAAAATAAAAAAAAATTGGATCTATGTAAACTTGGTCATAATCAAAGAATATTAGAACGTGACATGCAGGATTGTACTGTCCTTGCATGGTCCATCTTCATATACTTTCAGTACAATATATGACTCCACGTTTTCAGATATTTTATAGTTCTATTTTATTTTATATTTATTAAAAATAAAATAAAAATCGAGAATGATTAATTAAGTTGATGTGGTTCACTATTGGCTTCAAAAACCAGTTCATCTAGAATCGAATAGAAAAAGGACTATTCATCCAAATCATAGCATTAACTTTGTTCTATTCATCGAATCCGAGTTCATAAATTATATTCTCTACGTATTGACACGTTTTTATATTCATGAAACATCACAATAAATGAGACACACATCTACAATAGTGACGATCAGGTCTTTGATGTGATTTTACATTATCCGATTGATATCTTCTAGATGGACCACTTCTCTGCTACTATATACATTATTCACCGTCACAGATAATAAGTATAGCTGATAAAATTAGATCAGATAATGAATGGGTTATACACAGAATCTGGGTATTAACAGTACAAGACCACATGGAGGGTTGTTTTTTGAAGTGAGTGTTATGTGTGTTGTGTAATACTGACTGAAAAGTGAGGTATGTGTTATTTGTTTGTTGGGTAGTTGAAAGCAACAAATGGCTTTTTTCTCTATTATTTCACATGGGGGTGCCTGAAACTCAAAGAAAGAAACAACCATTCAAAATGGGGCAAAACTTCACTGTCGTTTACCCACTTTATAGGTGTATGCTACTCTAACTATGAAGTTGTTCAGATGAGATATACTTGTCAAACAGAAATTGTTTTCTCATTATGTTTTGTGTATCGGAAGAAGGCATTTTTCACAATGTCATTTGATAGAGGTCTTACTTCACTACTACTACTACTCTATGATATGAATTGACCTAACCTGAAAGAAAAACTAGAGTGACTAAAGCTCATTTTCTGTTGAAATTTAATTGAAGCAATAATGTATACGGCCACCATACTTAAACTACAAAGATATGGAGTAGCTAACCTTGTTATGAGGTTGTAGCTGTAGGCTCCAAATCAAAGGCAGAAAACAAAAACTGTCCTGAAAAGTTATTGAGAGAATAACCAGGTTATTAACAAAAATGACAAGGAATGAAGCAATATGCCAGTTCAATGGAGAAATGATTGAAATTGCTTCCTGGTAACAAAGACCTGAGAGATGAGTGCTGGATATATTTCCACTTCGTAAGTTGTAAATGATTGACCGGTTTCCATAGTTGTTTGTTGAATTACTGAAGCTTTATCTCTAAAGGCCAACCAGCAATATGTATAGTGTCCAGTCAAGGAATACAAGCGGACATATCATGCTGTCAAGTATTGTTAAAAACATAAGCAGCAGTTTACCATTGGATCATCCATAGAACCAATTCAAAAGAAATTGAGGGTATTTTAGTGGGACAAACCTCTGTTCCATCAATGCTGATGCTCCATGGAGTGTCATTATCTCATGAGATCAGTAATGGCTCTAAAACAAACAAGGATGTGAACTGTAGCAATTAGAACATGATATAGTTTGTGGAAAACAATAAAAAAATCATGTGATCCAATAGATAGATAAGAATTAATGACTAATAATACAATTTCATTTTTTCATTATGTACAATTACTGTATGACTACTATTCGTCATCTTATTTGACAATTAGGCATATAGTTATTACAAATTTGAACTGCCTCACTCTTAATCACATGTTTAATTAAAGTTCTAATTCGGAGGACTGCCGAAGAATGTTTAGTAATAAAATGCAGTAAGAATATTCAGTTGAATTTAAACACACAGAAAATCAAGGAAGTAGCAAAATAAGAGATACATGCAACTGAAGAACACAAGTAATTACCCTCAAAAGCAAATATACTGAGTAGATTGAATCCTCTCTGCAGTTTGAATCAGTACCTTCCGCAATTCTGCGGCTGCAGCAAGAGCTAACCTATAAAGCATAAGATTAACAGCTTATAGCCAAGGGGGTTTGACCTGCATTTAAAGTAATTGAATTAAAACACACAAAAAAGAGTAACCATGAAAAGCAAAAACCATGCAACACTCTTGAGATACTTTTAAAATAAGTTTGTGATTGCCACAAATTTCAAATGTGGAGCCATAATATGCATTAGCAAGCATGGAAATAAAAAAAGATCAATTTCATTCTTCAGCTTCATTTTACCAAATAAAGTGAGGCGTGAGGAATGAAAAATCACCTTGCCACTTGAGGAATCAATAAAAGTTAATGGTCCTTCTTTCCAGAAAGTTTGAAATGCTGTGGGAGACTGCGAAATTCAAAAGCCTTCCAGCAAGATGTCAATCTCTCCCAATTGCCTTACAAAAAGGAAATGACACCAAACTAAATTGACTGCCCATTCATTGACATGCTGCTTCAGAAACACCAAACAAGTCGGCAATAGTGGACTCTGTTGACTCCATTTGTGTATAAGAGATGGCATCCATAAACAAAAAACTGGAATGATCTTGCATTTCACACATCTTCTTTAAATCTCCATGGTTAGAGTACTCCTGATGCAGCTTAGGGAGCTTGATGAAATTCTTATTCAAACCTGACTTCGTCATTTCATTTAAAAGCTTCGTGGCTTCTTTTGTATCTCCTTGAGCAAGTAGAACCATCATTAAAGAGGAGTAGGTAATAACAGAAGGACGAATCCCTTCTTTAATCATTTTGCATTTCAAATTAAAGGCTTGTTGGATATTACCAGCCTTACAGTAACCATCAATCAGTATATTGTATGTTACAATGTTGGGTGCCAGTCCTTTCAGATTTAGCTTGTTGAAAAGCCTCTGCGCTCGATCCAATTTTCCTAATTTACATAGACCAGTTAGTAAAGCATTGTGAGTGACAATGTTAGGAACAATACCCCTTTTCAACATCTCATCCCTTAAGTTGAAAGCTTCATCAACGTCACCAGCAGCTGCATAGCCATGAATAAGGGTACAGTATGTAAAATTGTCTGGAATAAAACTTGTACGTAACAAACCCGAGAAAACACTTCTTGCATCTGCAACCTTTCCAGATTTGCATAAGCCTGCAATAGCTATGTTGTATACCACAGTGTTGGGGACACACAAACTCTTAGCACTTGCATCAAGGGAGAGATAAATTTTCTGAGTTTCTATACTCACAGCATGGGTCTCTAGGGATTTGAGATTCGGAACCAGATTCAAATCCACCACCTTCTGCAGAAGAACATTTGCTTCATCAATTCTGCCAGCCCTATACAAGGCACTAATAATTTTGCTGCAAATAATTAAATTGGGAGCAAACCCCTTCTCAATCAGATCAGAATAAGTTCTAAAGGCTTTATCCAGCATTCCTACGTCGCACCAACCAGAAATGAGAGCTCCATAAGTTATGATATTTGGGGTTACCGATATGGTTTGCATTTCTGAGAGAATATCAGTCACTTTACTTAATTTCCTAGAATTGAAAGCTCCACTAATGAGAGCATTATACATTTCAATGGAAGGAAGAATTGCTTCCTTTTCCATTTCATCTTTAATCCTAAAAGCTTCTTCAACATTTCCAACTTTACAATAACCATCACTCAGGGTTCTATACGTTATCTTGTCAGGCAAACAACCCAACTCCTTCATCTTTTTCAAAATATTCTCAGCTTCTATCATTTTCCCCATCTTGCATAATCCATTAATCATTGTATTGAATGCAACTGTATTTTTGGAAAAACCCTTAGCTAAAATATGATTCCACAACCTCAAAGCCCCATCAAAATCTCCCATCCTGAACAAAATATCAAGCAGAGTACAATAACTTATCACATTAGGGGACACGCCTCTTTTCAACATCATACACCACAGGTGCAAAGCATCATCGAAAGCACCTGCATGACAGAAACCTTTAAGAAGAGTATTATATGTAACTACAGATGGTTCTATGCCCTCATTTTGCATCTCATCACAAAGATTAAAGGCCTCAGTCATATGACTCTCTATACAGTACCCATCCACAAGTGTGTTATAACTATACGAATCTGGCTTTAGCTTCCAATCTCCCATACTCCTCAACAATCGCTTTGCTTCAAAAGTTTGACCAATTTTACAATAGCCATTGATCAACGAGTTGCATATAAACAAATTCATCCTTATTCCCTCCTTCAACATATCATCCCGGACTCTGACAGCATCATCCATTTTACCAACTCTACTGTACCCTTCTATCAACACACCATACACATATTCATCCACAGCTGCCTTCTCTTTTTCCTTCAACCTTCTAAGAATATTCTCAGCTTCTTCCATCTTACCTTGCTTACAGTAACCCTTCATTAACAAGGTACATGTAACCACATTGACCAAAATCCCCTTCTCACTCATCAACTCCAAAACTCTTTGAGCGCCCTTCATATCACCCAAATTTACATACCCATCGATCAAACAGTTATAAGTCACCACATTCACTTCAAGTCCCGAACTCACCATCTTTTTCACAAAATCCCCAGCTTCTTCCATTCTATTTTCCTTACAATAAGCACTAACCACAATGGAACACATAAAAACATCAGGCACTATCCCAACACCGAGCATTTGCTCATAAACATGCAACGCAACATAACTCTGGCCATTTTTAACCAACCTACTCAACAAGCTATTACAAGACCTCAAACTGGGCACACGACCCAACTTCCCCATATTATCAAAAACATGTAAAGCATTCTTCAACATGCCTTTCTCAGCATAAATTTTCAATATCATATCAAAAACCGTAGGCGAAAACGAAAATTCCTTATAAACCCTAACTAACTCATCCCAAACTAAAAACCCTAAATACTGGCTCTTGCTCAAACCGACCAATTCATATAAATAAGTTCTGGTATCATCATACATTCTAGCACGAGACAAAATGTGAACAAGCTTACAATAAGACTTGAAGTTAGGTCTGAATTTTTGTTGCTGTGAAGCTACTTTGAAGAAACTTAAGCAAGCGTTAGGGTTGAGTTTCAGTTTCTGGAGGACAGAGTCAAGTAGGTCATCGGAGAAGTCGAAAGAGAGACTATTGAGGGCTTCATGTCGACCGAGGACGAGTATATTGGTGATTCGGTCGACTAATTCGGGTCGGGTGAGATTGTATTCGTGACGGGGCTTCCAGTGGACGAACCGGTATAATTGGCGGCGGTGTTGACGTGGAAAAAAACGATGGAGAAAGTGAGAAGTGGAAGACAGTGAGTACCTGAACATCGGAGAAGGCACAAGTTTGATATGAGTGAAGTTGTTGTTGTTGTTTGATTTGTGGAAAAAAGACGCGGCATTTTATCGAATATGATTTGGAGAACTAGACTGCATAGTTTGCTCCTGACAGTTTTTGAATTCAAATGTAACAGCAGTCGATGTGCGAGGTTTTATATTGCGATCTTGATGGGCCTGAAATTTGTGGGCTCTTCTGTAGAATCCGTCATTCTTTTGGGATTTCTTTTGATTCTGGGCTTTACAGATCACTGTAGGGTTTCAATGGGGGATACGACTAATTTCTAATTACACCCATCTTGACGATCTCCATCAAATGACCAAGCCTGGGGCCCAAAATAACTTGTATAAATGGTTTGGAGATGACCGTTCCCATAAAATGGGAGGATAGCTTAATCCAAATTGAGTGATTAAAAAATAAATTGTAATGTTTTGTAGATAGTGTTTTCACTGTTTATAAGCCAATTAAATTTTATTTTTAAAATTAAAAATTTTATATAAAAATAAATATTTATGATATTTTAAAGACCTTCATGATGAATCTTTCCACAATAAAAATATTACGAAATTTTATTTTTAAAAATTTATTTGACTCGTAAATATAAATTAAAATTCAATAAACTCATATTTTAAAATGAGAAAAGAAAAATTAACTCAAAAATTTGAAATATAAAATTATAGGCCTATTTTGAAAAGTTTACAAAATTAAATTTTGAATTTTATTCCAGAAGAACTTTAAATTTCACTTCATAGGTCATTCACGGACTATAATTATAGTTCACACTACGTTGTAAATAATTAAAAATCAGTTAGTATTTTGAAAATTTTGATATATGGAGTGGAACCAAATTTTTAATAACTTATTTTTTATACATTTTTTAAAACAATCCTACAATTATATTTTGAAGTTTAAAAAATTCACTTAAAATAATAATTAATTTTAAAATTTTCCCAAGAAAATCCAAGTGGACACAGATTTTTAAAACGAAAATTTTAATAATTAGGTACTCGTGCCAAACGTGTCATAAGAAATTTCCATGCACTTTCTTATTGAGGAGGAAACTAGTCTCATGAATACGTCCTCGAAAAAGGTTAACAAAGTACTTATGTCAAGTCATTTTTCATAAAACTGTGTCCCCTCTTCAATCATAGCAAGCTCAACTCCATCTCTTTCAATGACTCACTTACACCCAACAATGCAATTACAACGAACCTTCACCATCAATTTGCCTCACATAAATCTCTTTACCTACGCATGCCTTCGCATTGCACCACTCATCTATAAAGTCACTGCAAAAAGTTGTGGCTTATTTTACAAAGCAAAAGCTTTCCCTTTGTATAAATAAATAAGTTCAATCAAAACTTATCAACCTACAAACTGATGGCAACAGCTATAGTTTCCAAGCCTTCCAAATGGTTCTCCAACAAGACTTTGAAGCTTAAACTCCCTCGATTGCGTTCCAAGTCCAAATCCTCAAACCCCACTTCATCGAATCTAGTGACAGTAAGAAATGAACCGCAAGAACAGCAGCTTCAACAAGTGTTTCGTCACTTTGATGTTGATGGAGATGGGAAGATTTCAACAGAGGAACTCAAGTCTTACTTCCTGTCTATAGGTGAGTGCATGTCCGAAGTTGAAGTTAGGAAGGTGATGGAGGATTTCGGTCTGGATTCGGATAATGGGATGGAGTATGATGAGTTTGTCAGGCTGATGAGAGGAGGAAATGATGATATCAATGGTGATCTGAAAAGGGCTTTCGAGATGTATGAAATGGAGAAAGGTTCAGGCTGCATCACACCAAGAGGGTTGCAGAGGATGTTGAATAGATTAGGAGATGAAAGATCATATGATGAGTGTGTTGCCATGATTCGAGTTTTCGATCTTGATGGCAATGGAGTACTTGACTTTCATGAGTTTCAACAGATGATGTCTTGCTCATCAAATAATGATAAACTAGCATCTTAATGTGTATATACATGAATGAATATTGATTTCTGAGATTGAGAAAATATAAACTGTGAGACCACCAGATATTCCAAAATGAATCATTGCATTTCTGCTATAACGAAATAAATCAAGAATCTGAAAACATGAGGGATAGTGTGCAAAAGAATCAGCTTTCTCATATCTAATGTGTGGAGTCAATCAATCACTAATCAAAAGGCTAATGCAACTACGTGATGCAGAAAAATTCTGAATAGGAATTTCAGGATTGACCTTAGATGGGAAATCTACCGGTAGTGCGGATATGTTCAAGGGTAGCTTGAAGGCCGTATCTTTCTACTGCACGCAGGCCAGCTCTGAATCCATCTCCATAAACTGGGGAGGTGTCTGATTCGATCTGGTTCATAAAAAATGCCCCAATTTTTTTATCGAATTGAGACATGGGTCTTCGATTTCTGGAAGTTGAGGAGGATGATGTAGAGGCGTGATTACTGCCTGACATGGCCTGCAGCTCAGATGTCAACCACATGTGTGCTAAAACCTGGCAAATTCCTTCTTCAACCTGTTGACTGCAAGGCCTGTAACCTGACAAATAGACATTATATGTGAAGAGGTAAAGGCACTAATGCAGATCAAAATTCTTAAGCAATAGGATACACTGTCATGTAGTTTGACAGAACCAACCTTGCAGACGCATCCAGGCATGCATCATTTCATGAGCTAAGATTGACCCGGTCAATAATCTGTTTGCATAGAGAAGTTGGATTGCTCATTAAAAAAACCCTAGTAGTAAATATCTTCTACTAGAATCAGAAGTAAATGTGAGACAACCAAGGGAGCGCACAACTGAAGTTACCTAGGTAGGCCATATAACATCAGAATTGCAGTCACCTCACAGCGACGTCTCAATCTGTATGGTCCTGTAACCATACCCGATGATCGGTTCCCTCGCTTTAGAATCTGGTTATTTTTCAAATGGAATGAAAACAAGTCAGTTACCTAAAAAAGACTGTAAATACACCAGTCTACCTCAAAAGGAAAAATGTTTATAAATATCTCACCGTGGTAATAGTCTGTTCCTCAGAGAGACACAGTCCTCTGGTCTCTGGCGTGTGATATTGGCCCTGCCCAACACAAACCATGATTTAGAATCAAACTCAGAATCTAATGAAAGATAAAAATACTGTCCATACCAAAGAGTTAATCTACATAATCCAAAAGAGCACGCGCAAAATCTTGCATACATATGAAGAAAGACCGCAGGAAAAAGAGACTGAAAGAAGTCTTTTCTTATAATTAGGAAAAAAAGCAAAATCCACCAAAGGTTTTCTAAACATTTAACCAAAATATACGTATTTCCACTGTTATTGAGAGCTCTAACAAATGAGATTTTGTAAGCAAATGACAGTAGTATGACCAATGAATTATTTAGTTTTCATCTAGGCACCATTGCCTACACTTCATTGCAAAAATAAGATGATTTTAACACTGGTTTCTTACATGCTTTTCAAATTCTCTGGCATCATTTAAGGCCTGCCTTTCAACCAAGAGTAATGGAATTTGCTGCTCCACTCTCATATTTAACCTTTCATAAAATTCTTGAACTTCTAAATAAAGGGGTTGGCATTGACTGGTGTCCATGATTGCAGTCTCCAGACACTCTAGACACAATTTCCGTCCATCATTGAGGGTGACGTATGATGTATCACGTGACTGCAAAGTATGAAGAGATTCATCATCTATCAAACTTTGCAAGAAAACATCAGAAGTAGAACTTGAAAGCACCATTCTTGTTAGAATAAAAAAGTAAATCCATCTTAAGTTCCAAACTAACCTCCATTCTCTCACAGCTGCAGCAGCGAGGAGTATTGTCATGCTCATGAGAAGGACAGTACTTCTGAACCCAAAACGGATGAGCCCTATATTCAATAAGACCGGAAAGGTTTGTGGGAATCTGTCAAAAACAGCACTTTATAATGAGTAATGGGTTCATAAAGAGAAAAACTAGTGGTCTGATATAGGCAATACTTACAAAATGCTTACAAACATCACATTTTGGATGATACTGCTCCCTGTAGCAAATTTTATGATATGGGAGATTCCCGGACATAGAGAACTATAGAGAGAGAATGACATTAGAGAAAATATGACTTAAGAAAAAAAAAATGCAGTTACAATCTTTGGAGTTGAAACTGTACCTCCGCATCAGATATTGGCAGGTGACAAGCATAGCATCGGAAGCATTCTGGGTGCCAAAATGCATTAAGGCAATTTAAAAATCTGCCATGGCCAATCTCAGTATTGCAACCAGCACAGATCCTACAGAGATTGGATATATTCTTAATCAAATTACTTAATTACACAGTGACAACAAAAAAGTTGTTTCAAAAGAAGTTGAAATGTCAAGCTACACAGGTAAATGTATGCTTAGGCTTCATAATGTTGTAGCGACATAAGGAACCTTCACCTTAAGGTTCTTTTCACACACTTTAATATAATGTTTGCTTCTCTTGACTGTTACATTCATGAAATTACAATGACTAACAAAAATTGACACTTTTTGCCTCTCCACATACTCAAAACAAAAACGGAAATCAAAGTGTCACAACAAAAACGGGCACAAAATGAGCTATAATATTATAAAAGATGGACATGAGTCAAAAATACCTGTAGCCCATTGGGAAGTGGACAGGCAGCATAGGTTGATACATATGTTCATTTCCATAATGTGGAGGAGGTTGAATGTTCAAGCTTTCTTGTATTGCTCTAGCAAGTTGTTCATCTTCTTCCTCTTGAAGTGTGCTGTCTATTCAAATTATTGAAAATATTAGCAAATAGAGAAAAACTCAGGCAAGGTCCATCGATATAACCTAGAAACGAACATGATGGAAAACCCTTAATTGGCAATTAGATTAGAAATTCATGCAAGCATAGTATGTTTGGCGCATTAAACAAGCCATCAGTTTCCACAACAGTTGCGCAGAACAAAAACTGAAGCATTTGCTTGCTTGAATAATGATGATAAGGTTTGTGTAAGCACATAAATTTTTGGAAAAGGTAAGGTAATAACCCATAGATATATATAATTTATAAATGTGTATATATTGATGCTGCTATTGGGAGAGAATACATTGGCATAGAAAGCAAAAATTGCATTCCAATTGTGAAACTTGTAATGCCACCTTAGAACTAATTCTATTCAAGTATAAATACTAAATAGGAAGGTTAAGGGACCCAAAAGAAAGACTTCAAAATGGAAAAGACAAAAATCTACCATTGAATATCAAAAATGGAAGGAAAGAAATATGTTTTCTGCATGGTTTTTGTTTAAGAAATATAACAAAAGATTGAAGATCTGGAATGCTATGAGCACCAATGACCAGAAAAATAAGACTAAGCAAAACAAATTTCCATTTAGAATGCCATAAATTCACAGCAAGTAGGCAGATGGAGGTATGGAGTGGAGGAACTCAATGAAGACTACCCACAAACTAAGGAGAAACTCAATGAAATTACTGTGAAGATCGACCTAAGAGTAAACAATTCCCTAATATCCTCATGAAGAATTATTGTCTCACAGATTAACTCGTAAATCATTTTACCATAAACAGCTGAAACACAACACAACGGCACTAGTTTTTAATAGGTTTGTAAATTTCAATCCTTATCAAAAGGATGTGAAAAAGGAGACAATGTATGTTCCGAACCTCCATATGTCATAACAAATTAGGAATTTTTAGATTATTATTCTATTAATTAGCTATTAGGTTTAGTATTAGTTTTCTTTATTATTTAGGAATCTCCTGGAATTCTATTTCTATTAGAATCAGGGTTGCTTATTTATTTCCTATTATAACTATTATTGTAGCCTATTTAAAGGCTTCTTTTTACCAAGCAGAAGATTATAGAGAAATCGTAAGGTTTCATAATCGGATTCTCTCTCTAACGAGTTTCCAAGGGCCTAGCTCCCTTTGATGAATAGGACTTATCACCATAGGCAGAAGAAAGTATCCAATTTTGCCTGCTCATTGTCTTGTGACACGATCCATAGCTAGGGATCCTAACAATGTACTTCCTACAAGGCATAGTTATCAATGCCTGGATAGAAAACAGTTCTAACAACCAGATTACATTTCTTCGGAGAACAAAATGCACATATTGCATACATTGGGTAAAGAAACATACTACTTCTGATGTAAATGAAATTCGATTCCCATATCACTCACCAATTACATATGATCCTTCTCTCTGATTTTCTTCTGAAAGAGATAATGCTATAGCACGATCTATATCTTCATTATTCTGCTCTGGCCACATGACCTACATATGGTGTTCCAGGTAACACATGTCAAGAAGAGCACAATGATAATTTCATTTCATTGTTATCAGAAAATGTTACTTATGCACATTACATCAAGCCAGCAACACAAGCACATCTAGACTGAAAATTACATGTAAAGATGCAGAAAAAGGAAAAAAATGTAACTACCCCTGAAGTTGAAGGTGCATAGCCATCTGAATCATCACCATAATTCCCACGGTAATTCCGGTCTGTAATTCCATGGCTGGAGCCTTTGAAAATTTTGCTAAGCCAACCCATTACATATAATGTTATCTGCTCATAATCAATCAAGTTTTTACCTGCAAACAGAATTAAAAGTAACATAAACCACACTGCAACTGTTAGAGATCAACCCTAAATCATAACCAACATTCTGCATTATTATTCATTCATTTTCAGGACTTACACATGTGCAAGACAAAGAACAAACATCAACTTAAACAACCAGCATTAGATAATTGCACATGGAAGAATCAAACATAGATGACATTACAAATTAAAAAAATACAGTAATGAATACATAAATCTCAGGGAAGTCAAACCCATATCCTTTAACCAAAACCAAGTCAAATCTAGTCGAACCAATACATTTCACAAATACATTTCAATGAACTGAAGTAAATGTAGCAAGGACACACAACAATCCAGCATTAATGATTCCTTATCAACTCCTACTACTACTACATTCCCTTCAAGCACAGATATTACCCACCAGACATTGTGATAAACCAGAAAGTTTGAGCACCCAATAAGTAACAAAAACAACATATGGTCTCATTAAATAACACAGAAAAAGAGGGTTTATTTATAGCTAGCTCATAAAACCCAACAAATCCATGAAATGTTAACTTTTTCTACTTCTAAAGAGATAAAGAATCAAAAATAGTGGAGAGATGACTCACCTCTGACAAATCAACAAATAAAAACGCAGCAGCGAAGCCAGAACACAGCAGGATCAGATAATAAAATCGCTCTCAAAAAGCCCACAAGCCAAAAAAAATAAAAATTGCAGCTTTAAAGAAAGAAAAATCCCCTCTATCTCTCTCTATATTTCTCTTAATTTAATCTATGCAAAGAATGTTTAGAAGAAAAGCTCAAAGACGCTCTTTTGATGCTTGGAAACAGAAATGATTGAAAAAAAACAATATATTAAAATAAAAAAAATCAATATGAGGAACAGAAGAAAAGGAAGAAGAACCACGACGCAACAGTTGGAGGCGTTTGAGATAATTCAAAGTCAAATAAAGAGAAAACGTGAAAGAATTGAGAATTTGAATTAAAAAATTTGAGAACGCAAATGAGATTTTTGTTTGATGAGAAAAAAGAATTATCAAAAACCAAACAAAAACCTCCAATTGGGTTTTGACAATATATCCCTCTTCTGCAATTTAAATGGCTTGTGGGGTCCCCCTAATTCTTCAACCAGAAGACCCAACAAGGCGAAAGAGAGGATCTTTCAAAACTATGCGTAAAGAGAAACGCTTTGGTTTCTCTCTTTTTCTTTTTTTTTTTTAATTTTTAATTTAATATTATATATATATATATATATATATATATATATATATGGAACTGCAAGCTAGCTGGCTTGTGTGTTGTTTAATTGAAGAGACTTGACATTGGTTTGGTGGTGGGTTAAAAGCGAAAGGAAAGTACTCAAAACAGTCTCAAAAGCTTGTGTCTTTTTCTTTTTTTTTTTTTCCTTTTTTTTTTAAGAGCTTCAATTAACTGTCTATTGTCATGTAAAGTGATAATTTTTAATTTTTAATTTCTACCGTGAAAAAGTTCAAATTCTTCTGGATTTTTTTTTTTTCAATTATGTAGACTATTTTATGAATAAAAAAGTTTTCTTTGGAATAAATCTATGTATTTTGCATGTGAATGCAAAGGACAGAAAGCGTACAAAAGTTGATTATTTTTTTCTTTTGGTTAATTAAAGCTCAAAAAAAAAATGAATGAAAATATGTTAAAAGACTATAAATAGATAAAATAAGTCAGATAATAATAAAAGGCTAAGCCAAGTCAGCATCGTTATATAGACACGTGTCATCCCTATATGTCTTCGTTTCCTGCTACGTACTATTTTTCCTTTCACATTTAAATCCATTTGATTGACTTTAATATAGCATAGACGTGTGTATTTTCTTCTATGGCTACTAATCATCACCATTTTCTTCTTTTAGATTCACACCATACCAATCCATTTTTCTTATTCATACCGCGTTAAGCAATTGAATTGACCGGAATCTAAATTTTAAAGACTAATATACATCGTAATATTGTTGACATCATAGTTGGTCAATGGTGTGTTGAAGAGTTGCCATTGTTTAAAGTTTCACCTATCCATTTTAACTTTTATTGGATTTTGAACTAAAATTTATTAAAATATATATTCAAATTTATGGTAATTAATATAAAATAATATTTTTTTAAAAAAAATAATATAAAAATGACTCTTACGAAGTCAAAATTATTAATTGATTGAAATTTTATTAAAATTAAACTATGCTGTCAGAGGTCAAAATCTTTGTATGATGTCAGAGCACATCCAGAGTTGTTAACATATTGACAATGGTATTGGTAAACCTAATTTGGGGACCATTTTTCCTTCGCTAACTCTTTTTCTCAACAAATCTACCTTCATTTCCACTAAATAATTTTTTTTTTTTTAAATTTAAAAAATCAATAAACAGAAAACTGTACAGCTCTGCAATGTCTTTAATCTCCAACATACCGTGAAGAGTACAATAATCTTTACAATTAATAACATTTAATAAAGACATGAAAGAATCAGTAGTTTTTTAAAATAAAGATTTATTTAATAAGAAGCAAGCAGAGGTGAGCTTTGACTGGCTTATGATCAGAACTATAAATGTCATCAATGGACTCATAGCAATGAAGATTGGCATTAATTTGGTCAGGCTTTTCAATCTTAAATAAAATCCTGTCGGTCCATGCAGGAACTCGTACTTTATAGCTAGTGTCGTAGCTGCTACTGCCGATATTGTACTTATAAGTCGGTTTAAAAGTGAGTGAACCTTCACAGTAGCCTTCGAATATCTCTCCTCTTCCTGCTTCGCGTAGTAGCTGATCTTTGCTTCTAAGTAGCTGCATGCATTGTAATCATAATCATAATATAGAGACATTTGTGTATATAGAATAGGGAGAATATAGGATAGGTACTTTTTGGAGGTTTTTGTGAATGAGGTTTCTGGCAGGGTGAGTGGTGATGCCTTGAATACGATAGTTGAGGTCTCCTAACCAGACTGTTAGCTGGGCTGGTCTTGCGTATGGATTCACGTTTTTGGAGAAGAGTGAGTGTGATATGTGTCTGCATTGTGAGTTTCTCTCTTCTACGTTTCGTGCATGTGCTGTAACATTATACTACTAGCTAGTAACTTCTTACTTGAAAAGAAGAAAACTGAAACGAAATTTATTTATATTTTTAGTTCTTTTAAAGTTGTTTAAAAGAAAAAAAAAAAAAATTGTTTTAGAGTATTTTAAAAGAGATTCCAAGTACATGCGTCTGTTTGTCCATTTTGGTGGATACAAAGAACCAATAAAATTATATAATTTTATGTGTTGTTTTTAGGGTATTCATTAAAAAAGAAGGTATGTTTTAAAACCATTTTAATATAATATATTTAACAAAAAATAATAATGGAAAAAATATAATAAAAATTTATTTAAAAAATAAAATTGACATTTAAAATATTTTTTTTTAAACTATATTTATTTTAGAAAAGAGGTAATATATATATTTTTAAAAAGAATAATAATGATGATTTAAGATAATTTATTATTTTAATTTTAGATAAGAAAAGTATTTTTGAATAAAAATGGTAGAAATACTTATATAATTCATCTCAAAGAGCTTAGAAAACTATTCAAAATAATTTATACGAATTGGAAGTTAAATAAAAATGGCACTTTTATTGTCATCCAAACTAAAAGTTAGTCTATTCAAAAATTTATTTACATAGATATTTTTAGTTTTTATGTCCGATGGTAATATATATATATATATATATTAGAATTTTTAATTTTTATAAAATAATTTTTGGAAAATTACTTTTGCGGAGGGATTCATCCTTCCCAAACAAAACTCTTCCAGCATTGACAAAATAAACTATGCAAATAGACACAAATATTAAGAATATTATAAAGATTAATATGAATAAATAAATAAAAATATTCTAACCAGAGAGATGGCAAGAAATGTAAACCATAGTGATCCCTTTGTAATTGATACGTATAGCCACAGCTCCTTTCTTTCTCCTTATTAATCCTCCAAATCCACAGACGGAATATTTATCCACCTTCACTTCTGCATGCATAACTCATCAAATTACATCAATTCCAAAACCAAACGCATACAAATATGCATAGAATTATAATATACTCTTTCCTTTTTGGTACCT
This sequence comes from Cardiospermum halicacabum, assembly GCA_031304145.1. Classification (NCBI taxonomy): domain Eukaryota; kingdom Viridiplantae; phylum Streptophyta; class Magnoliopsida; order Sapindales; family Sapindaceae; genus Cardiospermum; species Cardiospermum halicacabum. Next base: position 2,742,531 of record CM062394.1, read on the forward strand.
CTGATAAAATGGTCTGAATTCTTCGGTCCAAACACATACAAATGCAATGATTGCATGACGGCTTTTGCAAAGAGGCTGCATTCATTTCTCAAACCAGTCAATAACAAGTTAGCAAATTAGGCCAACAAGGACTGACGACATTCGAACTTTGACTTACACATGAGTCTCAGCCAAAGCTCTCTGCAACAATCCCAAAACATCCTCTCTAGGAACCTCTTGTAAACCAATAACTAACAAATCGAATTTCCTGTTGCTTCCAATCATCGCCACCAAATCTTCATATCGAACCTGACCATTCATGTTCCAAGTCACAGTACAAATGCAAACATCAGAATCACTAGAAAAGTTGCAGCGATTATCAGACCCAACAGTCCTTATTCCTTCATTAATCGAATAATATTCCTCTCTGCAAAAACACAACACAATCAATCAAAATTTCCAATTCAAAATTAAATAAAACGACTCGTCGTTTGAGTACTCACCTTTTACCAATCAAATTTCCCATATCTGATTGCATGAGGGAGAGATAGAAGGAGATAATAAGCAATATTGACTTGGACTTGTTGTATTTATATGTGTGGTCACGATACAAAAGTTGAAATTTGGCCTTTTGGCGGTGACGGGAAAAATAAAAGTCAAGAACTGCAATGTCTCCGAGATATGCAAGTACGTACGTGTATCTGATACTTTGATCATCAGTTTCTCAACGAGTTAGGTCGGGTTTGGTTGACTATGCATGCCTAGCTAAATCAAATTTGAAAATGACCAACGTATAACAAACAAAACTGTAATTATCAACTACAAACACCACATTACGTATAGAATACACCAAACTGTGTTGTGTAGATTGTATGTATATCGATGTATATATATTATAACTAATGTCGACCAGGGCATGAAATGAAATAGTATGCTAGAGAATCTCCTATCAGTTCATGTTTTGATTACGAGTTGATTGTTATTACCATCTTAGCTTAACGGTAAACGGTTGCGTGGTGGAACATCCAAAGTGGATCCAGAAACATATGGATTTTGTCAGGTTCCTTGTGAATGTGGAATTTTGTGAATTATTGGGTAACTGGTTTGGTTTGTTGAAATGTACTACTATTAATTTTATATGGATGTATAATGTACTGAAACTAAGGGCGATGATGATATCATCTAATAAACATGACATCAGCGGTGCTATTTTTGAACTTGTCGGACTAGTAACAGTATGGTTTCTGAATTTTGATTTATTATCTATGAGATATATGGCAAATTATATTAGAAGGTGGTGTGTTTACGTGAAATTATATATTTAGCCGGTTTTTATCAATTTTATATTATTTATTAATAAGTTTTAAATAATATTGCGGTTGCTTGTACGGTGTTTAGTCAACACTTTTGATTCAGGTAAGCGTAAATGTGTCAACACTTTATTTAGATACGTTAGCAATATGTTAGCACCAATCTTAATTGTGGTCAAAGGTGTTGACCTAATACGGTCAACTCAATTGTAATATTATTCAAAAACTAGCTAGTATTTAGCGTTAAATTATGAAAATTTATTTATAGATATAATTTTATAAAAAATCACTATTGTGGGGTGTAATTTTTCATTGACCCTTACACTAAATCCAAGCAAAAAATAGAGTTATTTTACACTTATCTAAAAATCTTAGTAAAAAAAAGCAAGAGGAGGTACATGAATTTTAAATATCCAATATTTTTTCAATTTTCGTTTGTATAATAGAAAATATTCGACCAATAACTTTGAAAATTCTACGTCTTTTGATAGACCAAACTCAATTAACAAGTACAAAATTCAGTTGCATATTTTGAAAGGTCCATTATGATGCCGGAAACGTGTATGAATTGGCTGAAAGAGTATTGCGAATTGAATAAGAGGAACAATTCGTCGCTCAATTGATTTACTGAAAAATATAATATCAAGTCTGCCTCTTAGAAACCCTAAACACCCCTTTTATAAGGCGTTACTCTTAACCCTAACAAAATAATTCCAAAATTACGAAAAAACCCTTAAAATAATAAAAGTTCAAAAACCCCTCTAAACGATCCTGAAATACCGAAATGCATCGTAGATCATCGCCAAAGGCGATGTATTTGATTTAGATCGTCGTTTCGCTTCAACCTGTCAAATTTGGGCTCTAAATTCCATACCCAAAATCAATGCCGAAAGCCCAGTGCATCATATTACTTACTCAAAATATACATTTCAAAAGAATTCTACTAAATTAAAGCTTGGCTAACCATCTATGGATAAGGATGAAATGTGTACTATCCATTGTTATAACAATATATATCCATTTGATTAAATGAGAATTTGATCAATGATGACCGGATAAGATTGAAAATTTATACAAATACTCTATTTACGCGATAAAAAGCAAAATATATATTTTCTCATTTGGTATCAGAGTCATGGAAACTCGTCTTAATTCCAGCAATAATTATTCTCTCTTTTCTTCAACCACAAATGTCTTTCTATTACGTTATCTTTTCTAGATAAAGTTTTAAACTTTAATTCTCCTGTAAATTAGATGGCTAGAACTTCATAAACTGACGTGTTCAAGTTGTTGGGAAAAATTCGGCTAATTTTAATATAATTTTTTTTGTAAAAAAATCGGTGATCCATAACAACGGAGACAACTATTAATACCACAAAGTAAAATAAACGTTAATGATATGTAGTGTATATATATATATATATATATATATATATATATAAAACAGCATGAAAACCCATGAACAAACAAATATAAAAGTCATATGAGTGATTTAATTACTCAAGTAGTGTAACAAGATGTAGGTGTTCATGGGAAAAGAATCTTCATCACCCAATATTTCTCTCTCTTTCTTTAGTTCCCAATAAATTGAATTGAAAAATGATGACACGCATTTAAAAATAGATCTTGGTCGGCAAGCCATGGGCTAGTTTCAAGCTCAGATACCTCCTAAACCTAACAAACTATATATATAATAATAATAGATACCAACATCATATTTATAACTTTCAGGTTATTTAGTAACAAATTAATTTTACACTACTAATTTTTTTCCTATTTGAAATTCTCAAATATCTATTTTTTAACTAGAATCTACTTTAAGAAATATCATTCTGAATCAACTATGATGCTTAAAAAAAGTATTTGAGTCTTTTCCAAATTACTAAATCAATTATAGATATTAGAGTATATCCAAATTATCGTCACAATTCCAACAAACCACCATCTGATGAAAATTCTCTTTGTCTTTCTCTGACAACCACAACTAAAAACAAAGTCATCATACCTCACTGTAAATATATACTACTCAGGTAGAATCCATCTCAAAATTAACCACTTAGAAACTATCAGCCCAAGATTTTATTTTCTCGGCACATGTCGAAACACTTGCTGAATAAACTATAATGCAACTTCCTTCGTCAGCTTTAAGAAAACTCCTCAGTCACCGATTTACTTTCCACCACACCACATCCATGTTGACCAGATACCCGTGCAATTATGGACACTCTAGAATTATTCCATCCTTATCATAAGAACCTAAGTGGTCCAAAACATTCCATAAAGACATGTATCTCATGTACAATCGAGTCTTTGTCAAACCACTTCTTACCGTTCTTCCTTATTCGAGTTCATCAGTCAATTAATTAGAATTAGGACCCAATTTAATTTGGAGTTTTTCACTAGATTTGAATCTTTGACCAATTTAATTTAATTTAATTTTTTTTATTTACTTGCGTTATCAGAGAACCACCAAAGTCTCAAAGCTATTTTACAACTACAACCATACATGTCACATATATCACCACTGTCATCATTCAAGAACTTTCGCTGAAGCTTTTTCAACTATATGACTATCACAAACCAAATCTCGATAATATTTGCGGATGATTTTTTCAACTTCGACCTTTTTTTCCTAAAGCAACTAGCTCCAAAAACTCGATAAAAGAAAACCAAACTGTCTTGTCTGAACTTGTAAGAGATTTATTGATCCTTTAAAACCTTACCATTTCATCTTACCTAAACTTATATTTACTTTGACCAAACTAAAACTCAATGACCACACTAACGCTAGCTCACAAATCAAAGGGACTCTAATACCAATTGTTGAGGAAATTCGACTAGCTCTAATACCACTTGATGAAGAAATCAGTGGTTCACTCCAATGGAAATGAATATTGGTAATCACAAAGTAAAATTAATAAAAATCGCATTAGTTAGGGTAAAGAGAGACTAATTCATGATGTAATAATAAAGTAATAATTAGATGTAATAATAAAGTAATTGTTGACTCCTTGATGATGAAGACAAAAGTATTTAGTTTTTATATAATCTGTTATTTATTTAGTTTTTTAGATGAAGACAAATTTATTTAATCTGTTAGATAAATAAAGTTATTTAGTTTTTATTTGTTAGATAAATAAAGGTATTTAGTTTTACTAAACTACTATATTGTTAAAATTATTAAATATCTTGATAAATAGTGTTTTGGTCAAACTTATCTTAACAAAATTAGGAAAGTTAGATTTTTTCAGATTCTATTTTATTTTGCAGGTTATCTAAATCTAGTCAAATTGAGATCTTCATCAGTTTTAAGAAGATTTTGATTCTTTCTTTCTTGCAACTTCATCAACGTTTATTTTGAAGACTCTATTTAAAAGCGTGAAGTTGAAGTGTTTGAGACACAACAGAAAAAGAACAAGAAAAGAATTACTTGAAGTTTCTATAAAAAACAAAAGAAAGTGATTTGTCAAGCGCTCAAGATTTTTTCATTCCCTCTACAAGTTTAATCATCTTCTACTACTCTGCATATTTTATTTTTGTTAGATTTTGATTATTACTTAGAGAGTTGTTTTATTACTGTTAAAAGAAAGAAATTAGACGTAGATTATTTATATTAAATTGGGTGGCTAGTATTTGTAGCAGGGTGCTACGGGTTATAGAAGAAAAGGGTAAGTCTTCTAAGTTTGTACTAGAACCCTAAGGGAACAATATAAATAAAATTAACGTCTAAATCCTACGGGTTTAAAGAAACCCTTAGGCGGAGAGTAGGCCGTTTTAACGACCGAACTTCGTAACAAATCACTGTGTTCTTTTTGTTTATTTATTTTATTTATTATATCTGTTTCAAGACCTTGAAAATATAATTCATTCTATTTATCCGCGATTATTTGATATACTCTATTCACCCCCTCTAGAGTATTATTTTCCTACGTATAACTTTCAATTGGTATCAGAGCTTGGCTCAACAGTTGTGATCTAACCTTCCGTTGAGAATTGTGTAGGAATTTATCCATTATGGAATCTACAGGAAGTGGTGGATTTGCTCAAGGAAGATCAATAAACAGACCTCCTCTGTTTGTTGGGAACAATTTTCCTCACTGGAAGTCTCTAATGAAGATGTTCATTATTGATCAAGACATCGAGCTATGGGAAATCATCAAGAATGGACCAAAGATTCCAATGACCATCACAGACGCTGGCACTTCAAAACCTAAAGAAGAATCGAATTTCACTCAAACTGACACTGAACTTATCTCTAAAAACTTTCGTGCTATGAACTTACTTTACTATTCTTTAAGTGCTGATGAATTTAATCGTATATCTTCTTGCAGTTCAGCCAAAGAAATTTGGGACAAACTAGTGGTGACATATGAAGGAACTAGCCAAGTTAGAGAATCAAAGATCAGTATTTTCATGCGACAGTATGAATTATTTATGATGAAAAGTGATGAATCCATTAAAGAGATGTTTACAAGATTCACTGTCATCATAAATAATCTTGATGCTCTTGGAAAGAAATTTTCAAATGAAGAAAAAGTGAGAAAGATCCTTCGTTGTTTGCCAAAGAATAATTGGAGACCAAAAGTTACTGCAATTGTGGAAGCTCAGGATCTTAGCAGCTTATCTCTTGACGATTTACTTGAAAATTTGATCACTCATGAGATGGAACTCAATGAAGAGGAAGAACAGCCCTCTGCATCAAATCCTAAGACGTTGGCCCTGAAATTCCAAAAGCCTGAAAGCTCAGACGAAGAAGAGACTGATGATGAAGAAGATCCATTCGCAATGCTAGCCAGAGGACTTGAACGTATTCTCAAAATGAAGAAACAGTTCAAGAAAAATAAATTGGATCAATCAAGATCTTCACGACATAAAGGTAAGTTTTCAAAATCTTCAAATAAGAATAACACATTATCTTGCTTTGATTATGGCAGTTTGGAACACCTAGTGAAAGATTGTCCAAATAGAAAGAAAACATCTTTTAACAAAAAGAAATCAAAGAAAGCCATGGTAGCTGCTTGGAGTGGATCAGATACAAGTGATACTGAAGAGGAACAAGCAAATCTCTGTCTGATGGCAAACCATGATGAATCTGAAAATGGAGATCATCTTGAAAGTGTGGTAAAAAATCTCATCTCTAGCTCTCCTGATATTCTATTTGAATTTATAAAAAATCTAGTTGTCAATGAGGAATGCTTGATGAAGGAAATAGAATCTCTCAAAGCACACATAAGAAATCAGGTACGCATTGAGACAGATTTGGTAAAAGAGTTAGATCGGTTCAAAACTTCTCATTCAAATCTTGATAACGATATCAAGGCCTTGACAACTGAGTCCAAGACCTTGAAAGAGCAAGCAGTAATGCACAAAAACCGAATTCGAGATTTGAACTAGAAGTCAACGAGCTGAATGACAAGTGTAATGAACAACTACATTCTCTTACCAAGTTTGCTGGGTCTCATCAAAATTTAAATAAGTTGCTTGGTAGTCAGCAAATGACTTTGAACAAAAATGGGTTGGGATATCAGAAATAATTTCCAAAAAGAAAGCCTACCATTTTCACCAAACCTAGAGGTTATATCACTCAACCCACTTGTTTTTTCTGTTGTCGAAAAGGTCACACTAAACTCACTTGTCCTTATCGTCGAAAAGATCCTCAAATCATTCTAAACACATTCCCTGTGAGACTTAGAGATCAAATAAAACAGATCTGGATTGTGAAGGGTACTCGTCCACCAAACATGATTTATCCTGAGTATGAACAGAAATATAATATATGGACACGAAAGGTTTGATGTTTCTTTGTTTTGTAGAGAGAACAGAAGTGGATCTTGGATAGTGGATGTTCACGGCATATGACAAGAAAGACTTCATTATTTTGTGTTTTGAAGAAACAATCCACAGGATCTATTACTTTAGGAGATAAAGAAAAATGTAGCATAATTGGTATTGGAAAGATTGGAAACAACTCAACTAATGCCATTGAAGATGTTTATTTGGTTGACAGACTACGGTACAATCTTTTATCAGTTTCTCAACTGTGTGACAAAGGAAATCTGGTGACTTTTTATAAGGAAAAATGGGTAACATCATTCTAACTACTTATCGTAGAAATAATGTTTATGAACTGTCAACTAACTCTCTTGCAGAAAAGACACTGACATGTCTCAAGGCTTTGACTGATGATTCAAGACTTTGGCACCGAAGACTTGGACACATTAATATGCACACATTACACAAGCTTTCCTCTAAAGACTTGGTTCGTGGATTGCCTAAACTAAATTTTAAGAATCATTCTGAATTGTGTGATGCTTGTGTAAGAGGTAAACAAACTCACATTTCATTCAAACCAAAACATGATGTAAGTACTTCTAGACCTCTTGAACTTTTACATATGGATTTGTGTGGTCCTATGAGAGTCAAAACTCCAAAAGGTAAACAATATATTCTTGTTATTATTGATGATTTTTCTAGATTCACTTGGGTATTCTTTTTGCGAGAAAAATCTGAAGCATTAAAGGAATTCTCAAAGCTGTGCAAAGAGCTTCAAGTGGAGAAAAATGTTTCCATTATATCCATTCGTACAGACCATGGAAGGGAGTTTGATAATTTAAATTTTGATTTATTTTGTGAAAAATATGGTATTACTCACAATTTTTCAGCTCCTAGAACTCCACAGCAAAATGGTGTAGTCGAAAGGAAAAATAGAACGCTGGAGGATATGTCTCGAACAATGCTGTTGGAGAATGAACTTCCTCAAAATCTATGGGCCGAAGCAATAAATACTGCCAACTACATTTTAAACAGATGCCTTATTCGACCCATATTGAAAAAGACGCCCTACGAGTTGTTCAAAGGGAGAAAACCAAAGATTTCATATTTTAAGCCATTCGGATGTAAATGTTTCATTCACAATAATGGTAAGGATAATCTCGGTAAGTTTGATGCTCGTAGTGATGAAGGTATTTTTTTTGGATACTCCTTAACTAGTAAAGCATATCGTGTCTTTAATAAACGTACTAAATGTGTTGAAGAAAATATTCATGTTGTTTTTGATGAAAGTGATAATCGTGTCTTGAGCGAAAGTTTTGCAGACTTAAAATTGAACAGGGATCATGAAGAATACTCCTCTGATGAAGAGGATTACCCTCTGAAGAAGAATGCTCAAAGTCTAAAAAAGGTTGTGGACAACGCTGATCAAAGTCTTAATCCTCATCTCCAAAACCTTGAAAAACTTTTCAACAGTCTTAATCTTCAAGAGAAACCAGATGATGAACCCGAATCTCAAGACCTTGAAAAAGTCAATCAAGACGCTGAAATTCTTCAACCTAATCGGACTCTAGACCAATCTCAGGACTCTTATGATGAATTACTCTCTCCCTCTCCAAAAGAACCTGAAACCAGTACAAAGCCTAGACCTCGCTTCAAACATGCATCTTCTCATCCGTCATCAAACATCATTGACAAAGACAAACCGGGTATCTTAACTCGATCTCATCTTAAGAATCTTTGTGCTTTTTATGCTTTTGTTTCTCTTGTAGAACCAAAGAATTATGTTGAGGCTATGAAAGAACCCGACTGGATCGTGGCAATGCAAAGTGAACTTAATGAATTCGAACGCAACAAAGTCTGGAGACTTATGCCTAGACCAGCCAATCACTCAATCATTGGAACAAAATGGGTTTTCCGAAACAAGCTTGATGAAAATGGTAAGATTGTACGCAACAAAGCTCGACTAGTTGCACAAGGATACAATCAAGAAGAAGGTATTGATTACGAAGAAACTTTTGCACCTGTTGCTCGCTTAGAATCCATTCATATGTTGCTTGCATTCGCATCTTACATGAAAATCAAATTATTTCAAATGGATGTTAAATGTGCATTTTTAAATGGTGTTTTACAAGAAGAGGTATATGTAGCACAACCTCCTAGTTTTGAAAATGAACGTTTTCCAAATCATGTCTACAAACTTGACAAAGCTCTTTATGGTTTGAAACAAGCTCCTCGAGCTTGGTATGAAAGATTATCAAAGTTTTTATTAGCAAAAGATTTTATTAGAGATTCGATTGATAAAACTCTTTTTGTTCATTTTAAGGCATCACACATTCTAATTATTCAAGTTTATGTCGATGATATACTATTTGGATCTACTGATGAATCTTTATGCAAGGAGTTTTCTAAGATTATGACACAGGAATTTGAAATGAGCTTGATGGGTGAACTAAACTTCTTTCTCGGGCTACAAATAAAGCAAGAAAGAAATGGAATCTTTCTAAATCAATCCAAATATACTCGAGAACTTTTAAAGAAATTCAACATGAAAAATTCTAAAGTTGCTAAGACCCCTGTCAACTCTTCTCTCTCCTTAGATAAAGATGAAAATGGTAAGTCAGTTGATCAAAAGGTATACCGAGGTATGATTGGATCTCTTCTTTATTTAACTGCTAGTAGACCTGATATTATGTTTGGAGTATGTCTCTGTGCACGATTTCAAGCTGATCCAAAGGAATCACACTTGCAAGCTGTGAAAAGAATTCTTCGATATCTTAATGGAACTAAAGATTTTGGTCTTTGGTATCCTAGCACTAATGATTTTGAACTTGTAGGATATTCAGATGCAAACTTTGCAGGTTACAAAGTTGATCGTAAAAGTACTTCAGGATGTTGTCAATTTTTGGGATCATCCTTGATTGCATGGCATTCAAAGAAATAAAACTCATTTGCACTATCTACTGCCGAAGCAGAATACATAGCAGCTGGAGCCTGTTGTTCTCAACTTCTATGGATAGCTCAACAAATGAGAGATCTCAGCTTAAACTATCAAGGTATCCCTATAAAATGCGATAATACTAGTGCTATTTCTATAACAAAAAATCCTGTGCAGCATTCCAGAACTAAGCACATCGATGTACGACATCATTTTATTCGAGATCATGTGGAGAAATGAGATGTTTCCATTGAATTCGTACCTACTGAGTTTCAATTTGCTGATATCTTCACAAAACCCTTGGCTGAAGAACGATTTAACTTCATTAGACATGAGTTAGGTATGTTAAATAAGGAAGCATCAACGTAGGGGGAGCAAAAGAAGGAAGTAAAAGATCTTAAACAGAGCTTCAAAGGTATGTTTTTGCTTTTCATAGGTTTGAATATTGTTTCAAGGCCTTGAAAACTTAATATGAAATCTGTTTGACACTTGGACCAAACCCAATTTTATTCAATTAATGGATAAACACTGGTGCGATTTTTTTAAAAATTATTTTCTTTTCTCTCCACCTTCCCACTTAAACTTCTCACTCTCTCTCCACCTCTCTCAAATCTCTCTTTCTCTGCACCTGAAACCCCATTTCAAACCCTAACCTCATCTCTGCAAATGGCTCCAAAACGTGCTTCAACATCATCCAAGAACCTTGCCTTCTTACCATAGAGGAATATCAAGTGGTTCAACGACTGAGGAAAGAGCAGGCTCAACGGAATAAAGCCATGGCACAAGCCACTGCTCGTCAAGCCCAGCAAAGATGGAAAGATAAAGTTCATTCTGAAGTTCGAGAAAAGCAGCAGTTCCGTCCTTCTTAACTATGTCCTCTACTGTCTAAACTTTTCCCTAAACTTTAACTTTTATTTTGCTATGTCCAAGAACATTAACCTCTCCCTCCTTGATGGAGACAAAAAGGGGGAGAAAAATACTATATTTTTGTATATATATGTTTTTGTTCTTATGCAGGTTATGCAGATTTATGTTCTGATTTATGTTTTAGCTGATGAATATATGCTTTGATATATGTTCTGATTTTATGCTTTGATATATGTTCTGATGAATACCTGTCTTGCTTACATATTTCAGATTAATTGCTTACATATTTCAGCTTATGCAGGTTACATATTTCAGTTTATTTGCTTACATATTTCAGTTTATGCAGAAAAATATAGTCCAACTTGAGTCCTGATTTATTTTTATAAGTTTATTCAGGTCAAGATGTTGTAACCATGTTTCAAACCCTTGAAAATAACTGACTAGGTATTTTGTCTTCATCAAGGGGGAGATTGTTGACTCCTTGATGATGAAGACAAAAGTATTTAGTTTTTATATAATTTGTTATTTATTTAGTTTTTTAGATGAAGACAAATTTATTTAATCTGTTAGATAAATAAAGTTATTTAGTTTTTATTTGTTAGATAAATAAAGGTATTTAGTTTTACTAAACTACTCTATTGCTAAAATTATTAAATATCTTGATAAATAGTGTTTTGGTCAAACTTATCTTAACAAAATTAGGAAAGTTAGATTTTGTTAGATTCTATTTTATTTTGCAGGTTATCTAAATCTAGTCAAATTGAGATCTTCATCAGTTTTAAGAAGATTTTGATTCCTTCTTTCTTGCAACTTCATCAACGTTTATTTTGAAGACTCTATTTAAAAGCGTGAGGTTGAAGTGTTTGAGACACAACAGAAAAAGAACAAGAAAAGAATTACTTGAAGTTTCTATCAAAAACAAAAGAAAGTGATTTGTCAAGCGCTCAAGATTTTTTCATTCCCTCTACAAGTTTAATCATCTTCTACTACTCTGCATATTTTATTTTTGTTAGATTTTGATTATTACTTAGAGAGTTGTTTTATTACTGTTAAAAGAAAGAAATTAGACGTAGATTATTTATATTAAATTGGGTGGCTAGTATTTGTAGCAGGGTGCTACGGGTTATAGAAGAAAAGGGTAAGTCTTCTAAGTTTGTACTAGAACCCTAAGGGAACAATATAAATAAAATTAACGTCTAAATCCTACGGGTTTAAAGAAACCCTTAGGCGGAGAGTAGGCCGTTTTAACGACCGAACTTCGTAACAAATCACTGTGTTCTTTTTGTTTATTTATTTTATTTATTATATCTGTTTCAAGACCTTGAAAATATAATTCATTCTATTTATCTGCGATTATTTGATATACTCTATTCACCCCCCCTCTAGAGTATTATTTTCCTACGTATAACTTTCAGTAATAATTAAACGACCAGAATACCATTCTTATCTAATAAATAATTAGAAAAAAAAAATATTTTACAAAAATTGGTTCAAATAAAATATTAAATTTATTATCAAATAAACTGTTTTAACCAAAAATTGGCTAACAGTAATTGATTTAGATAATTGATTTGGTTGATATGTTTATTGAATTAGAATTTGAATGAGTAAAAATCAGTAGGATGTGATTATACATTCCTTCCTAATAATAATTGCAGACTATTCCTTCTTCATCTCCCGCTTATTTTCTTCTTAGAGAGATGAAGTTAGAAGAATCCCCTTTTTCTTGTGTTGTTGTTCTCTTTATATGATGCTTTCTCCTTGCTCTCTTTAGCCATTAGTATTATCCTTGTCCATTTGTTAAAAGATGGTTTGGTTCATTTTTCTTGTTGTTATTCGTTTTCCATCCTCTCCATGTTTCTCCATATTCATCTCTATTTCTATTTTTTATGCCGTTGATCGGCCTCCCCTCCTTCTTCATTCTTTTTCTAACTAATATGTTCTTATTGGTTTCGTTGAGTTTAGATATGGTTCTTCCTCTCGGGTGTCATAGTTCACCTCTAACAGTGATGGCGCGCTGGAATGTGTTGGGCTCAAGTTCCTTTCTTCCACTGCCACCTCTATCCATTATATTCCGTCTTACAAATCACTTCATATGTTTGACCCTTGACCAACTTTTTGATTGATTGACCCCACTAACTTTTCACATCCTTTTCCAGTCTTAGACCTCATTGTAATTTCTCTTCATTGGTTCGGCCCAGCCCATGACCCAATTGCATTAGTAAAAATCTCACCTCAACATAAACTTTTATAAAATCCTACTGTTCTATTAGATTTCAAATAGGATTTTAGATTAAATTAAAAATTTTTAAAATAAAAATATTTTTATATAGTTAATTAAGATTTTTTTTCTTAAAAAATTTGAAGATAAAAATATAATTTTCAAAATTCAAAAAGTATTAAAAAAAAATAATTATTTGTCAATAAAAATATAAACTGAGATTTATAATTAAATTAAATCAATTTAGTTTTATATTTAAATATTTAATTTATCAACAAATAAATTTTAGTCATTTACCACTTGAAATTAAAATATGTTATCCGTAATAGAAATTAATTTAATTAAAATTTAATATAAATAATTTATCCATTAAAATTTTTATTTTTTAAAAAATTAAAAATATATTAAATATATTTACTAAATATATGATTTTTAAAAAAATTACGGGTAGTTAAATGTATATGATAGCAGTCGAGACGAAAATTAGATAGAGAATACTTATCTTACAACTAATTTTAATTGCAACAACAAAAGAAGAAGTTCACTAAACTATAATTAAGTATAACTGTGCGGCCTTCACGAAAATATAGGCTTGCTCGCATAACAGTTAAATCCAATCTAACGGCGGAGGTTCGAATCAGCCGACTCTAACTATAAAAAATTCAATTTTATTTATTTATTTAATTCTCTCAAATAATTATAATTGTTGCGAGCAAGCGAGTGAGAGTAAAATGTGGTGGAACCCGCAGAGGTCTCCTTCTCTGTCTCTGTCGCATGCTCTGGTCACCTCTCCACCTTCAGGTACAAGAATCTGCTGCTTCCTCCACTCGATTCCGATTTCAATACTTTCGTTTTCAATTCGCACTTTTTAGGCAAAGTTTTGTTTTCTACTTCCTTGTTCTGTTTCCACTTCTACATCATCGCATCCTCGTGCTTCTCTTTTACCTAATTTTCTCAACTAAAATCCTTCAATTCTTTGTTTGACAATTGGCATTGTGTCTATTGGAACAGCGATTGCATTTATTTCAATTGGATACTCAATTGTGGTTATTTAGTCCTTTGAACTCGTCATTTGATGAATTGTTTTTGTGTTTGTGATTACAGAGTTGGTTGAATTGTTTTTTTTTTTGACTGGTTGTGTTCTTAAGTGCATTCTTGTGATTCCGAGATCTAGCTGAGATTTTCGTTGATTTCGTGCTTCTTCACGCGTTGGATTGTGCCTGGGCTTTATTGTGAGCTGTATATGTTTGTTCGAGACTGTGGTTGCATTTCCGGATAGGGTTTAAGGAAGATGAGTATGGTAAGTTTGATGATAGTGTGTACTTTTTTTCAAGCTTTTACTGTAAATTTTGTTGAATTGAGCTATTTTGTTTGCTGAAGTTGCTTGTTGATTGAAATGCATAGAAGTTGTTAAAGAGTATAACTTTGATGAATTTTCTTCAGGTATACTGGAAATATTGGGTTGTCTGAATTATACTGGAAATATTGAGTTGTTTGAAATTTATCTGCCAATAATATTTTGTAGTGTTTCAAATTTTTATTTTTTATTTTATTTTATTTTTTTGGTTGCTGAAAAACACTTGGGTATACCTTGTTGAAATGCTTTGTAAATCCTGTTAAGAAATTTTATATCAGATGGAGTTCCTTAAAAATTGAGGATATAAATTTACATTATTAGAATTTTAATTTGTTTCTAGGATGCGAAAGCATTTTCTGAGTTGTATTGTATGGAAATTGTCTCGAGTCCAGCCACATTTTTGTGATTAACTTTTGGTAGGGTGTCTACATGCAATATCTTATGCTGTTTTTATTTGGCTGTGGTGTCATTACAAAGAGATCACCTCTTACATTTAGTACTTCTGTGATTTGTTATATGACAGAATTGCGATTTATTTTTCCTGCTCTTTCTAACACGGAGATTCTTGGCATGTTTTGGGTTCAGCTCTTCGGTGAGCTGCTTGCTTTACTTATTTACTGCATTTAGGTGATAAGTTTAGGGATATTATACCTATCTAATGGAAGGGTGAGAGTTTTTGGATTTTTCAAAGCAAAAGATCATGGACTGCTCTGCCATGGGCACTACTAGATGTTATGTGTTTCACTTTCTTTTTTTTTCTTCCTTTCTAAATTTTATGTAGGAACAAATAAATGATTAGAGGTTCTGACAATATGAAATCAAGATTTGATTGCTAATAAACAATTAATTAAATGCTTAACCATAAAAAATAGATGGAGGACACAAGTAAGCTTCTGCAATTATATTTATGGACTACATATTTGCTGTCTTGATATGATGTGAAATTTTATAATTCATGATTAAGTATATTCCTGAGTTTCTTACTTATATGTGGTGTGCGATTGAGATTTAGTTATTCGTTGTCACTGTAATAATATTCCGTTTAGACGCTTTAGTGATGAACCAGAATTCACGAGTAAAAGATTAGCGCTTATTTCATTGTCGCGTCTTTCAAATGCTCTTAACTAAGTAGAAATGATAATGAATAGTGTATGGTCTATCTCCTGCTCTCTTTTTCTCTGGATACCATATGTCAATTCAGCCTCACTGTCTTATTTTTCATATTACCTTTTACTCTTTTTATAGGCTTGTTGATGTTTTGATACATGTTTAATTCATTTTAATATTGCAGAAGCAGAGAGAACCACCAAAGTTACCTTGCAAAATAGAGATAGAACAAGATAGACTTAGCAACTTGCCAGCTCATGTCATTGACCAAATATTGTCTCAGTTGCCAATTAGGGATGCAGTGAGAACTAGTGTTCTATCTAGAAAATGGCGGTACAAATGGGCTACAATTCCACATCTCGTGTTTGACAATATGTGTGTGGTTGCTACTTCCCAAGATCAGATTGTCGTTAAGAATAAGCTCGTTAATGTTGTGGACCATGTGCTTTTACTTCATAATGGACCAATCTACAAGTTTAAACTCTCTCACCAAGATCTTCTTGGTGTTCCTGACATTGATCGGTGGATACTCCATATTTCAAGAAGCTCTGTCAAAGAATTTATACTTGAGATCTGGAAGGGGCAAAGGTATAAGGTGCCTTCTAGTTTGTTCTTTTGTCAAGATTTGATCCATTTGGAGCTATTTAATTGCTTGCTGAAACCTCCAACAACATTCAAAGGCTTTAGGAACTTGAAAAGCCTTGATCTTCAGCACATTACCCTGTCTCAAGACGTTTTTGAAAAATTAATTCTCAGCTGCCCTATGCTTGAGAGATTAACATTGATGAATTTTGATGGTTTCTCCCGTCTTATCGTTGATGCTCCAAATCTCCAGTTTTTTGACATTGGAGGTGTTTTTGAAGACGTGCGCTTTGAGAACACCTTCCATTTATCTTTGGTTTCCATTGGCTTATATGTTAATGTCAAAAAAGAGCAAACGTTAGCTCCTGGGAGTTCAAGTAAACTGCTCAAGTTTTTCGTTCACTTACCTCATATTCGAAGGCTTGAGATTCAAAGTTATTTCTTGAAGGTAATCTTTTTAAGTCAGCTGTTACTCCTGTTCAAACGCTTTTCTGTATTTTACTACAGTTGTTATTTTTCCAACTCTTTAATCAATATCTTATTTCTATATCTTACATGTCCTCCAGTATTTGGCTATTGGCAATGTCCCTAGCAAGTTGCCGCGACCTTGTACTGACCTCAGCTACCTTTCCATACGCATAAATTTCAATGACTTGAAAGAGAGTTTAGCTGCATTATGCCTACTCAGAAGTTGTCCTAACATCGACGAACTAGAAATGCTGGTAAGTTTGTTTCCCTTTTCTCCTCTTGTAGTCAAATGTCTGATTCTATCTAACATGATGCGCCGCATGTAGGCTCGACCGGAGGATACGTCAGTAGGTACTCTGGCTGACTTTTGGATCGGTGACCACTGGAGCTCCATGTTTCCCCAACTGAAGGTAGTGAAGATAGCAGGTATAGCTGGAATAAGATCTGAACTGGATTTTATAAACTTCTTGCTGTCAAATGCACCTGCGCTTGAGAAAATGACCGTCAAGCCTGTTTCGGTCGAGGGAGGTGGAGGATGGGATTTGCTCAAAGAATTGCTGAGATACAGACGAGCTTCATCACAAGCAGAGATCATCTATTTGGATCCGTAGACGACATATAGTCCTGTTCTGATGCACCTTATGTTGTGTATAGTATGGGAGTTTAGTACCATGCAGGTGTTTGATATATAATCAATATGGGATTATACAAATTGTGGCTGGAATTTTTTAAAATTAATTGACAATCTGATGTTCCCATAAGGGTGTTAAGTTTTAATGGCTGCCCTGATCTCTCCATTCATGGAGAATGCATTAATTTTTCACCCTAAAAGATGGGTCTCTCAGGCTCACAGAGTGATTGGGTGTACTGGTATTGGAGCCCAATCGGTGAAATTTGGACGAGTCTTGTTACTGAGTACATGGATCTGGGAACATTTTGAGTGGAATTTTTCGCAACTGGCCACATGAAATATGAAAACCTTGAGATCATTCGCACAATTATGGCATCAAATATTATAAAATTCTGTCCAACTTTATAAAATTTATGTATGAAAGAATTTGAATTAAATTTATAAATAAAATTTTCATTTTAAAAAAATATTTAATTTTATGAATAAAATAATACAATTTATTTTATAATTTTTTTATATAAAATTTTAAAAGTACAAAAATTTAATTAAATAACTAAAAATAGTATAGTGGCTTGGTGTCATCTTGGAAGGCATATGTTAACTGAGTACTTCACATTTCACAAGACATCTGACTTATTAATCATGGAACAAAATGCAGGTTGGTAGGGAAAGGGCCGACAGGTGCCATGACCATGAATTTTTATTCAATATTATGAATTAACTTGATTGCAAAATTTAATACTCTACTTTAGAGATAATACCACAAAATGACTATGCAACCCATATTTATTTACAAGAACACCCTTCATACCTCCATGTTATGAATACTTGCAAATAATAAAGTGCAAAACATGCTCTGCTGTCCCCATCAATCAAAATTACCTATTCTTTTCAGGAATATGTTACTTTTTTAAACAGCAGATGAATTTGGAAAGGTATAAATAAGTTGTTGAAATAGTGACTTATTAGGTATAAATTTGGCTAAACACTGCAATTCTTTAGTTATCATATTCTAAGTTAGCTTTTTTCTTCTTTTAAATAAGTACAAGTGAAGTTTATAATTTACTATTAAAAAAATTATTTATTTATTTATTATATATATAAACTCCACATAAGATTCTTAAAGAGAGATGGTCTAATTTAATTAATAAGATCCTCAACGATAAGATAAATATGTATGGAGATGGAAGCTCATCATGACATCATGGACTTGTGTTTGAAATATAACCACCACCACACTCCAGCAACCAAAAATCAACTTGCCTTTATATTCTAGCTACCATTCTTCTCCGACAAACCGTACACATTCAATCTCCACCGTCCTTTCGAACACACTTCATCGGCTCTGATCACTTGCCAGTTTCATTTGACTTACGTGGACACCCAACACAACACAACAGAACACACTTCACTGCCACTTCCATGATTATATATATGTCCTCTCTCAAGTTCAACTACTACGTACTGTTGAATTGAAGTGCTGTGGCTGAAACCGATATTTTGAAGTATCAGAGTTTATGGCTAGTGAAACGACGCCGCTGCTGAACCACGACGGTGGTGAAACTAATCAGCTGAAGCAAAAAGCGGTTTGTTTAGCGAAGGATTTTGGTTTCGAGTCGAAGAAGCTATGGAAAATTGCAGGTCCAGCTATTTTCACCACTATTTGTCAGTACTCGCTTGGTGCACTTACTCAAACCTTCGCTGGTTTAGTCGGCGAAATCGAGCTCGCCGCTGTTTCTGTTGAGAACTCTGTTGTTGCTGGTCTTGCTTTTGGTGTCATGGTGAATTATTCGATTTTTTTATTATTTTTATTTTGTTCTCAGTGGGACAGAGAGACACATAGATTGCCATTTTTAGGTTTTAATTTATTGATTCTTTCTCTGCCACTTTTTGGGCCCTTTTGTGAAGTTTAGGTAGAGGAGTATATTCTATTTTCGAAAATAAAATAAAATAAAACTGGTAAAGTTGTTTTACTGTATATATGGTTAATTCTTAGCATATTGTTGAGATGTTGATTGATGAGGTTTGATTTTGATGAATGTAGTTGGGGATGGGAAGTGCATTGGAAACATTATGTGGGCAAGCATACGGTGCGGGGAGGCTTAGGATGCTTGGTGTGTACATGCAGAGATCATGGGTGATTCTATTGACTACTGCTTGTGTACTTGTTCCCATCTATGTTTGGTCTCCACCTATTCTAGAGCTCATTGGACAGACTTCTGAGATCTCTCAAGCTGCTGGTTGGTTTACAGAACATCTTCATTAACAATCTATAGATTACAAACTAGTAGATACATTTGGAGTTTTAAATGAAAATTCTTGTGATGCAGGTAAATTTGCTGTATGGATGATTCCACAATTGTTTGCTTATGCAGTCAATTTTCCTATACAAAAATTCTTGCAAGCGCAGAGGAAAGTGTTTGTGATGGCTTGGATATCAGCTATTGTTCTGGTGATACATGTACTGTTTAGCTGGCTGCTCATGTTGAAACTTGGCTATGGATTAGTTGGAGCAGCAATTACTCTGAATGCGTCGTGGTGGCTCATCGTTATCGGCCAGTTATTGTACATTTTCATCACTAAATCTGATGGTGCCTGGAGTGGATTCTCTTGGCTTGCATTTGCAGATTTATGGGGCTTTGTCAAGCTTTCTCTGGCCTCTGCTGTCATGCTTTGGTAAAAAGAAAGAAATTTGATCTTCCAATTTTAGGACTTCCAATATGAGTCACTAATGTTTTAATAGTTATTGAATTCTAGCTTGGAGTTCTGGTACTTAATGGTGCTGGTGGCAATCACAGGTCGTTTAGAGAATCCTCTTATTCCAGTTGATGCCATTTCTATTTGGTAAACGTTTTCAAATTCTGTGTTTTCTAGACTCATTAGGTACAGAATCAGTATAAATAAATAAATTAATCTGTTAACATTTGCAGTATGAACATACAAGGATGGGACGCGATGATTGCAATTGGATTCAATGCGGCAATCAGGTGCCAGTCTAGAGTTAACAACAGCCATGTTTTTTGCATGACATGATTATGTAATTACTATCAATATCTCTGCAGTGTGAGAGTGTCTAATGAGCTTGGAGCTGGGAACTCTCGAGCTGCGAAATTCTCGGTGGTAGTGGTTTGTGTAACATCAGTATTCATAGGTGTCTGCTGCTTGGGCTTGGTGGTTGCTACAAGATATGATTTCCCTTACTTATTCACCACCAGTGAAGCTGTTGCAGCTGAAACCAGCAGAATTGCATATCTATTAGCAATCACTGTACTTTTGAACAGTCTTCAACCTGTCTTATCTGGTAATTTGCATCTAAATTCAAAGTTACATTGCACCATCTTAAAAATACACTTCATTTGATGTTATGTTGTTTCTGTGTAGGCGTTGCGGTCGGAGCCGGATGGCAAGCCACTGTTGCATACATCAACATTGCTTGCTACTACATTGTTGGGTTACCTCTTGGCATACTCCTAGGATTCACATTTAAATTTGGAGTTGAGGTGAACATTTGCAGAATGAGATTGAGATCAAGCAAAGTACAGGAGTCTATTTGATACAAGTTTTTGTTAACTGTGTTTTGCAGGGTATTTGGTCTGGGATGATTGGTGGCATTTGTTTGCAGACCATAATTTTGGTTTTTATCACTTCCTTCAGGAATTGGAAAAGAGAAGTCAGTCTTCATTTTTAGAAATACTTTTGATTAAGTTCATCATAACCAAAGCTTAACATTCACTTGTGTATCTCACAGGCCGAAGAAGCAGAAAGTCGAGTTAGAAAATGGGGAGGATCGATAAGTGATCATTAAGTTTTATAAGAACTGCTTTTGGACATCAACTTGTAACATTAACACCTGCAGTTTCTTGGTAAACACGCTTCAGTTTTCTGTAGTGTGAGGAATTCTCGTTTTCCATTTCCACACCCAGAGACTGTAAGATGGTTATCAAGGTTCAAGAAGGGTTTTTCACTAATATATAGTGAATAAATAAAAATAAACAAGCGGCGGTTCACTTTTTGTTAGTTGACATTTATTAAATGGACTCAGAAATGTTCAATATGCCAAGCCAATTACCTACCTAATCCAGTTTAGTTTTTAAAGTGTAATGACAAACCCAAATTTATAGTATGAGTTAATAATATTATCATGCAAATATTATTATTATTATTATTAACTCATATAAATACAAATATTGTAATTTAAATGGTGAGCGGCGGACCAGGGCCACTAAATTTTTATTCCTTATAAAGGCGAAGGATTCACATGATAAATTGAAGGGACACATTCAAAGCATTATAACCAGATAATGGGCCAAATTAGTGATAAACTGGGCTGGATCCATTGAAGCATTACTCGCAAGTAAAAAAGTCCATAAGTCGCATAAAACGGCTGAATTTCAACCATATAAAACGACAACGTTGCGAATCATTAAACCAACCTTCACCTCCATCATCACCAGACCGTTCAGTTTATCCAAATCCACACACGCTAATGACAATGGCGCTCTCCATCTCTTCTCTTACTTCCTCTCTCTCCTCCCTTTCATTTTCATCCAATATCTCACAGATACCAAACACCTCCCTCTCATTTCACCTCTCGAAATCCCCTTCTGTTCCCATTGTCCTCAAAACCCCCAATCTCGTCATCTCCGCCACAGCCGCTGCTCCTGTCGAATTGGAGACAACCAATCTTAAGAAGTATGTCAAGACTCGTCTTCCCGGCGGATTCGCTGCGCAGACTATAATCGGCACCGGTCGCAGGAAAAGTGCCATAGCTCGCGTTGTCCTCCAGGAAGGCACTGGAAAAGTCATCATAAATTACCGCGATGCCAAGGTTTTTTCTTTATCTAGCTTTAATTAATAGGAAATAGAGCACAGAGTGCTGATACTATACTGTGTAGTTACCGTTATTAGCTTGATAAGTCAATTGGTGTGGATTTCAGTGGACATATTGCTGACTGAGGGGTTTTATCATAGGATGTGGATTTGTGATCAATTTTCTTTCTTAGGTCTTATTGAACTTGTTCTGAGTACTTCAACATGATTAAGTGTAGCCAATTTTCTGTAAAATGGATTGAACCAGCTGTTTACAGTGATATGGGTTGTGTCTACTTACACAAAGTTTATTTATTGTTGCTGAAATTACATGATATGGGTTAACTGCCACTGTGTCTCATTCTCACCTGAGAATAGCTTCTTTTTTGTTGTTTTCGTGGTAGAATTTTACTTTTCTTTCGAACTTGTACTTGTACCTGGTGGAACAGCCTCTGTTTCTACAGCAGTATCTCAAGTTCAATGCAAACATAGGTTATTATATGCCCCAAGTGCATTACCAAGCCTCAAGCTATACCTATATTTTAGATTCGGTGGTGGACCTTAAACAGTCCAAGCACCCTACTAGTGTGTGGCACGACCCATAATAGCCATGCGGGGCTTAATCAACTCTGTAGCTTCTTCACTAAACCATGGTATTTTGGAACATTTGACTTAGTTTAGAGTCCATTGTTGAAGTTTGTGCTGATGCAGCTTGGTCAGGTTACAACCCATCAACAGTTCAATTCTTGAACAACTAATTTCTATCTTTGTTGTTTCTTTCTCTGTTCCAACTTTGAGTTCCATTAGCTGCTGAAAGTTTTCTTGTGGCACAGCTTATGATACACATACTGTTCTATTATGTGCCTCTATACGCAGAGGCCATGCTATTCTCTGTGTCCTTTTCTGGAGTCAGTATTCTAATGAATGATCCTGTGTGAAGTGTTAGAATAAGCTAGTGACTTGATTTGTGCAGGAATATCTTCAAGGAAATCCATTGTGGCTACAGTATGTAAAAGTTCCGTTGGCAACTCTCGGCTATGAAAGTAGCTACGATGTCTTTGTTAAAGCACATGGAGGCGGTCTTTCTGGTCAAGCTCAGGCGATATCACTAGGCATTGCTCGTGCATTGTTAAAGGTGAGTGAGGATCATAGAGTCCCTCTTAGAAAGGAAGGACTTCTAACAAGAGATTCTAGAGTTGTAGAGAGAAAGAAAGCTGGTCTGAAAAAAGCTCGCAAAGCTCCACAATTCTCCAAACGTTGAGTCTACTTGGAAAACTGCCTTTGTTGTGTGTATTTATGGGAATTCTTTGAAATTATGTACTTTAGGTCCATGGAATTCTTTGGATTTATGTATTTTAGGTTAAAAAATTTGGAATTGAAAAAGGCTTTTGAGATAGATGCTTGAATTTGTCCACTTCGTAATTTCTTCCATGCTAAGTTTCTTTGTCCATGTTAAAAAATTTGGAATTGGAAAAAAACAGTTACAAGCAACAGCTCAAAAACCTCGTAAAATTACTATATTGTCAATGATTTTGTTTTTGTCATATGTTTTCGAGCCAGCACACGGAGTATTGTGAAAACGATCTTCACTTTTTCCAGATCATGGTGGTTGTTGACAGGTCTCCAAGATTGATGGTTTAAATTTCCTTTGTTCTGCTCTAACGAGATTAACTATAAATTTTGAAGGGTACATCAAAAATTTCCTTCGCAGCACTGCTACAAAACCCTAATTGCCCCAAATCCAAGCAGATTCGACACACTTCAATTCAATTCAATCTTTCTCAGCAATGTTCAATAACAACAACATCCAAATCTCTATCTCGGACGAAGAATCAGACGAGCTCGGCCGAATGCGAGTCCGGGTCCGCAGAAAACGAAAGAAACAGAACCAGCAAGTGAAGACCGAGCTGACTCATCGAGTTCTTAGGTTTTTCGTCAAGTACTGGACAGTCGTGATCTTCCTTCTCGCTGCTGGATTGTTTGTCTTCGAGGCCGCCAGAATTGGAAGGAAACCAAGTCCGATTGATGACAGCTTGCAAGTTGATGGTGAAGTGATGCTGCCGCACTCGGAGAAGAACTCCGGTGAGTTGAGGAACCCGAGTTCGGAGAAGACAGCGCGGAACAATTTGAATCGCCTTGATCCTGTAACCAGAGTCGTTCATGGCGTCAAACAATGTAAGTAGCAATTGTTTGAACTCCTATATACATAATTTTCAGATTGTAATTGTGAGACGCTATTGTGACTGTTTGTTTTCAGTGTGTTTGAAGCTTTTACCGCCTGAACAACTTGAGCAGCTTGATGTTCGTGTAGATAAGGAATCTGAAAGTGTGGTGAAGGAAGTGGTGTACTTGTCTGATAATAGTGTACCTGATGCTGGTGGCAACTCTAGCATTTTGCAAAAGCGTGGTGATGGTATTCGATTTAATTTGTTTACGGGAAATCAAAGTTTTGATCAGAGGGAGAAAAGTTTCAAGGTATTGGAATTATCTTCTGTTATGTCTATTTTGGTGATTTGTGAAATGATAATATTAAGTAGAACTATAAATAATGTTGTGTTGTTGAATTCAGATTATTAGTCTTGGGTTTTTTGAATGGTGTTACAATATATGTAATTTGTGGCTTAGTTGAATACAGGCGAATAAAACTGTTGAGGTGCATTGTGGTTTTTACAATGAAAAAGGTGGATTCATAATATCAGACGAGGACAAAAGATATATGCAAAATTGTGAAGTTGTGGTATCTACTTGTGCTTTTGGGGGTGGAGACGATCTTTACCAACCAATTGGAATGACTGAAGTATCACTTCAAAAGGTTAGAACAATGAACATAAGTTTTGGTGCCTGAAATTAGTCATGTTATTTAAAGTTCTATCTGATATCAGGTTTGCTATGTTGCATTTTGGGATGAAATCACTCTTGAAGCTCAAAAATTAGGGGGAAACATAATTGGTGATGATGGATTTATTGGGAAGTGGCGCATAGTGATAGTGCGAGAGCTCCCCTTCTCTGATCAGAGATTGAATGGCAAAATTCCGAAGGTAATGTTGTTCTAAATAATCTTGAAATTTGTACTCAAGTAATTTGTTTTTATTGTTTCCCGTGTTGTGCTGTCTGTCATCCTGCATCAATTCCATTATCAACATTGGATGACTTCTGTTTCAGTTGTTGGATTATACAATATGCAGGCAATTTGGGCGCTTATTTTCTTTTTTCTTTTCCGGAGGTTTAACTTGTTTGTGCTGTTATCAGATGTTGGCCCATCGCCTATTCCCTAATGCAAAGTACTCTATTTGGGTAGACTCAAAATCTCAATTTAGAAGGGATCCTTTAGGAGTGCTAGAAGCACTTCTCTGGCGCTCTAATTCTGTGCTTGCAATTTCAGAGCATGGAGCTCGTAGTAGTGTGTATGATGAGGGTATAGCTGTTATTCATAAACACAAAGCCACTCCTGAGGAAGTTGAAGTGCAGCTGGCTCAATATCGCAGTGACGGCCTTCCACCAGACAAGAGATTCAATGGGAGAAAAGGTAAGCTACCTAATGAATTGATGTCTAGGTCTTTTCATGCATATTACATTTGTTTTTCCTCCTATCAATGACTGCATTTCTTCATCATAATTCATAAGTGGGACACTTTTCAAGTTGTTGTAATTTTGAAGTTGGTTTACCTTCATTTACTGTCATGTAGTTGGTAATGTTGTTGAGTCTAGAAATGTTTCATTTCATGTGATTATGCTTTATGTACTTGCCATGCCTGATCTCTAAATTCTTGTTGGAAGAATATAAACTTGAATAGTGCCTATGGAAAAGTTCTGTGAATCATAATTTTACTTGTTTGAACTTTCACATGCTACCCTGTTTGCTGCTAGTTTACCTCCTGAAATTTGATATCTGGTTGTGCATTCAAATGTATAACTTATTGCTTCAAATTGGTTTAAATGGAGTTCATCAAATTGACTAGCCTATATGCTTGAATTTAACTATGATGATTTTACTATTGTCTGTTTTCATCATCAAATATTTGATACCTGCAGCTCTTAACGAAGCATCTGTCATTGTAAGGAAGCATACACCATTGACCAATCTATTGATGTGCATTTGGTTCAATGAAGTGGTTCGATTTACTTCTCGCGATCAGCTGAGCTTTCCTTATGTTTTATGGCGGTTGAAAGAGTTAAAGGAGGTAAACATGTTCCCCGTTTGCATTCGCAGAGATCTTGTTAATTCCATGGGTCACATACGCAAAGCTAAGCCTTTATTGAGCTGACATTTGAAGAGCTAGCATCCTTTATGCTTCACCATTTTGTAAAACAAAACTCAAGAATACAGTCAGTTTCTTAATTTATATGTATAAATTTTTTTTAGTGTAACATCAGTGAGTGATACTTCAAAGTGGATTGCACAGCGCGATATAGATTTAATAATCCCCAGCCAGCGATTTTGTGTTTGCTAAGTACATTGATCATAAGTCCATAGAGGAAATTCACTCTGGGGATTGTTACTCAATACAAGCAGTAGCAATGCACTTTGAGAAATTGCAAGTGATAAAAGCAAGGATCATATTCTACAATGTTGGGAGCTTGTGATAAAATATTAACTCCAATGAGTGATTTTGAATTATCAACCCAACCAAGTTTTGAACTTGACAAAATCCACTATTTACCAACAAAGTTACAAAATCATTAACCATTAAAGGTACTTTGTAACAGATATTATCTCTCTATAATTAATATATATATATATATATATTAAAAAGTTATATTATCCTATATAATATCGGAGTCTTTTCGGGTTGCTATCTTTAATAAATATAATTATTTTAAAATTTAATGTTATAATTTTATATTTATTATTTTTATTTTTTATAATTATATATTATAAAAAATTAATATTATCTACTACATAAATAATAATTTACGATAAATATAAAATTTTAAAAATAATTAACTTATATAATATATATTTAAAAAATATTATATATATATATATAAATATAAGTGGTGGCGAAACTAAAAATTATAAAATGGGCTATGTGATATACTTACAATTCGATAAATAAAATATAATTAATTAATTTAATATTTTATTTTAATAAATTATATTTAAAATTAAGTATAATTAAAGAAAAATATAATTTTACTTTTATAGATTTTTAGCATTTAATATACAAAAGTTATATTTTAATATATTTGATGATATTTTATATGAATATTAGTGTGAATTTAATTTTATAAATTATTTATATAATTTATTTTATTTAGTTTATAATTTTAATTTCAAATTATAATTTTTCTAAAAGATTCAAATATAATTATTATTATTTTTATTTATGTTTTAAATTGAATAAATGTGATTGAAATTGAAAAAAAATATAAATGAGAAATAGAAACCAACGTCAAATAATTATTAACTTTTAAAAATATTCAAATAAATATATTATTTTGATAGTAATTATTAAGAGCATCTCCAATGATATGTCTATTGACAATTTCTTCACGGTCACATCAGCAATGTGGACAATATTTTAAAAAATAGAGCTCCAATGGTACCGTCTATTTTGAATGTCCAATTGACGTGGCAAATTTTAAAATAGATATCGTCCATCAAACCTTCTATTTTAGACGGTCAATCAAACCTTCTATTTTAGACGGTCAAATAGACATGCTGACTCAGTATTTTTATATTATTTTATTAGATTTTTAATATGTTTAAATTCTTTTGGTTATAATAAAAGAGTTTAATTTTAATTAAATTTCTATTAAAATTAAAAAGGAAGAGTGATGGACGGTGACCACTGCAGGACTATTTTTAAATTATACTGTCTATGAATAAAAATTTTAACACATCATTATTCACGACTTCTATTTTACACAACCACATCATCTAACACCCACGTTCCATTGGAGATGCTCTAATTTGTTCTTTTCAACGTAACAAACAAAAATATATTATAATACTTTTAAAAAAAAATAATATTTTGTCCTATATTTGAACACACATCAACTGTCCTAAATTTGCAACTTTGTTAATATAAGCTATTTTGATTTATTTTTACCTTTTATTAAACTAATTTATTTTACCTTTTATTAAACTAATTTATTTTTAACTTTTATAATGTTACAAGTTCAATTGATTTTGAACACATACCTAACTGCCGTGAATTTGCAACTTTGCTAATACAGGCTATTTTGATTTATTTTTACTTTTTATCAAACCAATTTATTTTTATATTTTATTTTCTATTATTTTTTTAATATTTTTATAAATTTATTTAATTTTGTAAATTGTCATAAATAATTGTAACTGTTTTCCATTGTAATAGTGTTTATATGAAATACTTATAATTAAATTTAAAAAATTTAAAATGTATAAAACTATTAGCAATTAGATATTTATACAAAAACTTATTGCTTATAAAAGTAATTATGTTAAATATATAAATATAAAAACTAAATTAATAAAACATTTTGATATTAAAAATGAATACAACTATTAATAAGTTTTAATAATTTATCAAAATATAAATTATTTTAAAAAAATATTTATAATAATATTTTATTTTTTAATACAATATTTATATATATTTTCTTTCAAAATTATCATTTTTAATATTAAAATATAACTGTATTTTTTAATGCATTCAGTTATAAAAAATTGACAAATTCAATCTGTATTTAAAATAATAATAATATTATTTTAATTTATTTTTTATTTTTTAAAGATGTAATTTTATAAATTTCGAAATATAGCTGTATTTTGGTTGTAATATATATTCAGTTAAAAAAAAAAAAAAAAAGCTGTACGCGCCAACGAAACAGCTAATACACAAACGGACTACTTTTCATCAGTCGGTTAAGTTGTCTTCCATTGGCTAATCTCTGCAAGTTCATCGCTGCATTGCATTATTAGGGTTTCATGTGGTTTTTGGTAGTTGGAATTGCTCTCTTTCTTTCCTTTTCCGATTGATTTGCGGGCTGGATAGAGGGGCGAGTCCGGTTGGACCTCCTTCATCTGATTGAATCCGCTGTAAGGATTTTCTCTTCTTTTTCCTTTTTCGAATTGGATTACATGTGGTTATTGGAAGTCGAAGATTATTTTCTGTTTGTACTTCTTAGTTTGCTTGAATTATTGAAAATCAATGTGGTTTGTGGTTTTTTCTGATGTTGTGTTCTGGACGATGATTGGGTTATGAATTATTGAAAATCAATGTGGTAACGTGTCTCGTTCTGTTCTTTATTTGATTGAATTGTGGGCTCGTATTATTTGAGTTTGAAGTTCTGGAATTGACGTGATTCGTGGCCTCTGTCTTCTGTGCTATCGTGTGAAATTAATATTTGGTTTCTTCTCCTTCTTTGTGTGACTGTTGATCTTGATCAAGACCGAATTTATCAAGATCCATCCACTGTTACTTGTAAATTCTGAAATTTTAATTATTTTGGTGGTTCTCTGGTCAGATTTAAAATAATTGTGGGGTTATTGTGGTGTTGTTGGTACAGTTTTGATTTTAGTAGATTGGTTACCGAGTATGGTCAATGTCTCTGAAATATGCAATTTTAATCCAAAACACTATGATGCGATGCTGCAGTCTGCAGTGGGACAATAAAGAAAGACTTCAAGCGTGTTATTTGGAGAGTCTGGTACAATATCCATTCCCTAATGTGATTTGCTATATTTTTTTTATGAAACTGGATCATGTTTGTTATGTGTTTTGATTTATTTTTTTAGATTGCATTATTTCTTCCAAGATCTAGGAAAAGACTGACACTTTTTATTTTATTTTATTTTATTTTCCTTATGTCTTTTGTTATTTTAATGCAATATGAATAACTTTTCAAAAAAAGAGTTGTCCTATGGTAACTAATACCTATGAGTCTTGGTAGGGGTGGTTGCTAGCTGAGAGGGGAGTTTGTAATTTACAGAAGGGATTTATTTGAATTGCACCGGCTATTTATTTATTTATTTTTTTAAACGGGGTTGTATGTCTGCTTTTCTTCTTGTTTGATTGAACATTGGGTTTGATTTTCATTTTGAAGTTTTATAATTCAGGTGGTTTGTGGCTTCTCTCTACTTCTTTGTGGAAGTTTTGTTCTGGATCTTTTTGTTCTATGTAGTATTGATTTACGTTAACAATCTGTTTTAGTGTTATCATGATGCATTAATTTAGAATGGTGTAGTTCATAACTTGTGTTGTTTCGGAATCTCTCATATGTCAAAATTTGATTTGTAAGTGTTTTAGTTGTAACTAAAGTTGAATCCTTATTGTGTTATTTATGTATATGAGTTTTGTTTGAAAAATGTTGGAACATAATAGAGTAGTTACTGTAGTATAAACTTTCAGTTTCATTGTGTGGTCTGGACTTACAGTTCCATTGTGTGGGCTATCCAGCTATTGAGGAGTACCAACTTTCTTTTCTCTCCTTTGACTTGCTTTGTGGATTATACAATTTAGACCTGAAACTCCTGACTGTGAATTGATATTGTAGACCACTGGGCTGGATAGGAATATTATGGGCATCTTAGAAGTGTTATGTAGCTTCCATACACGATTATGTGGCTTTGAAATGTAGTTTGTGTATAGATTTTTCCTTGATTCTTTAGTTGAGATTTTGGAGTTGTCAGTTAGTTGTGGAGTGGTAACTAATACCTGTGAATTTCTTGATAGGTTTGTTGGCAGAGATTGAAAGTTTGTGAGAATGGTTGGAAGAAGGAGAAGGCCAGTCTCCTCTGACAAAAAGAGTTATAGATTAAGGTTTAGGTACTTGCTATACAGTTTAAAGTTCAGGTGATCGCTGGTTAAGGAGAAAGGTAATCGCTTGATTACCCGGTTAAGATTAAGAATCATGATCATGATTACCTTATTTTTTTATTTATTTATGTAAGGTTAAAGTTGAAGGTAAGATCTGTTAGGGTTAAGGATTAAAGTAATGGCACGATTATTCGGTTAGGGTTCAAGTAAAGGTTCAAGGTTTAAGCTTAATATTCAATTACCCGGGTAAAGTTATTTTAATCGCTCGATTACTCCATGTGATTAATTATTTATTTATCTATTTATGTATTCATTTAAGTTAAGGTTCAAGGGTGGTTAAGGATGAAGGTAGTCACACGATTATCTCATTTATTTATGTATTTCTATATTTATTTATTTATGTATTTAAGGTTACGGTTTAAGGTAATTGCTCGATTACCCGGTTAAAGTCCCGTTAATCGCTCAATTATCCCATTTATTTATTTATTTAAGGTCAAGGTTCAAGATAATCGCTCGATTACCGGTTAAGGATCAAGGTAATCTTATGATTATCTAGTTAGGGTTTAAAATAAAGGTTCAAGGTTTAAGACAATTGCTCGATTACCCGGTTAAAGTTCTGTTAATTGTTTGATTACCTTAATTATTTATTAATTTATTTATGTATTTATTTTTATATTTATTTGTGTATTTATTTATGTATTTAAGGTTAAGGTTAAAGTAATCGCTCGATTACTCGGTTAAAGTCCCGTTAATCGCCGGATTCCCTAATTATTTATTTATATATTTATTTGTATATTTATGTATGTTTTTATTTATTTATGTATATATTAATTATGTAAGGGTAAGGTTAAGATAATTGCTCGATTATACCGTTAAAGTTTCAGTTAAAGTTTCACTCGATTACCCCATGATTACCCCATTTATTTATTTATGTATTTATTTATTTATTTGTGTATTTATATTTTTATGTATTTAAGGTTAAAGTTCAAGGTAATGGCTCGATTACCCATTTATTTATTTGTTTATTTATGTAACTATTTATTTACTTATTTATTTATGTATTTATTTATGGATTTATGTATTTATTTATTTATGTATTTATTTGTTTATGTAGTTAAGGTTAAGGTTCATGCTAATTGCTTGATAGGGTCATGGTAATCTTACGGTTAGGGTTAAAGATAAAGGTTTAAGGTAATTGCTCGATTACCCAATTAAAGTCCCATTAATTGCTAGATTATTCTATTTATTTATTTAAGATTAAGGTTCAATGTAATCGCTCGATTACCCGGTTAAAGTTAAGGATCTTGGTAATGACAGGATTATCCAATTAGGGTTTAAGATAAATGTTCAAGGTTTAAGATAATTGCTCGATTACCCAGTTAAAGTCCTGTTAATTGCACGATTATCCCATTTATTTATGTATCTATTTATGTATTTAAGGATAAGGTTCCAGATAACCGCTCGATTACATGATTAAGGTTACACGATTATGGTTAAGGATCAAGGTAATCGTATGATTATCTGGTTAGGGTTTAAAATAAAGGTTCAAGGTTTAAGATAATTGCTCGATTACTCAGTTAAAGTGTTTAACTGTTAATTGTTTGATTACTTTAATTAATTATTTATGTATTTATTTATATATTTATTTATGTATTTAAGGTTAAGGTTAAAATAATCGCTCGATTAACCCGGTTAAGGTTAATGATCAAGATAATTGCACGATTACCCGATTAGGTTTGAAGATAAAGATTCAAAGTCATGGTAATCGCTCACGATTAAGGTTTGAAGTCCCGCTGGATTCCCTATTTATTTATTTATTTATTTATTTATGTATTTATTTATGTATTTATTTATATATTTATGTATGTATTTATTTATGTATATATTTAATTATGTAAGGGTAAGGTTAAGATAATTGCTTGATTATCTGATTAAGGATGAAGCTAATCTTACGGTTACCCTATTTATTTATTTATTTATCTATTTATATTGATTTATTTATTTATTCGTCCATCCATCCATTGGTTTGTAAGGGAAGGTAGCCATCATATAAAAATACATATTGGGTTGGTCCTGTTGCTGTTCTGGTGAGAGTCCAGTATAATAATTTTAGGTTTAAGATAAAGGTACAAGGTTTAAGGTGATTGTTCGGTTATCTGGTTAAAATCCCTTTAATCGCTTGATTACCCCATTTATTTATTTATTTTATATTTATTTATTTATTTATCTATTTATTTTTATTTATTTATTTATGTAATTCATCCATCCATCCATTGGTTTGTAAGGGAAGGTAGCCATCATATAAAAATACATATTGGGTTGGTCCTGTTGCTGTTCTGGTGAGAGTCCAGTACAATAATTTTAGGTTTAAGATAAAGGTACAAGGTTTAAGGTGATTGTTCGGTTATCTGGTTAAAGTCCCTTTAATCGCTTGATTACCCCATTTATTTATTTATATATTTGTTTATTTATTTATGTATTTAATTATTTATATACTTAAGGTTGAAGGTAATGGCTTGATTATCCGGTTAAGGTTAAGGATCAATTTACGATTACTCGGTTAGAGTTTAAAATAAGGATTCAAGGTTTAAGGTAATTGCTCAATTACCCGGTTAAAGTACCGTTAATCGGTAGATTACCCAATATATTTATTTATTTATTTATTAATTTATGTACTTAAGGTTCAAGGTAATCACTTGATTATCCGGTTAAGATTAAGGATACATTTACAGTTACTTGGTTAGGGTTTAAGATAAAGGTTCAAGGTTGAAGGTAATTGCTCAATTACCCGGTTAAAGTTTCGTTAATCGCTTGATTAATGGGATCGACTGATTAAGGTGGAATTGATAATCCTGTCTGCTCTTTACAAATTGCTGTTGCAGGACGAGAATCCATTTCTGATAGTCCTGTCCCTATGCATGG
This sequence comes from Cardiospermum halicacabum, assembly GCA_031304145.1. Lineage (NCBI taxonomy): Eukaryota > Viridiplantae > Streptophyta > Magnoliopsida > Sapindales > Sapindaceae > Cardiospermum > Cardiospermum halicacabum. The sequence goes on from CM062394.1 coordinate 2,776,235, forward strand.
ATCACTGAAGGGAAAAAAATATCGCTTGCTTGATTTATATCATTAGCTGTTGTGGAGATAATCGAGCACGTCTTGTGAGCAAATGATACCTCAAGGTATATTAGATCTCAAATTGATGGGTTAGTATGATTTTATCCCTGCATCTGGAGTGATGATTCTGTATATGAGGTGTGCTTAGAAATATCATGATAGGTTTTCATCTATGCTTTAAAATCAGCAGGTCTTATTGGTTGTGTCGTGATGATTGAATATGTTTTAAAATCTATTTATGATTTAGTAAGGTACTAATTGAAATTCTATTTGAAAATTAATTAAATTGTGATATGTAAAGAGAAAGTAAAGTTAGTTTTATGCTGTTAGAAACATGTTTAGAAACATGTTTATTGCTCTACTTATATATTTGTATGTTGTGGATGAGTTATTTTATAGATACATTTCTAGTTATTTTTGGACTTTATCAAATTATAGATTATTTCTTTTCGTAATATAATTCATCTGTTTTAATGGCTACAGGAAGTTTGGACGCATTCATGTTGATTGGCTACAGGAACTTTGGAGGCATACATGTTGTTTGAAGAGCCATGCAAGGAAAGGTAACAGAACTACGTGGGCTTTGATTCTAAGGATACGTAGGCAGCTTGATGTTGGTATATCAAGTGCAAGCCCTTTTTTTTTTTTTTTTTTTTTCAAATGTTTTTACTTTAAATTAATTTAAAGATCAAATTTTTATAGATATAATATTTGAAGTTTATATTTTTAAACCGGGTGTTTATATTTACTCGGTAACTGCAGCATTTTTATTTTGAGCTCTGCATGTAAAAGTATGTTTTATCTTACATAGTTTTTAGATGACTTCCTTCCATTTTGATTTGACATAGTTTTTAGATGTCTTCCTTCTATTTTGATTTGACATATTAAAAGTTGCATCATGCACACATGACAAACTATTTGGTGAAGTGGTTCAGGTTGCATAGTATCATCTAAACCAGTAAAACAAAACAAAAGTGAGGTAGGTAAACCAGAAACATCATCAAGCCAGTCTCTCCTATATCAACCAAACCGACCCTCAAAGCCATAAACACAATCATCATAATGCGACCTACATACATATTCTGCACATCAGTAATCCTCGCCATCCTCATAGTCATCTTCCTCGCTCTGTTCTCCCCAATCCCTCACAAATCCCACCACACCAAAAACCCCAACCCTTGGCTTTCTCTATCCCTCTACATCCAGCAACCGGTCATTTCAACTCCCAACACAAACACAAACTCTCCCACACCATCTGATGCAGGAGGTGCATTCATCTTCCACCGGACACTCACTGAGGGACCTGACAACACGTCTCGTCCGGTCGGAAAAGCACAAGGGTTCATTGTTCCGGTTGAGAAATTTGCTCATTCGGATTTCAATATTGTTTATTTGACGTTTGACACGCCTGATTTCGCTGGGAGTCTGAGTGTGGAAGCTAGACATGTTGAGTATAAAGATAGAGAGGAGTTGACTGTTGTTGGAGGTACTGGCTCTTTTGCATTTGCTCGTGGGCTTGCTGTTTTTGCGAGGACTGATAGGGAGAGCAGTTATCATGTTAAGCTTCAGCTGAGGTTTCCGGATAGGTCTCGGATTATTAATGGATAGATTGTCTGTTCTGGTTTTGATCTGAGGATCAAAGGATTTGTGTAAAAGACAATATTCAAGAAATATTATTTGTAGATTTAAATAAAATTAAAAAAATACATTATTAAAATTTAATAAAAATAGTCTCTGTATTTTTTTTTCCAAAAAGAAATTTGTGAGGTGACGTTAAAATAAAAATAGTTAATTTTAAATTATTATTTGAATTTTTACGTATTCTTTAACTAAGATATTTATTATTTGAATATTTCAAAAAAATATATATATTATTATTCGATAGATTTGAATAAGCAAAGGTGGTAACTGAAATTTGATTAGAAGAAACTGGTTAGTGATAGATTTGAAACAGTGTGATATCTAAAAATTTGAATAAGCAAAGGTGGTAACTGAAATTTGACGAGAAGAAACTGGTTAGTGATAGATTTGAAACAGTGTGATATCTAAAAAATTCCATTTGAAGATAGAAAAGAAAACGATGGTGAAAAGACGATGATGTTGACGTGTTTGGCATTTAGCATTTAATCCACGTAAAATTTTCAGGTTCGATACAGTGAAATGCAAAAAGCAATTCCTTCTTCGTAATATGTTTTATGAGAATCGATTTAGTCGGATCTATCCAAACCCGACACACAAATCCACTCCAATCACAAATTTTTTAATAAAAATAAAACTTAATTTTGAATTAGAAAAGTCTAATTTATGTGGTCGGCGTCTGTTAAACAGTTAATTTCAAGCATTAAGAAATCTATTAATGCACGCGCCGCGTGAGCTTTCTCTGATTTCTCCACCTCCTCGCTTCTCTTCTCCTCTATCCCTTAGCTGATTCTTAAGCTGTCATTATCGCCTGCATCACTTCATTTTTCTTCAATTCGAACAAACCATAGAAAATAAATGGCGAAGTCCAGTGCGGACGATGAAGAGCTTCGTCGAGCCTGTCAGGCTGCCATCGAAGGCACCAAACAGCAGATCGTGATGTCGATTCGTGTCGCTAAAAGCAGAGGTGTCTGGGGAAAATCTGCCAAATTGGGTAAAATGGCCAAACCTAGGGTTCTCGCGATTTCTGGTAAGTCTGTCCTTTTTGTCCCAGTTAGATTCATTTCACTTGTTCGATGATCTAAATATGTCTCTAATTCACATTGCCTTTTTTTGCTTAGTGTGGTGGAATAATTCATATTCTGGTGTCGGTGCTGCTGTTAATTTTACATTTGTGGTCTTGTTTTGTGTTTGATTTTCGATAGTGTTACTTTTGGCTATTTATGACAAAATCTGGTCCGCAGTTCGTGTGAATTGATAATATCAGTTCGATTTCAGGAAACTTGATCAGTCCTTTGATGATGTATATAAATGTTCAAAAAAAGAAGAAGAAAAAGCTGAAACTTAATATTTCTTTGATTATGCATGTAGAATAGATAAGGAAGAAAAAATAGTTAAGAGTTAGCCTTATAGCAACCCGTACTGGATATATCTCTAAGTAACTAGTGACTATTAGTGAAAGGGTTGTCTTTTATTCTATATTTTGGGCATGATTTATTATTATTATTATTGTTATTATTATTTATATAATTTAGGGTGTTGAATCACTGAGGAAGTATTGACTTTTTACGCACACTGGCATTTTCTGGCTCTATTTTGGAATATTTTTATTTTTATGTGGAGATCAGTAGATAGGAAAAGTTTGGCAGATTGAGTGAATCCACAAGAAAATGGAAGTATTGAGGATGATCTCTTGTAATTGAAGATGGGAGCTATTTTAAGAAGACACTAGCAGATCCCCTATAGATATAGGATTGGAACTTAGTGAATTTGGTGCAACTTCATTACTGCCGCTTCTTGAGAACTTGCCAGAATTTAAATAAATTTTCTTGTAGGGATTTATGGTGAATTATTAATAACAATATTTTGTTTGTGCAGTGAAACAAAAAATTCAAAGAACTAAGGCTTTCCTTCGTGTCTTAAAATATTCCAATGGAGGAGTTCTTGAGGTATTCATTTTCAAGTTGTTAGTATCCTTTGTTGTACTAAGTCACAAATTCGATAGTCTCCTGCACCTTGTTTTTATTGTTACAAAATCTGATTGCTTGGTTGGAATCTTGTGTTGATATGAGATGTGACCTGACTCAAATATCATCCCATTTGGGCAATTTAGCATTGGAGTCTAGTACTGTTTGATGTAATTTACGGTTTATGAATTTAGGTGTCTAATACTCTAGAGGAGCTTGGCTTTTAGTGGTAGATGATGCCTGGTAATTATTATGCACAATCAAGTTTTCATTATTCTGGAAGCGTGTCTTCAAAATCCTGCAGATCAGCTCATGCTGCTGTCTGCTTTTTGAAATATTTTGTTCGTTGTACCTCTTCTTTGTATCCAGTTTTTTCTCCTTTACATGCTCTCTTACTCGTCATTTATTTAGTAGTCTTGTACTTAGCTGTAAGTTATATTTTATTTTGACCACTAATCAAGTGTTTTTTGTTTAAAACTATGAATCAATATGACTGTGGCTCTTTATTTATTTATTTATTTATTTTCAGAAGAAATTTAAAGGATTTCGGCTGATAGTCTTGTAGAATGTAATTCATGCATTATTTTCTTAACCTCATACATGCACCAAGCTCCTGCTTTTATTAATGGCTTGTCTGCTTATGTAGCCAGCAAAGATATACAAGCTTAAGCATCTGTCGAAAGTGGAGGTCGTTACTAATGATCCCAGTGGCTGTACATTTACTTTGGTAATGCTTCTTCTATCAGTTTTGATTTAAACATTCCTAGTTTCCATGTTTTTCCCGGAATGCTTCTCATTGGTGAATTTTATGAAATAAATTGTAGAAAGACAAATTAAATATATAAAGAAGAAAATAAAACAGTTTAAAGTGTAAACGTTGTCCCTTGTTCAAACACTCATTCATGCCATAATTAAATGAAAAAGAAAAGAAGAAAATTGCTGCTTTCATGCCTTCATCTTTATTTGCCTTCTTATAGGGATTTGATAACCTTAAAAGTAAGAGTGTTGCACCTCCTCAGTGGACCATGCGCAACATTGATGACAGGTAACCTTAGTTGGATTATAAATTGCTTTTCCTCTCTCTCATGCCAAGGGAATTGCACACTCAGACTCCCCTGCTTATGATGCAACACTTTGTATTTTTGTTTACATGATAGGTTTATATGTTTATCTCCTTTGCCTTCTTGTAGGAACCGACTTCTAATGTGCATCCTAAATATGTGTAAAGATGTGCTTGGCCGTCTACCAAAAGTTGTAGGTATAGATATTGTAGAGATGGCTCTATGGGCTAAGGTGCGCGCTTTAATATATAATATTTACTATAATCATCTTAATTATTCTATGTAAATGTGAAATATTTATAAACTATTGCTATTCGCTTTCTATGCTAAACTTTTATGGGTTTGAGATAATATTAGTGGTGCTAATTTAAGACAATAAAATTACTTGTTCTGTTTTTCTCCTGTGTTACGTTCTACAACAGTAGGTTTTCTGATGCAAGTGATGGTCAATATTCCTCAGTAAATGTTTGAGTCTTTTAAAGTTTTAATTATTACTAATAATTGTTATCTAGTGAACCTCAAGAGTCATCTAGATAATTATAAGGTTATTTGAAAGTCATCAATCCTAGTCCTATATATTAAGAGTCATGTAAGTCTTTTGGGGAGATTTTTGGATATCAATATTAAATTCAGTCTTTATCTATTCCTAAAGGTGTTTTCTTGATTTCCCCTTAAAGAAATCTTGACTCCGACGGTGTTTGGAGTTATTTCTAAACCTTAGGGTTTATCCATTTACATCAATTGGTATCAGAGCCTAAAGTGGATTCGTGATTGTTGCGAATCAATGGCGGGAGAGAATTCATCAGTGGTGAATGGACCAACCAGGGAGGAGTTTGCTGGTTTACAACAACAAATTCAACAGTTGTGCACGAGATTGGAACAAGCAGGAATCTTTGGCGAGGCTAACAACAATAATAGAAGACGAGAGGAGCAACCTTTCCGGACATATCGACGGAGGAATCGTGAGCGGCAGCCCACTCCTTCTGAATCATCAGATGATGATGATGACAGAAGTTTGCACTTCGAGAGAAGACCCTTTCATAATCGCAACATGGATCGGGATCGGGATCGGGATCCGCGAGTTAAAGTGGATATTCCTGATTTTAGCGGTGAAGAGCAACCAGAAGAAGTTTTAGATTGGCTGAATGAAGTTGAGAGGATATTTGAATTCCTTGACCTTTCGGAGCACAAAAAGGTTAAGTTGGTAGCTATAAAGTTGAAGGGTTATGCATCATCATGGTGGGAGCAAGTGCAGATGACTAGACTTCAGTCTGGAAAAGAAAAAATTCAGAGTTGGACAAAGATGCAGCGACTCATGCGCAACCAATTTCTGCCATTGAACTATGAAGGAATTATGTTCCAACAATATCAATCTCTTCAGCAGGGATCACGTGGTGTATGTGAATACACTAATGAATTCTACAAGATGCGGACTAGAGTAAGATTGGCGGAGACAGAAGTCCAGGTGATCCATCGCTACTTTATGGGATTGAAGCCACACATAAGAAATTTGGTGGAGCTGCAGCCTTGTTGGACACTCGCTAATGCTGTCCAGTTGGCTTTCAAAATTGAAAATCAATCTCAGCGTGCCAACAATCAACCACAGCAGAGCAGTAGAGGACTTACTTATCCTGAATCCAGTCGAAGAGACAGCAAGCAGAAGACAGCAGTAATGGCTGATGAAACTCAAAATAAGTCATCAGCTAACTTCCAAGGTCGCAACCAAGGGCCAGCTCGTGCGACTGGAGGAGATGGTGCTCGCAAGAATAATAGGTGGGCGAATTATGGCAAGACAGTTTGCTTTAAGTGTGGAAAAGAAGGGCATAAATCTTCTGAGTGCAGAAAACAAGCTAATAGCTTGTTGGTGAATGAAAGAGATGATGCAACCGATGATGAGGAATTTGATAGGGAAAATCAGGGTGATGAAGGATTGTTGGACTTCACAGAAGATGAAGTGATTTTTGAAGATCGGGATCTACCAAATTTGGTTGTAAGGCGGATGATGTTGTCTCCAAAAGTTCCAAAAGATGATTGGCGAAGGAACAACATATTCAAAACTAAGTGTTCCTCTAATGGACGTCTTTGCAATGTTATTGTAGATGGTGGAAGTTGCGAAAATTTGGTGGCTAAAGAGATGGTAACCAAACTGAATTTGAAGGTTATACCACATCCGAGGCCATATCGGATTGCTTGGTTTAAAAAGGGTGGTGAAGTAGAAGTGACGCAGCAGTGCAAAGTTCCATTTTCAATTGGGAAACATTATTCTGATGAAGTATTGTGTGACGTGGTGGATATGGAAGCTTGTCACTTGCTTTTGGGGAGACCTTGGCAATTTGAAAACAAAACTATCCATCATGGAGAAAAGAATATTTATGCTTTCTACAAAAATGGGCGGAAGATTGTTTTAGCATCAATGGGAGACTGTGAAGATAAGGGAAGGCAAGAGGAGGAAAACTCATTTCTAAGCCCACGATGCTTCCTAAATGAGGTTGAAAATAGTGGAGTTGCATTTGTGCTTATGGCAAAAGAAGTGGTAGAGCATGAAGAGAGGATGGCACCAGAAATTAAGGAGTTGTTGGCTGATTTTCAAGAGGTATTTCTTAATGAATTACCAAATGGATTACCTCCAAAGAGGGATGTTCAACATCACATAGACCTTGTACCGGGAGCGAGCTTACCAAATCTGCCACATTACCGAATGCATCCCAAAGAGTATGAAGAGCTTCAGAGGCAAATTGATGACTTATTGAGGAAGGGGTTCATAAGAGAATCAATGAGTCCTTGTGCAGTTCCAACTCTTTTGACTCCAAAGAAAGATGGATCGTGGCGCATGTGTGTTGATAGTCGAGCAATTAATCGAATCACCATAAAATATCGGTATCCCATCCCAAGACTTGATGACATGTTGGATATGTTATATGGTGCAAAAGTCTTTTCAAAATTGATCTCAGGAGTGGATATCACCAAATTAGAATTCGTGAAGGTGATGAGTGGAAGACTGCCTTCAAGACGAAGGAAGGACTTTACGAATGGACTGTGATGCCTTTTGGTTTATCAAATGCGCCAAGCACATTTATGCGTTTGATGAACCAAGTACTAAAGCCATTCATCTCAAAATTCGTGGTCGTGTACTTTGACGACATCCTTATCTACAGCCCATCCAAGGAGTCTCATTTGCAGCATTTGAAGACGATACTTGAAGTTCTGAAGGAGGAAAAGTTATATGCCAACATGAAGAAATGTAAGTTCTTCACTGATTCTCTTTTATTTTTGGGATATGTTGTTAGTGCAGAAGGCATAAAGGTGGATGAAAGCAAAGTGGAAGCAATCAGAAGCTGGCCAGTTCCAAAAACAGTAGGGGAAGTTCGAAGTTTTCATGGTCTGGCTTCATTTTATAGGAGATTCATAAAGAATTTCAGCACCATTATTGCTCCACTAACCGATTGCATTAAAAAGGGGAAATTTCAGTGGACTGAGCAAGCTGAAGAAAGTTTTCAAAAGATTAAAATTCTGCTAAGCACCACACCAGTTTTGGCACTACCAGACTTTGAGAAGGTCTTTGAAGTGCAGTGTGACGCTTCTGGAATTGGAATTGGAGCAGTTCTCAGCCAAAATGGTAAGCCAATATCTTTTTACAGTGAAAAATTGAATGATACAAGGAGGAGGTACAGCACTTATGATCAAGAGTTTTATGCAATTGTCCAAGCTCTAAAACATTGGGAGCATTATTTGATACATCGGGAGTTTGTTTTGTACTCGGATCATGAGGCGTTAAAATACATTAATAGCCAGCAGAAACTCAATAGGAGGCATGCACGATGGATCGTGTTCTTGCAGAGGTTCACCTTTGTCATAAAGCACAAGTCGGGGATAAACAATAAAGCTGCAGATGCTCTTAGTCGAAGGACCATGTTATTGACTAACATGTCAGTTACCATTGAAGGCTTTGAAGCTTTTAAGGATCTCTATCCAAATGATCCCTTCTTTGGTTCCATTTGGAAGAGTTGTGTTGACAGCCCAGTTGGAGTCTACTTACTGCATAATGGTTTCCTTTTTAAAGGAAATCAACTTTGTGTTCCAGACTGTTCGCTGAAGGAAAAGATTATGCAAGACATGCATGGCGGAGGTTTGGGAGGTCACTTTGGACAAGATAAGACATATGCGGTTATTGAAGAGAAATTCTTTTGGCCTAAGATGAGGAGGGATGTATGTCGCTTTGTTAAAAGGTGTCAAGTATGTCAAGAATCAAAAGGGAAGGTACAAAATACTGGTTTGTACACCCCGCTGCCAGTTCCTAAAGCTCCTTGGGAGGATGTGAGCATGGACTTTATAGTGGGACTGCCAAGAAGCCAAAGAGGTATGGATTCAATTTTTGTAGTTGTGGATAGATTCTCAAAAATGGCACATTTTATTTGCTGTAGAAAGACGATGGATGCATCAAACATTGCAAATCTGTATTTTCGAGAGGTGGTACGCTTGCATGGAGTACCAAAATCAATCACTTCAGATCGGGATTCAAAGTTCTTATCACATTTTTGGAGGACATTATGGAAGAAGATGGGGACAAAGCTACAGTACAGTACTTCATATCATCCACAAACTGATGGGCAGACAGAAGTTGTTAATAGGAGTTTGGGCAATTTATTGAGGTGTTTGGTTGGGGACAACCCAAAGCAGTGGGAAGGTGTAGTAGCACAAGCAGAGTTCGCCTATAATTACACCAAAAATCGAACAACTGGCAGAACTCCATTTGAGATTGTTTATGGTAAGCAGCCTGTGCATTTTTATGATCTTATGCCATTACCAAATAATGGAAAGACTAGTTTGAAAGGAGAAGACATGGCTGTCACCATGAAAGAGTTACATGAAGAGATAAGGGCGAAAATTGAAAAGTCCAATACAAAGTATAAGGAATATGCTGATCGGAAGAGGCGTGCAAAGATCTTCAAGGAAGGTGATATGGCCATGGTGTACTTGCGAAAGGAGAGATTTCCGGCTGGCACCTATTCAAAGCTAAGCAAGAAGAAAATAGGGCCATACAAGATAGTCAAGAAGATTGGGGAGAATGCTTATGTTGTGGATCTGCCAAAGCACATGGGAATTGATCCAACATTTAATGTGGCAGATTTAAATCCCTACGCAGGTGGAGAAGAAGTTGAAGAAACTACTGTTAAGACTTGAGGACAAGTTCTTCAAAGGAGAGGAGAATGATGCAAGTGATGGTCAATATTCCTCAGTAAATGTTTGAGTCTTTTAAAGTTTTAATTATTACTAATAATTGTTATCTAGTGAACTTCAAGAGTCATCTAGATAATTATAAGGTTATTTGAAAGTCATCAATCCTAGTCCTATATATTAAGAGTCATGTAAGTCTTTTGGGGAGATTTTTGGATATCAATATTAAATTCAGTCTTTATCTATTCCTAAAGGTGTTTTCTTGATTTCCCCTTAAAGAAATCTTGACTCCGACGGTGTTTGGAGTTATTTCTAAACCTTAGGGTTTATCCATTTACATCATTTTCTTAGATGATTATTCACATTTTCCTATTTTATTACTATTTTTGGTCAACATAACTTATTTATTTAGCAGTCAAAGTTGAGAGGGCTAAAGGTATACATCAGTATTGTATTGTTCTGTTGCCATGTTTATGGTTGGTGACACTTAGTTCATTTGAGGGTTTCTGTATATATGTATCAATCTAGATACATGTACTACAAGCTGTGGTTAATGTGACTTATGAGTGACAATTAAATAACAATGAAGGGTTTTGTCATCTAAATTATCTTAATTGCATTCATGTTTGCTACCATTCCTGCTAACCTCCACTTAATATATATGGTCAGGTGTTTGAAAGTTTTTTTTTTAGATGTTATAAATTCTGTTTACTTATAAACAGGAGAACACAGCAACTGTTGCTACCACCCAGAAAATAGTTCCTCAAGATGGGCCTTTCGAAGCTTTAGTGATAGAAACTGAACTGAAAGTGAATGTTGAAAAGGAACTTGTATCCCAGGCTGAGGAAGAGGACATGGAAGCTCTTTTGGGCACGTACGTATTTGCCTTTAGTTTGTCTTACATTCTTTAAGCAATTGAAGATGTATTTGTGACAGTAAAAACTATGGCATCTCTGTGTAATAAATCTAAATGCTTACTGTCAAATAGCATGCTTGTTCTGTAAATTTTAAGATATAAGCTTGAGATCCTTTTTAAAAATCCTTAAACTAGTTACTGATGCAAAACACAGGTTGCTAGCCTAAAACTTGCCTGCATTCTACTGTCTGCTATGATCCTCACCATGTTTTCTAACATCTGAGCATTTTGCCATCTCTCTGTAGTGTGCGCTAACCATTATAGTTCCCCTTTCTGTTTTGAGCTCCATTCAAATATTGAAAAGCCTAGTTTACACCTTGAGTTGGTTGCACTTGCACCATCTTTCTCCTTATGTTTCATCTTGGTCTTCATCTTGATATTTGGGTACTGTTAACTTGTATCCAAATTTCTTCATTGAAAGGATGGAAGGAATCTCATTATTCTATGTCATGAGTGGGTGTTTATTGATATAAAAGGTAATGACCATCTTTATGTTTGCCTCTGAAAACTAAAGATGTTCATTTGAAGAGCGACTGCTGTTCTTTAGTGTTCTAAATAGAGTATGGGTATTGTATTGGTGTTATTTGGAGTCACTTTAAACTTTCGTAATACTCACCTTGCAGCATAGTATAAGTTGTGCAACTTTTCCAACATTAGTTCATAGCTTAAGCTCTTATCGCAAAGCAGATCAAAATCTTGTTTGATCGATTTTGGTTGATCTCTTGTGAATGGAACTTTCTTGTTTCTTTTCTTGAGGTGGTTTCCTTGTTAAAACAGTTAATTATTTTTCTATTCAAGCTAAGAAAATATCTTTTAGGAATGTTAACGTCTGCTGCGTATTTGCATTTCACTACTAATCAAGTTCTAAGAAGAGTCTGAAGCTGTTTAAGGTGTAAATATTTTTGTGACTTGTCATCTGTGTCACTATGACAACTTATATGTTGTCTTTGAACATCATTTACACGGGCACTTATTCCTGAAATCATTTAATATTTGTCCTAATTTTGTATGGCTACATGTCTTAACAGTTATGTTATGGGTATTGGTGAAGCGGAGGCATTCTCTGAAAGGTTGAAGAGGGAACTTCAAGCTCTAGAGGCAGCTAATGTGCATGCCATTTTGGAAACTGAACCTATGATAGATGAGGTATATTCTTCTTACTGAGTTTATGATATTTTGGTTTGTTGTACTTGTACCTATGCAACATCTACTCAAAACTTTAGGCTTGATTGGTGAGAATAGTTTTTTGCTCTAAGACGTCCTTTTTTCACAAGTATATCTGCTATGCAGATTTTTTATTCCAATAATTTATATATATATAGTCTGAATAAAGCACTGAATTCAACAAATAGTCTCTGTAAAACTTTTTTTTTTCTTCACTATGGTACACTAAAAAACTAAAGCTTGAACGTTTCCAAAAGGTTGAACTCTGAACTGTCTTAAATTGATCAATGAACATCTTAATTGTATCCACTTGCTACAACATCTTTGCGTGTTATGGTAGTTTATTTTTCCTCCATTCTTGCTAGAGGTAAAACAGGCAAAAGGCTAGTTTCAATTTTCTATAACAGTCTCCCTTTCCATTAAGATAAATGGATGTACTTTACTAGTCACTAGAGGTCATGGTTTGGCAATTATTGTCTGAAGTAAATTGTAGGTTTGCTTTTTCCTGTACTAATACTCAAACTGTATACTTGTTCTAGTCAATTGAGAGTCTCTTTTCTCTCTTCTTCTTCTCTTTTTTTTGGTTATATGTTATCATCCTTCAAGTAGGTTAATTTTGGCGTTGCCTATCAAGTTGCTGATTTGTTGGTCATGCAGGTGTTGCAAGGACTTGAGGCAGCAACAAATTGTGTTGATGACATGGATGAATGGTTAGGCATCTTCAATGTTAAACTTAGGCACATGAGAGAAGACATTGAATCGGTATCTCCCTGTCTATGTGAAACCAAATGTTATGGGCAATTTATGTAGTTGTGTAGTTGTGCTTCTTTCTTGTCCTATCAAGATTTGCTAGTCATAGTTGTTTTATTCTGTTCTTCTAGGTTTTTATGTCCTGGTTTAGTTGATAGGTATAGAATTTGCAGAGATCATTTTTTGAGCTAACCTCTTTTTAATTGGTTTATAATTTTATTGATGTTCAGATAGAAACTCGCAATAATAAGTTGGAAATGCAATCTGTAAATAACAAAGCGCTTATTGAGGAGCTTGATAAGCTTCTTGAGAGATTGTCTGTTCCATCTGAGGTATAATCTTCATGTCTTGTAAGCATAATATTAACTTATTTTAGTTGATATTAATTTTGCTATACTTGCTGACATTGGTTTTTGTTATAGTATGCTACATGTCTTACTGGAGGTTCATTTGATGAGGCACGCATGATTCAGAATGTTGAGGCATGCGAATGGTTGACTAATGCTTTACATGGTCTTGAAAAACCCAATTTGGATTCTACCTATGCAAACATGCGAGCTGTATGCTCTCCGCCTCTTGTCCTTTGCTAAACTTATTGAAATTAATTTAATCTATGTTTGGAATTTCTCTCTCCTTAATCTTTATCTTTAACAATTTTATAGGTCAGAGAGAAGCGGGCAGAGCTTGAAAGATTAAAATCTACATTTGTTAAGAGAGCTTCTGAATTCCTGAGAAATTATTTTTCTAGTTTGGTTGATTTCATGATAAGTGACAAGAGTTACTTCTCTCAGGTTGTTTTTTTTTTTTAAAGCTTCAATCTCTAGTCTGATGTTTATTCACCGATTTCGAGTCTACATCACTTTTTGTCTTTGCCTGCTAACAGCGAGGACAATTAAAGAGGCCTGATCATGCTGATTTGCGGTATAAATGTAGGACATATGCACGTCTTCTGCAGCATTTAAAGGTCAAACTACTGGATTGGTTTTTACATATCTGGTTGTGTTTTTTTGTTGCAAATGAACACATCAGTTTCTTTCTTGCTTATTATTTCACCACTTTCATTCCAGAGTCTGGACAAGAGTTGCCTGGGTCCTTTAAGAAAAGCTTATTGTAGCTCTCTGAATTTGCTTCTTCGCAGAGAGGTTAGGCAGCATTATTTCCATTTTCAGCATGTTAAGCCTTTTTTTTTTTTGGGTGTGACGCAAGTTATGCATATATTTCTAACCGGTAAACCTGTTGGTTCTTTCATTTTTGCTCTTTGATATGTATCAGTAATGAGCCGGCGTTAACACATTTAATGAGTATTATCTTTTCTGGAAATATCAAGTAATTGCCTTTTGCTTTATGATTTGATGAATGTGCAGATTCAAATACTGCCTTCTCTAATTTATCCTTAATTTCTTATCTTCTCATAACTTAAGCAATTTAGGTCCTCTGCCAATTAAGGGCTGAAAGTTAAGTTTTCACCTTAGAAGTTCAACTTCAATTATTTGTCAACAGGCTCGTGAATTTGCAAATGAGCTTCGTGCTAGTACAAAAGCATCAAAAAGTTCAACATTCTGGCTTGAAGCGGCTTCTGGATCTAGTCAAAATTCAAATTCTGCAGATACCTCTTCAGTTTCTGACGCATATGCCAAAATGCTAACGATTTTTATTCCACTCCTTGTGGATGAGGTCAAAGTCCTACTTATTCTTAGTTTTAAAGCTGTTATTGCTGTATTCAAAATCGTCTCATCCGTGGCATTATTCCAGAGTTCTTTCTTTGCACATTTCATGTGCTTTGAAGTTCCTGCACTTGTTCCCCCAGGAGGTGCTGCTAATGGTAAACAAAATGGATCTTATGATGATGATGCCAATGATGACGACTTGGGTATAATGGACATTGATGATAATGATAGCAAAGGTGGTAAGTTTTTTTGAAGGTGCAATATTTTCCCTTTTGAATGTATGCAATATGAAAAATATGGCATATTGTACTGCTTTTCCGAGATAAATTTCAAGCTGCCATATGCAAATAAAATTGCTTTACTTTCTAGGTAAAAATGCGGCGGATCTGGAAGCTTTAAATGAGTCCCTCCAAGATTTGCTTAATGGAATTCAGGTAAGTTCATCGATTTGTGTGTTTGTCAGTTTCTATTTGTCATGCTTAGGCGGGCAGGTTGATCTTGTTACTGGAATTTTAACCAAAGATGAGTTTGAAAAATATTCTCTTTGTCATCCTAAGGCAGGTTGATCTTTTTTTTTTTTTTTTTTTTTTTGAATTTAAGGCAGGTTGATCTTGTTACATGAGTTTCATGTAACTGAAATTTAAACCAAACAGGAGTTTCAAAAATATTCTGATTGTTGAATGTATTATTTAGGCCATGTTTCTGTTGGAAGTTGCATCCTCCTACATTATCTTTAGTTTTGTTAGTTGTACACTTTGGCCTCAGTGAATATTTCAGTGATGCAATGTCTTGTCACCAGCTCCATCCCTTTAAGTAGGACTTTGCAATATTTAAGTGATGCAAAGTCCTACTTATACTCACATTCTTAGTTTTAATCCACAACAGCAAGGTCAAAGAGGAGATTACGTGAGTTCCATGTAACTGGAATTTAAACCAAAGAGGAGTATGGATGTGGCTTGTTTTATGGCTGTAATCTCCTCTTTCTCTCTGCTAGGTTAAGTGTTGCTCAACTAAAGACTTAATCGGAAAGTTGAATATCTTATAATATGACTTCGAATCTTGTTTACGGATTTCAGGAGGACTTTTATGCCGTTGTGGATTGGGCATACAAGATCGATCCGCTACGCTGCATATCAATGCATGGGATTACAGAGCGCTACCTCTCTGGCCAAAAAGCTGATGCTGCGGGCTTTGTGCGCATCTTGCTTGGTGACCTGGAGTCCAGAATATCTTTGCAGTTTGCTCGTGTATGTTTTCATTATAAAAATGGACAATTGCCACATGCACTGCTGTGATGACTTCATTGTAATCTATGCTTGGTTAATTATGCAGTTTGTTGATGAAGCTTGTCACCAAATCGAAAGAAATGAGCGCAATGTCCGACAGATGGGTGTCTTGTCATACATCCCAAGGTAATGCTACTTTCTTTCAAAAGGTTTTACAATTTTAGGGTTACAATTTCAACTGGAATCTTTGTTAAGGATTAGTGATAGTAAGGCCTAACTTGTTCATTTAATGAGACCACCAAGAGGGTTAATCTCAAGTCGTATGTTTCGTCATGTGGTCATGGAAATAGAATTGTTTCTTAATTTGGAAAGGTTGCATCAGAGAAATTTAGAGGCAATCATTTGTCTTGACTGATTCCCTTCAATCGTTCAGAATTCTTGTACTTTAAATTCCTTAAATGTGGCATAGTTAAATTTGTCAGATATTATATGAAAGTGGATGGCAGGTTGAAGATAGACTTAAGTTAAGTTGGCTTAAGTGGTGTAATGCTATGAGAACCCATTATGATGCTAAAGTGTTTGTCAAGTTCAAATAAAAATTATACAGAACTATGATTCATCCAGCTCTGCTGTATGGTAATGAATGTTGGACCATGAAGAGACAACACATGCTAGTTAATTGCTAAAAAGACATGTGCTGTTAAAATGGATTAGTACCTATATGAGGATGTAATGCATATGAAATGAATTTATTTTTAGTTAATTAGGTGTGGCACCAGTAAAGGAGAAGGTGTGTAAGTCAATTAAGGATGGATATGCATTGATGGTATCCGTAGTCTGTGTTTGTGCACAGAGTATTTGAAATCAAAACGCTAGAAAAGGGAAAGGTAGATTGAAGTTGACTTATGGCAATGTAGTTAGACATGATTTTCTAGATTTTAGGCTGGAGGAAGATTTGCTTAAAGATAGAACCCTATTTCTTTAACCATTTTCACAAAATTCATATAAACACCCCTAATAACTTGGACTCAAGCGCATATATTATGTTTTTAACTGGCTGGATTTTGGGAAAATGGTTTGCTTGCTGTCTTATGTGCTGTGTGGGATAGTAAGTGGATAGCATTCATGGTCAATATTCTTTAGGGTGAGATTTAGTTTCTTGAAAGATTCATAGTTTGTGTTGTTGGTCCATGTTCCATGTAACTGCATCTGCTATTGAATAGTATGATCTGATGTGTTTTATTTAAAATCTGCTCTTTAATTGTATGATCTGATGTATTTTTATTTACAAGAGATGTTTGTCACCTGCGGTAAGAACTAAAATGCCAGTCAAACAGGTAGTAGTTTTAAGAGCTTGTAAGGAATATAATTGCACACACCATAAGTAATTTTGAACATGTGTATTTCTTTATTTTGCAAACATGTTCGGATATCAGTTGTTTACTTCCATCTGTATATGTCCAACCATTTAATGTTTTTTGTAAACAATTCTCTTCTCTGTAGGTTCGCAACACTTGCAACCCGTATGGAGCAATATATTCAAGGGCAATCAAGGGATTTAGTTGACCAATCGTACACAAAATTTGTAAGTATCATCTCAAGCATGTCAATTACTTTGTAGATGAGAGGCTCTTGTGCAGCATAAAGTTTCCATTACATTGCTTATAAAATGACATTGCAAAAATTCAAATAATAATCTGAGTGTTAAATTCATGTCTTGCGATGCCCAAACTAAATGCATGAAGAAAAAAGGAGTGGGTTAAAATTTTTTGTTCAAGCCAGATTTTGCTTCTCCATATATATTTTTGATTGTAGTGTATCAATACAGCTCATAGTCTATAGATTAGTGAGGGAAAAATTGCATGGTACTGTAATACTTCTGACTTGGAAGTGCTAGACCATCCTGTGTGCAGCTTGATTACTTCTGTTATTAATGTGTGATTGTAAGATAAGTTATTGAATCATAACTGTACTGCTACTGGGTGAAAAACCTAATCATGAATCCCCATTTTCACTCTTGCTCAGTTATTCAAATATTATAATGTTTGGGTTAAAAGCATGCGTGACCTTCATAAATTAGTCTGTCAGACATCCTTGCTTATCCCAAAAGAGTTGTTTGAACTGGCTACCCCAAACTCAAATACTACATTGCAGTCAGTGGATGTTTTGAGGACTTGAGATTTGAATGCTTGATTAATTGTTGTGCTTCCCACTTAAATTTGTGGAATCCCCTGTTTATCTGTTTATGTACAAAGGAAAACCATACACTACTAAATTGAAATTTGATTATTTGGTTGATAGGTTAGCATAATGTTTGTGACTTTGGAGAAAATTGCTCAAACAGATCCAAAGTATGCCGACATCTTTCTTTTAGAAAACTATGCAGCATTTCAAAACAGGTGATCTTTTCTCTAATTTCACGGTTTTTGAAGTTTATTTCTGTGGTTTGTTCTTAGAGAAAAATAAATTATTCAGTTTTCTTAAGAAGCTTGCTTTCTCTTTTCTGATTAGAAGCTGTTGCATGCAGCTTGTATGACCTAGCCAATGTAGTGCCCACTTTAGCCAAGTTTTACCACCAGGCCAGTGAAGCCTATGAACAAGCATGTACACGTCACATCAGCATGATAATATATTATGTAAGCAATCCAATTTTCTTTTTTTTGGGTTCCCTTATAATTATATGTTGTTGATACTTCTAGAATAGTACTTTTTATCTGATGTTAAATATTTGTTTCTTTTTTAAGTACTTAATGATGCATTATTTAAATCATTGAAGCACTTACTAACAAAGTCTGCCATCTACAGCAATTTGAAAGGCTTTTTCAGTTCGCTCGAAAGATTGAGGATTTGATGTACACTATTACCCCAGAAGAGGTTAGCTTATATATGTGTATCATTATAGCTGTGTTTATAAATTATGTGAGGTCTATACTTTACTGCTGGAAACCATCATTGGTTCATTATTACATCTTTTAAATAAAGTTTTTGGTTGGACAAGTCTAGCATTTCTCTAGTCTCTGGAATGACCATATTATTGTGATCGCTCGTGGTCTATATGGTATATTTGCTCAATAACATTATTTTGGTGTGTTTAACTATGGCTTGCTAGATGGTTACAGTAATATATTCATTGTCATATGTATTTTCTAGGGTGTGTGCCAAATGTAAATGCTATATACTCTACCAAATGTAAATATAGCTATTGTCACACTATTCTCCAGATTTATATGCATGTATGCTGCTGTCACTGACATGACACATATTCCTGTGAAGTAACCCCCATATTCTGACTCAGTGTTTGTATCTTACAATTGTCTGCATCTAACCCAGTGCTACAATTTCTTTAAATTCCTCACTGATATGTTACTTGTTTCCAAATATTTCAGATCCCTTTCCAGCTTGGACTGTCAAAAATGGATCTGCGGAAGGTGTTAAAATCAAGTTTGTCCGGGGTAATTTCTTTTAATCTCTTCTATATATCTTCTCTTTAACTTTGAAATATCTTAAAATTACTTCTCTACTGCAGGTTGATAAATCCATCGCTGCAATGTACAAGAAATTGCAGAAAAATCTAACTTCTGAGGAACTGTTGCCTTCTTTATGGGATAAATGCAAGGTAAGCTTATGACTGACTGTTAAAACAGTTACTCGATTGATGTGTTACTAAGCTTTTATGCCTTTCGAATCTGGCAGAAGGAGTTCCTGGACAAATATGACAGTTTTGCGCAGCTTGTTGCCAAGATTTACCCAAGCGAGAACATCCCTTCAGTGACGGAGATGAGAGATCTTTTAGCTTCAATGTAAAACGGTGCAATTGTTAGTAGCAACTGGCGAAATATTGTGTAATTGTTAGTGGCTTTTTTGGAGTGATGAGCTGCATTAGCTTTCTGTAATTATTATTCCTTATTTTTGTAATTACAATTTTCCTATAATTTGATTTATTGGATGCACGTCATCTTCTCTAGTTAAAGCCTTGTTAGATACTTCTTATGGTGTCTCATATGACTAAATTGATTATATCTTCAGCTGCTTTGTCTGTATTCCTCTGCTACATATCTGTATCCGATGTTTGATAAAAGTTCGTATGGATTAGTTCATAGACTTGTAACATTTGGACCAGGTTTGTTGGATATGTTTTTAAGAGTCCAAAGATCGTATATGTAAATGTAAGTGAATTCTGGCACCTACTACAGGCTTAAAAGAATATATGGTTTGTACATATATGCAACACTCAGACGAAGATTCATCTTTGTGGAATGCCTATATTTTCATTTCGACTTTCAACATTTTACTGTGTATATTACAAAAGAATTTGAACCATAATAAAAGAACATTGTTTAATCTGTCTAGTATACATGACTCTGTTGTATCCGGTTAAATTGAGAAACCACCATTTAATGAGGTCGGACTACTGCCCAGAAGGTCCTGTAGAAAGCCTGGAAAACAGGAACACAGTAGCTGATGATATCAGTACAGCTCCAGCAAAGCATGCAAGATCCAAACTATTAACCATGGGTACATGGTCGAACTTTTCCAATACGCCCACTTGAAGTATCATCATAACTGCATATCCAATTCTTGATTTCGCTTGTGAGACCGATTCCATCTGTACCCATTTTGGGAGAGTCTAAAACAATATATAACACTGCATTATAAACTAGGTCAAAATTAGAGAAGTATAAATGTTAATTATGACTAACCTTCAAAGCGAAGAGACCAAACAAATTTGAACTGGGAAGACGTGCACCTTTTTCTGTAACAGTTCTTGATTCCACAAACATACTATACAATCCGACTCCAAATATCAGCATTGCAGTTCCAACTAAAAATGTGTCTGTATGTGAACAGGTATGATGTCAGAACATGTAATAGAAGACATAGAGAACCATAGATGATAGAAAAATAAGAGAAAGTACCAAGAGCTTCTATTAGTAGATGCATTATATGGGTTTGGTCAGCCTTATGAAACAACATGTTGAAAAACTGGAAATACGATTTCACAGCAAGAAAGCAACCCTGCAAAACAATAAATAACTCATGTTTTGCTTTCGTCATAATCTCTTTTATTATATGTAAAAATGAATAAAAATGTCAATTACCTCTACAAAACACAGAACTGAACCGAGTAAGGATCCGGCAACAGCAAATAACGTGAAAAATCGACAGTTCAATATAACCTGTATAATCCCATATAGACTTTAGCATCTGTGTAACATTTTCACATATATAGAAACAAAGAGACAAAAACATACCCTTTCAATGAAAATCTGAATCTGTAATCTCCATGGTCTTGTTTTCAACGGTGGCCTTAAAGCTACAAGCACAGCATTTGTAACATTTTTCAATAAAGAAACCAAGTCAATTCCCGCGTCAACTTCTGGCTCTTTTGTAACCACAAGACCATTCGACGTGCAATCAACGGAAGCCTTAACGGGCACAGTTGATTTCCTCTGATCAGTATTCCCAGAAAAAACCCTCTTATTACCCTCATTAATCCCTGGCTTACTTGCAGTACACGTCACAGATTTAGCTGACATACTTGAAGTAGAAGAAGAAATGACATGGTGTGAAGTTGGTCGAGAACTTCGCAGCAATCTAGCAGTAGTCGCCATTGATTTCAAGTTTCAACACAAAAGAAAAGTTGAAGGAGTTAGTTTACATTTATATGTATAGTGGGAAAAAGAAGATTCGTAGCATATTAGCTGTGTATTGTCAGTATATGGAAGTCAGTTTTGTCTTGTCTTAATTTTGCTTGGAGAGGTTGGGTTTGAGTTCTGATTTGAAGTTTCCTCCGACCAGCTTCAATTCCACATTCTGCATATGTAATTTCTCACGTGTAATTCTGCTTGAGTTTAGAACCGAACACGTGTACACCCCCATTTTAAAGTCACCACTCGTGGGCTTGGTCAAAGTATCGCTAATTTGATACTATTGGATTCTGTATACTTGTTAGAAGCGAATAGTAGTAGGTACAGGTTGGACCAACATATGCATAAATGAGTAAAAAGACATTCAATGTAAAAGCTATGATACAATCTTGATAGTTTCATGATCTGGGGTTGATGCTGTTGAACTTGAATCGTCAAATTTTGAAAGAAGCTCCACAACCTTGCTCATTTGAGGCCTTGTATCACGATCATCTGCCACGCAGAGCAGAGCAACCTTAAACATTCTATCAAGCTTTTCCTTGTTGTATTCATAGCAGATTCTAGGATCGAGTATTTGTGCCAATCCTTCGTGCTTCATATGCTTAACCGCCCAGTGAACCAAGTGGTTGCTGTCATTTTGAAGAAAATTAGCAGATTGAAAACCTGAGGCAGTCTTTCAACAGGACGATGCCATAACTATATACATCAGCTTTTGCATTGATTTTCAGGTTCATCATCCACTCTGGTGCCAAGTATCCTCTTGTGCCTCGTACCCTGGAGCACATTGTGTCTTCAAATAGCTTTGACATACCAAAATCAGCAACTTTGGGTTCGAAATGTTCGTCAAAAGTATGTTCTGAGGCTTCACATCACATGTAATACCCACTCTAGACATTCCTCATGGAGATATGCCAAACCCTTTGCTGTTCCTACCGCGATGTTATACCGTTGATCCCATCCCAATACACTGGTTGAATTTTTCAATAAGATTTTATCCAATGAGCCATTCTCTACATACTCATAAACCAATAGCTTGTGCTCATTTTCAGCACAAAAGCCCCATAGTTTGACCAAATTCCTGTGATTGATCCTCCCTAATGTGCTGACTTCTGCCCAGAATTCTACATCTCCTTGCAAAACGCCTTCTAGTCTCTTCACAGCTATGACTCTTCCTCCATCAAGAATCCCTCTGTAGACTGTGCCAAACCCTCCTTTTCCTATCTCTTTGCTGAAGTTCCTCGTCGCCTGCTTCAGCTCTGCGTAACTGAAACGCTTGAAGCCTAAAGCCAGCACAGTGTAACCCATGTTGATTAGTTCCTCATTGACATGTTTCCTGAAGATAAACCACCATCCTAAACTGATGAGTACTGCTTCAACGACTTCCCAGGAACCCACAAATGCTATCAAGTATTTCATGTAACCGTTCTTATTGGTATTTTCTTCTATAGCCCTTTCACCATTTAGAACAATGACCTCAGAAGAACAGTTCAAGTTGTATTTTTGTAGCTCTGATGAAGAGTAGTTCTTCATTCCTTTTGGAATCCTTACATACAGAACGGAGCTTTTACTAGGCATCCTGTAACCATTCAGGAGATTGCCCTTTGGAAAACACAGTCCTTGTCCAGTTGTTATATAGGTAAACCCCATGCATCTGCAATCACTAAGGCATCTGTTCCTGCAGTTCTCTATGGAGACATTACCTGCCCAGATGGTTAAGTCATAACCATAATAGTCCGCGTTCCGAAACTCCATAAAATCAGACTCATTGGGATCACAAGTCAGATTAAATGAAGGAGAGCATCCTTTAGACCAATCTGATGTATCATTCATCTTGAAACCAGGAGGACAAGTGCAAGTAGGCTCAGGACTGTAAATGCATATACCATTCGGACCACACAACCCGTGCACCATGCAACTATCTAGACCAGCAGGCATCCATGAGACTCTCCATAGCCCTGTTGATTCATCTAGGCTATACATCCTTCACATGCCATCAGAATCTAATGTAAGGCGTCTCTTGTGACCAACACCGGAATCAGATGCATTGAATCTGAAACTGTCACTTGAGCGAAAAACTCCTTTTTCATCAAAAACTGCTATCCTGGTACTATTATAAGGCATTCTTCCGTTTTTAAACATTGGAGTGTTAGCATCCGGGAAGTAGACACTTGAAGCTAGAGGGCCATCATAGTTGAGAATCAGGACATTATTGGCATCAAACCTCCATTTATAAAGTCCTGATGAATATGTATACTGGTTTCTCTTAGATACCAAGGATGAGTTCTTAGTGAGTGGTTGAAATGGCAGGAGTGTGTCTGTAGGGGAACTGAAACTTTCCCAGATGATGGTTTGCTCTCCATTGACTAAAACCAGGTTTCCTGTTTCCAGAAGCTGAAGTTCCACATCTGCTGCAACTGTTGATGTGTCTGTTGACCATGCAACTGAACTGTCATCATCTGTTAGGACAAGATTTCCAGTTGTTTTGAGGGTCAGCCTGGATCGTTTCCCATTAACTGGTTTGTCTCTGTTAGCCATCCAAACAACAGTTTTGTTGACAGAATTGGTGAACCAGATTGAATAACAATACGCGTTATCCCCCACCTTGTAAAATCCAGAAGAAAATGTTCCATTTGGTGATACCAAAAGATCACTCTCTTTCTCAACAGCTAAGAACTTCCCTATGCTTAATCTTAGCAACCCTTTAGACTCTGCTTGTACCTGAGCCACAATTGATACGCATATCAAGATAATGAACATGTAAAAAGATGCCATTTGAGGCTTCAGAACTCTGGTATATGAAATATTGCCTACAGCAGTAAATATATACTATAGAAAAACTATTTCTTTTTCATCACCATATCTATCAAAGATCATATAAAATACTAATTCAAAACTCCTACATTTTACAAATAAATATTTCCTGTTCATCTTACACATAATCCTTTTTGACATTCATTGAATCTACCTAATCATGAAAGGGAAAAGGATAATCAACAATTTTCTGGATCACAAATATTTCTTATTTAATTTATGATGGATAATTTTGTTGAATCTGATGGCTGGCTCACCAACTAATTAGAACCTACCTACAATCTGGTCTTCGAAATTTAAATTTAACTATATAATGTATACACTTGACCTAAATAAACTTCATAATCTGGTCTTTGAATTTTAGATGGGATGGAATTCTGATGTTAACCAGAGCTTATGATAGCTTATGATAACCAGAGCTTTTAACAGTCTTGAACCAAAATGTTATTTATTGCTTTATGTCCTCTACATTTGTTGGCATCCCAAATCCTGGGAATCGCACAATATCAGCATTTTAATGGACCGTGGCGATTCAATTCAAAGTTTTGACATTTTCTACTTCTATTTTGGTCAAAATCAATCGGTTCTTAAATTGATGGGACTATTTTTCTTAAATAAATTACTCAATACATATATTATTCTTAATGAGGGGATAAAAAAATTGGAGATTAGACCATACCTTTCATAACGGTCAAATTCTAAATTTTTATTCAAAATATACGGATGGAATTTTGTAAAAATAATTATATATATTTACTAAAATAATATTGATGGAATTTTGTAATTACCTCTATCAAACCATCGTTCTTATATAAATAATCATTATATATATATTTTTATATTTTTTATAAATTTAAATTTATTTTCGATTTAATTTTTTTAATGTAATGTTTATATTATAAAACAATCGGGAAGATATAAATTGGAAGACCGTCCAACCTATTTTATTTGAAAAATAAAAATGGTGTAATTTTATTATTATTATTTGGGATAATGTAATTGTGAGTACCTGTAGTTGTGCAAAATTTTCATTTAGGTACTTCAACGTTGCGAGGTTTCATATAGGTACACCAACTTGCAAATTACGTGTGAGCAATACCTATATGAAAATTCGTAAAGTTGGAATACCTATATAAAATCTAATTTTCAAGTTAGGGTACCTATATGAAACCCCGCAAAGTTGGAGTACCTATATAAGAATCTAATTTGCAAGTTGAAATACCTATATGAAACCTCGCAAAGTTAAAGTACCTAAATGAAAATTTTGCACAATTATAGATACCCACGATTACATTATCCCTTATTATTTTGA
Source organism: Cardiospermum halicacabum (assembly GCA_031304145.1). Lineage (NCBI taxonomy): Eukaryota > Viridiplantae > Streptophyta > Magnoliopsida > Sapindales > Sapindaceae > Cardiospermum > Cardiospermum halicacabum. Next base: position 2,801,600 of record CM062394.1, read on the forward strand.
AATTATATGAACAAATTATAATTACGGGCATGACATTTAACTTTCCAAATGGAATTATTATTTTTGTTTTCAATAGTCACTTTCTACGTTGGAGGGCATGATGTGGGACAGATCTGAACAAAGCCCATAATCAAAGCGGACTTAAAATTTTGGGCCTTTAAGTGGAATTGCGCATCTTCTCCCTGCTGAATCCTACAAATACAAATTAAATATCAAGTGCAGATTATGAAAAATATTATACTGATTCTGATGCGGCTCAAAAGTGCTTGAGAGATAATCACAGTGATTGCCTCATTAAATAACATGTCATTTTTCATCATCACTGCCGCTTTAATCAATACTACTAGTATCTAATTCATCAAAACACAGCTATAGATATTGTAGATTTAGGATTCCTCTCAGACAAATGCCTCGATTTGTCGTCAAGGGTGAATGGATTAGAGATCGGACTCGTCATCATAATTCATCATCACTGAGAAATCCTTTAATCTATATTAGCTACTCAAAACATAGAATTCTTTTACCTTTAAACCAATTCGATCGATAGGAGAGGACTGGCTCTCTGCTGCGTACCAGATTTCTTCACCAAGCTCTGGCCATCTCTTTTTATAGCGCGTTTCTGTTTCGGTTTCGTTTTTAGGGTTTCAGTTACAGGGAAATGTCTAAAATACCCTTTCACTGTGATGAATCTCGATCGTCTATTGGCGAGTGTAATTTGCATAACTTGAATGGCTCTGATCAATTTTAGCTTTGGTCTCTCCGGTTTCCCTTGGCATTCCTCATTTTGATTCTGGTTCGTTAGATTCTATGTTCACCGACGATATGAATATCTCATCAATTTCAAGCTTTAGTCCAACTTCACCATGCCCAACTCTTCAAATCTCGAAACCGGCACGCCAATGTAAGCTCTTCTCCAAGTCAAACCAAATCCTTGATTTCAACTCCTCAAAAACAACCCTAGAAAATGTGAAAACGTAAGTCGCTCTGTCTTTACAACAAATGCTATTTTAATTGCTTTGAAGATTACTCAAACTGTTATTGATTCAGGTGTCAGTGTTTTGATCTTCACGATCAGCTTGTACCGTACGATAAAGCATGGTCATGGCAGAAAAACATAGTCAAGCAAAAGAAAGCTTTAATTGAAGCTAATGGAGAATGTGAAGACACTCTAATTGTACTGCAACACGGTCCCGTGTATACATTAGGGACTGCTAGCTCTGAAGAGTATCTTAATTTTGATATAAAGGATCCTCCTTTTCAAGTTTTTAGAACTGAACGTGGTGGTGAAGTTACTTACCATGGTCCTGGACAGGTGCTGATCAATTTTCTTCATTTTTTATGAATTAGAATTTTGATTGATTTTTAGCTTGTTCCAGAATTACTGTTTATGAATGAGTTTTGTTTGTACAATTGATATCTGAGAATTTTAACAGCTAGAAATTGAATTGGTTTCTGCATTGCTGTCTGTTTATTCTGATTTGCAATGGATGTTCTGTTCTGTAGCTAGTTATGTACCCTATTATAAATCTGAGAAATCACAAGATGGATCTCCATTGGTACCTCAGGGCACTTGAGGAGGTTGTTATCCGTGTTCTTTCCTCCACATTTTCCGTAAAAGCTTCTCGGATTGAAGGTTTAACTGGTGTTTGGGTTGGTAAGTACTGTTTATTTATCATTGTATCTACTAGGTCTAAAAATTATCTTGTTACTTACAAGTTACAACAGCTTGAGTTCTCTTGCTTGAGACTAATGTGAAAATATTAAGAAGCCCGATCAAGTGAAACCATTTTTGGAACTCCTAATTTGTGCCATTCTTCTAAGTTCTTAAACATCTAGTAGTCAAGTTCAGTTATTGAGATAAGATTTGATAGAGCTCATGGAGCAGCTATTGTTACCTCGTTGAGCATTGGTTTCTTTACGCGGTCATTTATATTCTAAATCCATATGCTTAACTACAGTATGATGAGAAGGATATACATAGGTGAAAGCATCCTTGTTATGTTTATGGAGCACTGTCCATCAGAGGATTTAATATAAGATGCTATCTCTATAGTTCTACTAATAAATGGTCAGGTCCTGATTTATTTCATAGCTGGAAGTTTACATTTTCTTGAAACAGACATGTAATAGTGTGCTCCTTATTATATAGTTCAACTAACTGAATCTTATTTACTACAGGAGATAAGAAATTGGCTGCAGTAGGAATACGTGTATCTCAGTGGATCGCATACCATGGCTTGGCTCTAAATGTGACCACTGATCTTGCACCCTTCCACTGGATAGTCCCATGTGGCATACAAAATCGTGGAGTTGGAAGTATAAAGGAGTTGGTAGGACAGCCTCAGTCTTTAACTAAATGCAAGATTCCAGATCTTCATAATCCTGATGACTGCCAGCTGATTGAAATCACATACAGATCTTTGATCAAGGAGTTCTCTGAAGTATTTCAAGTTGAAGTTCAACAGGAAACCTCCTCATTGACAAGTTTATCGTAGAAGAACATCTCACTTTTTCCACTGGAGACAATTAGTCTCGAGAGATTGGATGAAAATGATAATCTTCCATCGGCAACTACGACCTTCAAGTGTATACAGTGGCTTTCTGAACTTGCACCTGAAGTGACGTTGTTACAACCCTGTAAATTCTTACCTTGTAAATGTAAACAAACTGCTACAATACATGAGATCTAAAGAACATTGGTGTTGCAAACATAAATCTGTTGCTCTCATATCACTCTGGAGTATGTGATAACAAGTAGAAGAGAAATCAGTTATTTCCCTTGAATAAGATAAAGCTTCTTATGAATATTTCTATTGAAAACAACGCCGTTGGCGTTTGTGAGGTCCCAGTAACATTTGCTAGATATTGCTTTTGAAGCAGTGCTAGATATTTGTGGTAGTGTTCTCGTCTTGTAGTTGTAGATAAGACTCTTGATAATTTGGGCACAAAAGATGTGTAATTCATTTCGCACAAAAGAACTAGCTATACTGATCTAGTTACATTTTTGAAATGGCAGAAGCTGCTGCCAAATTTATGCAGTTCTGCTCAATACACACGTCTAGACAATGTTTATCGACTGCACATGTACGATGTGTCGAATGCTATTCCAAGGCTTCACCTTCGTTTGGACTAAGAAGCCGAAGTATCCAAAAAGAGAGGATCAACGAGGGTAAGCATATCATGGAGGTTTTTAGTTTTAAAGGAACTGTTTATGTTAGTGACAACCAAGTCGGCTCAGAATTAAAGCAATTACTCAGAGAGGGAAATATGAAAGCAGCTTTTCACCTCTTGGATAACTTGGAGACTAATGGAGTTTCGTTGGAGGCAATAGATATCATTGACTTGCTAAAAGTTTGTATGGATATGAGGCTATTGGAAGCAGGAAAAAAAGTTCACAAGCATGTCATGAGGAGTCCTGCAAAACCCACTTCTGCTGTCTGTAATAGACTGGTGGAGATGTACTGTAAATTGGGTGATACAACAAGTGCAAAAAGTGTGTTCGATGAAATATCAGTGAAAGACTTGGATTCATGGAATCTGATGCTTCTAGGTTTGACAGAAAATGGACAAGGAAGAGAAGCTCTTCAAATGTTTTCCAAGTTGAAAGAAGATGGAATTATGCCAAATGGGTCCACTTTCCTTGGTGTTATTGCTGCTTGCGGTTGCTTAGGTGCAGTGGAGGAAGGATTGAAGCATTTTGAGTCGATGAGCCGCGACTATAATAGTAAGCCTACACTGGAGCATTATGTGGCTGTTGTTGATCTTCTTGGAAGGACTAAGAAAATAGCCGAGGCAGAAGAATTTATCAAACATATCCCAGTCGAAGCAAGCTCTAAGGTGCAGGAGACACTAGAGAAATACTCTAAACCTGGCATGAAAAATCAGCCTGCCAAACTGGGTTCTTTTCCATCATTTCCAGGACTGAGAAAGAAGACATTGGACAGTCGAAGTTCAGACCGAAAGAAAGAGGATCCAGAGAGAAGCAAGGCGTATGAGAAGCTCAGGTCTTTGACCAAGGAGGTGAGAGAAGCTGGCTATGTGCCTGATACTAAATATGTGCTACATGATCTTGACCAAGACGCAAAAGAGAAGGCATTGATGTATCACAGTGAAAGAATAGCCATTGCTTATGGGCTCATCAATACTCCCCCTAGAACTTCACTAAGAATCATAAAGAATCTGAGGATATGTGGAGATTGTCACAACTTCATCAAGGTTCTGTCAAGCATTGAGAAGCGAGAGTTTATTGTGAGAGACAACAAGAGGTTTCACCACTTCAAGGATGGAAAATGCTCCTGTGGTGATTATTGGTAAACAAAAATTTAAGACACTCGGGAATTGATTCATTTCCTTATCTGTGAATGACAAAAAGGACGATGTCAACTGGATAACAGCAATGTGTTGCTCTAAACATGTTTCGTGCACAGGCAAATGTATAATTTATGATCTAAAAAGTTTTTCTACATGGATCCTCAGTGATATGACAGCCTACCGTTGAAAACATAATTTTGATATTAAATTACAAATGAAATAGGATAACAGTAAAGTTATGCTATACAAGTGATAAATCTTAATGCATTTAATAGCCTCAGCATCAAACACAAGCTCAAAAAACACCCATTCTTTGTACCTTCATATACTATAAGATTGAAAATATCTATTAGTGAATTTCCTAGGTGTTGATTGTTAAGAATGCCTAGAATTCTAATAGAGCACTAAAGCCATCAAAAAGGTGAGAACAACATCCCTTACAGAGGTTAATAATTCTCAGCAACTGGTCTAGAAGGAAAAAGCCTTAGAAGAAATGTCAACAGTGACCAGAGACAAATCAAGCCAAGGATTTGGAAAGTCACTACCATGGAAACCATAGCACCACCCATCTCCATCAATTTAGGCGATGTAGGGAGGTCTTTCATGGAGAACATTAACTTCTGGATAAAATTTGTAGCCCTAGTCAGCTGATAAAGTCTATACACCTGTCAATCAGAATATACAAATGAATTAAGATTCTTGATCCACCTTTCAGAAACACTAGTATGAATCAAAGAGACTACCTCAAAAATAATAGGTATAAGTGGCCAACAAGATGATCCACGCTTATCAAGATATGTCTCGAATGCTAGTTGAACAGCACAACCAGCTAGAAAAGGAATTACAGCAACCAAAGCAGGTAGGCCAAGCACTGGCCAAGTCATGTAGACAGCAAATACTGGGGCAACTACCTTTAAGCCCATTGTGAAGAATGCGGATGACAGGTATCCCCTCAGTCCTGTGATAAGACCCCACCTCTTTGCACTATAATGTAGATATGGCCTCTGAACACGATCGGTCACAAGCAAAAATATCCCAAGACCAGCATAAAACATGAACTCAAATGCCAATGATGTCACAATTTCTGCATAATTGTTGGTGGAGAAATTCATCATGTCATTCATTGTCATTGAATAGACAATTATTAAAGACAAAACTCATAATGCAGGTATGAAAAAAGTGATACCATGAGATATAACATCACTAAATGAAATACATGTGCCTACTAACTTTGATCATTTAAAAATAAATAGAGGAAAAAGAGAGGGTGAGAGAATTACAAAAATTTATTCAAAAATGAATACATAAGAAAAAACAAGAATAGTATTGATTCATAAGTATCCATTGTTAGAGTATAAGTAAACAACATCTTGGAGAATTACTTCCACTTTAAATTTCATACTTAAGAAAGAGATAGAAACATCTGTCATAAATGTAGAGTCGAATGAAAACGTTGTAACCAAACTATAACAAAGATAAATCACTTGCTTGGTTCTTGCAACCATAACAGAAACACCATGAATAGGTAACTAATTGTTAATCAAGTAGTAAAACAATATAAGACCAACAAACTGCACTACAATGGTGCTTTCTTCCCATCCATCTTCTTTCTACAGAAAATTATTGAAAGATAGTAAGAAGGGAAGAAAAGAAAGCAGAATACTGTTACAATAAGAAGCAATTATGTTTATTCCTAAACATGAACTCTTTTTTGATTAAAAAAAAATCTAATAATGGATATAATTTTTTAAAAAGAAATTAAAAAATTAAAAAAATAAAAATAAAAAATTATTATCTTCAAAGATATATAAAAAGTGAAAGCTTTATAATTTATTTTTTTTAAATTTCTTTTAAAAATAAATACTCTACTTGAAGTGCTTGATCATCATTGAATGGCATTAGGCAACCACCTACTACTTTTTGGAATTTATACTGCCTACTCTTATGTAGCAAGATGGACTGAAAGCAAAATATTGTTTTTATTCTTTTATTAAATATCTATCCAACCATATTCAAATTTGCAAGGGTTGACATTAAATACGGGCAAGTGAAGGTAGAGCCCCTAGCATTCCTGGATCATCTATAACAAAAATGTAAACAATCCAGTCAGCAACATTTTAAAGACATACAAGTTAATCAACTACAATCGTCACAGGACTCTTATCTACTGAATCTGCCATCTTAAGAACTAATGATTATCATCATCAAGGTGCTAAATGATCGTCACACACATTCAGAATAGTATAACACGCATAGACAAATAACAGAGCTTAAAGCAGAACACTATAAAAGCAACTTGTACGCAAAATAATTACCTAACAGAGTTGGGTTCTTGATTAAATTTTCAATCATATCGCCAAGGAAAAACTGAGGAACGGCCAACGAAGATATCAAGGCAACAGGTGCTAGAATCCAAAGCAATGACCCCTTGCCTTCTGGAAAAGGAGCTGATATCAACTTCCCCTCTTCCACCAGCTGGTAAGTCAAACCATAAAATGAAACTGAGCCAGATTTTCCAGCAAATGGCTCAACACCGTTATAACTAGTAACTGGTACCCCAGTCTTTTCCTTGCCAACAGACTCCAATTTAGCATCTGAGTTCTGATTTAAGGCACACACTATAACTCCTCCTATCGATCTACGCAACAAAGACTCTTCAGGTTTACGCTTCTCAAACACTGCAAAGCATAATTTACAGTAAAATAAACCACATCATCATAATTCTTAATAAACCATTAAAACATAAAATTGAAACGAAATTTAGAATTTAAGGTGACAAAATTACATGCATTTGAAAGGCGAATGCTTTGTTCTTTCAATCGGACGCGACATGCAGTGACCTACAGTTTCGAATTAAAGAAATGACGAGAGGGAAGAACACAAAGTTAGCAAAGACAAAGTGCAAGTATATAAGAACACAAAATGAGAATAATCTTACATACATTCTGAAGAGAACTTGGTCGATTCATTGAGAATTTGAATTTTGGAAGAGTAACGCCATGACAAACAGATTGTACTTCCATTCGTGATGATTTGGGATTTCTAGGGTTTTAGGATTTTGGGGCTTTTGAAGATTTCTGTGTTTATTTTGTCTGCTTAAACCCTAACCCCCAGATTTAGCGTGTGTACAGTATATGTTTGTTGCTGTGAGCTTGGAATTCTAACCAATTAAAGTCGAACATGTCAAATAACTTTTGTAGCTTTGAAAGTGTATGTTGTTGCCGTGAGCTTGGAATTCTAACCAATTAAAATCGAACATGTCAAATAACTTTTTTAGTTTTGAAATTTAAGTTGATTTTAAACTTTAATTTCTGCATAATTGCGTTGAAATATACAAACTTCAAAGGAATTTTTCTTTTACAAATTTAATTTAATCAAAACTCTCTCGTACCTTTACCTTCACCGAATGAAAATATTATAAAATGATTTTAAAGAGTTTTTAAACCTTCAAACGTGGATAAGGTGTAAAAATGAAAGAATATCGCTTATTCTTTCATTTCATAAATTAAAATTTTGGATACATTAAATATATATTTTTAAAAATTTTGTAAATAATAAATAATCAAATATAAAGTATTTCAAAACGAATAATATGTTTTAGGATGATCCGATCAATCGACAATAAAATAGAAAACAATAAAAGTAAATGAAATTTTAAGAGATGAATAAAAAAACTAAATAAATCTAATTAGATATTAATCTCTTTCTACTCTTATACATGTGTGTTGTTGAGATCAAATCATGCAAAATCGAGTGAAATTATTATGAATCTCATTTATTCTTAATTATTTTGGTGCAACTCGCGGCGAAATAGCATTTACCAAAATCAATACATATATTAGTATTTACAATTTTATTGCTTTAAGAAAAAAAAATGTAATTATTTTTGTGTCAAAAAATATTCAGTTTGTACATTTATCACGTGCTTGGAAAGACTTCTTTGAATACAAATTTGGTTATGATTTTTAGTACTACACCATGCTCATTTAAAATAAGTATTTTTTTAGACCTTTAAGATTAGTTGTTCGGGATACATATAATTGACTGTGCCTGAAAACAGATCTTTTGAGATAGAGACCTACATTATTTAGACATTGTCCCTGACTCTTGTATTATGGTTATTGCAAATGATTCTGGGATAAGAAAACTGTCTCCTTTTAGATTTAAATGGTAATATCGAATCTCACGACATCAATGTAAATTACAGTATCAGCATCTTTTGCTCAACAGTTAGATCTTAAATGACCTTTACTTCCAAGACTCTTATTCCTAACCTTGCAAGGATCAATCTTGTACCATTGCATAATCCTACCAAGTGATCGATATTTCGTAATAATATCGCCAGTATACTAACTTTGAGTTTAAGTTCATAAAGTGATAAACCCAAACAATTAATGCTATTTAAGAATTTTAGAGTGTAGATGTCAGTAAATATATTTATTTTCATATCTAATTAGCATACCGAATCCGAATTGTGGTAAATCTTTTCATCACTAACATTCATCGATATCATGTAATTGTTTACCACTTCCACCAAATCCAACATCAGAGTTAGTATATCACGCTCCTACAAGTATATAGGATCATTATTGTACCGATCGAACGAATGATATATTTCTTCTACTACAAAATCAAGTAGATTAGGATTCTTCTATCAACAGATCTTTTGGTATATCAATTTCGAAGATTTTTTTTCTCATATAGTACAATCACCAACCTTAAAATCGAGTCTGTAAAGTTTTTAAGAGCAGGAGACTCTATGGACGATGATATTGATTGGAGTCTCATATTCTTAGTCAATATCAGAATCATGCAGTACTCCTAGAGAAATGAAGAATTTATCATTGTATTGACCACTTGGCTTCTACCACTTTTCGTATGGTAAGTAAAATATGTCTAAAATCTTCTCCTTAAACAACAGTCTTACCATGAATAGTATATTCTCATTTTCGGGGTCAATTATTATCATCAAGTCCTTCATTGTCCTGTCTACTACCCAAAGCAATGCTTGTGCACTATTGACGCCTCATCCCATTTTGCTTGTGCAGCATGGGTGCCTCATCAAGTCCTTAAATGTATTGTCTACTGCCTCGAAGCAATGCTTTTGCACCATTGGCGCCGTATTCCATATGATTAGTTTTGTCATTATAAGCAATTCGGTCTTGTGGCTTCCAAGATTGATGTTATATATTGAATCTACTGTAAGAGTTAACGAAATGAAGAATGTCAAATGTACAATCTTGCAATGTCCTTGAATGTCTTGTCTATTGTCTCGAAGCAATCTTGTGTACCATGGGTGCCTCATCACTTATTCTTTCTTTTCATAAATTTATCTCCACGTCGAGCAGAATTTATTTCAAGAACATTTCAATATAAAAATTTGACATTTATCATATTTTATATATAAAATAGATACATATTTAATATATAGAAAAAAAATAACATGTAACGTTGTTTCTTACATTTTTTTTAATTATAAGTAAATTTTTTAATTTAAAATATTAATTTTTAGTATTTTAATGCATTATAATATTTATAGTTTTACTTATATAGAAAAACCCCTCTATAACAGCGCCGTTTGTCTAGCAATGTTTTGGCTGTTATAGTGTATGGCTGTTATTCGCTTATAACGACAATATAAAGTTCATAAATCTCTCTGGCTGTTATAAATTTATAATATATATTTTTTTTGGAAAAATTAACTCTAAATAAAATAAGCATAATTTAGAACATCTTTAAAGTTAAATTTATTTGAATATGATGGAAAAAGTTTACAATAGTAGCTTGTTTGGAAGATTCCAATCTCTTACTGGTAATACAACACTTGTTTGGAAGATTTTGGTTCAAATGCGCAGAGACTATATAGAGTCTTTTTTATTAGATGAGAGACTCCCTCGGCTACCATTGTTTTGGATGTGTTTCAAATTTTTTTCATTAATTATTTATGATACCTTTCAAATTCAATCATATTCATTGTCATTGATATGCAATCTTTTTCTTCATATCACTTTTAGTTATTAAACATTAAAAAAAATTATTATTCAGTGAAATTAATTACCATAGTTATTTAAATTTTTAATTTTTATATTATTCTATTAAAAAATTAATGTATTATATTTCAGTAGGCCATTATAGAGGATAAGTTTTATACATGGTGTTCTATTCAAATTACAGTTTTTACCGTTATAGACAGATTGCTGTTATAGAAAATTAAAATAACATTGATGCTAATATAGACAGATTACTATTATAAATGATTAAAATAACATTAAAAAAATCTATTCTGAAAGAAATCCAGCTGTTGTAGTGAATTGCTATTATAGATAGTGACAATTATGAGAGATTTGATTGTATATTTTATATTTATAATTTGAATTGGATATTAATATATTATATAATACCAAATATTTTTTAAAATTCTTATATTTTTATATTTTATCATTTTAATCAAATAGTGATTATAGTATGAAAAGTTAAATTCTATTTTAAATATAAGGGGTAATTTTTTATTTTTTTTCAAAAAAAACTTTCATAATTTTGCAAAAAAATATTTTTTAAATAAATAAATAAATAATCTACGTTAGTTTTATTTTTCAGAAAAGAAAATTTAATTTACTCCAATTGGACACAAATAAATTAAGGACTTTACAGTTTTTACACAGTTTATTTAAATAAATAAAAAAAGAACAGTGCAATGTTAGAATACTGATTATATATATATAATTACTATCGTATTATGATGTTGACTCAAACTCAAAATGCACCGTTTGGAGGAAGGAGTCTCGTTTTCATAGTCAACCGTTAAAAAACTTCATAAAAATCACTTACGCTCACATATATACATATTGAATAATTACTTTGTATATTTTCTAAAATCACCAATTTTATTAAACCTCTCGAACCATATTAATATAATATTATCTGTCTTAAAATAGAATCGAATTTGCACCGATTTTTTATTTGATTTCATCATCCAAAATATCTCTAATTCTTTAAATATTTTATGTACAAAATATTATTCCTTCCACATATATTGAATTTAACACACCAACCAGCTTTCCACGTTAAGACCTCCGTGAATCATATGATTCATATGATCATGTAATATGTGTTAGTTGATTATGCTCCTATAGTATTCCACTGCTTAATAGAAAAAATAAATACTACCATTGCTTGGGTGGTGATTGAAAATGAACTTATAACATATTATGCATGATAGATGCCTACTACACTATACAAATAGACATATATCCTAGTACAATATAGGTAACATAACATAATCGATCAAATACTTGCTTAGATACATATTACTTCTATTTGTCATTAGTAAATAATGTACTCGTAAGTTTCCGTACTTGTTAAAGTATACTATACATAATTATTAAAGGGTCCCGGCATAGCTTCCAAGCTCAGGACCGTCCATGGCCCCTCCAAGCTCATATCTGAAGATGTGGCCAACGTTTGTGTTCGTATATGTAGTAGTTAGGCAGAATTTATTTTCATCAACACCAACATGCCTTTTTCTTAGGTCAAAATTAGGTTAGGTATTATCCCATTGACAATAGAGTAGAAACCATTCACATAATTCTAAAATCCTAAAATAGGTGACTTTTTGAGTTGTTGAATAATTAAATCGTAATCACATATCTACCCTTAAAGATTTATTTAGTTTGATGGTCAATATCTAGTATTTAATTCATATCTTCATGTACCTATCACTAGAGATCTATTTTTCTTACTAGAGTGATTAGTAGCCAGAAATTGCAAAGGTATAAACCGAATGTGATGAAGACAGCTTTATAAGGTGTGGTGGGATATCATCATGTAAATTATGTTACCAAAAGCAGTAGATTAGACAAATGAACTAATGAGTGTCAAAATTGGAAGGGTTACGTTTCATGCATTTGGAGGGTTGTTCAACGTGTGAATGGTTTAAAAGCTACATAAGCTTGATTCAAATCTTTCGACAGCGGCAAAATAAAAGTGTCGTTACTGGAGTATATTGCGGCGCGGCCCGCCCATGTATGGACGGAAGCCAAACCACTCTGCAAGCGATGGTGATAGTGATCGTGATCGCTCCAAAGTACCTAACTATTTTGAGTTATTTTCTCTTAATTCTTAGAGATGATGATGTTGAAATTTCATCATGTAGTGTTAAAAGATATGTTTGGATAGTAAGAATGGATAATATATTTTGGATTCTCACTGTGTAATATTTATTTTGATTATTTTAATTTGTTTAGCTTAATTTAAATTTTTACATTTTTGTAATACTATTTTTTTAATAAATTCGAAAATTTAAATTAAATTCTATAGTAGGAGGAGATAAATAACTATAATAAGATCCATTATATATTTTTAAGTTGAGCAGATATTTTTATTATTTATTATTGATAGACATTCTGAAAAGTAAATCAATTAGAAAAAGAATATAGAGTTGTATAATAGAATGATTTATATAAATAGAGTTATAATTTCTATGAATTAAATTTATTAACATGTAAAATATTTACATAAATATGTAATATGAATAAAAAATAATACATTAAATACTGAAAATAATTATATTACCTCATTATTTTATCTTAATTCTATTTATATTTTCTTATTAAATAGAAAATTAATATATATATATATATACGTTTTTGTAATATCTACTATTAAATAACAGACTTGTTTGGTTTTGAATCATGATATATAACTAGAATACAACCATCCCTTCGGATGTAGTTGTGTTATTTGGTTGAAATGAAACCATCGGTTAAAACAGTAGATGAGGGAAGATAAGGTGTAGTGACGATAGCATTAGGGTTGAGGAGACCCGACATATCAGTTGGCTATGATTTTCAATGGTGGAGGAAGATAAGCCCCTACTATACCTTATCTGCATCATTATAATTCGTTGGCTTTTTAACATTTCGCATTTAATCAACGTGCCAAATTTAGCATCCATGACTCAATAATTATAATCCACTTTTGCCTCCCATTAAAGCACCATCATTGCATCAGAGAACGAGGGCCAAAAAGAAAAAGAGCATGTTAAAAGAAAAAGATACTAGTAGTAGTGTAGTGTATATATATCATATGGTCTAGAAAATTATCATTTGCCGACAAGGAGGCTCCAGGCAATACTTCGTATTCCCTCAAAACCGGAACGTGATCAAAATGCATATAGTGCTGTGCTCAGGCATCAATAACTATCACATCCACAGTCGTCAAGATAAATATCTGTCCAATACATAACCCATTATTCCATTACACAACAAAGTATCCACTAATCACAACTATAGTATTATAAACTACTTTGTTTTGACCACCGTCCATCTCTTAAGACATTTGTTCGAATGACATGAAAAATGAAGACAAAAGACGAGTGGTGTGTACAAACAACTCCGAACTGAAGTGGTTTTAGTTTAGTCACCTGAAAAGGTCGGCGCCGTAGCTATGGACGGAAAAATATATGTAATGTAAACCCAAAATTATCTATGAGTTTGACTGTCACCTACCAACCAAACTTTATTCTACTATACTATAACGTGATGACTATTATAATGTGTATGTACTATTAATTTAACAAGACCCACGCGCATGCATGTTGAAAGTGAACACGCGCAATTCGATTTGGTTTGGACCAGCGTTTGACAAAATCAAGAGCCATGCCGTGCGACGAAACTTCACGCGGTTGACGGTGAATTCAGTCAAGGTGTGCCACTTTTCGATTATATAAGAGTTTCAATGTGAAACCACCTTTTAATATTATAGTTTGGTTGAATATAGCCCCACGTGGACTATTTATTTATTTAATTATATAACTAGTAGGTAGTACTAGTAGTAATCTGTTGGGATTTTATTAAAGGGAAGAAAAGTTGAATGGGATATACTGTGTAGTCTTTCACTATCCATAGATTTAGACTTTTTTCTTTTTTAATCTATTTATAGTTCAAAGCTTAGATTTGTATGGTTTAGCTTAATCCAATACATAAAATGTGACTATACTATTCAGAGAGAGTGAACAAATGCAACTTAAACTTTGGTGTTGTGTTGATCTTCTTGATGGCTTCTAATCAACACGTGGACGAAATGTAATTGGAGAATGAGAGGAGATTAGAGACTTGTGTTTATTGAACTGTTCATGAAAAGTAACCTAACAGAACTTACAAGACTGTATGTATCCGGACAAAACAGTGGCCTTATAGATAACTACAGAGAATGAGAAGATAACTAAGGAGAAGGAAAATTATTTTGTGAACAAAAGTCACTTTTGAATTTGCTTTGTACAAATCTTGGACAAAAATATTGGTTCCGTCAAAAATAGGATCAACAGATGAATCCACCACTATCATTTTCAAATGGCATAATTTTTGTTAGTGTATCTTTTCAATTTCAAACTATAATTATGATTATGTTTTAAAAAAAATTTAAAAATTTAATTTTCAATCTACAATTTTAATTTTTTAAATTCACTTTTATTTTATATATTTATTTTTTAAATTATTTTTAAAACCGCACTGTTCCCGTGAAATGTGAATGTTTTTATAAAGTAAAATTTAAACTTTTAAAATTTATTTTTATAAGTTTTTTAATATAGACTCATAATTATATAGATTTTTTGTAATTTTGAACAACAATTTTTCCTTCTAAAATTATTATAAATTACTGAAAATCAATAAAAATAATTCAAAACATAAATTAAAAAAATATATTATTTTATAATTTCGATTTACATTATATAATTCAAAATAATAATAATAATAATAAGAAACTTTACTTGTTAAAAATGACCCAAATTAATTATTTTACGGTTATGTGAAAACTTTTTAAACTAATACGTGGTGATATGTGAAGAGCATTAGTAAAGCTGTAAATGGTTAATTTCTAAGTATTAAATTTGGATGTTTCAAAATATAAATGAGTATTTTTTATAAAATTGTTGAGTTTTTAAACTTTATTTGATCTATTTTATATAAATTTTCCATTTTAATATAAAGAATATATTTTTATTCATAAAAATATTTAATACTATGAATTTAAATATTTTTATAATAAAATAAATTCATACTGGAAAAATGTTATTTTGAAATCATAATAAATTCAATCCAATAATTCTAATAAAAAATAAACTTCATATATATGAATAGAAAAAAATATAATCTAAATTTTAAAAATCAAATCAAACAAACGAAATTATAAACTCATATAATAATTTAAATCAAATATTAATATAATCGAATCTAATTTATTTATGCTATAAAAGTTTTTCATCAATTAAGTGTGGGGGTGTTACTATCACAAAATTTTCTATTTATTTCATATGTTTGCATTTGGAATGGTTTAGGTTTGCTTTTATCTCATAAACACAACACTTTCTTGTTAAAACTTACGAAGTCCATTTTAAAAATAATAATAATAATAAGAGCATCTTCAGCGGAATGTCTATTTGCAATTTCTCCACGGCCACGTCAGCAATGTGGACAATATTTTAAAAATTAGAGCTCCAATGGTACCGTCTATTTAGAATATCCAGCTGACGTGACAAATTTTAATTTAGACATCGTCTATCAGAACTTCTATTTTAGAAGGTCAAATAGACATGCTGACATAGCTTTTTAATATTATTTAATTAGATTTTTTACGTGTTTCAAATTCTTTTTATTATAATAAAAGAGTTTAACTTTAATTAAATTTCTATTAAAATTAAAAAAGAAAGAGGGATAGACAGTGACCACTGTATCACTATTTTTAAACTATACTGTTTATGAATAAAAATTTTGTCACCTAATCATTTACGACTTCTAATTTATACAGCCACATCATCTGACGCCCACGTTCCATTGGAGATGCTCTAATAAAAAAATAATTAAATTTATAATATTTAAATTTAAGTAAATAAAATTATTTATGAACCGAATTAAACCGAAACAGGAGTAATTTTGATTTTATACCAATTATTTGTCCCGAGATTCTCTCCCTATCTATCTATCTATATTATTTATGTTTAGCATAAAAATTATTGGTATATTAGATTTTTCAATATTTTTAATTGATTATTTTTAATTGATTATTGATTTCATTCGAAATAAATAACAATAATAATAATATGAAATTAAAATGCAAATGATTTAGGCCTTAATGACCCAGGGGATTGTCACCTACTATATCAGACTACTTATTTTATAAATAATCATAAAAATTTTCATGCTACTAAATCCTCACTAGTATGCTTTATTAAAAAATCTTTTAAAGAGATAATATGCATATCAGTGGTAAATAATTAACTATTTTTTATTATAAAAAATTACAAAAATTTTAATTGAGTTTAGAGTTGAAAGAGTTTGAATCAGTATTAATTTTAACCTAACCTCTAAATGAGTCGATTGCATGGCTACAAATTGTGCGGGTATACACGGTCTTCGAAATATATTATATCCATAATCATTATAACCCATTTACTAACTATAAAAATCGATAGTAAATTATGAGATTTACTTAGAAATAAAATAATCAAATAAAAATAATGCAAAAAATATAAAATTGATACTAAGTATTGTAAAACTCAATTCATAATCTTCATTTCCTCTAATTAAATTATGATTGTCATTCAATGTTAGTTCAATCCTCAAAATGTTTAATTTACTCGTGATTTCTTTCAATCACTAACAATATTATTAGTTTAGTCTAACTACATATTTATATATGTTAAAAGAATAAATTGATGCATTAAGTACAATTTATCGTATAAAACATAGAGTTCATGCCCTATTCTTAACAAGAGTCTCATACGTCTTCAATGGTTGTCTCTCCTAAACATCTAAAGTGAATATATCATGTTTTAAGCCTATATCACATCGTCTCTCTCTTCCCAAATTCTCCCAACCAAAACTCTAAAACCCATCAACTACTGCCGTCGGAGAAGGGACTCTTTTTCCTTTCTCCGGCCAGCCACACCACCTTTATACTCTTCTCCCTCTTTTTTCTTGTATTTGGATATATTTTGAGTGTTGTTCTTCTCCTAGGTGTTTTTACGGAGGTTCTCCCCCATCTTTTGTTCTCCCTTAATTGTGAAGGTAGATCTCCTTCGAAATCTGGTGAGGGTCGTGATTTCGGTCAACATTCTGTCAGATTTACAAAGATCGCGGTTCCTCCATCTCCAATGTCAATGAATTTATGGAGGTTTATTTGGTTACTGTTATGTTTTTGGCACTTTGAATCTCTAGCATTTCTAATCCATTGCAGATGGGAAGATTTGATGCATACAACATCGGAAGTTGTAGTGGATGGTGTTGATGTTTTTCAACTTAGTTCAAAGACTTATATAAAAGTGGAAATTTATATTTCCTCGTATTCTGATGTGTATGAAACTTATACCCACATTTCTCTTGTCTTTCTTCCTCTGTAAGTAGTTTGTTTGTTGGTGTTTATTCAGCCTCGATTGGAATCCCAAATTTGATTAGTAAAGTTGATATTTCATTATAATTTAAAAAAAAATAAAATAAAAGAAAGTAAGTGAACATATCATGCAATTAATGATTGTACATGCTTCACAACATCATAAATATGGGGTATATATCTCCGACTTCTTGGAGCTATGACAAAAATAATCAAATACTTGTAAATAAGAATAAAACCAAAAAAAAAAAAAGCGACGAAAAAATAATAATCTATTTTAATATTTTAAAAATATATTAATAATGGTGGATGTTTTAACCTTAAAAACTAATAGAAAATTCTAAAAATACTCTTAAATTTCATAAGTGAATTTAACAAATTACAAAAAGGTATTAAAAACCTGTAAAACTGTAGAATAAATTGATCATTTTGATTTGTTTAATTCTTTTCATTTTTAACTTTAAACATTTTGAAAGTTTATAAAATCAAAACAAACTTAGTGTATGGTGTAAATATTTTCAAGTGAAAATATGTATTTTTAGACCTTTTATATATATATATATATATATATTAGGAATGGAAGGTATATACTCATGGAAAGAATATATTTAGGAAGGAAAGCAATTAGAGGTATGATCATGAAAGATTTGTGGCGCACATATGGGCTAACGGACGGAGGAGTATTTTTAGGGATTGAGTTTGTATTTGTTAATTTTAACATTTAAGGTAGGAATATATTTAGTGTAATCCTGTGCAGCTTTCCAGTATATATGTTCATGTGATAATCATGTAAAGTGTGAAAAACACAAGAAAATATAAGAATAATTTCTCCCAAAAACTCTTTCAATTCTATCATGGTATCAGAGCCTTAGGGTACCAATGGGATTCACTGCCAATTCTAAACAACAACCCACTGCCACAGACATGGTTTCTTCACTTACGGCTGACCAATGGGATTCATTCCGAGCTCTACTTGCTTCTTTCAAAGATGGGTCTATCGAAAAACTTTCAGGTATTCCTCTTACTAAAATATGGATTATTGATACTGGTGCTACAAGTCACATGACAGGAGATTATAACAGTTTGGTTGATACACATGACATCCCGGGCTGTTGGATTCGTTTGCCAGATGGTAAACGGGTTGCCGCTACCACCGCGGGGAGAACATGGTTGAATGAGTCCATGATATTGAATGATGTCTTATTTGTGCCTGATTTGAACTGTTCTCTACTATCTGTATCTCAATTGATTAAAGAAACTAATGTGTTGGTAAAATTCGACGGGGAATTATGTGTGTTATAGGACCGTATCACGACACAGGTGATTGGTGCGGGTAGACTATGTGACGGACTGTATTATTTTCAACAGGCAGTGGATGGTAGTGCATTGACGACAATAAAGGAATGTCCCTTTGATCTTTGGCATCGGCGTTTGGGTCATCCTTCTTCCAAAGTTTTGTCCTTATTCCCCTTAGCAAATAATAGTAGAGCTAGCGCTTTAAATAAAGAACCATGTTCTATTTGTTTACGTGCTAAACAGTCTCGTGCTAGTTTTCCGTTGAGCATTAATAAGACTACTCATTTATTTGAGCTTGTGCATATCGATGTATGGGGTCCTTATAGAACATCAAGTATGGATGGTTTTAAATTTTTTCTTACCATTGTTGATGATTACTCTCGAGGAACTTGGGTCTATTTGATGCATGCAAAATCTGAGGTTCCTACTATTTTTCGTCAATATTGTGCCATGGTTTCTCGCCAATTTGATATGAAACTGAAAAAGGTACGTAGTGATAATGGCACAGAATTTGAGTGTCTAAATTCATTCTTTCGTGAACAAGGCATATTACACGAATCCTCTTGTCGGGCTACTCCTCAACAAAATGGTCGGGTAGAGCGCAAACACCAACATATCTTGAATGTTGCTCGCGCACTTCGTTTTCAGGGTTTCTTGCCAATTGAATTTTGGGGTGAATGTATACTGACGGCGGTCTATCTTATAAATCGTACTCCTTCCATCTTATTAAATGGGAAAACACCATATGAAATGATGTTTGGACAAATTCCCGAGGTGTCCCACATACAGGTCTTCGGTTGCTTGTGCTACGTTCATAATCAAGAACGCCATGGTGATAAATTTGAGGCACGTAGCAAAACAGGAGTGTTTGTAGGCTATCCTTACGGTAAAAAAGGATGGCGGGTATATTGTCGCGACACAGGAAAATTTCTTGTTTCTCGTGATGTAATTTTCTATGAGAATATTTTTCCATTTCTTGCTTCCAACTCCAATTCAATCACAGCACCAGAATTTTCTTATGTTGACGATGACATGGACTCATGTCCAAAGGAACAATCCCAAAGGAGTTTAGATTCTGCCCCTATTTCAGTCCCTGCCAATATATCACCCAAGGGGAGTATGGTAACTTCTACACACGAGGAGAGAAGTTTCAATGAAAATGCCAGCCCCAGTGACAAGCTGCCATTATCACCAAATGTACCAAGCATGGAATTGAAGGTTCAACCGTCGTCCACTCAACCTGCGCCTACACAACAGCCATCCGAACCTTCCTTGGACACTAATTTGATGGGTCGTGGTCATTGTGCAAAAACTAGTAATATTCGTCTTCAGGACTATGTCACTTACACTGTGGCCAA
The DNA here is from genome assembly GCA_031304145.1 of Cardiospermum halicacabum. Classification (NCBI taxonomy): domain Eukaryota; kingdom Viridiplantae; phylum Streptophyta; class Magnoliopsida; order Sapindales; family Sapindaceae; genus Cardiospermum; species Cardiospermum halicacabum. The sequence continues at coordinate 2,821,951 of CM062394.1, forward strand.
GGATGGCGCTCTCTGTAAGTACCCTTTGTCTGATTTTATTGGCTATTCTCGGTTCTCGGATCGTCATAAGACCTATCTGGCTGAAGTTGATTCCAGCTCGGAACCACAAACCTATCAAGATGTGGTAAAGTGTCCTTCATGGCGTAAAGCAATGGCTGAAGAGATCAACGCCTTAGAGAACAATGGCACGTGGTGCCTAGTTCCTTTGCCTAATCACAAAAAGGCCTTGGGATGCAAGTGGGTTTATCGTATCAAGAGAAAATCCAATGGCTCCATTGAGCGCTTCAAAGCGCGACTTGTCGTTCATGGAAATAGGCAAGTCGAAGGTATTGATTATAATGAGACCTTTGCTCCAGTGGTTAAGCTTACTACTGTACGTGTTCTGTTGGCCGTGGCTGCAGTGCGAAACTGGGAGCTTCACCAGCTGGATGTTCATAATGCTTTTCTCCACGGCGACTTATCGGAGGAAGTGTATATGAAGCTTCCGCTCGGTTTTCGGCCTCAAGCTCCCAACATGGTGTGCAAATTACAAAAGTCTCTTTATGGTCTCAAACGAGCTCCGCGTTGTTGGTTTGCTAAACTTTCAGGTGCTCTACGACGGTATGGATTTACTCAGTCTCATTCAAACTATTCATTATTTTCATATAGTTGTTCCGACTTCATTATTCATGTATTGGTCTACGTGGATGATTTGGTCATTGCTGGAGACAATTCCTCTGAAATTACAAGGTTCAAGAAATACCTATCTGATTGTTTTCATATGAAGGATTTTGGCGTTTTAAAGTACTTTCTAGGTGTAGAGGTGGCCCGAAATGCTACAGGTATATTTCTTAGTCAGAGGAAGTATGCATTAGACATTATTACTGAGACAGGTTTGCTTGGATGTCGTCCGCTGGGTGCACCCTTGGAGCCTAATCATAAGCTTGCCTTGTCTTCTGGTTCACTGCTGACTGATCTTTCCTCTTATCGTCGCTTGGTTGGTCGGTTGGTGTACTTGTCTGTTACTCGACCAGATCTATCTTATGCAGTTCACACTTTGGCACAATTTCTTCAGGACCCACGGACTGATCATTGGAATGCCGCGTTGGGGGTTGTTCGTTATCTTAAAGGCACCCCGGGGCATGGTATTCTTTTACGTACGGATAGTTCCCTTCAGCTTACTGGATGGTGTGATTCTGACTGGGCTGCCTGCCCTTTGACTCGTCGTTCTCTAACTGGTTGGTTTGTCCAGTTAGGGGTCTCTCCAGTTTCTTGTAAAACCAAGAAACAACCTACTGTGGCTAGATCATCTGCTGAAGCCAAGTATCGTTCCATGGCCGTTTTGACTTGTGAGCTCAAATGGCTTCGTGGTCTATTGCGTTTCCTCGGTGTGCCACAACCTACTCCGATGAAGATTTATTGTGATAGTACAACAGCTCTTCACATCGCTGCAAATCCGGTTTTTCATGAGCGCACTAAGCATATCGAAATTGACTGTCATTTTGTTCGTGATGAATTGTTACGCGGTTTTATATGCACTGTTCATGTCTCTACTCATCAACAGTGTGCTGATATCCTTACGAAAGCTCTAGGAAAGGGCCAATTTGATACATTGCTTCCCAAGTTGGGCATTTGTCTATTACATGCTCCAACTTGAGGAGGGGTGTTAGGAATGGAAGGTATATACTCATGGAAAGAATATATTTAGGAAGGAAAGCAATTAGAGGTATGATTATGAAAGATTTGTGGCGCACATATGGGATAATGGACGGAGGAGTATTTTTAGGGATTGAGTTTGTATTTGTTAATTTTAACATTTAAGGTAGGAATATATTTAGTGTAATCCTGTGCAGCTTTCCAGTATATATGTTCACGTGATAATCATGTAAAGTGTGTGAAAAACACAAGAAAATATAAGAATAATTTCTCCCAAAAGCTCTTTCAATTCTATCTATATATATATATATATATTAGTTTTATACCAACTTTAAATTTTTACATTTTTAGAATTTTTTTTTAAAAAAAAAAATTGCAAAAATGAGTTTCCTGGTGGACCGGGAAGCATCAGACCAGGAAACAGGCAAATACTGTTTCCCGTTGTTCTGTTTCCAGGTTCGGGAAGCAGAACAGCGAGAAACATTTATATTTTGCCTGTTTCCCAGTGTAGTTTTTGCTTCCCTGTCTGATTTGTCGGGGAAGCAGGGGTATTACAGTCATTTTGATCTATTTTCTACAAAAACTTTTAAAAAATGTTTAGTTTTGTAAAAATTTTAATTTTAGTCTAAAAATATAATTTTTTTAATAAAAAGTCCAAAAATGCAATGGACCCTATTTTCAATTAGCATTTTAAATTACGTTTAGACTTTAAACTAGTTTTTATAAAAATACATATTTGATAATATAATCTAAAACCATCGTTTCAAATAGCATTTATAAAATGTGTTAAATATAACTTTCAATTCAAATATTAAAAGTGGTTAATTATTAACTTTTTATTTGTAATTAATTATATTATTATATTTTAAATTATATTTATTTATAATAAAATTTTAATAATTTTATATTTAATGGTTAAATTAAAAATAAAATTTTTATTGAATATTCAATCTAACTGCTAAATTAATAATTAATTTAAAATATAATTTAACAATTAATTTTAAACATTAATTTATCCTTTAATTAAAAACTACATGCAAATTTGATTTACTTCACTCAATTTTGAAGTTTAAAAATTCGCTTCTTATAATTTTTTTTATAAAATTAAAATATGATATTAATTTAATTGAAATTTGAGTGATTTATAGGCTTATTGTTGTTCTTTTCTTTTTGTCCAAATTTGATGCCAAATGACCAACATGAGATCCCACACTAATTGAATATTTTTCAAGAAATTGAAAAGCGAAAATGAAAATGTATAAAAATGAGCGAAAGACCAAAAAAACACGCCTTTCGAGACTCCATCAACTTTTAAAAAAGAAACGAAAAGTCTCATGCGCTCTCAAAACAACAATAACAGTATTATTATTTCCACAAATGGACCCCACCACACCCATCCACCTACTATAAAAATAAACCCCCTACCATAACACCTCATCTCACATACCGCATTGTCTACCAATCTTCTTTTCTCTGCTCCTTCTCTCTATCTCTATTCATCACTCTCACTCGGATCACAAATGGCTTCCACGCATCTCACTTTCCCTTCAACAAAACTTCAATTCCACGAACAAACCACTTCATTTTCATCCTCTAAAATTACGATCTCCACCAGAAACTTTCCTGCCCGTCCGATGAGAAGAATCAGCGCCTCTGTTTCCGAAAAACCATCTGTCCCGGCCCCACAAACACCGGCACCGCCCAAACCTGCCTTGCCATCCAAGCAACCCGTGCGGAAAATCCCCGGGAACTACGGGCTTCCTTTCTTCGGCCCTTTAAATGACCGTCTTGACTTTTTCTACAATCAAGGTAGAGAAGAGTTTTTCAAGTCCCGGGCACAGAAATACCAGTCAACTGTCTACCGAGTTAACATGCCACCTGGCCCTTTCATTTCATCTAACCCAAACGTCATCGTTTTACTCGACGGCAAAAGCTTTCCTACTCTCTTCGACGTCACTAAAGTCGAGAAACGAGACCTTTTCACCGGTACCTACATGCCGTCAACAGAACTCACCGGTGGATACCGGATTCTCTCATATCTCGACCCATCCGAGCCGAACCACGCCAAACTCAAGCAACTCATGTTCTATTTACTGAAATCAGGCCGAGACAGAGTCATCCCTGAGTTTCACTCGAGTTATACTGAGTTGTTCGAGTCACTTGAATCCGAGTTGGCTTCCAAAGGGAAAGCTAATTTGAATGACGCGAATGATCAAGCGGCTTTTAATTTCTTGGCTCGGTCTTTGTACGGTACTAACCCGGCAGATACCAAGCTCGGGTTGGATGGTCCGAAATTGATTTCTTTATGGATTTTGTTGCAATTGGGTCCGATAATGACACTCGGGTTACCGAAACAAGTCGAAGAAGTGTTGCTACACACATTTCCTCTCCCACCGGCTTTGGTGAAAAAGAACTACAAGAGACTATACGATTTCTTCAACGAATCGTCGGGTCAAATCCTGGAAGAAGCAGAGAGATTAGGTGTGTCACGTGAGGAAGCGTGTCACAACTTGTTATTCGCCACGTGTTTTAATTCGTTTGGCGGGATGAAAATATTCTTCCCAACGCTAATCAAATGGATTGGTCGAGCTGGCGTGAGACTACACACACAGCTAGCACAGGAGATCAGATCAGTCGTCAGATCCAACGGTGGGAAAGTGACGATGGCGGCGATGGAACAGATGCCGTTGATGAAATCCGCTGTTTATGAAGCTTTCCGCATAGAACCACCCGTACCGTTCCAATACGGGAAAGCGAAGAAAGATTTAATCATTTCAAGCCACGACGCGACATTCGAAGTCAAAGAAGGTGAGATGCTATTCGGATACCAACCGTTCGCGACCAAAGACCCGAAAATCTTCGATCGGGCGGAGCAGTACGTAGCGGATCGGTTCGTGGGTGAAGAAGGTGAGAAGATGCTGAAGCACGTGCTTTGGTCAAACGGTCCAGAGACGCAGAATCCAACGGTGAATAACAAACAATGCGCAGGGAAGGATTTTGTAATGCTTGTGTCAAGATTGATGCTTGTCGAGCTTTTTTTGCGATACGATTCGTTTGAGATTGAAGTCGGAGCCAAATCTGTCACCATTACCTCTCTTAAAAGATCGAGCTTTTGAATTAACTAAAAATGGATCAGGTTCAGATTCAGGTGATGGTGTTGGAGGTTTGACGGGTACTAGGTAAAGTAAAGTAGGTTGCGTTATAGTGTCGTGTCATGTCATGGTCCCATTGTACTGTATTCTTTGGTTTTTGCTTTTTTTCAATATTATATTAAATGTTTATATGGATCGAATAAGTAAATATCTAAGTCCTAATATGGAAATACTATATTTGAAGCCAGGAGAACGTATCTTAATTGAAGAATAAAAATCTTAACAACGAACAGAATGAGCCTGGGCCATATGTATAGGGGTGATAATGATATGGTCAAACCTCATGATCTAGTGAAGATAGGTTTATAGCAGGTGCCATACTAGTTTATTACTAGTTTATTGATACTACTCACAGCTATGCTTCATATTGGCAATGGGAGGAGGAAGATTGTTTTTATTTTAAACCTTTTAGAACTACCAAGTTAAAATTTAAAATATGTATATAAAAAAAATAATAATTAATTTTAGCTTTTTACTCCAATTTAGTTTTATCTCATTTTATCATTTTGAATAATTTTAATTTTTTTAAATAAAATTACATAAATTTAATAATGATGTCAAAAATTTCAAATTTTTTAATATTTTAAAAGTATTATGTTATATATTTTTATTATTATTATATTTTTATTTATATGTAATGATTTACTTTCTTTATAAATTAATAGAATGAATTACGCTTTGTTACTCAATATGGTTTCGCCATATATAATAACGAAAAAATTGACAAAATTAAAAATTATTGAATAGTGATTTTTTTTATCATTTTTCTCTGACGGTTTATCATTATTAAACGCCTTTCGAATTCTTTTTAAATTTAATTTAATTTAAAAAATAATAATAATTTCGTTTTAATAAAAAAAATAAAATAAAAATGGTAAAACAAAAAATCTAAAATATTTAGAGTGAATTAAGAATTTATCAACCATGTACAGAATTTTTAGTAGTTGGTTATATTTCAAATGTGAAGCTGACGTGATATAAATCATATTGTGAACTTCAACCGCCATTTGTAGTTGATCGAATCGATAACCAACTTATTTAAATAAATATTATTATATTATTTAATTAATTTTACCATTTTTCTTTTTATACGGTAGAAAATTATTTTAATTAAAATTTTAATAATTATAAAAATAGAAAATATATATTACTTCGTAGATGGTAACTGTTATTATCACTATTTTAAAACGTTTTATATTTTTAAATATTCAACCACACAAATATTCACATCCTCTATTTTTTTTAGGACCACGACAACATTTGTAGATGCTCCAGTAAATTTTTAGAATTATCTCTGATGATAATAATATAGAAGTTCATAAAGGCAAAATTCATTTTTGCCAAATAATTTTACTCCCTCCGTCTCTAATTAATTGTTACACTTACTAAAAATGGATGTCTCTAATTAATTGTTATACTTCTATTTTTAGTAAATTTTTATAATAGAAAATACAATATTAGCCTTACATTTTTTCAACTACTCAACCCCACTAACCAATATAATATACTACTTATTCCATTTTTAAAACTTTTTAGATTCTCACACTATTTCACAACTTTTTAGGTGAGTCCCTTTCATGTTGTATTTAATTGTAATTTATTTGTTGTTGTAAGGGTAAATTTGGCAATTAATAATTTATCACACTACCTCACAATTAATTAGCGACGAAGGGAGTACATTAAACATCAATTCATTTAAAAATATACCCATTAATCTACACCATTATCTATATTAAATTACCAAACATCCAACATAAATTCATTTATTTATGCTTAATTCCCATCAACCCACTATGATTTATGATCCATTTTTGCCCCCACTTCACGTGGTGGTTAGGCCTACCAAAACCAATATGTTCGGCTCGGTCCGCTTCGATCCGTGCGGACTTGTCGATAAACAGATCGAACCTAATATGTTCGTAAATAGTTACGGACTTCAAAATTGGAGTTCAAGTCTCTGCGGATGGATGGAACATGTTCACCTCCTTTTTTTTTTTTAATTTAAAAGATTAAAAAAAAATAATTTTTTCTTCTACCATTCTTCAAATATTAATTTACAATTGTGTTGCCTTAAGAAGTAAAATAATTAATTATTTTACCTTACATATTTCCTCTCCATAACACAATTCCCCTCTCATTTTTCGTGTCTCTCATTTTCGTAAAGACACTAGACAAAGACATGACAAAATTATCTCATTTCAATACTATATTAAAGTTCGCGAACTATCCGCTTCGAGTTCACAGTCCGCACGAGTCGAATAAAATAGTTCGCAATTTATATGAACACCTAAATTTACTATTTGTATCCGCGAGCGAACCCGAACTATTCGCGGATTTGTGGTAGTACTAGTATTGAATTACTAAGACACACTGACAAATTAAAATTAAAATCGAATATCGAATATTCTCGTTAATCTCCCATTAACTAACTTTCTCTCTTCACCTGTATCTCCTAAACAAAATTTTTTAATCGCCCGTGAGAGATTTCAAACGGGTACCGAATAAATGAAAGAAGAATCTGAATCAGACAAATGATCAAGTCAAATCTCATTTAAATATTGTTTTCACACATCATCAAAAAGCTACAAAGCTGAACTTAAAAGAACAGCATATCTATATTATACAAGTGTCTACATAATTTATATATTAAAAATATAAATTATAACACATGGTAGTAGGAACTCAATAATCTAATAATTAACCACATTATTATAATCATACTTCTCCAAGATTCTTACAATAAGATAGATCACGTCAGATTTGAAATCTTGACAGTTGTTTTAATCACATTTTTAACTCTTCTTGTTTATTCAAATACAACAAAGCACTATAAGGTAATTTGGTGGAGTTGTGTGATGAGTCTGATCTTATCCAATATATATATATATATATATATATATATATACAGCACATTGCAATAATATAGCAGCATTATTGTCGTTAAATGTGTGGCTCCACCAAAAACAAGACCTAGATATTATATAGCTTTATACCAACAAGATATTTTAATATTAAAATAGTGGTGTTTGGATCCGATAAAAGTAGAGGGAAATGCACAGTGGTTATTGTGAAAAATGGATGCGATGATGATGTGTTGAAAAGAAAGTGTAAAGAAGTATTAGCATAAAAAGCATGTGATGGTTTAGGTTATGTATAAGTGGAGGCTCAGGTCATGGTGATATGTGAAATGATAGAGAAAAGGGAAATGAAATAATGTGGGACACGCCCATTATTGGACATATGTTGAGACACGCACTCAAGTTTTGGTGCTGTTGACCTTGATGAGGTGAAGACTTTGAATTCGCTAGAATGTTTTGTTATGATATATCTTTGTTAGATTCATGTTAAGATGTCTGTCCTATTCCATCGTGAATGGCATGATGTGGTCAATCTGAGTATGGTTTTGTATTTCAGACTCAACTACGCATTAGGTTTTACTGGCCTGAGAATTTGATTATATATATATTTTTAAAATTATTTTTCCATAGCTGAATTTAACAACTTAGGAAATTTACAGTAAATATTCCAAAAAAAATTTTGAAATTTCAAAACTAATCTAAAAAATTTCATTTATATTTTTAATCCATTAAAACTTTGATTTTCAAAAATAGTTATTCACAACTGTTCGGTACCTCCTTAACAGCTTGTGAAGGACTCTCTTCACACCTGTGAAGAAGGAAAGTTTAAAAGATTAGTTTTGTGAAAATTTTAAAACTGGACTATATAGTGTAAATAAAAGTTATAAAATGCTAAAAATAAGATTCTCACATTTAACTTTTTAACTTCAAATGTTGTTTTAAATCAATTTATTTATTATTTATTTATTTTAAGATTTAGTGTATGTTTGCGAAAGATTTTTAATTAGATTTTAGATTATTGGATAACGTTTGAATTTTTTTAGGTGTTTGGCATTCAATTAAATAACATCGTTTAGAGTTTCAGTTAAATTTTACAATAGCATTTGTAAACGCTATTTCAATTAACGTTTTCACAAAACGTTATTTTAAAAATACCTCATAACTCTTATCATTTCAACATTATCTCTCCTCTAATATTTTCATGAACAACTTTTTTTTTTTCCTTTCTGAATTCTTACTTTTGTTCCACTAATCTTATTTTTATTGGTTTTCATTGTTTTGCTAAACTCTAACACCATTCTCTCAATCTTTCATCTTTATAGATTCTTTAATAAAAATTATTCAATCTCACTATATATTATTATTATTATTATTATTATTATTATTTGTCTCAAATACAGTGCTGCTACAGGTGAACTAAAATTAGAAAAAATCTTATTAGATTGTGCTTTACAAATATTTTTATTATTTTAATATTTTAATTGATTTGATATTTTTGTATTTGTATCTATTTGAAAATTAAATTTTTATGCTTGATTATTGGTTAGAATGAATTTTAACCAAAACATTAATGGTGATATATACTTTTCACAAGAGGATTATTGAGATGATTCACTACTAATACCTATAATTCAATAAATAAAAAAAATTGTAACATTTTTATTTATTTTTATAGTTTTTATACATAATACTCTTTTGGTAATTTTATATTTCAACAACTAATTTAAAAGTTAATCGTGATGCCAAACACCCAATATAACAACTAACCTAACAGCTAATTTAGAAGTTAATATAACAGCTAACCTTTATAGCTAATTGAAAATTTAATTTAAAATCTAATTTAAAATATGATGCCAAACATACTCTTAATTGATATTTTGAAGTTAATATTTTTTTGTTGCCAAATTAGTCTCCAATCAGCATAAGGGTATTGACCGACCATTTGGAAGTGTAGGAGTTAAAGTGACTATCTATAAAATTTAAAGGCTAACTTAAAAATTATAGTTAAGTTCGAGGACTCCTGAGATCCTTATACACCCGACTATGATGGAAAATTAGCTTGTTTAAAGTTGTGAGAGGTGAAAAAAAATGCAGTTAAAATCAATACGTGTTTTTTCTTTCTTTCTTTCTTTTTTTTTTTTTTTTTTAAATAAAAAGCTATTCTAGTCTAATAAATATTTGTTTTGTTTTTGTTACCTTACTAAAAAATTTAAAGTTTGGAACATTTTTTCGAAGAGCTGTGGAGAATTAGAGTTTCAAATATTGAATTTAATAGCAATTTGATAAGTAAATTTGTGGATTTCCTCTGTTTGGAGCCGATGCTATTTATAGAGATTTTTTGATGGACGACTTTTCTCTTTTGGAAGAGGCTACCATGGTCTTATTACAACATGTAGAATTTTAGTTCAGGCAATATTATCAATACTTGAGTGACACGTGATTATGATTTTTAATTTTAATGGGCTAGAGAATTTTTCACCTTTCACTAACTAGTTATTGCGAATAATGCTTAAACCATCTTAAGCGGAGGTTTCTAAACAATCTCTCATCTAACACATTCTATTTATTATTTATTATTTAGTGTATGTTTGGTAGATAGATTTTTAAGGTAATGATTAGATTTTTCATTAGCAATTTGATAATTTAACCGTTTGGGAGAAACTTTTGATTAGTAAATAGATTTTTAATTAGCGATTTCCAGAACGTTATTTCAAGTAGCTTTCCACGAATCGCTAATAAAAAAAGCTCCCATTTTACCCTCATCAATTTATGAGTATTACTAAACTACCCTTAATTTAAAAGTTTCTATTTGTAATAAATTAGATTAGTTTTAATAATATTTTTATTTATTAAATATTATTAAAAATCTTTAAATAACTTTTTTTTAGTTAGTTTATTTATTTTTTAATTAGTTGATAACTAAAGAATGGTTGGTTTTAAATTAAAAATCTTGAAAGAAAAAATTATTTAAAAATAAATACTAACGCTAATAAATTATATTGTAAGGTAAAAATAATATATTATATTGTTTATATAATTTTACATTTAAGAACTACTCCAACATCTAATTGTTATTACCAAACACTGATATCAAATCGCTACTTCAACATATAATTTAACAACTAACAATTAATCGCTATTTCAATAGCTACCATTAATGTAACATATTGTGCCAAACATACCTATAATAGAAGATAGAAGGTTTTGTTTGAGAGATTTGTCTCTCGATCAAAGACCAATTTTAATTAATAAAAATGTGACAAATAGGAGTGAGAGTTTTATACAACTTTTATTTAACTTTTTTGATATTATTTTTAATTTTTAATTTTTATAAAAAAATATTTATTTATTTATTACGTGGAGACCTCACAAGAGACTTTTAAAGAGGTTCTGCGCGGATGATCTTTTAATAAAGTTTTAAACTGTTAAAGCCCTATTACCATCCCAGGTTAAGGAGCAACTCGGCACTACAATCAATTACTAAGAGAATAAGCTTATAGAGTGAACGTGCGTGGAGCGTCAGGGAGAAGGAATATGTTAATACTTTCTCCGGTTTTTTTAATCGCTACACTTGCATAGTAATCACTATTCATCCGTCAATCTTATTTCGCATTTTGTCACTTATGTATAAAGAAAAATATAGTCAAGTGAGATCTTGTTTTATTCGTCTTAATGTGTATTTTCTAAATATAAAGTTATTATAATTGTTAATTGTGTATAATTAAAGATATTTACCGTTAAAATTAAGCATCGGAGTATGTGTTTTGTGTAGTGAGTAAAAAAAACAGACGAAGTATATTAGAAGCGAGGAAGTAGTGGTAATGATTGTTATTTTGGCTATTAATGTGTGCTTTCCTGACTCTTTAAGAGCATCTCCAATGCTGTATTTTTTGGATCCCAAGTGCTTTTCTCCTAGGTGGCAACTATTTGGGACTCTAGTTCAAGTCCAACTCATTGTATTAGTTTTAAAATCTTGGGACCGTCCCTCTGTCATGGGACCGTCCCAACTCATTTTGTTTGAGATGTTTAATAAATTTTGACACTTTTATCATGATTAGTTTATTATTCAGGAGTATTTTAATAACATCCTTTTATTATTTTATAATATAATAACAAATAAAAAAATTACTTGGGATTTAAAGTGGGAATACCGCATTGGAGATGAAAGTCCCATCTCTATATCAGATCCAAGTTTCTTACATGGCAAGTTTGTGGGGCAACAGTTGAGACACAATATGGTCCAACATTGGAGATGCTCTAAGGGCATCATTTGAATACTATAATTTAATAGTATTGAGTTTGAGGATATGAAGGTCAAAACCTAAAAAAAACCATTAATTGTATTATTTCTTCTCATATAAGTTACATATTTATTCATGTTAGAAAATTTCCTGTTCTATCCCAATTTCTTCATAGTTCCTAATTCGATTCAACCAAAACAATCAGCCCAAACACAAACACAATATTTAACGTGGTTCAGCAAATTGCCTAATCCATGGAAAGATAACAACTTTACTATGAAAAATAAGAATTACAAGTCATTCAGACAACACTCTCTCTCCACACAAAATTGTTTTCTTTCTCAACCAAAATCTTTTTTAGGTGAACAACTCCACCATGGCAAGACAACCCCAAATCAAAATCTCCCTAATGGCGAGACAACCCCATTATGAAATCTCCTTAATGGCGAGACCTTAACCCCAATGATCATTACCCCCCACTAGGCATGACCCAAATTCAATGATCATTACCCCACTAGGCATGACCCCAATCCAATGATTATTACCCTCCCTGGGTATGACCCCAATCCATCTATCACCACCCCTAAAGGGATGAGATTTCAATACGATGATGATTCCAATACGATGATCACCACCCCCCAAAGGGATGTGATACTTTCTTCTTCATGAGACAACTCTATTTATAGTGATAATTAAATATACTTTTCTAATTTGTTTCCTTTCCAACTAAGGAATACAAATTAGGAAAATCAAACTAATTTTTTTCAAAATAAGGAATCAAACAATTAAGAAATAGATCCAAACACAAAATAGGAAAACCTTCCTAAAAGAAAATCCTTGTGATTCAAGGCAATCCCAAAAATCCCAATTAAATTCTTATGCTGCTGGGCTATTATCTCTCAAACCCAACACAAAACTCATTTATTGCTCAACCGCTAAGTTACTTTGTGTGTGTTTGGGAAAGCTTCTCAATTAGCGTTTTAGATAGCGTTTAGATTATATATTAACTTTTTTTTAAAAAAATGTGTGTTTAGTAATAGCATTTTAATTAGCGTTTAAGATAACGTTTAAAAAAGTTATATTTAATAGCTTTCAATCTAAACGCTAATAGTAATTTACTTTATTAACCTTTATATTATTATTAATTATATCATTATCTTCTGAATTATATTTATATCTCTAATAAATTTTAGTAATTTTATGTGTAACAACTAATTTAAAAACTAAAATTAATATCAAACGTTTAACCCAACAACTAACTTTACAACTAATTTAAAATATAATCTAGCAGCTAACTGGTAACATTATCTTAAACGCGGGTCTCACGGCTAATTAAAAATCTAATGCCAAACATACGCTTAATCTTTAATACAATTATTGTCAATAGTTAACCGAATTGTCTTTTTTATTCATGACTTACACGTTCCCGATTCTCTTTGCCTTCTCCTTCTCATTTGCATGGTAATTTCTTGAAAGGTAGAATGTGAGCGAACAATATTATTTATGGCTTCTGTTCGAGAGTGTGCCCCCTTTGAACACTCTCATTTCAATAATACTAATCAACACTTGAAGTAATCAAAACCAAATTCAATGGGAAAATCACAACTTAGAGATTTTAGGTTCCACCAAACCTATTATAAACTAAATGGAAGCTTCTAAATTATCATAGGATGATAACAAACCAAACCAAAGCACCTACTCATCACGATGTTCAAAAATCACAATTTGGTTTGAGAAACTTGTTATATTTTGCAAGTGCAGAAGAGTTGAATAAAGCTCCAAACCACTCTAAATACCTCTCTAGTGAGTAGTTTAGGGTATTAATGGAAATTGTTGATGAGAAAGTGGATGAAATGAATGAAGAGTAGAAAAATACAATTTTCTTCTTCTTTGTGTCTTACGTTAGAGAGTGAATGGAGGTAGGAGTAGTTGTGGTGTGTTATTGGGTTGAGCCCACCCATCCATAAAGGCCAATTCATTGGCTTTCAATTCCATCCATTCTTAAATCTCTTTCAAAAATTTCAAATTTAATCCGCAGGTTCGCATTATACGCAACGCAATCTACACACTGTTCTGGTAGACGATATTATTTGACTTTAGATTCTTAGTTGTAATAATTGAGAGACAATGATTAGACCTGGAAAAAAGTCTTATCTAAAAAAGTGGACTAGAAATGTAACTGTGAAAATCTACAAAAATGATATAAGTTCATTGAATAGCATTACTTAACAAACTATTCGACGAAGGTGAGCTCTGTTCACTTAACCAAGGATCTTGCACAGACAATGGAGAATTATACTTCAATCTCTCAATAGAATCCACATTACCAGTCGTCTTAACAGAAACATTAAGCGGCTTTTCGCTTCTATAAGACGAAGAAGCAGAGCTACCACACACCTCTGATGAATTTCCTGTACAGTTGATAGCTTCACTAGTCCCCAATTTACTAGAACTAATCAGTTCCAATTCAGCCGCAACTTCCATCATCGACGGTCTCATATCACTGTGAAACGCAAGACACCTGAAGGCCAATTCGGCTACAGCATGAATCGAATTAAACGTCCAAGCATCTGTACTACACTCTAGAAACGGATCTATAATCTCCTCTAATCGTCCTCTACTAATTCTATCGGAAAACAGAGCTGCTAAATTTACTTCATTTCCCGGTCGAGTGAAATCCACCACTTTTTTAGCTGTTATAATCTCGGCTAGAACTACTCCGAAGCTATAAACATCGCTTTTGTCCGAAAGATGAAAATTCTGATGGTATTGCGGATCTAGATACCCTGGAGTCCCCTGTGGCGCGGTGGAGATATGTGAGATCTCTGTTTTTCCAAGCCTGGAGAGACCGAAATCCGCAACTTTGGACTTGAATCCGAAATCTAACAAAATGTTGCTGGACTTAACATCTCTATGGTATATCGGAGGATCAATTAAGGAATGTAGATAAGCTATGGCTTGAGATGTTTGTGTAGCGATTGTGAGCCGGACTGACCAGGTCAGTCCGTCTCCTGTTTCTCCGTGTAAATGTTGGGATAATGTTCCGTTCGGCATGAATTCGTAGACCAGGATTTGTTCACCGTTTTCGATTGAATAACCTAGAAGACGGACTAGATTCGGATGGCTTACGGTCGACAGGAGCTTGATTTCGTTGATGACTTGTTCAATGCTTTCGTTGTCTCTGTGTTTTATTCTTTTGATTGCGACCCATGTGTCGTTCTGGAGTTTTCCTGCGTATACTGTGCCGTATGCTCCTGTTCCGAGTCTTTGCTTGTCGGAGAAGTTATTGGTTGCTCTTTGTATTTCTTTGTGTTGATAGGTTGGGATGTTGATGTCTGTGGCTTTGGATAATTGGTGTCTTGTGTATTTTAGTGATTTTGAAGTGTGATAGTACTTGTGTTTTCTTATGTAACAGCATATTAGACCCAGAGATACCATTAAAAAGACCACAATAAAGCTGCCTGGAAGGACAACAGAACTAAGTTAATGACATACAAATTTCAGTTTTAATCTAGACGTTGTTGATTGTAAGAAAAAATGTACCTCCTATTAAGACAGGAATTCTGGACTTTCCTCCACATTGTCCGGAGATGTACTTCAATGGGTCACAATAATCTGACAAGGCAGCAGTAATCAAGCAGAGTCATAACCTCATATTTCAGACTTAAAATTTAGTAAAATTTGTTTTAATGTGGTTCCTTGGTGGGACAAAAGAGTTGGTAAGTGGTCAATACAATGCAATCATGTTGTGATTAATAGATCTGATAGTGCGATTAAAGGCTGATTTAAAATTAATCATCATGATGGATTATGGACTTAAGAGGCTAATAATGCTGAAAATGAAATGAAAGAATGAATTTTCAATATAAGAAGCTGACAAAACCCACCTAACTTTGAACTACTTGATCTCTGCATGAAAATATGCTTATTATTATTTTTATTTTTGAATTGAATGTCTGCTAGTCAAAACATGTATGTGTAAGTCTGGGATTCTTCCGTTATAAATCTTCTCCGATAATTTAAAATCCCCAATCATCATAATAATCTCTCAGAAATCTACATCTTAATATTTTTAATTATTGTAAAATAAGGATGTATATCTTGAAATTCGGTTAATAAAACCATCAGCTGATCCTGATCCAACTATATAGAGACAAATAATGGCATGGAGTCTCTATCGCTCGATGTAGTGACACTTGGAACACATCCATTGGTTGGTTTTGACCCTGAATTAGATGGGAGAGCACTGACTCCACTCTCCTCCAAAATAAATGTACTTTCGCGCAAAAAAGCAAACCAAGCACGCTCTTTCAATTTCTAATTGTTTTCATTAATTAATTTTAATTTATAATTAATTACAATATTTCTTTATTTTACTAAATTTTAATTCACAATTAATTATATCATTAATTTTTTAACTATATTTATATTTATAACAAATGTTAGTAAGTTAACTTTCATTTGTTTTATATATTATTACTATTTAAAATGTTTAATTTTAATTTTTGTACGAGTGTAAGCAAATATATTTAAATAAAAAATGGTCAAAGTAAAGAAAACAAACCAGCAGAGCAACCGGAGCCGTCAGAGAACCCATCACCAGAAAACCCATCTCGACAAGCACACCTAAAGCCGGACTTCCCATCGGGAGAAATCACCACCGTACAATTAGCATCACGTGAACATCTACAATCACCATCCAACCACCACCCCAACTCAACAACCTGAATATCCAACGAAGCACCATCCCCATACTCTCCGGCCGCAATCGACGACATCAAATACCGACACTTCTGCCTCATCACACTCTCATAATCCAAATACTCTTTTTCTCCGTCAGAGTAACAGCTGACGTTCCCTCTCTTGGCTTCGCACAGCGACTCGAACTGAGTCTGCACGTCCGTCGACGGGATTCTGCACGTTCTCGGAGTGGACTCGCAGTCGTAGAGGAGGACGGCGTTGCGGGAAGTGGGAGCGAAGTTGGGGGAGAAGAGGTGGAGGAGAGTGGAGAGTGAGCGGGTGCAGTTGGGTTGGAGGATGGCTCTGATTGTGTGGGAGGTTATGGTTTTGATTGGGATGTCGGAGATGAGCATTTGGTTTGAGTGGGAACAGTTTAGAGGGATTTTGCAGGTTGGGGAGAATCCGAATGGGTACTGGACGTGGTTGTTGCCGCATGTTGTGTTGCATGATGTGTTGGGTCTTATTAGGAGGAAGGTGGTGGTGATTAAGAGGAGGAGATTCATTTGTGTTTTTAGAAGGTGAGAGAGGAAGACTTTGGTGTTTTTGTGTGTTAGAGATGTTTAGGTTTGTCGGAGGTCCACACAAGGAACATGACCTTGAATTCATGTCATTTTTTAATACAATAATGTTGATCTTTTTACCAAATTTCAAATTAATAAGAGATTTTTTTATTATTATTTTAATATTTCGATAAATCTTTATGTAATACACAATGTACACCATTATAATTTTTTAATTTATTAATATAATTAAATTATAGAGTTAATATAATTAAAGAAGTGAAATCTTTTTAATTACATCAATTATATATATAATTTTATTGTCTATTAATTATATTAATATAAGTTTTTTACTTTTATAAAATTATTTGAATAATTATCCCTTTTATTCAATTTTTAACTACTTAAATTAAGAATGATATAAATAATAGTATAAAAAATAATAATAACTTTAATTCTTTGAGTTTTAAATGAACAAGCTTGCTTCATTTTGGAGTAAAAAAATAAATAAATAAAGTGTAGCCGATCCCTTCCATTGGAACCTAAAATGCTGGCCACTTAAAAAAATTAGGTCAAAACATTGACTATAAACTCTTCATTATTAGCATTAATAACTAATTAACAATTAAAGTTATGTTATAAATGTTAGGTCGATTAATTTGTGAAGCATGACCATACATTTATAACTTTGCAATACCATACACAACAATCAATCCTTCACTGCCAAGCATTTAGTTTGCAAAAGTGAAACACATGTTATGCTAGTTTCAGCATAAGAGAGACTTGAAATAAACACAAAAATTAGAAAGACAAAATAAAGGTCTTTAGATATAAATTAATTAAGTCAATGTTTTGCTCATATTGGTCTCCTATTTTATTACGTGGTAATCAGGAATGATTATAGATGTTGAATTAGCTTTCGTGGCTTCAAAACATGTCTCCATCACTCTATTATAAAATTCCGTTAGTTAATTATAAAATATTCAAACAATAGGTTATTTAATATATGCATATTTCAAACATCTTTCATGACTAGTGATGCCACTGTATATGCATCTAAAGCCTTAGATTCGGGAAGAAGAAGCTCTTCATAGGTTGAAATTCAACCTATATAAACATAAACAATTGAAATCATATATCTATATATAAATATTATTTTATAATTGGTATGTTGAAGTAATAATGCTGATAAAATTAAAAACATATGTAATTCTCTCAATTGAATAAAGCTCTATCAATGTGTACTACACATGAGAGAAGTCAATGATATGTGAAACCTCATTTTTCACACTTCACAGCTTCGTTTGGATAACGATGGAGTGAGGTCAATAATCCAAATGGAACGTTACAACTAAAGAATTAGACTTATGTGGAGATGTTGATTATAATGAAAGAGCTGATTATTTAATAGTCATGATGTGAGTATGACCATAAGAACAAACATTACTTGTATTGTTATATAATTCTTGAGTAGATTCTAATGTTTGTGCTTATGTGGGTTTGTGGGTCTAATCGCAATCGACTACGTTGATTAGTGGGCCATTTGGTCTATGTGAAACAAGCAACGATATAATTCAAAGGTGGGAACATGTAAATTATTGTTTCAAGTGGGTCTTGTGAATGAAGTGGGAACTAAAGAATTTTAGATCAAATAATTGATTTCTAACGTGTGCTTTTGGTTTGTAATTATTTACCATTTGGGACTAATAGGGATAGGATAAGTAAACCGTTAAAAAAACAAAATATTAGAGAAATATGGCAAATATTAAACCTATCAACTTAAACATGGGTCACTTACAATAATATATCGTATATTTTAAAAAATTAAAATAATTCGTGATTTATTGACAGATGATGAGTATATTATTTCGGATGTTATTTGATTAGAATATAATTATATATTTATTTATATATATATATTATAATTTAAATTCTAAAAAAAATCAAATATAATGGAATATCTGGATAACGTTTTTTTTTTTAATTTTAATTTTTTATTTTAAGATGAATAAGCGATTTTTTAAAATTTTATAAAAGTTCTGTTTTGCTTTTTACTTGGTTGTTTATTTTATTATACTTGATTCTATTTTACTTCTACTGTAACATCAACTGATTTGATCAAATAAATTTAGTTACATCTCACTCATTTTATCTAATTAATTTGATCTCTAACTCATTTCAACTAACTCATTTGATCATTGAAAATTATAATCTATTATAAAAGGGGTTATATCGAAAAAATTACAACCCTTATATTGTTCTGAGTATTGGGCAGGCTTCGGCTGGACTAAACTTCTAAAAATGGGGCTTGATGTCGAATTTATTTGGACCAGTTCATCCAGAACGTTGTCCTCTAAATATACAGTAAGGAAAAAGAAAAAATCATAGTTGGGCCATAAACTTGCAGTTTTGGATCATCACAAAGAACCCAATTGGAGGCCCATCTATTTGTCCTCCACATTGTATGGTTTTTATTTTTTAAATTTTATTATTTATTTTTTAATAAATATTCGAATGTCAGATATTATTATCTTCTCATACACGCTTCTAAATGGGTGGAATATTTGATGATCTTTAACGGATATTGCAAGAGCTATTGCATACCACAAATGGTCATGATATGATAAGTACGTATATTGTGAATACTCATGAAAGATTCTCAACGCTTTGTATATTTAAGTCAATCGATTCCATTCCACCATGATTCGATGACACGAATTCAGCCAAAACTTCAATTTCATTACATGTTCAATCATATGCTTAATAACATAGCCAATATGAATAAAACCAAAGATCTAATAATCAATTTACAAAAAGAGATCAAACTAATTAACAAAAAAGAGACCAAATAAATTTAGAGGCAGTGAAAGGTTAAGGAGCAGCAAAAGCATCATCGACCCACTTGACGGAGACTTGATGAGGTTTGGAAGAGACAGGACAGCCCATGAAGCCTTTGAGAGCAGACTTGACAGAGTTGACGCGCTTGCGGTGTCGAATACGGCGCAATACGACATCCTTGTCGAGCGTTTCGGTGGTGTGAGTTGGTCTCAGAAACAGATGGCTTGAAACTGCGTCGTTGTTGTTGGTAGAGCTGTCTTCTAACTCTTCAGTGTTGGTTTCAGCGACATCAGATTGAGTTTCCTTTTTAGGTACTACTATTGAGGCCATTTTGTTTGAGACAAAAGTGTGCGATTGAGTGGCATGGATTGGGGCATTTATAGAGATGCGAGGAGACAAGGCATCTGTGTTGGTCGGTTTGGTGGGTTCGATGCAAAACAGTGGATTCCATTGTATGTCTAGGGGTTTAGAAAACGTCGGTGTCTTTGGCTTTTATTTAATTCACTTGCATGTGACCACACGATCTAAGTTTGTATATCTAAGATTGCTGCTTTAAAAGAGTGTATGAGTGACACCTAGTATTTTAATGCATAGAAATGCCAAAGTACGAATCTACATACGATGATAATCCTTATCTACTGGACAGAACAATTTTCTAGAAATCCGTGTTCTTTTCTTTCGAGGGTACATCTGCCGAACACATGTCATGTAGTTTTACAGGTTTCTTCAAAAAAATAAAATAAATAAATCTTGGGCCCAGCTGGTTCCAAGCCCAAATCCATACTGACAAACGCTATATGTACTATATGGGCCGGACCGGACCTTCTAACAACAACTTCCTACTAGTAATTAATTAACGTAGTTTCTTCGCATGCAAAATCAACGGGTGACCTTAATTTTCGTAGATAGTCATTTTCTTATCCAAAAATGGAAACCTATGGAATCAATCAATGACCTCAAGAGAAGATATTTGCCTCACGTGGCCCACTCCACGTGCCCCCTTTTCCAGGTGTCCAAAACCTACGATTGCGAACTTCAATGAATTTAACCAATCCAAACACCCAACACGTGGCGGCTGTCTGTATCTTCTCGGGATATGCACTGACAGCTGCCGTTATCTGACTGGGTCGATGCCCATAACAGAATTTGACCATGGTGGGTGGTTGGCTCTGTCTCCGGTTTTTTCCATTTTAAACATTTTTTATCTAGATATATAAAATGGTTCATTGAATTTTAAAGCAATCAAAATCTCAATGATAGTATGCTATTAATGGAATTGTTTCTTTCTATCATCAACGAATATATTTATATTTTCCCTTTAAAGTCAATGTAAAAAAAAAAATTTGAAAAAAAAAAAGTTTTACTAATGATTTGGGATTAAAAAAAAGTAGAAAATTTGTGTAGTATGGTTACAACTGTGGGGTGAGAAAGAGAGCCCTGAGAAATCAGGCAAGATTTGTTTACGAAGCTAAACAGCATCAATCTAATGCAAATACAAAAAAACATGCCGTCTTGAATCAGCAAGAAAGGATTCTTATTCAAGTATATTGGCAATGACAATTTTGGATATTGGATTATGTGCAAGACACCACCGTCTGCTGAGCAGGTTGGATATGTATGTACATATACATCACTCTCCCAATTTGGTTTAGTCCAAGTTAAATGTTGAAGTTTCGGTGGTGTACATGCACATTACGTGTTTTTCAAGAAATTGTAATTATGATCAATTGTGAAGTTTAAGGTTGTGCGAAAACATTGGACCATGATATGATAGTAATTGTGAAGTTGTAAGATTAGTGGTACTACATCGTTTGCAAATAATTTACAGGAAAATTGAATGAAATTTTGCAGTACTACTGTTGGTATGGTAGCTAGTAGAGTAGAGATGGCAGGGTCTTAAGTCAAGTCCCATCAGAGTATAGTGTGTAAATTTCCTAAAACTGGGTGGCAGATTTTTCTATCAGGAAATTGTCTTTCTATTTAGGTAATGCTCATCAAATACTATCAAACTACAATAATTCAAAATAACTGTGGAGGGGAGAGTACATTCTGATTGAAATTTTAAATGAAATATCAAAGAGTACAGTTTGATTGAAATTGTACGTGAAATATCAAAACACTTCCATTGATTGAAGTATTCTTCTAGAATTATGTGAAAATTCTAATAAATGAGTTTTTTATAGTTCAAAATATAATTATAATTCTGTTTTGAAAAACATACACTTTAAAAAGTTTAGTTTTTACTTCATAGGCCAAGTTTTCCAAAATACCCCTGAAAACTTTACAATTTACAATATGTGAATCACGATCACAGTCTGTGAATGTCTTATGGAGTGAAAATCAAACTTTAGTTTTGTAAACTTTTCAAAAGTGACCTATAATTGTATAGCAAACTTTTTATGACCTATATAAAAAAAAAATCCCCAAAATTATTCTAGGAACTATAAAATATTAATAAAATTATTTTTAATTTTTAATTTGAAAATAGATTTAATTTTTAATTTTTTCTTTTATTTTAATAAAAAATATTAGTGTTTTTACCGTTAATCATAACCGATGATATTTTTCTATTTGGAGATTACTTATTTTTGATTGTCATTGTCATGATAATGTGATTATTCCGAGCTTTGTTCAGCAGAATGAAGTACGTCTAGTCCAGGTCTCAACGTTATCAACTTCCAGTTTGAACCCCAAGTTTAAATGTCGGTGTGATTATTCGACTCAGTCAATTTCCAAAATTTCTCAACTATCAGATATACTTAATTTTTTTTTTGATTTCGACTCAGTCAAGTTTAAAGATCTCGACGGACTTGTCAACATCGACCTTAAGTTCCTGTAAATAAGGATCTCAACTCTTTCTATAGACATCGGTTATACATTACAAAAACTCTATCAAAATGTAGGTATTTTTACATTGGATCGATACAATATGGTTCATTTTGTCCTAACACCACCGTCTTGATAAAATTATAAAGTGGGATGGTTTGAGTAGAGTGAGATGTTAGGATTTTGATGAAAATTCAGGTATATTCCGATATCCATAATTGGTTTGTAATTAGAAAAAAACTCGAAGACTGTTTTGGAAGTATCATATTTGATTAGAAATAGTATTTTCTAAGGTGGATTCTAATTAGAAAATAGATATTGGAGAATTCTAAATAGGAAAAGGTTTTCTTAATGGTTTAGGATTACTTTGTGACTAAGTATTCTAATGCTATAAATATGGTGCTTGTATCTATTATTAGATATCCTGAGAGAACAATGTAAATCTAGTTGGTCAGGTTTGGGAGGTGCCCGATTGGGGCCTGGGAACCATGAAGACTATGGAGATCTTGAGTTCTAGGATCGAGTGTTGTTATCCTGTGAGATCCATATTGGGAGAGCTTGTGTGTGAGACTGTAACCAATGTAATTGGATTGGGGAGTGAGAGAGTGGGATTCTGGTTGTAACTGTTGCTTTAATGTTACATAGTGAATTAGTCTCTCGTCGTCCTGACGGCCGTGGTTTTTTCCCGTTTTGGGTTTCCACGTAAAAATCTTGTGTCTTATTTTCTATCTCTATTTATTGCCTTATGTATGTTGTTTTACTTTGTGGTTACCCATACTCGTCTCCGCTGCAATAGATCATCGATTTGGTCAACAAGTGGTAACATAGCTAGCCGTGTTTTCCTAACATTAGAGTGATTTGAACCCTAACTTAAAAAAAAAAATTAAAGAGTGAAAAATAATTTTAGAAAAAGAAAATAAAGAAGAAAATTTTCTCTAAAATTTATATATTCTGCATTTATTTTTTCTCATATTTTATTAATTTTTAAAATATTAATTAATTACCTTACCCCTCTCATATAAATATTTTAAAATATAATTTGTATTAAAAGATTTTTTTTTTTAAATGACATAAAATTTATTTTTAATACTCTTCTAATACCATTTTCGAAAAATAAAATAAATAATATTAGGAGCCTTCGGGAAGAACATGCATGTGGTAATTCTACTTTGTTATTTTCTTGTGAAGAGAAAATACTCGACATATATGGAAAACAATAACTATATGCACTATTGTTATTTCTTTTTGCTACAATGGCCAAAGGCATTGAGGTCAAGCTTTACAAAGCACGTCCCTCATGTTCCATTAAATATGGAAAAAAGGAATCCTTTTAGATCACTACCTATATCTGTTCACAATAAGTTTAGTTACTTTGCATAGTTCTTTCAACACCTACTTCAATTATTGGTGCAATACAATTCAAAACCTAAACTTCTTCTGCAAACAAGTGCAGTGCAATAAAGCAAGCCTTCATATAATATTATTTCAAGTTCTGTTTTGATACTAATTTTGATGATTAATGATGATATAATCTTAATACATGCAGCTAACAAAAATGGTAAATGTCGGTGATGTAATCTGGAAAAGGGTAGAAGAAAAGGTTATAAGCATATGATAAGAACCTTCCTTATACAACAAATTTTGTCTAACCAGCAATAATTAATAAATCAAAATCAACCTCTTAAAAATGGAAAAATCATGCGACTCTACTCTGCAAATCTGGAAATTCTTTAAACCAACACAACTTTAAACACCCAAACTTAGAATTGAAAAAATAATTAAAAAGAAAGCCAACCATTGAATTAAACCAAACTATATATGACATGCAATGCAACTAATAAAACCAACACGCACGTTATTATTAGAGACCCCGATTCTCTGGAACCGGTATCACGTATCTTTGTTAGATCAAGGTTACGTGTCATCATCCAACGGTGGAAAATTTATAAGCCGTTCATTGTTTGTTGTATTTATTTATATATCTCCTTCTCTCCTCTCCCGCCTTTATCTCCTCAATAAAAACAAATCACTTTCTTCTATCTCTGTCTCTCAAATCTCCCTTCCTCCACAATCATTTACAAAATTAACAATTTTTGTGTTTTTTTTTTCTTTTAAAAGAATTTTAATTTTTCAGGAGGGAGGTGTAGATGTGTGGCGAAACGAGCAAAAGCAAAATCCAGAGACCCAAAAA
This sequence comes from Cardiospermum halicacabum, assembly GCA_031304145.1. Lineage (NCBI taxonomy): Eukaryota > Viridiplantae > Streptophyta > Magnoliopsida > Sapindales > Sapindaceae > Cardiospermum > Cardiospermum halicacabum. The sequence goes on from CM062394.1 coordinate 2,846,932, forward strand.
CGGCAAAATGGTGCATTCGGATCCGAATTTATCCGTTACGACAAATGAAGAGGATTATGGTGTCCGGCGTAGTAGTGCTTCGTTAATGAGTCCGGCTTCTTACGACCCGAATCGTATGAGCTGTGAGAGTTCACCTATGACTATGTCACCATGGAATCAATCGGCTGGTGGTAACAAAGCTCAATGGGTTCAATTCGATGAAGGTGTAGCTCCAAATGGTTTAATCGGTTCACTTGTCCGTGAAGAAGGTCATATTTACTCTCTCGCTGCTACAAAAGATCTTTTATACACCGGCTCCGATAGCAAAAACATTCGCGTTTGGAAAAATCTTAAAGAATTTACCGGTTTTAAAGCAAATAGTGGTCTTGTGAAATCGATTGTTTTATCCGGTGATAAAATCTTCACTGGTCATCAGGATGGTAAGATAAGAGTTTGGAAGGTGTCGTCGAAGAATCCGAGTGTTCATAAGAGGTCCGGTACGTTACCGACTTTAAAGGATATTTTTAAGAGTTCGATTAGGCCGAGTAATTATGTTGAAGTGAGACGACACCGTACTGCTCTCTGGATTAAACATTCCGACGCCGTTTCGTGTATGAGTTTGGATAAAGATAACGGAATTTTATACACGGCGTCTTGGGATAGAACCGTTAAAGTTTGGAGGATTTCGGATTCGAAATGCTTGGAGTCGATTAGCGCGCATGATGACGCCGTTAATTCTGTTATAGCGAGGTCGGAAGGTATGATATTTACAGGTTCAGCTGATGGGACGGTTAAAGCTTGGAAGAGAGAGCAGCAAGGGAAATCGACGAAGCACACGATGGTTCAGACGTTGTTGAAGCAAGAATGTGCGGTTACGGCTTTGGCTGTGAATGGCTCCGGTTCGACTGTCTATTGTGGGGCCAGTGATGGATTGGTCAATTTTTGGGAACGTGAGAAGGAGTTATCTCATGGTGGTGTACTTAAAGGGCATAAACTTGCGGTTCTTTGTCTTGCGGCTGCAGGGAATTTGGTGTTTAGTGGATCAGCGGATAAAACTATTTGCGTGTGGAAGAAGGAAGGTACGATTCACACGTGTCTGTCTGTGCTGACGGGACATACGGGTCCGGTTAAATGTTTGGCTGTTGAGGAGGATCGTGAATCGGCCAGTAGTGATAACCGATGGGTTGTTTATAGTGGGAGTCTTGATAAGTCTGTTAAGGTGTGGAGTGTGTCTGAGTTTACTCCTGAGATCAATCCAACGGCTAGTATGCCTCCGCTATAAGTCTGATTATACTTACTTTACTGATTCATGTGAACTGTTGAGATTGGATTATCACTTACCAGCTTTGGATTTTCATTTTGATGACAGTGGGAGATTTGGGGGTTGTTTTTTCTGTGTGAGATAAGGTAGTTACTGTTGCCCTAACAATGTAGTAAAAAAAGAATTTGAAATATATAATTAAGAATCAAACTGGAAATTGGATGAATAGCTTATTGTACCAGGGTGAATGCAGATGTATGTATTTGAAAAATAAAAGATGTATCCCTGCAGTTAATTATAATGAGATGCATGTTCATTTTCCAGTTGAAATAAGGCTCTGTCATGTCACCTCTGTAATTCGACGTTTCTTATGAAATTTGCATACCTCTAACTTTTGGATAAACAACATATTACTAATAACCCACTCTGGCTCAATTGCCTATCTATAGTTCTGGTCAGTTGGGACCTGCTGTAATATAACAAATGGACAAATAAAAGATAAAACAACTTAATATATTGGATTCATTCATGTAATAATTTCTACAAATTTGTAGATAGTTATTTTCCTGTGATATAAACTATGAAGGAAAGAACAAATTGTACCGAGCATATGTATATTTACCACAGAAGTTCATGACTGGACAAAGAATAGGGTGTGATGTGGATTCATGCGAGTAAACAAAAGAGGTTACCAGCCTGATGAATATATTCAAAGGGAGAGCCTGCGTGAGTGTCTTCTTCTTGCTTCAGGATTTTTGTGGGAGCTCAGATCAGACAAATGGCCACTTCTATTACCAGCAGAATTCAAATCCAGAGCCAGAGGGATTGTAGTATCTCCCCCTTCAAGTATTCTGAGGACCTAAGAATTGAAAAACAATCGAGCAATTTCAAAGGAAACAGATAAAGTGAGAAAGTAAATTAAAGTTGGTTGGCGATAGCTTACCTTGGACATTGGAGGTCTGTATTCTGGATCCCGACTTAAACACAATGATGCAGCCTGGGCCATTGCTTGTAGTTGACAGGTGAAGTTTTGGGATGATTTAGAGGCCAATTGAGGATCAATGATGCAATATATATTTGCAAGCATACGGCCCGGCTCTAATGCAGCTAGAGGGTGGAACCAGTCGGATAAGACATGCTGTCCCTTATAATTTTGTAAATTGGTGGTTCTTTGACCAGTAATTAACTCTAACAATATCACTCCAAATGCATAGACGTCAACTTTCTCTGTAACTCTTCCATCCTCAATGTACTCTGGTGCAAGATATCTGTATACATTACATATCAAGCAAGAGTGAACAACTATTTTCCAAACTGAAAATTAATAACAGGGCTCAAGAACAGAGCTACTTAATTAGATACTTGTATATTTCATATCAAGATATGAGAAGCATGTTAACAGTACCCTGAAGTTCCAACAACTCGGTCCTCAGAGCTCATGTTCCATTCAGAGTGCCATCTAGCAAGTCCAAAGTCAGCAACCTAAAGCGTCAAACGCACATGATTCAATGACTATTGCCTTCAAGGAGATTATTTCACACAATGCATACTTTAAACATTGCTACTATACGAAGTATAGAAGTTAACATACCACGGGCTCAAAATCATGAGTAAGGAGGATATTATTAGGTCGAATATCTCTGTGTACTACACTACCTACTCTGCAATCTTCATGGAGATACCGCAAGCCTCGTGCTGTCCCAATTGCTATCTTTAACCGTGCTGGCCAATCTAGTTGGTCCATTTTATTTCCTGTCATCATGAGAAAATATTGAACTCATGATTGATCACATTCTAATGGAAAGAAACATAATCGAAGTATTATCCAGACTCCGGACCATTGGATAAACACAAAACAAGCGGTTAGTGCTAAAGAGAGAGAGGGAGAGAACTGGCATACCATGCAAGTACCAGTCTAAAGAACCATTGCATATGTACTCATAAACCAATACTCTCCTCTTGCTGTCAATACAAAAACCAATTAGCAGAACGACATTTCTGTGTTGTGCACAGCTTAAAATCCGAACTTCCCTGCAGAAGTCAGCATCTGCTTGGGATCCATCTAGCTTCAGTAGCTTCACTGCAACTACCTGTCCATCTCTCAAAACTCCCCTATAAACAACACCAAAACCACCTTCTGCCAAGAAATTTACTTCTGAAAATCCATCTGTCGCCTCCTCAAGCTCATTGTAAGAGAATCGTCGTGGAGGCTTTCCGAAAGCCGGTGTCTTGTGTTGACATAATGAACATAATGGAGGAGGTACAGAGGATGTTCTACGTAAAGGAGCTTCATCCCTGATGCTTGATCTTGCATTGTTCCTCATAGGATCAACAACATTCAACTCTAGTTTACCAGTTCTTTGATCTTGATCATACTGAATAAATTTATCAAGCAAACTTCTAGAAGTTGGCGATCTGCTTCTCTGAGTAGAAACAATGTTGAGTGGTTTTTCCATTCTCTCTGCACTGACACTGTTTTCGGGTATCCACAGTACACTTTTGCAATTGCTGCCAGCTACAGATGGTGTTGTATTTGTTGACAGAGTAATAATCCTTTCTGATCGAGAAGCTAGAGTCATAAGAGGGTTATTAAAGCGCTTCTCTCCATTAATTGGCGTGTAGTATCCTCTGTTCAGTCCTTCAAAAAGAGGATTCTGCTCATACACTAGAAATAGAGATGTCATGCCATCAGAATCACATAATGAATCTTGTAGGTTGGTTGTTGATGCAGAAGAAGTTCTAGGATCTTCAGGGCTACTAACAGGAGTGGAATGTTTAATTTTATGTCCTTGCAATAGTCCAACATCCATACCTGGTGAAGCAGCGGCAGAGTAATATGGAGTTTGGTCTTCATTTAAGCTTTGTAAATTAAGCCTAACTACTTTTGCTTGAGACTTCTTCATCAGCACAATGTTGCATTGAAGTTCCTCCAAACAGTGCTTCAGCTCTTGCTTCAGTTTTCTGTTGCAGCAAAATGGTAGTAGCATTGTCAAATTTCCTGATCTGGGGCAAGGCTTTGGTGGAAAATAACTCGGGATTCACATTCACAATCACATTACTGGTTAGGAACTTCATCCATTGTTATTCAAAGGAAACAAATTAAAGGCCAACTAATGGTCTACTTTAACAGAAGTGTTTGCATCCTCTGGAATTCTAGTATTGATTTTTTTCTATAGAGTTCTCATCTGGATAAGACCAACGTACTTCTATGTATCAGTAATCGACACTAAGATTGTAAAATTAGCCAACTCCCTTAGATTGTAAAATCAGCTAAATTCAGTACCCATGTGAACGATTAAGAAAGCAATAGGGCAGCTGATTCGCTGTATCTTTCAGTGCAGAACACAAAGGGCAGATAAAATTATGCCTCCTCTGTCCTTATTGTCATCTCATGAAAAACGAGTAATCATTTTCCCATATAAAAACAAACTATTACTGGATAATAAAAGCAGCTAACCGACACTTCAATAGAATCAATTATGTAAAGCATCTATAATTTTATAATCATTTATTTATTATTTTTTTTTGAAGAGAATAGACGACTAAATGCCAACCCACCCATTAAATTAATAGCTCAGAAAAAAGAAATAATACTTTTTCTATGTATAATTACTTGTCCAGTATGACCCAGTTGGCTGCATTACTCCTCGCCTCAGTCGCCACAACATTTCCTGACGTACTCGTTACCACTTTAATCCTAACAGTAACCTGCATTGGATTACCCACCGTTCAATAACTCTTTATCAATGAATAATTTCAACTCCTACTCTTACAAAAGCCAAAAACAACTTTGAAGTGATTTAAATCTATACCGAAGTGGGATGTGCAATCAAAGGCCAAGAAGCTGAGACAAATAACTAAGCAGTGGGGCATCATAGAATTTAAAAATATCATTGCAATGATCAATAATAATTTTCAATTTCGAACACAAAAGGCACCATACATTTTATTTTCCTGGGGTCTACATTTGATCTTCATTGCAACTGCTCGCACATGCAGGCTTTTAAATAATGAACTTCTAGTCTACTATAATTTGTTTTCTTATTTAACTGACAGATCTTAAAGACTGTTTGGGATCCACGAATCTTCCATACTGACAACTCAATAAGCTTGGGATCATTACACAGTCACAGAGCATTATTGACATTCACGTTTTTCCTCTCAAAAGATACTACCTTCTTAATAGTAAAACTTAATATTTCACCATATATATTATATTAATTTAAATTAAACCGAGTTTTCAGCTAACCAAAAAAAATACAGTCGTTTTCAAATGAACAGCCAAAACGACAGACAATGATGAAAACAGTGTATAAACACTGTACAGACAAGTGGTAACTGAAATTGACATTTGTTGCAAAATTCGAAACTGACCTCAATTTGGTTACGGTACTGAAGAACCATCTGCGAGCAGGAATCGGAGATTTCACCAAGATCCGGAAACTTCTCGGCGCGGTTGCTTTTACAGTCTCCGGGTAGCCTCGGAAACTTCCAGAACCTCCGACCTATAAGCACAAATAAAATAAATAAAATAAAAATCGAATTCTCAATCTACGTCTGACAACCACGAAGCATCAAAATCCACTCCAACCACAGCCTTTTAAATCAATAGAAAGAGTAGAATTACCAGTTTTCTCCGCAGGAAAGACGGCGAGCAACGTAATGCCGTCGCCAGGTTGAACGACGTGAGTCAGCGCCCATGCTAACGCGGACTTGGAGATGACTTTCTCTGCTTTTACAGCGACCACCACTTTCTCAGTCGTCACCGTATCGGTGAACCGTTGACTCACGCTCCCTTCCTTCTTTTTCACCGGAAACATCGGCTTTTTAAAATATTTCCGCCGGAAATTTAGAATCAGGAAAGAGAGCGATTTTGGTTCGTTAGAGATTTATTTTATTTTATTTCTCCGTAGTGCGTGATCGTTGTTTGCTTAAATGCGCGGAAATTACTTGGCTAACCGTTAACCATGGTTAGTTAACTCTGGTTAAGTGGAATTCGTATCACACTCACACTCACACTTCATGCTTCTTAACTGTCATCCCTGTCATTCACGTCATGAGAAGCATCATGTCATCATAATTGTAATCAATATGTGAGAGAGTAGTAATACTATTCCGATTTTGGATCCGTTGCATCAGTACATTGAATGTTTGTCTTTATCTACCATTGCATTGGTAATGCAAAATGACGCCTCTCAGGTGAAAAACAGTATCAAAATCATTCTAATTTAATTTTTGTGTAAAAAATTTTAAATGGGATACATTATTATGAGAACAGACCCACTCTAACAGGTCTAATGAGTCCAAAATCGACATCTACTACCTCAAGTCAACGATGAAATATAACCAGCTCATTAAAGAACGTGGAATCATGCATTATTCTCTAAACCTAATCCACCTAACCAAATCATAAATAACTGAATCTTGATAAATTTATCAATATAAAGGAATTGAAAGCAACCCCAATTTTAATTTTTTTTTTTTTTTTTTTTTTTTTTTTTTTTTTTTTTTTACAAAAGTGACAACTTTGTAGTAGTTGGACAGAAGTCAAAACCAGTTCATCAGTAGTCATTGTGACAGGATTCACAGAAACAACAGAACAGCAGTGTTGAGAATGATAGATGGATGGTGGAGATCATCAGAGACAGAGATGAATTGGACGGTCGAGATCTTAAGATGAAGACCGGTCATGCATGTTTTCTTTTTTTCTTTTCGAAAGGGAACTGCTGTGTTGACAGATTTGGACACAAACGCCATGTGATTGTAGTAAATGGTTGGATTGATTTATACCTACATTAATGAGGACTATGATGTACCATAAAAGTCTGTGTTGGACCACCTTATTGGTTGATGAAGATAATAAGGTGAATGTACCTTGCTTCTTTGTTGTATTTTTTGAGGACCATTTTAGGGGGTTTTGTCATGTCTGTGTTTTGATAATGGGAGTTGGATTTTTCTTAGTTTATCAAATTAGGTGGTGGGGAAAGCTTGATCTGATCTGTCTAGCTTGATTTGGTAAGAAATTGAATGCTTGTGGAATGTTGTGTGAGACAAATATCTTTACGATAGTATTGTGGTTCTTCTCATGATTTCTTTCTAAATAAATCTATATGTGCAATCGGATGTTACTAACGGACTCAACATTTAAAGTGATCACATGTCTCTAACTATTCAGTCAACGACTCCAAGCAAAGACATTTCATAAGAATATTAGCAAACAAGAAAGATGAGCTCCATTTAAGATTCATGTTACATAGTAAAAAACAAACAACACACGCGAATACATTAAACAACACCCAAACCTAGCTCGAGACAAAATCAAACCAAAGTAACTTGACATAATCTATTATACAGACGAGTTGGAAGTCTTGGGCTGACAAGAACACAAGTGGATTAGGCTTAAAGTTAGTGGACCCAAACCCCTCAACCATATCAATAGGTTCATCAATTGGTCTTGCAAATTCAAAGGCATGTAATAAACTAGCAAGTGTGAGTTGCATCACTTGTAGGGCAAATGATATTCCCTGGACAAACCCTCCAATCTGTCCCGAACGGTACCATTTCAAAATTTTGACCTCTAACATCCAAATCCTTACGAGTGGTGAGAAATCTTTCGGGTCTAAACTCTAAACGGTTGGACCATACATTCCAGTCGCGATGAAGCTTGGAAATGTGGATGAAAAGTCGGGTTCCGGCTGGGATATGATAGCCGGCGACGGTGCAATCTTGTGTAAATAGACGAAAGTGGACCTGGTGGATTTAACGAAAGGTCTCCTTTAAAATGGCTTGTCAATAGACCAAATTTATGGTATCGGATTCTTTCACTTGTCTTTCTCTGCCAAAGCGGTATCTAATTCTTCTTGGGCTTTTTTCAACATGTCTCGGTTGTTTAATAGCAAAGTGAGAGCCCATGGTAGCCCAACTGTGATTGAATATGAACCACCTAATAAAATGGCCTACAACATGGAGCGAAGTATGGGCAAGTTCAGTACGGGCACGTGTGATCAAGTAGTATTGATTAATTTTTAAAAAATAAAATAAAATTGAATAGACTTGTATTCAACAGATAATATCTTATTGTAATAATAATTTTAAGTGGATATTTAAATTTTAAAAATAATTATAAATTTATATTAAAATTTTTTAAAAAAAATTTAATTTTTATTTTATAATTTTAACTTTTTAAAATATTAGTGAAGTGTGCTCACGATCTGTGACAGGGGAGAGTAGTTTTTCGTTTTTGTTCAAACCGAATAGAAAATTGAAAAAAAATTCGGTTTGGTTAATTGAAAAAATATATATTTTTGCTTTTCAGTTAATGGGGTTTGATTTTCAATTTTAATATTGACCAATTTCAGTTAATTGAAAATCGAATTATTAACCGAACGTTATTATTTTTAGGGTTTTATTTTAAGTTAATTATTTTTAAGAAATAAGTGGATATTTTGTTAATTTATTTGGTTTTTGGTTAATTTATTGAAAATTTGGAAATTTTATATTAAAAAAATTTAGTTATTTTGAGAAAATATGTAAATTTTCAATTATTCGATTTTCGGTTAATATTTCTGTTAACCCAAAAAATTAAATTTCAGTTTCTAATAAATAAATTTTTATTCGGTTTGATTATCCATATACACATTTTGAAATTCAGTTAACTAAAAAGAAAATTTCGATTTAGTTTAATCAAATATTCTACTCTAATATGTGATGAACTACCATCCTAATTTATGAATTACAATCAGAATATTTGAATAATTTATAAAATAAAATTTAAATTTAAAAATTTATTTTGACAAACCTTTAAAATACAACTAATTATATATTATTTTTTTAATGATTTTGAAAAATATTTGAGTTATTTTCATTTTTGTTATTTTATAACTTTTATTACATTATATAATCCAATTTTACCATTTTTACACCAACAATTTTCTAAACTTTCATTTTTTTTTTAATGAATCTTAACTATTTATTAGGATCTTTTACAATGATATATGAAGGTGATATGTAAATAGGGAAATTTACTTTTGACCTCCAGTTTTCTAAAATATTATCAAAAAAACTGCCGGTTTTTAAAATAATTCCAAACCACCCCTGGTATTGTAACTCCGTGACTTATTACTGTTGCAACGTTAGTGAGGGGGTTATTTCGTCATTGTCTTGAATCGTCTGATAACCATTTGAGGTGGCATTGATATTGAAAACTAAAACTTCGTTGGATGTTTGACGCGTGGAATGAAGTAGGTGAGATGTGACGGAGATCTTTGCAAAATCTGAAGCAGTCCATCAAACAGTAAGACTCTCTCTGCTTACTTACCATTTTGCGCCATATTTACTAAGTCTAGAGTTCACTGATCTTACTTCAACCTCATTTCAAAACCTAACTTAATTGAAAATTGGTGAGTTCTTCATTCACTGAGATATGAGACCATTGTTGCATAGTAGATGTTGGATTTCGATATAAATTCGTTGTTGTCCGTCGACTGTAAGTTTTTTTCTGTTGGTACTCTACATACAAAGTTGGTTGACTTGGTTTTTACCTAAAGGAAAAAAAAATTATGCTATTGAATCAGTATGTGAACAAATGGGAATGAAATTTTATGTTCTTACTTGGAGTTTAATTTGAAGGAATGTGATGGATTAACTTCTCTGTTTATTATATTTGATATGCTGCTTAATTAAAGGTTTCATATTTGAGTGTGCATGAGTTGTTATGTTCGTATTTATTTTAGTTTATCTTTTCATCGTTACACATTTTATGATTGTTAGGTATCGAAATTTTTGTAATAACATCAATAATCCCTCTTTCGTTTGTAGGTTTCGAAGATGTCAACTCCTAAGATATTAGTGTTCTATTTATTTGGGGATGAAGAATTGGAGATAGGGTCGATCACTAGAGATACGACTTCTATTCTCACTTTGTTGGGTTTATTCTGTAATCTGGAATCATAACTAATGACAGTTTAATTAATCTGACGCAGTGTGATATTTTCTTGCATAAACCATGGTCTCGTTCTAAAGTATCAATTGCAAATGACATGGAGTTACTGGAATGTGTAGATATGTTTGCTAGAAGAGATTTGAGGAAGATGGTGTTTGAAATCTGCAATAAACCTCTTGAAAGTGGAGCTTTCCAGCCTTTTCCTATCAGTCCTGTACAACATTTTGGTCAATCTAGTGTGGATGCAATATGTGATGACAATGTGTAGTATATCAGTCCTGTTTGCTCGGAAGATTGCGATGAAGACATGTCTATGGATGAGATATGGACACATATTGCCAACTGTGCGGATGAGGGAAGGGATAAGGAACCTGATCATGTAGATATTGATGGTTATTTGGATTTGGAACATGGTGTCAATGCCGATGGAGAACAGATTCCATCTACTGAGAATGTTATTCATATCAACAACTATTTGGGGGAGGGAACACTGAATAGAAATATAGAAGAGTCAACTGATAACCTACGTGAGTTATCTACTGGAAGAGGGAAGATAAATGTTGTTCAAAGGTGTGATTTTACAAGTAGGTATGGAGGTATTCTTGATGAATACAAATCTGATAATGAAGTTGAACTTCCAGTAAGAAATGTGAGGCAGTCAGTTGCAAATCAGTTAGATGAGATGGTTAGAGAAGCACCATTCGAAATGCAGGCTGGAGGCACCATTAAGTTTCATATTGGGCAGACACATGATACCATTTACTCATTGAGGTCACTTTTACAAGATTATGCTACTCAGGAGGGAGTCTTTTTTTTGAAAAAGAAAAATGACAAGGACAGAATTATATGGACATGTTCACAAATAGGCTGCCCATGGAAAATACATGCTTCAGCCGTGAGAGGAGGACCAACTATGAAAGTGAGAAAATTGGAAGATAATCATCAATGTCACAGATCCTACAGGAGTTTGGAAGCGAAAACAAAATGGATAGCTAATCAATTTGAGTTCATCATCAACTACAATCCAGATATTAGAATTGGTGTTCTCAGAGATTTACTACAAGACAAGTTCAGAGTGAATGTGTCTGACAAACGCCTTTATAAAGCAAAAGTCAAAGCACTGGAGGTTCTTTCCAGGGAACATGTTGAAGCTTTCAAGTTGCTGAGAACATATGGAAACATTATCCTAAGTACTAATCCAGGTTCTAGAGTGAAGATAATGACTGTTCCACCGTATCTGACATTTGGTCGGATGTTTGTCTGTTATGAAGCACAAAGAAAAGGTTTCTATGAAGGATGTAGGCCGTTCATTGGCATCGATGGAACATGGCTTAAAACTTTATATAAAGGGTGTCTGATGACAGCGGTTGTCATAGATGCAAACAACGACATATTTCCAATTGACGCCTGTATATGCGAGAGTGAGAATGATGACAGTTGGGAATGGTTTTTGATAAATTTGAAAGAGCATCTTGATTTGCCTCCTAATAGACCAATATGTTTCATGAGTGATAGGCACGCTTCAATCCTAAAAGGAATAGCAAAAGTATGGCCAGAAGCATATCATAGGTTAGTACATTATTTAATTATGGAAAACTATAGACTTTATTGGTATTATGTGTTCCAGATTTATTGATTGTTGAATCTTTATAGGTTCTGTTGTCACCATATTATAGCAAACTTCAGACTTTATTGGCCTGCTCAACGCTTGCAAGTACTATTCTGGAAAGCTGCAAGAAGTAGCAATGCTTTGAGTTTCCAAATGGTAATGGAAGAGATTGGAACATTGTGTCCAGATCTTAAACTATGGCTTGAGGAGATCCCACCTGAACACTGGTCACTGTTTGCCTTTGATCCAAGGATTAAGTGTGAGCATGTGACCAATAATATGACCGAATCACATAATAATGTGATGAAAGAGGGACATGTTGCAACATTTCTTTCACTGTTAGAAGAATTTAGGATTATTAATATGGAAAAAATTTATAAGAGGTCTGAAGAATGTAAGATGTGGGAGACAGACATCCCACCGGTGGCCAATAAAAAAATTCAGAAAATGACTTACGATGGGAGGGATCTTCAGATTGTTGCAGCTGGAAAAGGAGAGTATGAAGTGAGCAATAGGCTTGATAGAAGAAGATTTGTGGTAAAACTTGAGGAGAAGACCTGTACTTGTGGATATTGGCAGATCACGGGAACACCTTGTATCCATGTCGTCTCTTGTCTGGGTAAGTATATATGTTTGGATTATTAGGCACAATGATATGCATATTATCTTATATCCATTAGTGAATGTATATTACAAATTGTGTATGTCCTATTCTATTTGACTCTTCGTTAGTAATATTAATATTCTTATGATTTGTATTTACATATTTGTAGCTTCAAAGTATGATAATCACGGTCTCAGGGCTGCTATAGCAAACACTGTTGATTCATATCTAAGTAGGATGGCTTACAGGAACACTTACAGTAGTATAATACACCCAATTCCAAAGCCGAAAGAATGGTCATATGATATAAGAGAGGAGTTGTTGACGCCTAGATATAAAGTCCAACCAGGAAGGCCAAAGAAAAAATGATCAAGAGAAGCAGGTGAGGGGCCATCAACAGCTAAGGTTAGACAAATAACTTGCTCTGTTTGTCATCAAAGTGGTCATAACAGGCGGAGTTGCCCTAAAAATTCTAATGGAACCAAAAAAGAATAAAAAAGAAATAAGAAAAGAAAGAAGACTGTACAGGTACTACTCATTACCATTATGATATATAATTGGTTTTATATGTTATGATGTTATTGTTTACTGCATGACAGGTGAAGACTTTGATGGAAAGGGCAATGCTTAATACATCTGCAAGTGATGTGCAGATATCTATTAAGACTAATGACAAGTCAAGGCAAAGAAAATCAGACAACCAGAGGAATGAGAAGGTATAATGTGGATTTTGATGGTTGTATATTACTTAATAATTATATGTAATTAAACTGTATCATTGGTATTGTAGCAGAAGAAAGTTCAATCAAGCAGGAGGCCAACTGGAATCACTATAAGAGAACCAGCTCTTGATCAAATGGCTACTCAAAGAAATCTAGCTGCATCAGAACCTCAAAGAATGAGTAAGTCCAAAGGAAAAGAAAAAGTTGTTTATGAAGAAAAACAAAAGAAAAAGCCTCCAAGTTACATTCCGAAGGTTAGATTTCTGACTTATTTATTAAAAGTTGTAGTATTAACTTAGTAATGGTAATTATTATTTGTTTGTTTTTTATATTAAGGGTTTTATTATGTGTAGGAATATTTCCAAGTCAAATATGGTGGAACACAGAGCTCCTACTTAAATTTGGATTTGGGCATCTAAATAGATAAGCTATATTTAGGCTAACTATATTTTTGTTAAACTTTAGTAAACTAATATTACAACTAGGCCTGTTGCTCAACAAACATCTATTTTTTGTCCATGGTTGCATTTCATTTACTTTATAGCACTGGATTATTGGAGTGCAACCATGTATTTTGATTGATATTTTGCCTGACAGGTTGTTATTTTGAAGGATTAATATGCCATCTTTATTGTAGTTGAAGGCAAGTTGTTACTAATTTGGTGTATAGCTATCGTGAATCCGTATCAACCTTTGATATGTGAATGTTAAAACCTCTATATTGGTCTTGTTAAATATCTTATGTATGTGCTCAAATCTACTTCTATTTGTGACTTAATATGCTTGATATTGTAGTTGAAGCATATGATAAATATTTGGATTTAGATTGAGAAAAAGATGAAATCATTTGGTACTTATTTTGCTTGCACTGTGAACAAGCTATTTCTACTTTGATTAGCGGTAGCAAATAGAACAAAATAAAAGTTTCAGTTATTCCTCTGCTTTGAGCATGAGAGTTTATATAGGAGATGAATTTAGCTTCTTCAAGAAGCTTTCTTACCATTGCATAATGTTTGTACCGAAGATTTTTGGTTACATAGTATATCGTTGCATTGACAATTAAGTAATTTTTTTTATTCAAATGAATTGGTAGTTGGATGATTGGAATGATTCAGTTGGTAATTTTGAAATCAATTATACACTTGACAGGGGCAACAATCTCATTACCATCTTGACAAGGGCAGCAATGTCATTACCGTCTTCATTTTATAGAAGTTGCGGAAAACAACTGCCAGCTCAGCAATACCACTAACAGGAAGTTTTAATAGGAGTTTTTTGGAATTATTTTAAAAACCGGCGGTTTTTTGATAATATTTTAGAAAACTGGGGTTAAAAGTAAATTTCCTTATGTAAATATGCGGATGTCTATCTTTTAAAATTTTCAAAAATAAAAATAAAATTTTATTAGTTTAGTTTTAAAATTTTAAATTTTATTTAATCCATTTTTATATAAATTTTCCAAAATATTTTCTAAATAAATGTCGTATCCGACTATAATTGATTGAGATGGGAGTATTATCTACTCTACAGCAATAATGCATAAACACGTCAACTAGAAACATCAAGCCATACGTGAGGAGGTGAAACCCATATCTCTACCCACAGAGATAGAGATGCATTAATTTGATGGTGATGGGCTCAACTCAACCTCCATATAGTAATGGTCCCCGAAGTCCTTTCCATAACACGTTTTTACATAAACGACACCTACGTGATTATTCTCAGGATAAGAACCCACCAACAGACATCATAATACATCCAATTGATACATGTAGCAATAACCCTCTTATTATACTAAACACAAATCCTGCTCGCAGATTCACCCATACAGATGAGCAGGAAGCCGTGGGGTAAAAACAACCTCAAGAGGAGACTTCTTCAAGTTAGTCAATCCAATTCCTTCTTCCATATCAACAGCTTCACCATTCGGAGTCCCCAATTCAAATCCATGCACCAAATTAGCAATCACAAGCTGCATAACCTGAACAGCAAACGATATTCCAGGACATATTCTCCTCCCTGCCCCAAATGGTATCAACTCATAGGTCTGACCTCGAATATCAAAATCCTTATGACTTGAAAGAAACCTCTCCGGCCTAAACTCACAAGGATCGGACCATACTTCCGAATCTCTATGCAGCCTTGGAAGATTAACCAAAAGTCGAGTACCTGCCGACACGTGGTACCCACCAATAGTACAATCTTGTATAGCTTCATGTGGCACAGAGAGTGGAGCTGCAGGATAGAGTCGCAATATTTCCTTCATAACCGCTTGCAAGTAGATCATGTTTTGTAGGTCTGAGTCTTGAACCAGTCTCTCTTTACCAACGTGCGCGTCTAATTCGTCTTGAACTTTCTTCAATACATCACGATGGTTCAATAGTAATGCCACGGCCCATGTCAGTGTCACTGTAGTCGTGTCCGTGCCTCCCAGTATCAAAGCCTGTAAAAGTTGAATTTTCGAATCATGAAATTAATTCAATTTAATTATATTATTTATAACAGACGTACCAAACAGGTAGCTTTGTTGATAGTATCAGCATCATAACTCGGAAGCTGTTCCGTCTGATCAAGTACGGACAACATCATATCCATGAAATCACTTTCTCCTTCACGCTTACCAGAACACCTGTCCTGTTTATGCTCATCTAGCCAGACTTGAAGAACATCATCCATATCTCTCCACGCTTTCTTCATAGACTTTTCATAACCACCCAAATCCAACCATCGCAAAAACGGCAGCGCATCAGAAGGCGCAAAAGCCCCAGTCAATTCAGCAAATGACCTTATTGCCCTTCTCCACCTTTCCTTATCCTCCGAGGCAGCTCCTCCAGCGAATCTCTTCCCCACAACCATCCTCATAACGATATTCATCGTCACATCACCAAACCATCTCTTCATATCAACCGTCGATTTCTCCTCCCAGCTCTTAAAAATCACTTCTTTAATCACCGACTTCACCTCCGATTCCCTGACGTGTCGAAGGATTGCCAGTCGGTGGTTTGAGAGAATTTCAAGAGTAGCGATTTTACGAATCTCACGCCAGTAAGGTCCGTAGGGACTGAAGCCGAACATGGCGTGGTCGTAGCCAAGTATTTCGGAGGATAGAGTTTTAGGGCGGGTACAGAAGGCTTTGTCGGTGGTGGTGAAGCATTCTTTGGCGATTTTCCAGTTGCTTACCACGAGTGTTCGGTGTATTCCCATCTTGATGGTGAAAATTGGACCGTATTTGTCAGCCATGTCTGATAAGACAATGTGAGCTGGTTTAGAAGCTCGAAAGAGGTGGAGGTGGCCGAATAGTGGTTTTGCACCACCGGATTCTGGTAAAGACTTTTTCGTGTTTTTTGTTTGGAGTCGTTTTGCTATCCATGGAAGGGTAGAGAGGATAAACAGAGATGAGATGAGGAGGAGGATGTTTGTTATTGTTGTTGCTGCGAAGGGAAGGTAAGTGTCCATTTTCTGGTTCAGAAGAGTGGAGTTAAAATTTTATCTGTATTGAGATGGGCGAATGCATGCTTGTGAAAAAAATGGGTAGTATTTCCCCTATTACTTCTGGTGTGAGAATACATGGAATGAATTCTGTTAACTTGCCTTGCATGCCATGATGCCAGCAATAGATAAGGAGTGAGTGACTAGAGCTATAGATAGGTACGATAGAAATATGACCACACAGAATCCCATCTGTGTGGCCCCACACACAAATGATACGTTAGATAATATCATAGGTTACGTTCAGACAAAAACAACACTTAAAAAAAAAAAAACTGGGAATCCCAATTTAAATCGCGAGTGATTTTTATTTATTTATTAAAATATTATGAAATAATAAAAGTATTATTAATATATTTATTAAGTTTTTAAATATTGTATAATAGGTGGAATTTGGTTTGGAGCCCCAACCACGTAGGAGAGAGATAGATGGGGAGGTGGGACGCATGAAACCAGTACAATAGAGATGCTCTATCACTCTTATTTGCACTCAGCACCGACAAACTTAGAACGTGTTTGACAATTATCTATAAGTGCAAGTCATGAATCATATTAGCTGTTTGAACTGTTGATAACAGTTAACGGATTGATAATTCGGTAATTGATTGTTTAAAAATTTTAGGAAATTTTCGGTTTTATCCAATTATTTCTTAGTTCCAAATTCGATTCAACCAAAACAATCAGCCCAAATATAAATACAATATTTAATGTGGTTCGGCAAATTGTCTGGTTCACGGAAAGATAACAATTTTACTATGAAAAATAAAAATTATAAGTTATTCAGACAACACTCTCTCTCCATACCAATTTTTTTTCTCAATCAGAATCTCTATTAGGCGAATAACTTCACCGTGGCGAGACAACCCTAAATCAAAATCTCCTTAATGGCGAGACAACCCCAATACGAAATCTCCTTAATAGCGAGACCCCAATCAATAATCATTACCTCCACTATGCATAACCCCAATCCAATGATCAATACCCCGCTAGGTATGACCTCAATCCATCGATCACCACCCCCAAAGGGATGAGATTCTACGATGATCACCACCCCCAAAGAGATGAGATATTTTCTTCTTCATGAGACAACTCTATTTATAGTGATCATCAAATATACTTTCCTAATTTATTTCCTTTTCAACTACGGAATACAATCAACCAAATTAGGAAAACCAAATCTTTCCAAAACAAGGAATCAAACAATTAGGAAATAGATCCAAACTCAAAATATGAAAACCTTCCTAAAAGGAAATTCTTGTGATTCAAGACAATCCTAACAAAAATAATATTATTAACGAATTCAATTATAAAATAATATAAAAATATTTTTTAAAAAATATATTTTTTTAAATTTTTTATAAATTATATTTTACAAGAGTTTAGAGTTTAGGGTAATAAATATTATTATAATAAATTTGATTTATTTTATTAATATAAATTTTAATTAAAATTTTAAAATAAATTTATAGTTTTAAAACCTCTAAAATACTCCTGCTATACTATTAACATTTTAAAAAGAGTTAATTGCATTCACACTTCCTGAACGATAGTAAATTATACATATATGAACATTTTGGTATTAATATACACTCACACCCCTTCTATCCATAATAATTAGTGAAAATTTAAAGTAAAATTAACTTTAAATGAACATTACATTATATAGATGTATTCAGAATTGTAAAATTTATTGTTATAGTGATGAATTTATTAATTAAATAATATTTTATTATTAGATAAAAGGGTGTGAGTGTGTATTAATACTAAAATATTTATTTGTATGTAATTTATCATTATTCAGGGGGTACGAGTACAATTAACTCTTTTAAAAATTAACCTTTTAAATCACATACTATTATTAACAAACAAGTGTCAACCAAACCAATACAACTAATTGAAACACAAAATAACACAATGCAACGCGTGCATCAGTACAGTAAAAATAAATAATAAACATTGAAGTAGAAATAGGTGTCAAACCCAATATCACATCGGTAATCCAAAAAAATAATGATTTGTATATAAAGTATTCAGAGAATTCCATTAGTATAAGGCCTTTTGGATAATGGTACTCAAGAACAAATTCGTGAAGACTTGGTCCGACCCAAAGCGGACAATATCTCATATTATTTTGGGAGTAGGGAAGTAATTCCAGAGGATTCAACAAGTGGCATCAGAGCCTACTTTAGAGATGGAGCCGTAATTAGATCTGTGGTTGGTGTCTTGTGTCGAAAGTCTTCCTAATAATGTAGTGGTCATGCGGCAGGTTCCGTTGGGTAGTAACGACGGTACAAGATGATTTGACGAATCGGTATATTATCTCAAGGGGAGATCGGGGCCCGATGGGCCGGTGAATTATCTTGAGAGAAGGTTGGCATATGATACTTGGTTTAAAGGATGTGGACTAACACGAGGGGAGACGATGTGACTCTTAATTTGAAGGGGAGGATTGTTAGGGTGTCAAACCCAATACCACATCGATAATATAAGACAATAATGACTTGTATATTAAATATTCAGATAACTCCATCAGTATGATGTCTTTTAGGTGGTGATACTCAAAACAAATCCGTGGAGACTCGACTTTCACCCAAAACGAATAGAATACAACTCCGTACAGACTCGAATTTGACCCAAAACGAATACCATTATAACGTGCGAGTAGGGAAATGACTCTGACACGTCCAACAATAACACAGGAGTTAGTCCATTAATCTACATCCTGATCAACAGATTAAACAACAATCATAAGTCCAATAATTAGGAGTATAAAAAGTTCCGCCCAAAATTTAAGGGGAACAAAACTCTGCCAAATAAAATATAGACCGCGTGTAGAAGCGATCTGTGATCTATCGGGCTGAATAGTCATTCCCTCTTCTTTAATCTGGGAACAATAGCATGACTAGTAAAAAGAAAATAGTAATCAGTGACTAACTAGAGAGTATAAAAACACTTGAGCAAAACTAAAAATTAAAAATAAAAAAATAAAAATAAAAAACCTACATGATGTGTGTACAAAACACTAGATCTATTTTTCAAAATGGGAGAGAAAACTGAAAACTTCATTATTTGATCATGAAAAAATCTTTATTTTCCATATTTTATAAAAGTGGTTATAAATATTTATATGTTGTAAAATAAAAAGAGAAGTGGGGTAGAAAAAAACAGTTTAATATTAACTGAAAATAAATTCGGATCAGAAAATACCTGATAATCTTGGATTGGATCTTGAATATTAACAAACAATTAAGCTACCTGTCGATATATAAGAGCAACAAGAAAGAAAATGAAACAAATGTAGAGAAAGAAGCAAAATTGTGTTGTTGATATTAGTATTGAACATATATGTATACACAACATTTATATGCCAGGTGTCCAACAGATGCATGAAATGTACATGCACACATACACCTGTACAAAATGGTGGAATCCACCTAATGTTCACAACACTCCCCATTGGATTCCACCTATTGTCTGCCTCGTTAAAACCTTGCCAGAAAAATCCAATGGGATAAAAAATGGACGAAGAAAAAAGAGTACAGCTGATGGAATCCAATTACAAAATTCTCCCCCTGTTTACAACACCTATAAACCTAATTTTCTAATCTGGAGAGTTTTCGCATTCCGATCTCGTAAACCAGCTTTTCAAACGTTGATGTCGGTAACGATTTTGTTAGTAGATCGGCGAGATTATTAGAAGACCGAATTTGCTTCACGTTGATTTGACCCGTATTCTGAAGCTCGTGGGTGTAGAAGAATTTTAGGGAAATGTGCTTGGTCCAATCTCTTTTGATGTAACCTCCCCGAACTTGGGCGATGCATGCGGCATTATCTTCAAAAATGACAGTTGGCCCATTCGTAGTTTCGGAGATACCACAAGAATTCTGGATATGTTGGATCATTGATCTCAAGCAAATACACTCTCTATTGGTTTCGTGTAATGCCAATATTTCAGCATGATTCGAGGACGTGACTACTAAAGTTTATTTTGTAGATCTCTAGGAGATCGCAGTACCATTATACGTGAAAATATAGCCAGTTTGAGAACGTCCTTTATGCGGATTCGAAAGGTATCCAGCATCGGCATAACCAATCAAACCCAGAAATTTATCAGAATTTGTATAAAATAATCCCAAATCTTTCGTACACTTTAGGTAATGCAAAATATATTTGATTCCATTCCAATGGCGACGGGTTGGTGCAGAACTATATCTCGCTAATAAATTTACAACAAATGAGATATCTGGTCTTGTATATTGAGCCAAATATAACAACGCATCAATCGCACTCAGATATGGTACTTCAGGACCAAGTAATTGTTTGTCATCATCATCCTTCGGTCGGAATGGATCCTTTTTGGGATAAAGTGTTCTTAAAACCATGGGTGTACTTAACGGATGGGCATAATCCATATTGGATCTTTTTAGGACATTTTCAATGTATGCTGATTGATAAACCAATATCCCATTTGGTTTATGTTCAATTTCCAGACCAAGAAAATATTTCGTTTTTCCCAAATCTTTCATTTCAAACTCCTTTTTCAGATATTCAGCAGTTTGTTGAATCTCTTCTGGAGTTCCAATGATATTCATATCATTTACATAAACTGCTATAATTACAAACCCGGACCCTGATTTCTTTATGAAGATACACGGACATATCGTATTATTCTAGTATCCTTCCTTAACCAAATACTCGCTCAGACGGTTATACCACATTCTCCCAGATTGTTTCAATCCATACAGGGATTTTTGTAACTTTATGGAATACAAGTTTCGAGATTTTGATCGATGAGATTCAGGTAATTTCAGTCCTTTTGGGAGCTTCATGTAAATATCAGAATCAAGTGATCCATACAGATATGTAGTAACTACATCCATTAAACACATTTCCAGTTTTTCAGAAACTGTAAGACTTAACAGAAATCGAAATGTGATTGTATCCATGACTAGGGAATACGTTTCATCGTAATCAATTCCAGGTCTTTGTAAGAACCCTTGTGCAACCAAACGTGTTTTGTATCTCACAATTTCATTTCTTTCATTTTGTTTTCGAACAAAAACTCATTTGTAACCAACTGGTTGAACACCTTTAGGTGTTCAAACTATTTGTTTATTCAACGAATTTAATTCTGCCTGAATTGCTTCTTCTCATTTTTTCCAGTCATGCCTACTTTTACATTCTTGGATATCACGTGGTTCATAATCATCATATGAAATACTAATTGCCACTGAATATGAAAATAAATCATCAACGATCGTTTCATTTCGATTCCAAGTCTCTTGGATGAAGTCTATGGAAATTTCTTCATTTTTTGATTCTGGTATTTTTGTATTATTTTCTCCTTTTGGGAGGTTATTTTTAGGAATCTCATCAACTTTTGGGATTTTGTCAGATGTGGTTTTAGGATCCAAATCACTTTTATTTCGTTTTCGTGGGATTGTATCGTTTGAACTAGGGGGTCTACCACGCTTTTGGCGGGGAATTGGAGTTTCGCTTGCTATTTTCTTTTGAGATTGTCCTTCTGGGACAATTACCCTTGCTGGTATATTAGTAGCTTCAATATAAGACTTGGTTATTTTCGAAGTATCATTGAATGCATCAGGCATTCGATTAGCTATCATTTGTAAAGGTAGGATCCTTCGAACTTTGAGTTCACATTGCGGGGTACGTGGATCCATATGCGCCAAAGTTGGAACATTCCAGGTTAATTCAGATTTATCTTCTAGAGAATTATTTCCTTTTCCAAGTGATGGAAAATTACTTTCATCAAAATGACAGTTAGCGAATCTAGCTGTAAATAAATCTCCTGTCATTGGTTCCAAATATCTGATAATTGATGGGGAATCAAAACCCACATAAATTCCTATACGTCTCTGCGGCCCCATTTTTCGTTCTTTTAGTTGGGGTAATGGGTACATATACAGCCCACCCAAATATTTTCAAATGTGAGACGTTAGGAGGATTCCCAGATACCAATTGTAATGGGGAATATTGATTATAAGCAGTTGGACGGATACGAATCAAAACTGCAGCATGTAATATAGCATGTCCCCAAACAGAAACGGGTAATCTTGAGCACATTAACAATGTTCGCGCAATTAATTCAATTAATTGAAGGAGCTTAATTAATGATTCAACTAATCCATTTTGGGTATGAACATGCGGCACTGGATGTTCAACATCAATCCCAGATACTTGACAGTATTCATCAAATGCTTTCGACGTAAATTCACCAGCATCATCAAGTCTTGTACTCTTAATAGGGTAATCTAGAAAATGAGCTCGTAATCGAGTAATCTGTGTCAGCAATTTAGCAAAAGCAACATTACGAGTGGATAATAAGCATACATGGGAACATCTTGCAGATGCGTCTATCAATATCATTAAGTAGCGAAATGGTCAATAGGTGGATGAATAGGTCCACATATATCTCCTTGAATTCTCTGTAAAAACGATAGAGATTCAAAACCTACTTTCGTAAACGATTGTTTCGTTATCAAGTTTCCTTGGGAACATGGGATACACATGTCTCTATCATTCAGTAGGATTTTATGATTTCTCAGTGGATGCCCTTCAGAATTCGCTATTATTCTTCGCATCATTGTGGATCCCGGATGCCCAAATCTATCATGCCAAAGCTAGAATATTCTGGGATCAGAGAACTTCTGGTTCTCAATAGCATGTGTTTCAACATGCCTGATGGTTGTATAATATAATCCAAATGATGAAATGGGTAATTTTTCAACTACAAGCTTCTGGCTTGATTTTCTTGAAACAATACATAGGTATTCAATACCATTTTCATCAACTATTTCGATGTGATAATCATTCATTCGTATATCTTTGAAACTGAGTAAATTTCTTCTGAATTTATGAGAGTATAATGCATTTTTCGATTTCCAATTCAGTGTTATTTGGTAACACAATTGAAGCTCTTCCGGAGCCCTCGATCAGATCTACAGAACCTAATACAGTATTCGCTTTCATTTGAATTGGAATCAATTCCAAAAAATACTTTCTATCTCTCAAAATCGTATGGGTTTTAGCACTATCGGCTAAACAGATATCCCCATGTGAAGCCATTTCTTGGTTTGAATTCATAACTTCAATAAAATAACACACAAAATTAGTTGAATGGAAATGTAATATCTTTCATTAATATTTACAAATATTTACAACCAAAATCAAAATTACATTCCATTCTATTTACATTCCAAAAATAAGAAAATACATTCACTTGTAATTAACAGTTCCATCACCAATCAGGTGATCTATCTTCCCATCAGAATCTTCAAAGAAATCGGCAGTTTCCAGATTTGATATGTCTATTGGACCAGTATCACCATCGCCAAAAATATCAGTCATATTTGCTTAATTATTCTTTTCCTTTTCTTGTTCGCGCCTCAACTTCTGGTAAGCTTCAATTACATGCTTGGAAGCGCGACAAGTTCTCGAATAACAAGTGGGGGAACCACATCTATAACATGGACCACGATTGAACTTTGGTGGTTCCTGAATTTCTTTGCCTTTGCTGGAACTAGCATTGTTATTATTCCACTTCTTGGGAGCATTTGGATTATGATATGAATGTCCATAATCCCTGTTACGACCACGTCCCTGGCCATTTCCAGATCCTCGACCACCTCGGCTATTACCACGTCCATTTCCGTAATCATTCCAACGCTCAGAATTACGGCCACGACTACGACCACGGTAACCACGACCACGGCTTGGATTTTTATTATAATATGCATTCACTTCTGAAAATGCTTGGGGGCCAACAGGGCGTCTTTCACTGTTTTCAGCAACAGCTGGTTGTGTCTTTCAGCAAGATCTAATGAACCAATCAAATCATCATATTTCACAATTTTTTTTTCACGATACTGCTGATGTAAAATAGTCTGAGAAGGATGGAAAGTGGTAATGTCTTTTCCAACATATCATGGTCTGTTTTTGTTTCCCCACACATTTTCAATTTGTTCACAATCATGTACATGGCGGAGTTATACTCGCTCACACCTTTAAAATCTTGGAACCTTAAATTGGCCCACTCATCACGTGCTTCAGGATCTTTTATATTCATATACTGATTTTTGAGATCCTTAACCAGATGTGTTTTGATTATATACATGGCTTTACATTTTTCAACCTCAGTGGTTTGCACCTCCTCATTGAGGGTCCCAAATAATTCTTTTGTTTTTAATATTAACTCGCAATCATCACATTATTTCATATAATTTATCCTAGAAACTTCCAGCTCGTCAAATTTCAGATTTTTCATTTTCTGCAAAATAAGAACACATTCTTTAGATTTCCAGAATTCAATTTCAAAAATTCAATTATTCAGCTCGGGTGAATAATATTATCATTTCAAACTTTCCAAATTCACCATTTATTCAACTCAGGTGAATAATGGTATTTTTCCAAAAATTTCCAAACCCATCATAATTTCCAAAATTTCCCAGAACACATAGAAGAAAGAAAATATCATCACCAGACACTTCTGATCTGGAAGATCCGGAAAAATGGCAACCAGAGAGCATACTCGTGCTGATAACGTATTGTAAAATAAAAAGAGAAGTGGAGTAGAAGAAAACAGTTTAATATTAACTGGAAATAAATTCGGATCAGAAAATACCTGATAATCTTGGATTGGATCTTAAAGATTAATAAACAATTCAGCTACTTGTTGATATCAGAGTATAAGAGCACCAAGAAAGAAAATGAAATAAATGTAGAGAAAGAAGCAAATTTGTGTTGTTGATATCAGTATTGAACATATATACACACAACGTTTATATGCCAGGTGTCCAACAGATGCATGAAATGTACATTCACACATACACCTGTACAAAATGGTGGAATCCACCTAATGTTCACAACATTATATTGATTTTTTATGGTGATTGGAAATTATTTGAAGCAGTGGGGTGATTGGCCATGTATCCCTTGACTCAAGGAGGTAATAGCAATTGCAATTGGCAAAGGGAGATAATAGCAATTGTGGTAATAGCAATTGTCAATGTGTTGGTTGATCTTTTGTATAAGGTGTTTTGTACAAGGTGTATTTTGTGTTTACCAATCACACCTTGAAATCATAATTATTAAATTATATTAATTAAATTGATTTTTCTATTTTTTCATCTCAGTACAATGTTATTATTATTTATATTTTATATACCATGCAAAATAACTTATAACAAATCAATTACTATTATATATATGAAATTATTCCTCAAGTTAATTGGAAAAAGATTTGGTGAATACATGCTGCATTCCGAGTCTGCGAGTTTCTATGGTGAGTACTTGGCAATGTGTTACCAACTAAACAATGATTACATTAGTGAGGTATTCTAATTGCTTCAATCTGTAGATGCGGGT
Organism: Cardiospermum halicacabum; assembly: GCA_031304145.1. Classification (NCBI taxonomy): domain Eukaryota; kingdom Viridiplantae; phylum Streptophyta; class Magnoliopsida; order Sapindales; family Sapindaceae; genus Cardiospermum; species Cardiospermum halicacabum. The sequence goes on from CM062394.1 coordinate 2,872,921, forward strand.
GTCGGTGAGGAATATATTAATCATGCATTAATTCAATGTAATATTGCAAGATCCGAATGGTAATTATAGGGTCGTGGTGGTAATGTATTAGCTTTATCTTTCCAAGATTGTTTAACCAATTAAGTAGTTAGAATAACATTATTGATGAGTTTGTTACGGGTAGTTGGCATACCTAGTGGTCACATAATCAACGAGTATGGAACAACAATATTATCCTTCCTGGCATCATCCTGCAACAAGCAATCAGTCATTTACTCAAATGACAAACTATTAAGTAACAACCATAACAAGAAAGTGATCAGATCGAGTAAGACTCAGTTGTGCAGTCTCTGAACTTGAACAAGGCATTATGAATAAGTTGGTGCATTCATACAAGCCATTACCAATAAATATATATATATATATAGAGGATTCTTTTCGCCACGAGTAACTGAAGCGTTATCCCCCAATATAGCTCTCGAGTATGCATTAATACATTGTCCTGATTCAGGTATAATCCGGAGATAATCCGGAGTGATCTATATAGTGTAGTCAAGTTATTAAACAACACCCAACCTGATTGGTTTGAGTATAGAACTATCTTCAAGTGTTAACAAATCAAGTTCGAGTATAGAACTATCTTCAAGTGTCAACAGATACTATTAGTGGTGTGGGTTAACCATCGTATATAATATTTTAGCAGTTCTTTCTCATTTTTTTCGTTTATGGTTTGAAATTGATTTGAAGTTGTATTGCTAACTATTTTAAATAAATTTTCGCTTATTTTCCTAATTAAAAAAAAACAATTATGACTATTTGTATAAAAAAAATTGTGATTTAGAACTTTTCAAAGTGTATTTAATTACCGAACTGTTCCAGATTAAAAATATTAGGACTATTATTTAAAATTATTTTTCATTAAAGAATAATTAAATTAACAACTATAAGAAAATAAATATGGAGACACATTTAATTGAATAATATTTATATCAATATATTTTATTGAGTATTTAAATAGTTAATTAATATATCAATTAGATTAATAATAATCCATTTGCAGTAAAGTATTAACAATGAAGTCAATAAAAAAATACAATTATATTATAGAAATTAAGATAATATATGTAGAGGTATAGAATAATTCAATATGCAATGATAAAAAAATTAGTACTATATAAAGAAAACTGTATTAATAATAAATAAAAAATATTAAAAAATAATAAAAAACTATTTTAAATAAATAGATGAAAAAAGATAATTATGAATTATTTAGTTTTATAGTTTTAAAGTTTAAATAGTTACAAATCAGATAATTTAAATTTTATAACTTATAAATATGTAAAATATATTTTAAAACATATTTATTACAAAATAGAAATTTATTAAATAATCTCAACATTATTAAAATAATTTATAAAATAAATAATTTATATATATATATATTAAATTTATCTTTATATATATATATTATTTTTTAATTATTTTAAAATTTTATAAAAAAATTATGACCACCTGCCTTGGTATTTTAAAAATACTAAATATTATTTTGCAATTTGAGAAGGAGTAAAGTTCTTTTTCAATACTGTATTTAAAAGGTATTTTTCTAAAAAAAGTTAACACTTGTTTGCTGTGGTTAACCACTTTTATTTAAGTATGACTAAACGAAATGGATGTGTTTTGGCATGCTAGGTGATGCGTACCATGTGCATCACCTTGAAATGGTAACTGCAATGTACCACCATTTGGTTTGTTTTTTTCCCTTGGAAAGTTTAGGATTTTATTTTGAACTTTGGATGCTTATTTTTCTATAACAAGATACTAGTCCCATGAAATAAAAACGACGACAATTCATACTACTCTCCTTCCACCACAAACATCTACGTCTTAATAGGTTTGGTTATCTCTAAATCACAATCATATGCCTGGCAAATCAAAGAAGAATCATGGCCCCATCCCAATTTTTGAAGCAACTAATCACCAACGCAGGGAGATGTCAGCAAATGCATATTCAAATTATGTTCAAACGAATAAAAATAAATTATTATTATTATTTTCAATTAAAATTCACATTCAAATTATTCGAGCACAAAATTTTAATTACAGCATATTATTCCATTAATAAAATAGTGCTATGTATTAATAGAAAATCGCCAAACATAAATTATTAAAAATTTAATTTTATATTAATAAATTGTTTAAATTTATAAATTTTAGAAATTCGAAATTTTAAAAATAATTTAATTAAATATTAGATCTTTAAAAGATTTCACTAATATTTGAAAATTTTAAAACTCTATTAATTTAAAACAAAATTTAGATGGTATATTAAGTTAATTTAAGTTTCAAATGGCAAAAACTAAATAATCCATACATTTATTTATACAAAATAGTTTTATTGTGAGAGTATTTTATTTTTATTATTTTATGACTTTTATTTATATTGTATAACTTAATTTCAAAATTTCACAAAACTAAAACTAAAACTTTAAACTTTTACTTTAAAAAAATAATTAAATTAATTATTTTAATCTAATGTAAAAATTACACTTAGGTGGTTGGTAAAAATTATTTGTGAAAATTTAAAAGTATAATTTTAAAAAATAAAAAATTTAGATGGTTAAAAAATATAAATATATATTTTTAATTTTAAAATTTACTAAATATATTTTATATAATTTCTTTTATTTTTTTTTACAACTTTTCAACTATATAATATTTATATTATTTTAAAGCTAAATTTATCAACTCATAGTAGTATAGTGTTATATACAGTCAAACCCCTCTATAACGGCACCGTTTGTCTGATAATTTTTTTGCTGTTATAGTGAATAGCTGTTATTCGCATATAACGGCCATATGAAGGTTATAGTCTCACTCGGCTGTTATTAACTCATGATAACTTTCTTTAGAAAAAAATAAACTCTAAATAAAATATGCATAATTAAGAACATTTTTTAAGTTAAAATTATTCAAATATGATGGAAAAAGTCTACCATGATTGTTTGGAAGATTCCAATCTCTTATTAGCAATATAACGCTTGAATTAACGAAGATTTTGGTCTAAGATTTTAATAAAAGGTAGTCAATTGTCTTCCCTTGAAAGTAATGACAATCCAATGCGGAAAGACCATGCAAAATCTCTTTTGTCAAATAAGAGACTCTCCCATAGACTATCATTGCGAATTATCTAAGTTTTAATGTTTCAAATTGTTTTCATTAATTATTTGTAATTAGGAAGCTTTTCAAATTCAATCATATTCATTATCATTGCTTATGCAATTTTTATCTTCATCATTTTTAGTTATTAAATATTAAAAAAATTCTTTTATTTGTTGAAATTAATTACAATAGTTATTTAAAATTTTAATTTTATTTCATTTTATTAAAAAAAAAATCATGTATTATATTTGATTAGGCCATTATAGAGGATGAATTTTATACAGAGTGTTCTATTCAAATTACGGCTGTTGCTGTTATAGGCAAATTGCTGTTATAGAGAATTTAAAATAACATTGAAAAAATCGGTTTTAAAACAAATTCAGCTGTTACTGTGAATTGCTGTTATAGAGAATGACAATTATAGAGAGGTTTGACTATATATATTCTCTTTCTAACCGTAGAATTTACCACATAATAATAAAATAACTACGTTGTAATCCCAAATCAAGTGAAAAGTAATTTTATAGAATTATCTGATAGTAAATCTCAACAATATACAATGCTGCATTTTTTTTTCTCAATCTATTGCTGATTAAGTAGATTGAAAATTGGAAGTATTTTTATGTTCTAGCTTGAATTCATTATATCAATTATTTTTATTTTATCATTTTTCAACAAAGAAACATCTTCCACAATATAAATACAAAGTTTCTTATGATTAATCATCTACCAACTACATTCATAAATGGTTATTTGAAAGATAAATAAAATGTGGATTTATTTATATTTATCAATTTCTAACATAAATAAAAGTTAAATAAATAAAATTTTTGATTCTATGTAAATCTTTACTACAATTAAGAAAAATATTAACACCAATATTTATAATTAAAAATTATAATCACCAAACCAAATTATAAATAACATTTAAAAATTGCAAATTAGCAAAATGAAGAAGTAAAGACTTTACTAGGTCCGAGCCAATGATAATAACCAAATGATAATAATGATTGTTATCTAACTTATTTTTAATTTAAAAAATAAAAACATTATAAATATAAATTTTATAAAATTTACAAGTTAATAAAGTATTAAAATTTATAAATTTTCAAAAATTTTAAAATTTAAATTTCATTTAAAAAAATTTCAAATATTTTTTCAGAATTTTTTCTTTAAAAAGATTTTCATAAAATCTGCAATATTTGTATAATATATATATATATATTAATTTCAATTTTTAAAAAATATATAAATTTATCTAATAATTTAATTTAAAGTTTTATGTGATTAAATTTTAAAAAAAAGTAAATATAAAAAACATGATATGACCAGAATCATGTTCAATTGGAAAGGCACTTTCTATATATGAACTGAAGAGACATGATAAAGTGGGGGTCCATTGGGCTGTTCAAATGAAATCGAGGCCAATTCCCTTTTATAGGCCATTCTCAAACATAAATCCTCTGAAAGTAAGGTTACTAATTGACAAATCAGGGGAGCAGTGCCGTATCTAATCAGCACAAGGTTCTCAAAGTGCATGATTTTAATTCTCTTTTTTCAAATAGAATTCTGCAGGATTACGTTACATCTGTTTTCTTGGACTTATTGCAGTCCATCTTTTGACTGGTTATATATAGTATTATCCACATTCACATGGTTGACTTAAATGAATCTGGTTTGCTGAAATATTGGACAAAATCCTACGCTAACTATAGCATTAACGTCTGTCAATGGCAGGCCTCTAATAGTATGAGAAAACATTTTGCTGCCCATCATTTTAGGAGAAGTTCATATACCAGGCTGTTTCTGAGTTCACACTTACACCGACCCACCTTAACTTTCAACATTTTTAAAATAATAACTGGGAGGAAAATGGTACAGAACACAATCATAGTATATAATAACCCAGAAGATTAATCCACTTGCATAATAAGAATAACAGTTGTTCTATAAAATATAATGGAAGGTGATTAATCCGCACATGTATTTATGATCATGGTGACGTGGGGAAATCCACAATGTGATGATTTACAACAACTACCAAGCTGTCATGATATGGCTCTTTAATATTATATATATGAATAATGTTAGCTTATACTTAAAAGGCTGTTCATAGTAGCAGTTGACTTGAATAGAGCAATGGAAATACTCTCATGGCCAAACACATCTCCTTTCACTGTAATTTCTGCCGTACTCATCTTCCTAATTTCGTTGCTTTTCATATCCAAAATCGCTATTAGAAACAAGAGCAGGAGAAAACCAGCACCAGAAGCCGGAGGATCATGGCCGTTGATTGGTCATTTACATCTCTTAGGAGGTCCAGAACCAGCTCACAGAGTTTTGGGCAGAATGGCGGACAAGTACGGACCAATCTTCACCATCAAGATGGGGGTACATCGAGCTTTAGTGGTCAGCAATTGGGAGGTAGCTAAAGAGTGTTTGAGCACAAATGACAAAATCTTCGCCGACCGTCCAAAAACTGTCGCTATGGAGCTTCTGGGCTACAATTTTTCCATGATTGGATTCAGCTCCTACGGCTCCTATTGGCGCCAGGCACGGAAGATAGTCACGCTCGAGCTTCTATCAAACCACCGGCTCGAGAAGCTCAAACATGTTCGTGAATCTGAGATGAAGACTTCCTTGAAAGGGCTTTACGAATTATGGTCCAAAAACAAAATCACAACTGGTTCCGATACTCTGTTATTGGAAATGAAGAGATGGTTCGGTGACGTGACAATAAATATGATATTGAAATTGGTTGTCGGGAAGCGTTGTAGAGAGAGTGATGGATGGAAACAGGAGCTGATAACATTCTTCGAGTGGACTGGTAAGTTCTTGTTGTCTGATGCGCTGCCGTTTTTGAGGTGGTTAGATATTGGTGGAGATGAGAAGGCTATGAAGAAGACAGCTAAAGAATTAGATATAACAGTACAAGGATGGTTGGATGAACACAAGAGGAAGAGAGCTTCTGTTGAATTTAAAGAAGATGAAGACTTCATGGATGTCATGCTTTCAATTTTGCAAGATGATTCTTTTCATGGTCGCGATGCCGATACAGTCAATAAAGCTGTTTGCCTGGTACGTAGAATTAAATGATCTCTTATTCGGTTTATAAGATTTCAACTTCCGTTTCATTTATAATTTTGTTCTGTTGCAGACTATGATTTTAGCTGCTGCTGATACTACCATGGTGACACTATCCTGGGCTCTTACGTTACTTCTCAACAACCGGGAAGTTTTCAAAAATCTTAAGAAAGAACTAGATCTTCACGTCGGTTCAGAAAGGTTAGTCCAAGAATCAGATATTAAAAATCTAGTGTACCTCCAAGCTGTGCTTAAAGAAACAATGCGTCTGTATCCTGGTGGACCACTTTTGATCCCCCACGAGTCCACTGAAGATTGTACTATTAGTGGGTACCATATCCCGGCTCGAACGCGACTATTTGTCAACCTTTGGAAAATACATCAAGATCCAAGTGTGTGGTCGGATCCATTAGCGTTTAAACCAGAAAGGTTTCTTACGGATCACAAGGATTTTGATGTTAGAGGACAAAATTTCGAGTACATGCCGTTTAGTAGCGGAAGGAGGATGTGTCCTGGTGTGTCATTTGCCCTGCAAGTCACGCAACTCACTCTGGCTTCTCTGCTTCATGGTTTTGATATCGACACACTGTCGAATGATCCGGTGGATACTAGTGAAGGAATAGGCTTGACTTATGTTAAAGCCTCTCCACTTGAAGTTGTTCTGGCTCCAAGGCTTGCTTCTCATCTCTACTTTTAAGTTTTTGTACTATTTTCTTCTTGTTGAATGTTTCATTCTGTATCAGCCGTATTATTTGATTTTCTGTATATGGAGACAATGGAATACTGGGTCCACTAATCAGCTTTTGGGTTCATTTTTAGCTTTCATTGTTTACATAATGACGTCCTCGTCATGGGGCTGTAGAAGTGTAAGATATTTGGTCCGAAACGGCTAAAAGTGGTGTATCATACACCATCTTCATCTTCAACTAGAAAATATGGACCATTAGATTTGTATTTAATGTTAAGATTGTCTTAAATCACGAGAATTTCTTTTTAGGAAAGACTTTCTATTTTGAGTTTTGGGTCTTTTTCCTAATAGTTTGTTTCTTATTTGAGAAGGATTTAGTTTTCTTATTTTGGGTTGATTTCTAGTTTGGTTTAGATTTTATTTCCGTATTGAGTTAGATACTCCCATATGAATTAGGTTTGATGTTAGTTATAAATATGGGATGTACTCTAGAGTTTTAGGTATGACAGATAATATTGGTTGAGAGCACAGAGAGTTTGTGAGTTGATTTATCTGTTCATCAATTGGTTTGATTGATTGAATACGATTGTTTGGTAGATTATTGAGAGAGAGTTGTCTGATTATTTGTAAGGTTATTTCGAAATAGAAAGTTGTTGACTTCCGTGGATTAAGCAATTTGCTAACCACGATATATCGATTGTGCGTTTTGTCTATTTTTTATCTTGATCATCGAATTGGTTACCGAAAATCCTAACAAACTGGTATCAGAGCTTTGGTTGGGATGACGAAAAACGAGACAAAGGATGGTAACGCATCCGGATCTGGAAAGGGGTATGCAAGCAGTCGTCTGAGACAATCAATGACAGGTACGATGAAATTTGATATAGAAAAATTTAATGGTACTAGTAACTTTGGCATGTGGCAGTCAGAAGTTAAAGATCTCTTATTCGCGAGGGGACATTCATAGTGTTAGATAAAAATAGACCCAATGATATGTCTGAAGAGGATTGGGATTTCTTAAATCGACAAGCTTGCAGTACCATTCGATTATGTTTAGGAAAAGATCAAAAGTATTCTGTAATGAATGAAACTGTGGCAGAAACTCTTTGGAAGAAGTTAGAGGATAAGTATATGACAAAGAGTATCGAAAACCGGCTCTACCTGAAGAAGAAACTTTTTCGCTTTCAGTATACATCTGGTATGTCTATGATGGAACATCTAGAAAATTTCAACAAAATATTGGTTGATCTTTTGAATTTAGATGTTGAAATTTCTGAGGAAGATAAGTCATTGTTGTTGCTTAACTCTCTTCCTGATACGTATGATCACTTGACCACTACTTTTTGTATGGAAAAAGTGAGATTGAGTTTAGTGACGTGTCTAATGCTTTAGTAAATTATGAATACCGAAAGAAGGATCAATCTGATCACAAGCATGAATCGGAAGCATTAGTGGTAAGGAAAGGGGAGAGGAGAATGTACAACAATATTGAGTCTGAGAATAATAGAGTTCGACCGGATGGGTTAGCGAAAGATCAATGTACATGGTGTAAAAAGAAAGGGCATTGGAAGAACAAGTGTCCTCAGCTTGAAAGATCGAATGCAATTGTAATAGAGAAGGTGGAGCCGAAGGTGGAGTCAGAATGTGAATTTGAGACAGATGTTTTCTCCACGACCTCTATGAATGAATCGTCTGGAGGATGGATTCTAGATTCCGGTTGTTCGTATCATATGTGTCCGAATAGAGAATGGTTCTCAAAGTTGGAAGAATTTGATGGAGATGTTGTCCGTCTGGCAAAAAACAGCACTTGTCAGATTAAGGGAATGGGAACGGTAAGGCTAAGAATGTTTGATGGTACAATCAAGTCGATGATGAAAGTGAGGTATGTTCCAGAGCTGAAGCAAAGTCTTATCTCACTTGGAGTCTTGGATTCTAGTGGCTACAAGATTGTCACTGGAGGTGGAGTGATGAAGATTGTACGAAGAGGTGTCTTAGCCGCAAAAGGTACAAGACAAGGAAATTTGTATTTCCTTGATGGACACACTATTGTTGGAAGGATGTTGGTGTCGAATAAAAAAGAAAGTTTGGTTGAATGTTCGGAATTCTTGAATATGAAACTTGGGAAGATGTCTATAAAAGAATTGGAAGACAGAATGAAGAATGCTTAGAAGACACAATTGGAGGATGCAACTCTTTCATATGTTTGGAACTTGAATAAGTCATGGTTAGTATGATTGAAGGAATAAGATCTAGAAAGTTGGGTGATTCAAGTCAAGGTGGAGATTTGTTAAGATTGTCTTGAATCACGAGGATTTCTTTTTTAGGAAAGACTTCCTATTTTGAGTTTTGGGTCTTTTTCCTAATGGTTTGTTTCTTATTTGAGAAGGATTTAGTTTTCTTATTTTGGGTTGATTTCTAGTTTGGTTTAGATTTTATTTCCGTATTGAGTTAGATACTCCCATATGAATTGGTTTGATGTTAGCTATAAATATGGGATGTACTCTAGAGTTTTAGGTATGACAGATAATATTGGTTGAGAGCACAGAGAGTTTGTGAGTTGATTTATCTGTTCATCAATTGGTTTGATTGATTGAATACGATTGTTTGGTAGATTATTGAGAGAGAGTTGTCTGATTATTTGTAAGGTTATTTCGAAATAGAAAGTTGTTGACTTCCGTGGATTAAGCAATTTGCTAACCACGATATATCGTTTGTGCATTTTGTCTATTTTTATCTTGATCATCGAATTGGTTACCGAAAATCCTAACATTTAACGGTGTTCAATATTTTGTAATATTTTAACATGTAAAAGTGATACCGTTAAAACTGGTTAACAAAAATTTTATTTTGTATTTTTCATTTCTAATCCTAATTTTGTGTTTATCATTATTATTATTATTATTACGGAATCACATTTCAAATGCCGTCTCGTAACCGCTGTCCTTGCTTAAATCCAGGTTACTTTTAGTCACCCAAAGTAGTCGTTGTCGAATCTACTACTCACATGAGCTCCCAATAGAGTCGAAACTGCTATACTAGATACCAGATTTGGTAGGAAGACTCGTGAATATACTAGATTCGACACAAAGACTCGCGACAATACCCAAATTCCGATTTGTGATGAAGACTCGCGACTATACCACAAACCAGATTTGCAAGATTAGCCTCGCGACTTTAACGCCACGAAGACTCGCAGCTATTTGAGATATGAGATTAGACGCGTAGGCTCGCGACTATAGTAGTTTCGTCGCGAATACTCACGACAATACTAGACTAAGACTGGTGACTATATCAGATTTGTCACGAAGACTCGCGACTATTCCACAAACCAGATTCGCGACAAAACCCTCTTGACTATATCGCCACGAAGACTCGCGACTATAGATATCTGATTAGAGGCGAAGACTCGCGACTATAGTAGCTTCGTCACGAAGACTCGCGACAATACTAGACTTAGACTTACGGCTATACCAGATTCGTCACGTAGGCTCGCGACAAGGCCATATGCCAGATTTGACATGAAGACTCGCAACTATTCCACTAGATGCAATATATCATAATCGTGAACTATGTCATTGAACACGACTATGCAATACCACTTACATCACCATTTTTCATTTGGCTTCGAAAGTTGTCTACTCTATTCTGTAGATCTTTATGGTTGTATCCCATATTTATATGTGAGCCAGATCGATCGATCAAATGTTCCATCGCCTTAAACAGCAGGACACCAGCAACCTTCAGTGATATGGCCTATTTTATAGTTGGAGTTCTCATTTAGACAAGTCATGTGCATGTTATGCAGTACGATGGGTTATTTCAAGCTAACTCTATATACGTTCTTCTGTGAACTTACAATATTTGTCTTCTTTTCCTTCTACCATTAAAGAACCATTTAATCCTTCACTGCAACCAAAAATCAAGTAAGCATATTAGTATGCAAAGCTGCTAATGATAATTATTAAACAATGGATTTGAAATTTGGATGTTGACATTTTAATTGTGGATGCTTGCAAAATTTCTAAGGCTCTATTTCATTTAGTTCATGAACTGAAATATTCTGCTTGAATTTAAAGACTAACAAACTCTTCAAGACCTTTGCAAATGGTTAAGATTATTCATACTCTCTAAATAAATGGATAGAATTCGCATAATTCACCGAAATAACAGGATTTAGAACCTATATGATTGACACAAATGCATACGACATGATATAATCGTAGCATACTTGCGAGACATACATTTGTGGCATTCCGCATTCACAGCATCGACAATTTGCGACATAAATCCTTCGCGGCATTCCAAATTCGCGACAAAAAACATTTGTTATATGTAGACTTCGTGACATAAACTTTATATTCCACGAAATAAATCTGCCACATAAATTCGAGACAAAAAATCGCGACCATATTCCGCCACAAAATTTCGTGACAAAAAAATCACGATAAAAATTCGCAGACATACAATTCGCGGTAGAAAGTTTCGCGACATAAAATCTGCGACATACCTTTACACCTTCGCAACATACACTTCTCCACATTGTGTATCCAAATAAGTTATCGAGACCAATGTTAGATTTTATATTTGGCGATAATGTCGATTAAATTTATCAAAACAATTTATTGGGAATTAGTTGAAATTTATTGATATTTGTCATCGAATTTTATGGTAAACTTGATATTTGCCGATATTCGAGTCTATCGGTCTTTTCCGACTTATCCAGCCGACTTGTTGAACGGTTTCGAGAAATTTCATCAACTACAACGTTAAATATCGAGTATGAAGGCCAACTTGATATTTGATTTCGATTAATTTCATCGAATTCATCGGTACTTATCAACTGAAACATTATACTCGTTATTTCTAAAACTAAAAGTTAACGACTCCTACGACATACTTGATATTTGCCGATTGAATCGAAAAATCTTTTCAAAATATATTATCAGGTCCAAGGGCATAGTTGATATTTACCGATAATATCGATCACACTTATCGAAATCTTTTATCGAATTGTATGACAGATTAGATATTATCCGATAGAATCGATAAAATTGAATATCGATCTTTCCCGACTTAACCGGCCGACTTGTTGAATGGTTTCGAAGAATTTCGTCAACTCTATTGTTAAATATCAAGTTTAAAGGCCGACTTATTGTGCAATTTCGATAAATTAATCAACTCGTACATAAAAATTGATATTTACCGATTGAGTCGATGAAATTTATCGATTTTACAAAACAAGTCCTACGGCATACTTGATTTCTATTGGTAAAGTCGAGATTATTAATCGAAATATGTAATCAAAACGCACGCTAAAATCAGTATTTAACGATAGACTCGATAATCGTAATCGAAACGCACGCTAAAATCAGTATTTAACGATAGACTCGATAATCGAAATCAACGTTTTTTTTTAACTTAACCATTAAATTCGATTAAATTTATCGACGAATATAATAATATTAAAATAATATTATTTTATAATTTTTTTTAATCTTAATATAAATATTTGTAATTATAAAATTTTACTTTTACTTTTATCTGTATAAAAAGAAATATATTTTTTTATTTATTAAGTTTTTTATATAGTTTTTTAATATAATATATTATTTTTAAAAAATAATAGAAAATATAAACCGGATACAGCAGATACAGCAGTGGTGTATGATACACCACTTTCCAAAGTGGTGTATCATAGCCAATCCCATATTTTGTCTACCATTAATGAAAAAACAGAGTTTCTATTATAGGGAATCCTATGCCTAACGATGTGGCTTGACCAGAGGGTCATGTCTGGACAAATTGATGGGATAAATAAAACCACTAAAGTTAAAAAATTCATTATAGCAGTGGTTGACCAACATTCCTCAAAATATAAGGTGTTGAATTTGAACTCGAATCGATGTGTTTAATTGACCTGGCCAAGTATCAAATTGATTGGTTTATTCCCAGTTTCTTTGTGATTGATCTTCCTTTTGATAAAGCTACACTATGGCTTAGCCTCAGACAATTGTTAGCAAAGATACAAACTAAACATACAAACGAGAAGAAAGCCTTGGAGAAACAAGAACGTCAACAGTAGAAGCTTTAACATAAGACAACCCTGTTCCTTCACTTGTATCCACTCCTTCATTAGACAGAGTTCCGATTTCAAAACCATGAAGAAAAGAAGCTAACATCAGATGCATAACTTGAAGGGAAAATGTCACTCCAGGACACATTCTTCTTCCACTGCTAAAAGGCATCAGTTCATAGTTTTTCCCCCTTACATCAAATTCTTTATGAGTAGTAAGAAATCTCTCTGGTTTAAACATATCAGGATCACACCAAACTCCAGGATCATGATGAATCTTCCAAACGTTAACATACAGCTGTGTCTGAGCCGGAATATGGTAACCACTGACAGTACAATCTTGAATAGACTCATGTGGAATTAAGAGCGGAGCAGCAGGGTAGTGACGCATTGTTTCCTTGAGAATAGCTTGGAGGTAAACCAAGTTCTTAATATCTGATTCGTTGACTTGTCTTTCTAATCCAACAACAGCAAGCAATTCCTCTTGAGCCTTTTTGAGGATGTCTGGATGATTGAGAAGTAATGTGAGAGCCCATGTTAATGTTGCTGCAGTAGTATCAGATGCTGCTATGGTCAAGCCCTGCAAAAGAATTTGTTAATTCAATAATTTTGAAGATTGTATAGAAAAATTTATCTGAGAGAGAAACTTACCAGGCAAACAGCTTTAATCACAGTGTTAACGTCATGGCCATAGATATCATCATCTTGCAGAACTGAAAGCATAACATCCATGTGTTAGGAAAATCGGGCTCGTCGCAGCGGAATTTGTCTCGATCAATAAGTAAACAAAATAAAAGATAAGAAATAAAATATTAACGCACCAATATTACGTGGAAACCCAAAACGGGAAAAAACCACGGACGTCAGGACGGACAGAGATTTTCACTATGTAGCAAAAGATATTACAGCCACAACCAGAAAACACTCTCTAACTCAATTACAAGTCTCACCCAAGCTCACAAGAAAGAAACTCACAAGACACTCAGGATCTCTCAATTTGTGTCTCTACAATTGAAGACTACAGCATCATATTTATAGTGAACAATGATTTACTTACCAAGTAAATCATAATAAACTAGGAAACCTATTATTACTAGAATTCCTAAAAAAGATGAAAAATATTCTTTTCTAATTGCAATTCTAATAAGCCATAAATACAATTCCTAGTCAAATATAATACTTCCAAAACAGTCTTCAAATCTTTCACTTCCAAAAGAGTCTTCAAATCTTTCTCAGCTTCCAAATAAAGACTAGTATATTGAATACCAATTTTTGTCAAACCCTAACAAACCACTCCTTGACAAAAATTCCCTAAACTTGCGTCCCTTAAACGACGACCATGACTCTACATCGAGCCATCATATCCCACCATGAAGATATACACACTTAGGAACCATCAAACGATCCATCCTAAGATTTATTCCGGCACATGTCGATACAACCCTTGCTGATTAAATCATGGTGCAACTTTCTTAACTGGCTTTCAAGAAAGTTCATCAGCCATCGACATCTTATCCACCACACAACCGCATTAACGCCAGTCCAATGCCCATGTGCAAAACTTGTGGCCGCTAGAAGTACTACATCCTCTTTTATGGCACCATGGTGGTTAGCGACCTGCCATGAGGATGTACTCATTCCTCCTTAGAGAAAGTCACCTTCATCAGCTTCTAGCAAGGAGACACATGGAGTATCTCCATCAACGAAGTCCTTTGCCGAACTTGCTCCTTTACAATCCCTCCTCAGATGTCCCTTTTGTCCACACTTCCAACACTGGATGTTCTTCTTGGAGTACCCATTCTTTCCATTCTTTTCTCGAGTCATCAGAATTGACTGATTATCAGAGTTATTATTTTCACTCTTCAGTCTTTTCTCTTCAGAGTTCAACTTATTCGCAACCTCTGAAAAACTTACCATCGAGTTTCCATGCATCAGGATCGGTTTCATATACTTGTATGAATCAGGAAGAGACTAAATCAATTTCAATGCCTTATCCTCGTCATCGATCTTCACTCCAATAGACTCCAACTCAGAGATGATCCTATTGAGTTCTGCCAGATGATCAGAAACTTTCGTACCTTCATCCATCTTCAATAGATGAAATTGTTCCTTCAGGTAGAATCGATTGCAGACGCTTTTTGCTTGGTACAACTCTTCAAGTCTTCCCCAAAGTTCTCTTGCAGAAGTTGTTCCTTGAATATTCGCAAGAACATTCTTGGCCAGACACAGCCGTATCAAACTTGCAGCTCTCTCATCGAGTTCCTCCCATTCATCGTCACTCATCAGGGATTTTTCGGACTTTTCAGACTTCTCTTTACCAGTTTCTTTTTCACCAGAGCTTTCAGAGACTGCCGCAATTGTTCACCCTTTCAACGCCTTTTGCAATCCATGTTGGATCAGGATATCTTTGACTTGTACTTGCCACAAGCCAAAATTGATTTTTCCATCAAATTTCTCCACATCGAATCTTCCGGTGTACATCTTGCTTGTAGACATGTTTACTTCAACAATCGAAACTCACACGAACCTCGGCTCTGATACCACTTGTTAGGAAAATCGGGCTCGTCGCAGCAGAATTTGTCTCGATCAATAAGTAAACAAAATAAAAGACAAGAAATAAAATATTAACGCACCAATATTACGTGGAAACCCAAAACGGGAAAAAACCACGGACGTCAGGATGGACAGAGATTTTCACTATGTAGCAAAAGATATTACAGGCACAACCAGAAAACACTTTCTAACTCAATTACAAGTCTCACCCAAGCTCACAAGAAAGAAACTCACAAGACACTCAGGATCTCTCAATTTGTGTCTCTACAATTGAAGACTACAGCATCATATTTATAGTGAACAATGATTTACTTACCAAGTAAATCATAATAAACTAGGAAACCTATTATTACTAGAATTCCTAAAAAAGAGGAAAAAGATTCTTTCCTAATTGCAATTCTAATAAGCCATAAATACAATTCCTAGTCAAATATAATACTTCCAAAACAGTCTTCAAATCTTTCACTTCCAAAAGAGTCTTCAAATCTTTCTCAGCTTCCAAATAAAGACTAGTATATTGAATACCAATTTTTTTCAAACCCTAACACCATGAAGTCTTTAGCTTTTTTTGTCATCTTCTCCTGCAACTCTGTTCCTCTTGTGCTCTTCCAACCATCCTTGCACAGTAATATCTAAAGCTTTAGCTACCGTCTTCATTGTCTTCTCTTCTCCCCTGATATCCAACCATCTCAAAAACGGCAACGCATCAGACAAGAACTTCCCACTCCATTCTAAAAAGCTTTTCAATTCCTTTTTCCACTCATCACTCTCTCCGCACCGCTTCCCAACAATCAATCTCAAAATCATGTTTAGACTTATGTCACCAAACCATCTCTTCATCTCCACCAACAGCTTATCCGAACCAGTTGTCCGTTTGTTTTCGGACCATAACTCGTAAAGCTCTTTTAATGAAGTCATCATCTCAGATTCTCGAACATGTTTGAGCTTCTCAAGCCGGTGGTTCGAGAGAAGCTCAACCGTGGCTATCTTACGAGCCTCACGCCAGTAAGGGCCATAAGAACTGAACCCAAACATGGCAAAATTGTAACCTAAAAGCTCCATAGCTACAGATTTTGGACGGTTGGCGAAGATCTTGTCATTTGTAGTCAAACACTCCTTAGCCACCTCCCAATTACTGACCACTAAAGCTCGATGTACACCGATCTTGATGGTGAAGATTGGTCCATACTTGTCGGCCAATTTCCCCAACACTCTGTGAGCAGGTTCTGGCCCTCCTAAGAGAAGTATATGCCCAATCACCGGAAATGATCCGCCAGCTTCTGGTGCTAATTGTTTCTTGGACCTGTCTCTACTTATCCAATTTTTTGATATCAAAATCAAAGCGAACACGAAGGTTATTACAATGAGCAAAATTGCAGTTATAGAACCTGTTTGTGGTGATTGAAAAATCTCCATCATCTAGGTGACGACGATTCAATTAAATCCGGACACTCTGCTTTGTTTACTAAAAAATCATGACTTTCAGTAAGAAGAAATATGTAATCTGACTTTCCGTTTGATCCTGGTAAAATGGATAGATATGCTGTCGATTTCAAGTGGCATGTTTGGGGATTTGGAAACTTATTGTTTCTTCATAACCGGTTTGAAATTATTACATGGTTTGATTTCATAGGTGTTAGTATTTCCATAATGGACGATTGTGTAAGCTTGATTATAATTTACCTTATTAGTTTTTTAAAATTAGGAAATTAATATGTTTGTGGTGGTTTGATATTTATTTATTTCAAGGTTATTTTTATCAATTTATTTTAGAATGTTTTATTTTTATTTTTTTTATTAAAAATTGTGATTTAAGTTAATAAACTATTTAGATTTTACTTTTAATTTATAAAGTTTTAAAAGTTAAATTTTAAATGGATGATGAATATATATAAGTCTTTTACAACTTTACGGATCATGTGAAACCCTTAAAATTTTTAAATGAATTTGTGAAACCGGAAAATGACGATTGTGTTAGTTATTTTTATTCATTTTTTTAAAATTAACTTTTGAAAGTTTATAAATACAATGGCTATTTTGATTATTTTTAAAATTAATTTTTGAAAGTTTATAAATATAAAACAAAGTTTGGTTGGCTAATTAATTTAATATGAAAGTTTTAATAGGTAGAATCCAAATGGGTTGATTCAAATCACTAAAGTAGGCCCGATTTCAAAAGAGACTATCCAAACCCAAATGAAGTTAAATCTAAAAGTTGCCAAATAGAGTTGTATTATGATTGAAGGTACAACGAAAAATAGTAAATGGAGATATATGTAGACAAAGAAAACTATGATTGAAAATAAAAGTAAGATTGGCGTGTTAGAAGGGAGAAAATGGTAAAAAATGCCTCTCATCAAGTTAGACGCGCGTGAAGGAAGGAGCACTCGAATTTAGTTCCCAAGATGCTTGAAGATGTAGTGCTCGAAAGAGGCAACACCTAAATTTACTTTCTTCCCAGATTAACGTTTGAAAGTGAACCATACATTACGTCCGGAATTCAGATTGACAATCCTTAATCATTAGGGTTCTAGAAGATATAGGGATGACAGTAAGAAATCAAATATAATTTAAATACGGTTATTAGTGAGTCAATAATAAAAAAGTGGTAACGTATAACTCAATAAGAAGAATTAATAGTTTTAAAGGTATAGTAATAACATTAAGTGCAAATGTTCCATGTAAACATCTATGGATAATAAAGGAAAAAATATTTAAAAATTAGTATTACAAAATTGCTGTGAAAATTATTTCTCATTTCCTTAATTTTCATAGTTCTCCAACGAAAGGAGTGTCCCTATGTTATAGGATACTCTGTATCCACTATATTTATTTTTTCTAAATTTTTTTATTTATTGTATTACTAAATTATTTCTATATTATAAATAATATCTTAAAGTTTATTTCTTGCACGTTCTTTGACTTCTCCGCTCATATTTTTTTCTTTGTCTCAACTCATATTTTTCCTCCTCATATGCCTACATTTCATATATCTTTAAAGATTTTTTATCATATTATCTATAAAATTTTTATTATTTAATTGAGTCACTGTCTCTTTTTGTAATGTCCGGTCCCGTCTCCAAATGCCCCGAGGCACGGTGGCAGGGCACCATATCATTACATAACCGGTCTTAAGGCTGACCACTAATCCCACAGACCACCGTTAAATTTTTCAGCATGCTACGTCCTTACTCTTATACTTTCCAGACAAACTTTTCGGAAGGTCACCAATCCTAAGATTGTTTCAAGTCACGCACTCTTAACTTTAGAGTTCTCAAGTTCTGAGCTCCCGAAAAATAATGTGCACATTGGTGATATGGGTAGCAATTCAAGTCATTTTAACTCTGTCCCAATATGGGGTGTTACAATCTACCCCTTTAAGACACAACGTCCTCGTTGTGATTGGCCCATATTATTTCCAGAATCTTTTACCCCAGTAGACAAATACCCTAGGCTCTTCCCTTCACAGGCGCACCTCGCGGTCGCAGAATTGCTCTGATACCATTTGTAACGTCCAACCTCCGCCCTTACCCCCTGATGGCTTGAGACGCAGTGACAAGGCATCACGTCATTACATAACCGGTCTTAAGGCTGACCACTAGCCCCACAGACCACCATTATGTTTTCCAACATGCCTTGTCCTCACTCGTTTGCTTTCCCGACAAACTTCCCGAAAGATCACCAATCCCAAGATTGCTCCAAGTCAAGCACGCCTAACTTTAGAATTCTCAAGTTCTGGTCTCCCGAAAAATAATGTACACATTAGTAATATGAGTAGCAATTCAAGTCCTTTTAACCCTGTCCCAATATGGGGTGTTACACTTCTTTACTTCTTTCCTTTTTCATCAGCATTTTAATATATTTAGCATAATTTTTATTTAAATATTCATAGTATTCTACCCAAAATGCTTTTATCTAATGTCGATTCATTTTCAAATACTTTACCTTACTCACATAATAATAATAATAATAATAATAATAATAATAATAATAATAATAATAATAATAATAATAATAATAATAATAATAATATATTATCTTTTTAAGACTTTTTTTTTAAGGAGAGTGAATTGAAAGAATACGATAAAAGACTATTGTAGCATTGTACTGTCAACCCCATGCTAATGAAATCTAAGATGTGGACTCCTCCACAGAAAAATTTGCAAAAGTCACATAATTGAATACCTTTATTTATCCAAAAATACATAAAATCAAATATTGCATCATATAGTATTTAAGAGTTTTACAAATAGTTCATCAATCCAATCTCAGATAATTAAATGAAAGATTTTGTCACACATACTAGTCCAGGTTCTAACCAAAATAACAATTAACCACCCTAGGTCGCAAAACCATAATCCGAAAGCATAAAACTACTCATCAAGAATTCTTAATGCATTTTAACTTTGAAAAAAAAACACCATTATTGAGTTTTGGTGAACCTTACCCCAAACTTGTAGAGATGAAAAGGAAGCTTCAAACTCCACTTGAGAATCTAATCTAAGGGTTTGGTTTGATGATTTGTGTTGGGTTTTGTTGGTTGAGAGTAGAAATGTGAACGGTTGTGTTTATGGGTTTGATTTCTTACATAAAGGAAGTGAGATGGTTTTAGAGTAGAAAGAGGGTGATGTGTAGAGAATGGTGCTCGAAGGGTAGGATTTTGGGGACTTTGATGATGGGCTTTTAGTTTAATGGATATTGAGCCTTTATGACCCATTTGTTCTATGGTGGACGCATATAACACCTGAACTCCCGTTTGCTCCCCGATGACTTTTAAAAACGTTACTTGATTTCAAAACAAAATTATCCTACTAAAAAATCAGTTTGGTTATAAAATCATGTGTTTGCTCGTAAATAACCCAATTTTGAAAATGTTGGCCAAATTATATAAATGCTCTCAACAATCCAATTGTGAAATCATTTTGAAAATACTTTAATTAATTTATTTTAATATTATGCTTCCACTTATAGTTAATGATTACTATTTTACCTCTAGAACAAATTTCTGGATCCTTCCATCTTTGACCAAAAGTCAACCGATTCAAAACGACAAAAATTTTCAAACCCTACAACTGGACGATACATATATATTCACTGTTATTGTCTAATTGAGAAATTTTAATTTTAGTTTTAAGTTATGTTCTAACATAAACGGAAAATTCTTTTCTAATACGATTGATCTCATGTTTATGTAAAAAGAAATTAAAAAAAAAATCCATGTGTATTGTGATGCATGATTTATAATAAGTATAACTTATTTAAATCCAATGCGAGATAATATAAGGGACGAACCCTATTAATATGAATCCAATCAAAAGGTTTTTAATATTCAGTTTTATTTAAGAGAAATAACTAATTTATAACTTTTTAAAAGCGTACAACATTCACAAAATATAGATTTATCAGTACTAATATATGGTATGCCATGCAAATAATTTTTAAGTATATAAAAGTCTTTGCCCAAGGCAAACATACCATAAATTTAATAAATCATTTGAATGTTTAAATTCTTTATTAGAAGTAAGAAAGCATTTAAAAGTTTGAGGTTGTACAAATTGTAATAAAACAAGCGTCCTATTTTATGCCTCGTTGCCATCACTCTCCTTATCCTTAGATTCTGCACAATGCAATGAAAATGTTACAATGCAATTACACTCTACTAGTTGACCAACAGAAATTAAATTAGTTTTAAATTTTTGCACATATAAAACATTTGACAATAATTTTGTTGAACCTATTCCTAAAACAGGAAGACTATGGCCATTAGCTGTAATAATCTGTTTGTAATAATCGGTTGATGTAATGATGTAGAAATGATATTACTTATGAATTTTATATCACCTGTGATATGGTTAGAGCATGCTGAATCTATAAACCAACCAAAATTATTATTATTTATTTTATTACTAGGATATTGAGATGTCAATGAAGTGAGATCAACTGCCATAGACTCGTAAATCAATTTTGTAAGGGAGGTGGGATCTGGTCAAAGATTATGTGCAAGCGGCCATATCTTGATGGACTATAGGCTGAACCTGCGTTTGTAAAGCAACAATAATGTATAATTTACTTGTACCATATTGTTGGTGCGCGTCCAAAGTTGACTCAGCTTGCTTGTATGGTTGTTGTACAAAAGCAGTGGCTGATATATGGTTGAATAACCACTAGGGCGACAACAACGATCAGGAAGTATATGTTCCTAGTTTCTAGCACTATAAAAAAATTTTCTTGTGACAATGTAAAGCTATTGTCCCTCACTGTTACATTTATAACATCTTTTAATTTGAGAAGTGTTTCAAAAGTTATCTCGACTGAAATCTAGAGTTGTTTCATGATACGCTATTAATTGATGCTTGAGTTCGTAGTCCATTTTCTTCTTGAATAAGATTACTAAGAACCACCTCTATTTCTGGTAGGAATTCATGACTAAGAAGATTGACTTGAATTAATTCATACTCCTGGCGAAGCTTCGTAAGCATTTGAACCACATGATTTTTCTGTCGTTCGTATTTCTGTGATACTATTTGCTGACATGTTATCTTTGATGCTATAATCTTAGAGAGATTAATCCAGAATAAATAGTACGAATATCTTTGTCATCTTTATATATTCGGAGAGATCTCTTTCAGTTTGAAAATTGTTGGCATAATTTTGTTGTCCATAGTTCATATGGAGGTGTTTTTATACGTTAGAAGCTAAATTGAAAGGTTAAAGATTTATAATAATATCAGATGTTACGCTATCGAGGAACAAAAAATAACTCGAGCATTATTGAATTTTTGAATAGCAAATTCTTTTGCACCAACTGTAGTAATATTCCCAAAGCGTATAGACATTTGAAAATGATCTTTGCCTTCTATGAACATTTGAAAATAGAACTTATATAAAGAATAGCTAGTTTCATCAAAGCGTATAACAAATACTACCTCCGTTCATATTATGTGTCCACGTTGTAGTGGATACAAGAATCAAGAAGAATATTTAATGTTATGTGTTGTTACTGTATTACCCTTTATTTAATGCATGGTTTGAAAATATTATAAGTTCAAGTAATTTAATATAATGTATTTAATGAAGGGTAATTATGGAAGAAATGTAATAAAGGTTCATAGAAAAACAAAATTGACATTTAAAATGGAATTTTATTTTTTTTTAAAATTGACACTTATTTTAGAACGGAGGTAGTAAAGATATCCAATCTAATTTTTAATCATGCAAAAAATAATAAAAAAATACAAATAAAGCTACATGATAAAAAAATATTTAAAAAAATAAAAATTAAATCACCATGATCTTGAAAGCACGGGTACCATCTTCATGTATTATTTGAAATTTAAATTGTATTTCGTGAACTAAAAGTATAAAAAAAAAAAAAAATTTAATATAATTATATATATATATATAATTAATGGCATGTTGACAAATCTGTGAGGAATGACATATTACTGTTAGAGATGTATATAATTGGTAAGTTCGACAATATAATATTCATATTCTATGGATACCACTCCACAAGCAGAGATAGCAACACGTACCATATATATACGAAAGTTGTTGAAGATAAAGTTAGACCGACATTATCTTTATAAAATCTAAACTCGCCGGGGATCTGGTGTATCTCTTCCACCAACCAAGCCATGGAAGTACTCACACAAGTAGCTTCTCCCACAGCAGCTTCTGCTCTGGTAATCATCATCCTGTTTTGGTTGTTTTTACTATCAAAGTATAAGTTTGGTGACAAGAAAAAAAATAAATCAGCACCGGAAGCCAAGGGATCATGGCCGGTGATAGGCCATCTACACCTTTTAGCAGGTCCGGAACCTGCTCACAGAGTTTTGGGGAAGATGGCAGACAAGTACGGACCAATCTTCACCTTCAAGATGGGAGTACATCGAGCTTTAGTGGTCAGCAACTGGGAGGTAGCTAAGGAGTGTTTGACCACAAACGACAAAGTCTTCGCCAACCGTCCAAAAACAGTCGCTATGGAGCTCTTAGGCTACAATTTTTCATTGATCGGCTTCAGCCCCTACGGCTCCTACTGGCGTCAGGCTCGCAAAGTAGCCACTCTCGAGCTTCTCTCCAACCACCGGCTCGAGAAGCTCAAACATGTTCGTGAATCTGAGATGAAGACTTCCTTGAAAGAGCTTTACGAGTTATGGTCCGGTTCCAATAAAATGTCACTGTCGGTGGAGATGAAGAGGTGGTTTGGCGACATTACTCTTAACATGATATTGAGACTAGTTGTCGGGAAGCGGTGCAGAGAGAGTGATGTGTGGAAACATGAACTGATAACATTCTTTGAATTGAGTGGTAAGTTCTTGGTGTCTGATGCGATGCCGTTTTTGAGGTGGTTGGATATTGGTGGATCTGAGAAAGCTATGAAGAAGACAGCTAAAGAATTAGACATAACTGTACAAGGATGGTTGGACGAACACAAGAGGAAGAGAACTTCTGTTGAATTTAAAGAAGATGAAGACTTCATGGATGTCATGCTCTCAATTTTGCAAGATGATGATGCTTTTCATGGTCACGATGCTGACACTGTCAATAAAGCCATGTGCTTGGTAATCATAAATAACAATATTATATGTATAATCCAATTTCTATTTATGTTCTGTTTTTATCTCTTAACATATGTTCTGTTCCAGACTATGATTTTAGCGGCCTCGGACACTACTACGGTGACATTAACATGGGCTCTCACGTTGCTTCTCAACCACCGTGAAATTCTCGAAAAGGTGAGAAATGAACTAGATCATCATGTCGGACGCGAAAGGTTAGTTCAAGAGTCTGATGTTAAAAATCTAGTTTACCTCCAAGCTGTTCTTAAAGAAACAATGCGTCTGTATCCGGGTATACCACTGTTGATTCCACACGAATCAATTGAAGATTGTGTTGTCAGTGGTTATCACATTCCAGCTCAAACTAGACTATTTTTTAATGCTTGGAAAATACATGTAGATCCGACAATTTGGTCAGATCCATTTACATTTAAACCCGAAAGATTCGTGACAGATCATAAGGATTTTGATGTTAGGGGTCAAAATTTTGAGTATATGCCTTTTAGCAGTGGAAGGAGAATGTGCCCTGGAGTCTCATTTGCGCTTCAAGTTATGCACCTTACGCTTGCTTCTTTGCTTCATGGTTTTGATGTGGAGACGGAATCGAACAATCCGGTGGATACTAGTGAGAGTGTAGCACTCACTTATGTTAAAGCTTCTCCACTTGAAGTGTTTCTTGCTCCACGGCTCGCTTCTCATCACTATGTTTGATTTGTATTTTTCACATAAGACTAAACAAGCTGTTCCTTGTCCCACCCCCGGCACTGTCTTATTCCAATTAATAAATAAGTCAGACTGGTGTCTATTCTGTCTATTTCAATAATGTATGAGATAAATAATAAATGCCTCTATACTGAAAATTTTTCAGGGAGCCCGATATAAATTATGTATGTTAACCTCTCAATGCATATGTTGCATCATTTGACGTGCGATGTTGATGGTCATATATCATCGGTATTATATATCAAACAATCACGGTAATATCAGTATTGAAATAATTATAGTTTAATAATAAAAAATTAATTATAACTAAAATAAATTTAAAAATAAAAATATATCTATAATTTTTTTATTATAATTTATACATTTTAAATACTTTAATTAATCACCATTAAAAGAATAATATTAACTAAACTCCCTAAAAATCGGAACATTTAAATTAGAATTAAAATAAAATTGACATAAAGACAAAATATTATCCGTCTCAAACGAGTCATGTTATTATTATAAAAAATTATAAAAATATAATTTTTTTAATGAAATAGTTAAAACAGATTAAATATATTGAACAACAATTTAAACGAAAATTTTAAAATGGTTATTTTGAAGTAAATTTAAAATGATGATTTATTTAAATTATGTAAAATACATGATTAGACGAATTAAATTAAAAAAAAAGTTATAATGTTTAATTATATTTATGTACTTTTAAAATTATTTTTATTTACATATTTATAAATTTTCTTAGGCAGCTTCATTTACAAATTGTCGTCTTAATTAGCTCATTTTATTTATAATTTTGTCTCAGTTAATCTCTTAGCGATAACGTGACGCTTGACGTGATCATTTGATGTATAATATTGATTGTACATGACAGTTCACATTACACATCAAATGATCATGTCATACACCACAACAATACTAAAAGATTAACTTAAATAAAATCATAAATATAAATAATTAAGTGAGACGACAATTTGTATAGAGAGCTAACTGAAGAATATATATTATTTATCTCTCCGGTAAATAAGTTTATTTTTTTTTTTAATGAATGAACTAAATTTATTTATTTATTTTTATAGATTGATTTAATTGCGAGGACGTCCTGATACATAGGATATTAAATTTCAACCGATATAAAAATTCAAGAGATAATTATAAGGAGTGCATAAAGAAGTGTTTTGGCATACTAAACAAAAGTCAAAATAGCAGTCAAATTTATAACACCAAGCCCAGCCCGCACAGGTATACAAGCCCATCGGATATTAATGAGTTGCGGGTCCTTTTTGTATTTAATGTATATATAAGGACCAAAGTAGATAAATGCCAAGATATGGGGGTGAGTGGAGTTTGTTAAATAAGTTCAGTGTTAACTAACAACATAATAATTCAATTTATCATCTCCTTCGTGCGACATTTCTCTGAAATCCAGATCTAGATTCTTGACCAGGTCCCTAATACTGATGTATTTTTTTTTATTGGATTAACGAACACAGTGTTGCAAATCAAGCGTACAAATGAGAAGATAACTTAGGACTAATGAAGACTGGAAGAGGAGAGGCTTTAACATAAGTGAATCCTAATCCCTCACTAGTATCCACTCTTTCATTCGACAGGGTTTCCAGATTAAAACCATGAAGCAAGGAAGCTAGTGTCAATTGCATAGCCTGAAGGGCATATGAAACTCCAGGGCACATTCTTCTTCCACTACCGAAGGGCAATAACTCGTAGTTCTGACCCCTTACGTCAAAATCCTTATGAGTGGTCAGAAATCTTTCTGGATCAAATGCGTGAGGATCTGACCATACATTTGGATCCTGATGCATCTTCCAAGCATTGATAATCAATCGTGTTCTAGCTGGGATAAGATAACCATTGACTTCACAATCTTCCATAGACTCGTGGGGAACTAAGAGCGGGGCAGCTGGATAAAGACGCATTGTTTCCTTGAGAACAGCTTGAAGATAAACTAGATTTGTAATATCTGATTCTTCTACCTGTCTTTCTGATCCAACGTGATGCTTTAGTTCTTCTTGTGCCTTTTTCATAACATTTGGATGGTTGAGAAGTAAGGTGAGAGCCCATGTTAATGTCACAGTTGTTGTATCAGAGGCTGCTAAGATCAGACCCTGCAAAAATCATATGTTAGAAATAAAACAGAACATAAATGCCATTGAAATTAGATTGTACATATAGTATAGTTATAATTATTACCAAGCACATGGCTTTATTGACAGTATCAGCATCGTGACCGTGAAAAGCATCATCATCTTGCAAAATTGAAAGCAGGACATCCATGAAGTCTTCATCTTCTTTAAATTCAACCGAAGCTCTCTTCCTCTTGTGTTCGTCCAACCATTTTTGAACGATGATATCTAGTTCTTTGGCCGTCTTCTTCATGGCTTTCTCATCTCCCCCAATATCGAACCACCTCAAAAACGGCAGCGCATCAGCCACAGCGAACCTACCACCGAGTTCGAAGAATCTTATCAGTTCCTGTTTCCACTCATCCGTCAATCCGCACCTTTTCCCAACAACCAATTTCAGTATCATGTTAAGTGTTATGTCACCGAACCATCTCTTCATTTCTATCAACAATTTGCCGGAATCTTTTCTTCTGTTCTCCGACCACAGCTCGTAAAGCTCTTTGAAGGAAGTCTTCAACTCAGATTCTCTAACGTGTTTGAGGTTCTCGAGACGGTGGTTTGAGAGAAGCTCAGTCGTGGCTATCTTCCGAGTCTCGCGTAGATAGGGGCCATAAGAGCTACCTCCAAACATAGCAAAATTGTAGCCTAAAACCTCCATAGCTACAGATTTTGGACGGTTGGCGAATACCTTGTCATTTGTCGTCAAACACTCCTTGGCGATCTCCCAGTTACTCACCACTAAAGCTGGAGATAACCCAATCTTGATGGTGAAGATTGGTCCATACTTATCAGCCATTTTCCCCAAAACTCTGTGAGCAGGCTGTTGATCTCTTCCTAAGAAGTGCAAATGCCCAATCAACGGCCATGATCCGCCGGCTGCCGGTGCTGACTTTCCTTTTCTTGGTGCAATTTTTGATACAAACAATAAAGAAAAGATGATGATGGTTACCAAGGCAGATATTTCTGTTACAGAAGGTGTTTGTAGTATGGTTTCTAGGAATTCCATATCTAGACCGACATAACTTAGTACAGAGTTCAACTTTAAAACAGAGCAGCGAGATGCAACCTTCTATAGGTGTTTGTTAAATATTTGAGTTGACCAAGACCCGGATCATGTTTAAGAATCATCTCAAATAAAAATAAATATTAATTTTTATTTCTCCCTACTCTCTCGAATAGTGTAATTAAAATTGCTTGTCAATGAAATTTTTTTTTATGGTTCACTTTCTCCCAAAATTATACATATAAAAATATATTAAATTTAAATTAAAAATACATTTAACATTTATTTTAAATGGTTTTAACTGTAAACGATAACGATTACTGCAAATCGTGTTTAGTAGGATGGATAAAAATTGAATTGATAAAACATAAATTCAATTAACCCTTGATGGAAACTCAAAATAACAATCTCAGATGAAAATCTTAGTCTCATTTATTTTTTATTTATAAATTTAAAATTTTCTACTAAATAATATGGATAGGATGATAGAAAATTTTCTCTTGATTTATAGTTTTTTTTCCTAAATTATTTGAGTCTTTTGATCTTTCACTGTACATGATTTACGAACCTGCCATCACTCTTTCACCTCTTCTTTCATCTTTTGCTGTCTGATTCACACATCTGCCATTAATCTTCCATTTTTTACCTCCATTCCCTCTTTTAAAACATTAGTCTGTATTTACAGGTATGAAGTTTTTACTCTTTATATTTTACTAGAATCTGCTGACATGAGCTGTTATCTGATAATATCGGAAGCTTGTATGTATGTAAAATGAATAATCTCCTCATTAATTCAATAAAAACAGTGGTTACTTATAGCCTTACAACAACTGAAAATAAAACTGACTTTACACATAATAAGCGTAGTGCGCCATATTCTTGCTGAAGAATAGGTCTTATTATAGCTAACAGTTGAAAAGGTAAACCTGCGACTAATTCACGGTTATTTCAGCTAACATTTCCTCCCTTAAGCTAAAACTTCTGTTATTTTAGCTTATTTCTGATGCATTCTTCATCCCCAACTTGTCACGAAGCTTTTGGAACTGCTCCAGCTTCAATGGTTTCGTCATCAAATTTGCAAGCTGATCTTGGGTACTGCAATATTCCAGCTCTACAACACCATCATTTACCAATTCTCTCAAAAAATGATACCTTACATGAATGTGCTTACTTTTTCCGTGAAAAATAGGATTTTTGGCCAACTGAATTGCAGAGCTACTGTCACATTGAATAACAGTACTCTCATTCTCTTCCAAACCAATCTTTCCCATGATCCTTTTGAGCCATATGCATTGGCATGCACACAAGGCTGCTGCAATATATTCGGCTTCAGTGGTGGAAAGAGTTACCACTGTTTGTTTCTTCGAAGACCAAGATACAGCACCTGAGCCTATCATAAACACAAATCCAGAAGTACTTCTCCTGTCATCAATGTCACCAGCATACCCACTATCTGTAAATGCTGAGAGCCTTAAACTGCTTCCTTTCTTTTGTAAAATATGCCAAGTTCAGTCGTGCCCTTCACATATCTCAAGATTCTTTTGGCTACCAACCAATGTGTCATAGTTGGTCTTGACATATATCTACTGATGAGACTTACTACATACATCAAGTCTGGTCGCGTCACAGTTAGATACATAAGACTCCCTACCACTTGCTTGAATCGAGTTGCATCAACTGGTGTTCCATCTTCATCTTTGGATAGTTTAGTTCCAGGAACAATAGGATTCTTTACAGCATTGCAGTTCTCCATTTCAAATCTTGTCAATACTTCTCGTGCATATCTTCTTTGACAAATGAAGATACCTTCTGAACTCTGCAGCACTTCTATTTCAAGGAAGTGTCTCATTTTTCAAAGATCAGACATGTCAAACTCCGATAACATTGATTCTTTAAACTTATTGCACATGCTCAAATCACGTCCAGTAAAAATTAAGTCATTTACGTAAAGGCTCACAATTAAAATGTTACCTCTTTCAGACTTAGTGAACAAGGTATGCTCACTGGTGCATTTCTCAAAACCTTGTCGAAAAAAATGTGCTTCAATCCTGTGGTACCATGCCCTCGGAGCTTGTTTGAGCCCGTACAATGCCTTCTTCAACTTGTAAACTCTTCATTCTTCTCCATCCTTAACAAATCCCTTAGGCTACTGCACGTAAATGTCTTCATCAAGCTTTCCATAAAGGAAAGCACTCTTTACATCAAGCTGGAATACTGTCCATTCTTGTTGTGCTGCTACTGCAAGTATTACTCTGATGGTGTCAAGTCGAGCTACAGGTGAAAATACTTCAGTGTAGTCCACTCCATAATGTTGTGCATAGCCTTTGGCTACCAATCTAGCCTTGTGTTTTTCAATAGTCCCTCTTTCATTGATCTTTGTTTTGAAAATCCATTTCACTCCGATTAGGTTGGCTCCTCTAGGCAAATCTACCAATTCCCAAGTATCATTTTTCTCTATGGCTTCAATCTCTGCTGTCATAGCTTCTCGCCACTTCTTACTTTTTACTGCATCCTCAAACAAAATGGGATCATCTGGTGTTATCATCATTGCATGATATTCTTCTTCGGATAGGCCCACTTCATAGTCAGTCATCCATATTGGTTTTCTTCTAGTTCTTTCACCCCTCCCTTCAATTGCAATCTCCTCAGCTTGTTCTTCATTTGGTGAAGTGTTGATGTTCAGATCATTCTCAATGGGAGCATCTGCTATTGCACTTTCTTCATCATCTTCTGATACTTCTTCCTCACTTTTATTCCAGTTCCAACTTTCTTCTTCTTCAAATAACACATCTTTGCTGACCACAATTTTTCTCGTCACTGGATCATATAGCCTATAGGCTTTGCTTTTATCACTTATTCCCAGAAATACACACTTCTTACTTTTTGAATCAAGCTTGCTTCTTTTCTGATCTGGGATATGGACATGTGCTATACATCCAAAGATTCGAAAATAGTCCACCGAAGGTTTGACACCACGCCATACTTCTTCTGGAGTTTGATCAAGCAGCGCTGCTGTTGGACTCCTGTTTTGAATGTGGGCACACCACTTTGCTGCTTCAGGCCAGAATGTTTTTGGAACTCCTTTGTCGGCCAACATTGATCGTACTGCATCCATAATTGTCCTGTTCTTTCGTTCAGCAACTCCGTTCTGTTGAGGAGTGTAGGCCATTGTGAGTTGCCTACTTATACCATGTGTTTGACAGAACTGCACGAACTCATTTGAAGTGAATTCTCCTCCTCTATCTGTTCTTAAACAGCCAATGGTTGCACCAGCTTCTTTTTCAACAAAGGCCTTGAAAAACTTGAATACACCAAATGCTTCTGCTTTCTCACACAGAAAATAAACCCAGGTTTTTCGTGAGAAATGATCAATAAAGGTCATGATATACCTTTTATTGCTGTTTGAGGCTGGTTTAATAGGGCCACATAAGTCTGAATGCACGAGTTGAAGTGGCTTTGATGCTCTCCATGAACTGGATTTTGGTATGGACTTTCGATGTTGTTTGCCAACCAAGCAAGCTTCACATATCTTTTCAGGAACTTTAAGTAAAGGTACACCTTTCACCATTTTCTTTTCTGCCAGCAGCTTCAATCCGGCGTAATTCAGGTGGCCAAAACGTCGATGCCACAGGTGTGCTTCCTTCTCAATCAAAGCTTCAGCCTGGAAACACTTGGACTCCGTCGATGGTACACTGGTGGCCACCAGATAGAACATTCTGTTACCACTCATATTGGTCTCCATAATCAACCCTCTACTGGGATGATACACCTTGCACGTTCCTTGTTGTATTACAACAACCAATCCTTTCTCCTGTAGCTGTCCCATGCTCAACAGATTACTTTTTAATTCAGGTATATAAAATACATTCGAGATTACCTGAGTGACATCATTCATTTGTAGCCTTACACTACCTCTTCCCACTACTGCCAATCTGGTGTCATTTCCAAGCTTCACAGTTTGCTTGAATCCTTCATCTAATTCCACGAACCACTCCTTGTTCCCAGTCATGTGATTTGAACATCCTGAGTCAATAAACCAAATTCCTTCCTTGTTGAGTTTAGGAAGATCAACATAAGACATTAGTAAAAGTTCCTCTTCTTCTACATTTTCAGTATAATTTGCTTGTTTCTCCCATTCTGGACATTCATTTTGATAATGTCCCAGCCTGTGACAATTGTAGCATTTTATTGTAGCTTTGTTTTGAGGTGATCTTCCTCTTCCTCTTCCTTGACCTCCTCTGGATGAGCCTCTGCCTCTTCCTCTAACTGGTTTCTCATCATAAGAGACCCTTAAAGCTTGTTCCTCCTCCTGACTCCCTAGCATTCGTTGTTCATGAACAAGCAAGCTTCCATGAATCTCATCAATAGTCATATTATCTAGATCGTTTGACTCCTCTATTGAGCACACAACATAATTAAATTTAGGAGTTAAGGATCTCAGAACCTTACTCACAACCACGCTAGATTGCATCTTTTCACCATTCACCTTCATCTTGTTTACCACTGTCAGAGTACGCCCCATAAAACTGTCCACATTTTCTCCTTCCTTCATGGTCAGCATTTCAAACTCCTTTCGCAATGCTTGCAGCTGTGCTCTCCTCACTTTGGTGGATCCCTGGTACTTCTGTTTCATTGAATCCCAAATTGCCTTTGACGTGCTTTTATCAAGAATAGTTTCCATGATTTCTCGATCTATTGCCTGGAACAAGAAATTTTTGACTTTCAAGTCTTTGAGCTTTGCTTCCTCAACACCCTTTCTCTGTGTTTCACTTCCTGATGAACTTTCTATTGCAAGTCGTGGAATTCCCTCTTCCACCAGACTCCACATTTCCTTGCTCCTTAAGAAGTTCTCCATTAGCATCGACCAATGATCATAATGACCATCAAACATTGGAGTTACAAATTTTTCTGAGGTTGCCATGCTTACTCTCACACTTCAGACTTATCTGAAAGGCTCTGATACCAATTGATAATATCGGAAGCTTGTATGTATGTAAAATGAATAATCTCCTCATTAATTCAATAAAAACAGTGGTTACTTATAGCCTTACAACAACTGAAAATAAGACTGACTTTACACATAATAAGCGTAGTGCGCCATATTCTTGCTGAAGAATAGGTCTTATTATAGCTAACAGTTGAAAAGGTAAACCTGCAACTAATTCACGGTTATTTCAGCTAACATTATCGGTGGTATAACAATTTGTGTGGCAGGCAAATGAAGAGAATGGTTAGGAATATATGAGATTTGTTATGGTTATATGTAGGTATGAAAGAGAGATTTTGAGAGTATTGATTTCAAACTACTTATAATTACTTATCTGCTATGATTAGGAGAAAACTTGGAAATTTAGAACCTTAGAAATTAAGAATAAAGTTTTGTTGACAAAAGGAGTATTAAGGGTAATAGCGAGTTGAATTCCTATAATCTCTATTAAATTCAATTTTATTATTAAATTATTTATTACTTATTTTTCATAACAAATCTTATAGTAAATTGTGATATAGGATATTTTACAGGATTTATAATAGATTAGTTTTAACGGTGAGAGTTCCACATCTTAAATTATTCATATTACTACTTCATCACATATATTTACGTGTTAGAAATTCTATTAAAAAAAAAATTTCTTTTAAGTGCCTTGAAGATATAATTTCTTGATTTATCTATCCCACAAATCAAATACTATCTCTCATTAGCGGCGGAATCAGCAATAAAAATATGTAGTGTCCAACCGTAAATTATCGTGGTGTCAAAATATATATTTAAATAAAAATATATTTTTATCTTTTTTATTTAATAGCAATTTATTTATTATTATTATTATTATTATTATTATTTTTAAGATTGTTGTGGACTACTGTACGGCTCCGCCACTGTCTCTCATTGCTAATAATAACGCTAATTGGACAAGTTGCACCAATTGTATGAGGAGTTTGACTTTTGTGGCTTCCCTGATTTAGCCTCGATAAGATGGAAAGAAAATAATAATAATAATAATAATAATAATAATAATAATAATAATAATAATAATAATAATAATAATAATAATAATAATAATAATAATAATAATAATAATAATAATAATAATAATAATAACTTACTATTTCTAAAAGTTCTGCTGAGACTAAATACACAGTCCTCACAATTACCACTCGTGAGTTAAAGTGGATCAAATTTCTGCCAGATGCTTTGCTTATACCGGTTGCTTCTCCTAGACTATCCAATTGCATTGATATAATGTGATCCGCAATGAGTTTAAGGCTGAATTTATTAGTCCTTTACACCTTTCTAGCGAAGAGAAATTGGTAGATATCTTCATTAAAGCCCCATCTAAATTAACCTACGTCTAGTTGGGGCCTTAATTTCCAAAGTCAAACTTGAAGGGATGTGAATATATGCATGCATTCATGTATGTATGTATGTATGAATCAAATTCGATGGTCTCAGATTGCAAAATCAGCAACACATGCATGGAGTGCATAGAGAAGTGGTTAGACCATATTGAAACAAAAGTCAAAATATCAGTCAATTTTATAACACCAAGCCCAGCCCGCATAGGTGTACAAGCCCATCGGATATTAATGAGTTGTGGGTCATATTTGTATTTATGGTACATAAAAGGGACTCTCATCTATGGCTAAAGAGGTTCTGAGCGCTGGTAGAACTAGGGGTTGGCATGGTCGGCTCGAACTGGATCAACCTCGCTCGGACCGGATCAATCTCGCCCATGTCTAATCCGTGAATTATAGAGATCGAGAGACTCGAACGGATTGCAGTTTCTAACTCTAAATCCGAATCCGAACGGATTATCTATTGATCCACCCGATCCGTATAATTCGAATACACATTAGACTTGATATATTTATGTATAATAATAATTTAAACTCATAATATTTATAACACACCAATTTATAATATAGAAAACATATATAAGTTATACAATAATATTATTTACTAAATAGATAAATTAATTTTATTGAATAGATAAATTAATTTTAAATTTTATATAAAAACTTCACTAAACAAGTATAACTAATTAAATAAAACCACATACTTAACAAGATTTTATCTATGTGGTGTTGTATGTAATATATCATAAGAGATTATATTTTTAATAATTATAATAATAATAGTTTAAACTCATAATATTAATTACTAAATAAATTAACTTTAAATTCTGTTTCAAAATTCAATTACATTAATATAACTAACAATATATATATATAAATTAATTTTTTTCATTTCAAGCACATATTTTTTTTAATTAGTGTTTAATAAATTAATTATTTTTATATATAACCGGATTACTGGATCAGATAAAAAAATATTGACCCGCTTTTGACCCGATAACCCGAACGGATCAACACTTTTGCCCCAGATCCGCCCCAAAGTAAAAAATTTCAGCTCCAAACCCGATCCAGAAATACCGGATCAGATTGGATTTGGACCGGATCGGATTTTTTGCCAGCTCTAATAAGGACCAAGGTAGAAGATGTAAGGTTTTAATCCTATATTATTTCCATATTATAAAATTTTTTAAAAGAATATATTCATAAAAATAAAATATTCTGATAAAATTAGGTGACAAAAACATTTTAAATATAGTTGTAGAGATAGGGTTGGAAATGCGGGAGGATATTATGGAAAAATAATATCTTAATTCAGCTTAAATCCATTAAATCAATATTGTTATTTATAATTGAAGATAAAAATAGCAAAATGTTGATCAAGAAAATCAAGATTGCTAATAATATATAGTGCAACGAATGGACACAGAATCATAAATAATAATTTTCTCATTATTGTTTTTATTGGATACTGGTAATTAACATAACTTTTCAGATGATTTAGAATCACGAGGTAAGATAATATCGGAGTTGCGTTCTATTAGCCAACCTTAACTAGAAATCTTCTAATATTATATTATGTAATAATTACAATATATTTAATTATGAAAAGATATCAAAATAAGTTCCAATATATACCGTGTAACAATATCAATCACCTTATCTGAACTCAAGTGATCCTATTTACGGATCAATAGAAAAAGACGAAGCAACGTACATATGCATATTAACCATTACTTTCAGAAATATACAAACACATATTCATGGAAAATGTATGGTGTAAAACATAGTTATTTGCTTTATATTTTTGAGTTTTCATGAAATTGATTTTGATAGTAATTTATATTTTGTAAATTTTATAAACTCAAGAGTTTAATCAATTTTAAATATATTAGTTTTTATTTTATTTTTATGTTTAATCTACCATTAATTAGAGCATCTCCAGTGGTATGTCTATTTGTAATTTCTCCATAGCCACGTCAGCAACGTGGAGAATATTTTAAAAAGTAGAGCTCCAATGGTACCGTCTATTTTGAATGTCCAGCTGACGTGTCAAATTTTGAAATAGACATTGTCCATCAGAGCATCTCCAATGGACCGTGGGCGTCTGATGATGTGGCCGTGTAAAGTAGAAGTCGTGAATGATGAGGTGGCAAAATTTTTATTGATAGACAGTATAGTTTAAAAATAGTCATACAGTGGTCACCGTCTATAACTCTTCCTTTTTAATTTTAATAAAAATTTAATTAAAATTAAACTCTTTTATTAGAAAAAAAGAATTCGAAATACGTTAAAAATCTAATTAAATAATATTAAAAAGTCAAGTCAGCATGTCTATTTGATCGTTTAAAATAGAAGTTCTGATAGACGATGTCTAGTTTAAAATTTGCCACGTCAGCTGGACATTCAAAATAGACGGTATCATTGGAACTCCATTTTTTAAAATATTGTCCACATTGCTGATGTGGCCGTGAAAAAATTGCAAATAGACATTCTACTGGAGACGCTCTCAGACCTTCTATTTAGACGGTCAAATAGACATGCTGACTCAGCTTTTTTATATTATTTAATTAAATTTTTAATGTGTTTCAAATTCTTTTTGTTATAATAAAAGAGTTTAATTTTAATTAAATTTCTATTAAAAATTAAAAAGAAAGAGTGACCACTGTATAATTATTTTTCAACTAAACTGTCTATCAATAAAAAATTTGCAACATCAACATTTAGAGCATCTCCAATGGTTTAGTGAATTCAGGCAGATGTGGCATGGTAAATAGAGGGCGTAGATAATCACGTGTCAAAAATAATATTTCTGGAGAAAATAAATTAAAAATCGTCCACAGTGGTTATTGTTTATTCAGATTTCCTTAATTTATAATCCATTAAAATTAATTTTCTATTTCCTTTTTAATTTATAATTTAAATAGAAATATGGTAATTACAATTTTAAAATATTAAAATTGCTGATTGATACCGTCAACTAGAACGTGGAAAATAGAAGCCCTACTCCACACCCTCTATTATTTTTTCTGCCACGTCACCAGCACATTGTAAATTCACATTGCCATTGAAGTGGATTTTTTAAATAAAAAATCCAGAATGTCCACGTGGATATGCAAACCAATAAATTCACATTCCACTGGAGATGCTCTTACGACTTCTATTTTACACGGTCACATCATCTGACGCACACGTTCCATTGGAGATACTCTTATAACTCACATCTAATTATAATTATAATTATAATTATAATTATAATTATATATAAACATGAATTATATTAAATAAAATATAATTTATTATTTTTAAAAATTTAATATTTTTAATATAAAAAAAATATAAAAAGATTGATTTTTCAATTTTAATCAAATATTTCGTGGAAATCGATAATATGGAGAAAACTGAAAAGCAGACACGGGTTAAAATAATCAACTTATCATTCCCTCGGTGTGACTTTTCTCAGAAATCCAGATCTAGATTCTTGACCAGGTCCCTAATACTGATGTATTTTTTTTTATTGGATTAATGAACAGAGTGTTACAAATCATACATATAAATGAGAAGATAACTTAGGACTAATGAAGACTGGAAGAGGAGAGGCTTTAACATAAGTGAATCCTAATCCCTCACTAGTATCCACTCTTTCATTCGACAGGGTTTCCAGATTAAAACCATGAAGCAAGGAAGCTAGTGTCAATTGCATAGCCTGAAGGGCATATGAAACTCCAGGGCACATTCTTCTTCCACTACCGAAGGGCAATAACTCGTAGTTCTGACCCCTTACGTCAAAATCCTTATGAGTGGTCAGAAATCTTTCTGGATCAAATGCGTGAGGATCTGACCATACATTTGGATCCTGATGCATCTTCCAAGCATTGATAATCAATCGTGTTCTAGCTGGGATAAGATAACCATTGACTTCACAATCTTCCATAGACTCGTGGGGAACTAAGAGCGGGGCAGCTGGATAAAGACGCATTGTTTCCTTGAGAACAGCTTGAAGATAAACTAGATTTGTAATATCTGATTCTTCTACCTGTCTTTCTGATCCAACGTGATGCTTTAGTTCTTCTTGTGCCTTTTCATAACATTTGGATGGTTGAGAAGTAAGGTGAGAGCCCATGTTAATGTCACAGTTGTTGTATCAGAGGCTGCTAAGATCAGACCCTGCAAAAATCATATGTTAGAAATAAAACAGAACATAAATGCCATTGAAATTAGATTGTACATATAGTATAGTTATAATTATTACCAAGCACATGGCTTTATTGACAGTATCAGCATCGTGACCGTGAAAAGCATCATCATCTTGCAAAATTGAAAGCAGGACATCCATGAAGTCTTCATCTTCTTTAAATTCAACCGAAGCTCTCTTCCTCTTGTGTTCGTCCAACCATTTTTGAACGATGATATCTAGTTCTTTGGCCGTCTTCTTCATGGCTTTCTCATCTCCCCCAATATCGAACCACCTCAAAAACGGCAGCGCATCGGCTACTACAAACCTACCACTCAACTCGAAGAATGTTATAAGTTCATGTTTCCACTCATCATTCTCTCCGCACCGTTTTCCAACAACCAATTTCAATATCATGTTAAGAGTTACGTCCCCGAACCATCTCTTCATCTCCACCAACAATTTGTTGGAACCGGTTCTTCCATTGTCCAACCATAACTCGTAAAGCTCTTTGAAGGAAGTCTTCAACTCAGATTCTCGAACATGTTTGAGCTTCTCGAGACGGTGGTTGGACAGAAGCTCAATAGTGCTTATCTTTCGAGACTCGCGCCAATAGGGGCCATAAGGGCTACCTCCAAACATAGCAAAATTGTAGCCTAGAACCTCCATAACGACAGATTTTGGACGGTTAACGAAGACCTTGTCATTTGTTGTCAGACACTCCTTGGCTATCTCCCAATTACTCACCACTAAAACTGGAAATACCCCTATCTTGATGGTGAAGATTGGTCCGTACTTGTCAGCCATTTTCCCCAAAACTCTGTGAGTAGGTTCTTGATCCCCTCCTAGGAGGAATAAATGTCCAATCAACGGCCATGATCCGCCGGCTGTTGGTGCTGATTTACTGTCGGTCCATTTTCTTATTACAATTTTTGATACCAACAACGAAGAGAAGATGATGATTGATAGCAAGGCAGAAACTGTTTGTGGTGTGATTGGAAGGAATTCCATTTCGTGCTGTGGATAATTGAATTGAGTATGTAAGTGAATAAGGAGGGCAACCTAGAGGCAACTTATGTTAAAAATCAATATTGGTTCTCCTTTCTAAGTCAACATCGGAGGCCACAAATTACATTATCTTTGACGAAAATTTAGACCGGTGGTAATTCGGAGAAAAATTGAATATATATATATATATAAATAACCCATTCACACGGCATAACATTACGTATATTTCGAATGAACATTGGTAGTGAAACAAGTTTAACAAGCTTAATTAATTTCTTTTTTATTTTAATTTATTATTTTTTTAATTATGGTAGTTTTTCTAAGCAATCCGCGTAGAATTCATTATTTATCCATAAATTTGTTTCGCATATGGTTTCTTACGTGTCGCATATGGTTTCTTACGTGTGAGAAATAATATAATGGAAGTGAATTTTGTTTTATTTATTTTAATGTTTATTTTTTAAATATTAAATTATTATATTTTTTTATTATATATAAATAAAAATATTTACCATTAAAAATAAATATTGGATAGGAAAATGTTTTACCTATTAAAAATGGAGGAAGTATATATTAGCTCTCATAATAGAGTCCAACCAGGATTCAGCATATAATCACCATAATTTATGAGTCACACTATATTTGTACTATTCTCCATTCTTGTACCCAAAATATTTATAGTGATTTAAAAATTTTCAGAATTTTACCTTCAGCAATTAGGGGTGGACATAGATCGATTCGGTCCAAACTGAACCAATCCGACAAAAAATAATTTTTTAATTTATAAGAATGATCCGATTCCAACTACAAACGTAAAATCAATTCGAACCGATTCGATTATTTTTGGTTAGGTCCAGTTCAATTTTAAATAATTAATTAAATTTATAATTATTTCTAATATTATTATTAAATATAAATTTTGTTATTTTTAAAATTAAATATTATTTTTTTGATTTTTGAAAATGAGAAAATGTCAATTGAATTGAGGGTGATTTGCACTTTTAAACTTTTTTATTAAAAGAATTATATTTTTAGACCAACATTAAAATTTTTACAAAACTAAATTTTTTTTAAATTTTTTTACAAAAACTAGACCAAAATGACCATTTTACCCTCCTATACCGAGAAAACATATATCCAATAGCTTCCCGATGTTACACATCCGGAAGCAGGCAAAATTCAAGCTTGCTTCCCGGTGTGTAATACCGGGAAGCGAATTTCATCTTCCCGGTACTACACACCGGAAAGCAAGCTTAAATTTTGTCTGCTTCCTTATGTGTAATACGGGGAAACAAAATTTTACTTCCCTGTATTACACACGGGGAAGCAGAAAAAATTCAAGCCTGCTTCCCGGTGTGTAATACCGGGAAGCTTGCTTCCCTGTATTACACATCGGGAAGCCGATTCAATTTTGTCTGCTTCCCGGTAGTAATACTGAGAAGCTCATTTTCTGCAAAATTTTATTTTTAAAAGTTTAGTTTTACAATTTTTTTATAAAAGAGTTTAAAAGTATAAAAAATTTAGAGTTGGTCTAAAACTAAGAAAAAAAAGTTGAAAAGGTCTAATTTTGCTTACTATCACTTGAATTTATTCAAAAACTATTTTTGTCATGTGTTTTTAAAACACCTTGTATATATTTACTATAAATTTATTATTAAATAAATTAGTTTTAATCACATTAGTGAAGAATATTAGTAATAAATTAATAATTAATTGTTATAGTTAAAATTATACTCCCTCCGTTTTAAAATATAAGACGTTGTAGACTTCTACACACTTATTAAGAAAAGTGATGAAAAGGCTTATTACCCATTTTCTCTCTATATGCACTTCTCTCTTTTCAGTTCACACTATAATTATTTTATTTTAAAATAAAGAGGAGAGTATATTAGGAAAAGATGTCACATCCATGCTTAGAAAATTGAAAACGTCTTATATTTTGCAAAATAAAAAGTACTCTCAAATTTCTCATATGTAGAAACGGAGGGAGTACATGATAATGAGTCATGATTATATAGAAAAATATGTATTATATTTTAATCATTTAAAATTTTATTTTTATTATAAATCTATCCAGTCCGATTTTTCGATTTTTTCATATCAATAACCAAACCGACCAGATTTAAATCGGTTTTTCACTTTACGGAATCGAATCGACCCGACTAGGGGAGAAAACAGACCCGATCTTATCGGTTCGGTCTAGTTTAAGTCGGTTCTGGTTTTTATGCCCATCCCTATGAACAGTAGTACCACGAACCAAGAAAAGAGAAAAACCAATTAGTCATCTACTATAACCATCCCTGGCACACCCACCACACCCTGAACTCCTATTCATATTTCCATTAGAAGTCAAAGTTACCCATCCCAAAGGAGCAGGCTTTTGAGAAATAAGGTATAAAGATAGGCGGTTATGATTATTAGAAATAAGTCTTTAATCAGCCGAAGCATTAGCAACACCCAAAATTTGCTTGAGTAAAAAATCAAAAGATATTATCACAGGGACTTGTGGTTCAAAAACTTTTATTTTTGAATTTCCATATCCTCCACAAACTCATAGCAAAGGAGACATTCTATGGAGCCTCCCACCTAGATATGGTCTGGATTTTCAAATTTTTCCAAATCTAATTCAAGATATCATGTGAACCAAACTCTCTACAGAGCTAAGTAGCATCCAAATAATTCCACACTAATTGTGCGTTACACCAATCACGTAATACATGTAACATTGATTTAGAAGACTTTTAACAACCACTACATGTAGTATCATATGTAAAACATGGTCGCTCGTTCGACTTTGGAAAGATTTTTTTTATGAGTAATCTGCCACAAGAATACATGAACTCTTTGGGGAATAGGAAGCTTCCAAATCAAACTCCAAACTTGTGAATCTGGGAAATAACCATGAGAAGCCAAACAGTTGTACGTAGATTTCACCGAGAAATTTCCTGAAGGGGAGTGAGACGACACTAAACTATCATGGTTCCTACTATCATTCACAATAAAATGAACATTAAGAGTATTTAGAACATTAGCTGGTGACAAAGGGGTAATAATATCCCACTCCCACCCAGTAGAATATCCCAAAAAGCACAAACAGAAAGCGACAACAAAACTAATGGAATAGAGCCAAGAACATAATTAATTAAAAGACCACAAGGTATCCAATTGTCAATCCAAAAATATATTGTCATGTCATTCCACACATCAGTAACCAGCCTATGAATGGAAATGAGTCGAGTCGGCTAGAGAACAGTTCAGGCTCGACTTGTTTAAAGTTTGGCTCGAATTCGGATTAAACAAGCCTGAAACAAGCCGAGCTCGAGCTTCATGGTAAAAGACTTGCGAGCTAAACGAGTCAAAATGAGCTCATTTATTATAATAAGATAAAAACATAAAAGTGCAAAAAATTAGGGCATAAATATAATTTAAATGAATATACTAATATCTATTGAATTAGTATTTTTTTTCCATAAATTTTTTTTGGTATAAAAAAATCGAAATTAATATACGGTGAACGAGCTTCACGAGCTCAAACGAGTATGATAATGAGCCTGAAGAGTTCAAACAAGCTTTACGAGCTCAAACGAGCTTTCTCAAACCGAGCCTTTATGAGCTTAAACGAGCTAGGAAAAAAAAATTTCGCAAGCCAGGAGCCAAGATTTTCTGTAACGAGTCGAGCCTAAGCCTGATTCTGCTCTCGGCTCGTATACAGCCCTAAATCAGCCCATTCTTGACCACTTCCAGCCCTTTTTCAATGACCCTCCAAGTATGAAAACAGATATGATAAAGGAGATGATTCCAAGAGAAGGGACTTTGAAAATATTTACTAATAAAAGCACGAACCCAAAGCGCGCCTTATTTTTTTCATATTCTCATACCCAACATTCCAAGTAACATTAGGTTCATTAGTCTTATATTACGAATTTCAAATCCACCTGAATCTTTCAGAAATTGGATAGTTTCCCGATTAACAAGATTGACACTTTTAGTACCCGACGTTTCTTTTCAAATAAAATCTCTGGAAACTTGCTCAATAAAATCACATAAAGAGGAAAGACACAAGTCTGCATAACATAAACAAGGATAGCAAGCAAGACGGATGGAGCCATAGTAGTGCGACCAACCATGGACAAAGAGTTTTTCTTCCATCTTGCAAGTTTACATCTCATATGATTAATTAGATAGGCAAATGACTGAGCATATAATGTGTATCATTTGTGCTATTTATACCATACTATTTTTGGGCATATTTGATTATTTACTATTATTTGGCTTGTTTTGTTAATTTTGTACAGTTGGAGCTAATTTTGCAGTTTTAAAGATTTCGAGGGCAGT
This sequence comes from Cardiospermum halicacabum, assembly GCA_031304145.1. Classification (NCBI taxonomy): domain Eukaryota; kingdom Viridiplantae; phylum Streptophyta; class Magnoliopsida; order Sapindales; family Sapindaceae; genus Cardiospermum; species Cardiospermum halicacabum. The sequence continues at coordinate 2,916,756 of CM062394.1, forward strand.
TTAGAGGAGATTACAAATCAAACCAGAAGTCAAACAACAAATGAAGACTAATGATCTGTTTTTGAAAACGATAGTTTATTATGTATTTGAACTTTGAATTTCTAGTTAGATTTTCTAGGAGATTTTGTGGGTTAGTTTTCTTCCTCCCACATTTTTAGCTTTAACTTCTATATTGTTTTCTGAAGAAGAAGATTAGGGACGTTCGATTGGAGGTTTTGATTGAGTTTTATTCTGAGTTTTGATTCTATTCTGTTCTCTGTTTGAACGTATATTTTATAACTATGATGCTAGCTATGATCATAACTAGCTAAGTTATTGTATCCAGTAAAGTTTATTAGTTTAATTATTCGTGTTGTGAGATTTGTGCTTTAATATTTATTTCTGTAGTATTCATCACTTCACTGTTGTTCATGGTTTTGATTGAATGTGTTTATTTATTTGATTAGTTAATTCGGCCGATTAATTGATCAATTAGGTTAATACATTGCTAGTTAACAAGATTAAATACGTAATCGTCTAATTAAGTTAACACAGGTAGAAAACGGTGTGATACGTTGTGCGGTGTGAGGTTGTGATCATAGGTTAATGAACGCGCTTTGTTGATTTGTTAGCTATGACCATAGGTCTTTCTATTTCTTAAAGTAATCTACAGTTGAACCTGTCAGGCGCTTGTCGGGGTTACTGATTAGGTTAGGGACTAATTAGAAGATGCTTGTCCGATTAGTCTAATAGCTAAAGGAAGATTAGGCGGTTAGGCGCGACGTCAACTGCTATAACTATGGTTACTGAATTGAAATAATTACACTTAGATTCGATAATCAACACGATAATTGACTATAGACTTTGCTAGATTGTTTCTTCTATCGATTTACTTCTCTACAATTTTATTTTAGTTTATTTTTCTTATAAATTCAAAACCTTAATTACTTCTCAGGTTATTCACAAAATTTGAATTGATTAAACCGTTCTGTGTGGTTCGACCCTGTTTACTACTATCTTAGTATTTAGCAGGATTATTCTATTTTATATTTGACGGATTCGACACGTCAGCAAACATACTTTAATCTACTTGACGATGATGCGTTGGGATACCTAAGTATTTGTCCAAATCTTAAGTAAGAGGAATATCGTACAAAGATGAAAGGTGGGCAGCCAAAGAAGAATCCAGGCCAGGAGAAACAAACATGATGAATTTATTAAAATTTATTTTCTGACTAGAAGCGGTTGAGAATTGTTGTAAAATAGTCATCTTTTGGATTTGACTAAACGAACCTTCCGTAAACAGAACCATGTCATCAGTGAAGAGGAGATGTGAAACTTCAAGGCCACGCCGAGAAAGGGAAACGGGCTTCTATATACCTTCCCTAACCACTTTCCTAATCTCATGTACCAACACCTCAATACACAGTATAAAAATGTATAGAGAGATAAAATCCCCATGTCTAACTCCTCTTATGGGATTAAAGGGGGCAAGCGCGTACTATTCCACACCACTAACATAGAGGCAGAATTCTTAAACCATTCATAACCATTTAAACCCAAATAGTAGACAAACCCATTGCATAAAGTCCCAGTTCAACCTGAATATGTTTTCTCAAGGTCAATCTTTACGACCATAAAACCCACCCTATTCTTAAATGTATGCATAGAATTAAGAGTTTCCTAAAAAAGAATAATATTGTCGGTAATCTAATGGCCCGACAAATTACATTATTCTAGCCCAATTAACTGCGGGAGAATGCTTTTGAAACGATTCACCAATATCTTTGTAATAAGTTCATAGATAACATTACAAAGATTGATCGGTCGAAACTGACTGATATGCTCAGGATGATCTGCCTTAGGAATAAGCACCAACAACGTTTCACTAATCTCAGGTAGAATCGGTTGGCCACGGATAATATTATCAACAAAAGTAACCACTGCAGTTCCAACGATATGTTTGTTCTTTTGGAAAAAGGCAGTAAGAAAAATCATCCACACTAGGTGCTTTGTAAGGAGTCATAGCAAAAAAATATGCTTAACTACTTCTAAAGTAAAAAATCAGTTAAATATTAAAAAATTAGCCTCAAAGAGTTTAGGAAATTGCCCATGTACTAAGAAAAAGAGATCAGTAGCGCAATCAACTTGGTACAGTGTCTTAAAATATGAGACGTCATAAGCTTTAAACTCTGCTTATCCGAAAACCACTCATCATTATGGTTTCGTAAAGAACGAAGCACCAATTTATCCTTACGAGAAACAGAAAAGAATGATAGAATGGTGTGTTTTCTCATTAGACACTATCTTGTAGTCTCGGTTAAAAAAAATTCAGTTAAGAAAAAACATAAGCAAATACCATACCATATCACATCTTAAATTTTAGTTTTATTCTTAATATATATTTTTTAATATAAAAAAAATATATATTTTTAAAATATATTAAATATAATAATATAAAAGTAACTACTATTATTTTGAAATTTAAAAAGAAGAGATTAAAAACCTTAAAAAGTGGAGAACAACATACTGGGACGATTTTATCATAAAGAGATGTACACACTGGAGCGCATAATAAACTCTAATGATTTCTATACATTTTCTCGACAATTCAAATTATTAAATCAGACCATACTACTTAGACGTTATAATAGTTACACAATAATTAAATAGTTTGTACCTAATTATTCATGTGATCTTTATATTCTCTTTTATGATTGAGTGTTTCTTAAATTATCATCCATCACGATTAGAGCTGGCAAAACGGGTTCGCGGGTCGTGTTTACCTTAACACGAACACGATTATTAAATGGGTTATGAACTTTCAACACCAACATGACACAATTAGGAATGAGTTGACATGGACACACATGATAATATGATTAATAAATGGGTTATTATCCAATCCGACACCTCAACACAAAATTGACACGTTAACCTAATTATTAAATGGATTGACACGACTTTATTTAATAAAAATAAATTTTATTTAATAAAAGATTATAAATAAAATATCAAAATTTAAAATTACATATATATCCTCAATAAACGGGTCAACCCGTGACACGATTATGCTAACACGAACATGACACAGTTATTAAATGAGTTAAACAGTTCGACACATTTATTAATACGACACGATTATACTCAACTCTAACCCTTAATAATCGGTTTCGTTTCGTGTCAACCCATCGTGTCACGATCCATATTGCCACCCCTTATCACGCTGCATTCAATATGTTGAATTGTTACCAACTAAAAATATAATCTATCACATTGTAATCTATTATATTAAATTATTAACTCTTGATTTTATTTTCATATTAAACTCATATATATTGTACACCATATATTGAGATAGGTTAAAAAAAATTGAATTGCTATCCATATCATCGATGTGTATATTATTTTTCGGGAGCCCAGAATTTAAGAACTCTAAAGTTAATTGTGCTTGACTTGAAACAATACGGGTGAGGACAAAACATGTTGGAAAGCGTAATAGTGGTCCGTGTGGCGAGTGGTCAGCCTTAAAACCAATTCATCCAGAGGCGGGGATCGTATAATTAAAATATTAATTAATTAAAAATAAATATAAATATAAATAAATTAGAATATTCGTTGATCAAAATATTAATTAATTACAAATATGTAAAATTGGAAAATGTGCCGTATTAAGAGCATCTCCAGTGGAATGTGAATTTATTGGTTCACATCCACGTGGACATTCTGGATTTTTTATTTAAAAAATCAACTCCAATGACAATGTCAATTTACAATGTGAAGGTGACGTGGCAGAAAAAATAATAAAGGGTGTGAAGTAGAGCTTCTATTTTCCACGTCCTAGTTCACGGTGTCAATCATCAATTTTAATATTTTAAAATTATAATTACCATATTTCTATTTAAATTATAAATTAAAAAGGAAATAGAAACTTAATTCTAATGGATTATAAATTAGGCAAATCTGAATAGATAATAACCATTGTGGACGATTTTTAATTTTTTTTCTTGAGAAATATTATTTTTGACTCATCATTATCCACACCCTCTGTTTACCATGCCACATTTGCCTCAATTCACTAAACTACTGGAGATGCTCTAACTGAGTTTTTAAGTAAAAAATAAATAAAAACCTAGGTAGTTTCATGAATGCAAAAGAATAGAGATCCAAAATCAAGCATACAAATGAGAAGACAACCTAGGAGTAACCAGAACTTGAAGTGGAGAGGCTTTAGCATAAGTCAATCCTGATCCCTCACTAGTATCCACTCTTTCATTCGACAGGGTTTCCAGATTAAAACCATGAAGCAAGGAAGCTAGTGTCAAATGCATAGCTGGAAGGGCATATGAAACTCCAGGGCACATTCTTCTTCCACTACCGAATGGCAAAAACTCGTAGTTTTGTCCCCTTACTTCAAAATCCTTATGAGTCGTCAGAAATCTTTCTGGATCAAATCCATATGGATCTGACCATATATTTGGATCATGATGCATTTTCCAAACATTGATTATCAATTCTGTTCTAGCTGGGATAAGATAACCATTGACTTCACAATCTTCCATAGACTCGTGCGGAACTAATAGCGGGGCAGCTGGATAAAGACGCATTGTTTCCTTGAGAATAGCCTGAAGATAAACTAGATTTTTTATATCTGATTCTTCTACCTGTCTTTCTGATCCGACGTAATGGTTTAATTCTTCTTGTGCCTTTTTCATAACATGTGGATGGTTGAGAAGTAAGGTGAGGGCCCATGTTAATGTCACAGTTGTTGTATCAGAGGCTGCTAAGATCAGACCCTGCAAAAATCATATGTTAGAAATAAACAGAACACAAATGCTATTGAAATTAGATTATATATATAGTATTTGTTATAATTATTACCAAGCACATGGCTTTATTGACAGTATCAGCATCGTGGCCGTGAAAAGCATCATCATCTTGCAAAATTGAAAGCATGACATCCATGAAGTCTTCATCTTCTTTAAAATCAACCGAAGCTCTCTTCCTCTTGTGTTCGTCCAACCATTTTTGAACGGTGATATCTAGTTCTTTGGCCGTCTTCTTCATGGCTTTCTCATCTCCCCCAATATCGAACCACCTCAAAAACGGCAGCGCATCGGCCACTACTGCCAAACCACTCAACTCGAAGAATGTTATAAGTTCGTGTTTCCACTCATCAGTCTCTCCGCACCGCTTGCCAACAACCAATTTCAATATCATGTTAAGAGTTATGTCCCCAAACCATCTCTTCATTTCTATCAACAATTTGTTGGGATCTTTTCTTCTGTTCTCCGACCACAACTCGTAAAGCTCTTTGAAGGAAGTCTTCAACTCAGATTCTCGAACATGTTTGAGCTTCTCGAGACGGTGGTTGGATAGGAGCTCAATCGTGGTTATCTTACGACACTCGCGCCAATAAGGGCCATAAGGGCAACCTCCAAACATTGCGAAATTGCAGCCTAGAATCTCCATAGCTATAGATTTTGGACGGCTGGCGAATACCTTGTCATTTGTTGTCAAACACTCCTTGGCAATCTCCCAATTACTCACCACTAAAGCTGGAGATAACCCAATCTTGATGGTGAAGATTGGTCCATACTTATCCGCCATTTTCCCCAAAACTCTGTGAGTAGGTTCTTGATCTCTTCCTAATTGGTGTAAATGCCCGATCAACGGCCATGATCCCCCGGCTGCAGGTGCTGATTTTCTGTTGGTTCCTTTTCTTGGTACAATTTTTGATACAAACAACAATGAGAAGATGATGATAGTTACCAAGGCAGAAACTGTTTGTGGTGTGATCGGAAGGAATTCCATTTCTTGCTATGGATAATTGAAAATTAAAGAAGTGCAACCTAGAGTCATCTTATGTAAAAAATCAATATTATACATATGAATTTTATTAGCTCTCCTTTCTGCATCAACATTGGTGGCCATAAATTAAATTATCTCTCACGAAAAATTTTAGACCATAGATAAATGCTAGATTCCCACCCGGAAATATCCCTATACATCATGGTCTTATCAAACAATTATATCTAGGTTCTTAAAAAATCTAGTTCAGATTGTATATGGATTAAAAAGTTAAAATTTGAATTGAACTTAAAATTTAAGTTGAAATCAAAATATGTGAGTTCTTACTAGAGGTTATTTTTTATTATTATTAGTATTATTTTTTTTAAAGTGTCATTGAAACAAGATACGCACATGAAAAAGGTTTATGGAATTGTAGGAGTGAAGACAGAAATTTATCACCTAGGTTGATTCCATGTTAACAGGACCTATAGGATAAAACAAGCATTTTTACATTTCAAGACATATATGTTGAAGGGTAAAAGAATTATGACTTCTTTTTTTTTTTAATAAAATGATTGGTGGAAATAAATTAGTTTTCAGTGTCTTTAAAGGTTGAATTGAAAGAGGATCGGGAGAAGGTAAATATGTCTCCAAGTTTAACTTAAATAGTAAAATCTCAGCTTAGAAATATTTATTCTCCAAAATTTATCATATTTTTTAAATAAAGTATAAAATAAGCTAAAAAAATTTTAACACATTTTTAACTCATAACTGACCTGATAAAATTCTCTCCTCATTGCATTCGGACGGAAAATATCATAAATCAGAATTTGAGATTTCTATGATAGATTTCAAACTGTTTGTCAATGCATCGAGATGGAAATAGTCCCTACCAATGTAATGAGGCTCTAGATGGAAATAGTCCCTACCAATGTAATGAGGCTCTAGATGGAAATAGTCCCTATCAATGTAATGAGGTTTAGAGCGTAGAACCATTTAAAAAAGTGAACAACATTGTTATTAAGATCATGCAATGTAATAGTATACGAATATGGAACATAAACTTTCAAATCCAATAAAACAATATTTTGAAGAATATAATTAGATTTAAAGTCCGAAAAAATATATATATTATATATTCGAAGTGAAATATGTTACTTTGTTTAAATTTCTAGTTATTACCAATAAATATAAATATATATATTCAACTTCAAATAAATACCACCATATCAACAATTAATAGATAAGTATAACTTCATCATATCCATTTCGAGAAGTGAAGTTTACCCAATATTTTGGTGTTATGGCCATGGGACATTCAAAATCCTCTACAGCCGGCCATTAACAACTTTAATCTACACATCTTCAATTTTTACACTTTTCGGTTCATCATTTAATATGTACAAAAATTTTATTTGAAAATATTTATTATTTAATAAAATAGCAAAACTCAAAATAATAACTACTTGGATTAATGCAATCCCATCGTCTTAACTGATTAAAATAATTTAAAAAATTAAAAAAAAAACACTTAAGTTTAATAATCATTCTTCCTACGGGGATAGTAATTTTCAAAAGAATTTTGGGCTAGACATCAAGAATTTGTGGGAAACAATAACTTGTTGGGAAAACACGGCTAGCTCTGATACCACTTGTTGAACAAATCGGTGATCCAATGCAGCGGAGACGAGTATTGGTAACCACAAAGTAAAACAACATACATAAGGCAAGAAATAGAGATAGAAAATAAGACACAAGGTTTTTACGTGGAAACCCAAAACGGGAAAAACCACGGCCGTCAGGACGACGAGTGACTAATTCACTATGTAACAATAAAGCAACAATTACAACCAGAATAACACTCTCTCACTCTCTCACTCCCCAACCCAATTACATTGGTCACAGTCTCACATACAAGCTCTCCTCATATGGCTCTCACAGGATAACAAGACTCGATCCCAAAACTCAAGATCTCCATGGTTTCCATGGTTCCCAGACCCCCATGGGGCACCTCCCAAACCTAACCAACTAGATCTACATTGTTCTCTCAGGATATCTAATAATAGATACAAGCACCATATTTATATCATTAGATTACATATTCACACAGTAATCCTAAACCATTAAGAAAACCTTTTCCTATTTAGGATTCTCAAGGATCTCTTTTTCCTAATTAGAATCCACATTAGGAAATATCATTCCTAATTAAATATGACACTTCCAAAACAGTCTTCGAGTCTTTTCTTAATTACAAACCAATTATGGATACCGGAATATACCCGAATTCTCGTCACAATCCTAACAATCCACCCTTTGACGAGAATTCCCTTTGTCCCTTTCCAACGACCACAACCCAAAACAGAGTCATCATACCCCACCATAAAGGTATACCCACTCAGATACGATCCATCCCAAGACAAATCATTTAGGAACCATCAACCCAAGATTTCTCTTTCTCGGCACATGTCGAAACACTTGCTGAATAAACCATGGTGCAGCTTTCTTCATCAGCTTTCAGAAAACTCCTCAGCCATCGACATACTTTCCACCACACCCACATCCATGCTGATCAGATGCCCATGCAAATTTTGGACACGCTAGAATTATTCCATCCTTTATCATGACAACCTTGGTGGTTCAAAACATGTCATAAAGACACATATTCCAGCGTACAGTCGGAGCCTTTATCGAACCGCTCCTCACAGTCCTTCCTATTCGAATTTACCAGCCACTTGATCAAAATTCTCAGCCCACAAAGATCCCAAAACACCACTAGTCAAACCCTCAATTTTGTTTTGACTATTTGACCAGACTTGAATCTTTGACCACATTTTTTAATCTTTACTTGCGTTAACAAAGAAACACAAAAATCACAAAGCTACCTTACCACCGCAATCATACATGTCATAGATCACCACCTTCATCGCTCGAGAACTACCGCCTAAACTTTTTCATCTCTACGACCATCGCAGACCAGATCTTGACAACACTTGCAGATTTTTGTTTTATTTCCAGCTTTGACTTTTTTTCTCTCACGCAACTAGCTTCAAACTCGATTAGAGAAACCAAAATAATTTTTCCAGAACTTTTAGAGACTCCAGGAGATTTACTCATCCTTCAAAACCTTTCACTTTCATCTTACCTAAACTCATGTTTACTTTGACCAAACCAAAACTCACGGACCACATCAATGCTAGCTCACAAACCAAGGGGCTCTGATACCTGTTGTTGGAAAAATACAACTAGCTCTGATACCACTTGTTGAACAAATCGGTGATCCAATGCAGCTGAGACGAGTATTGGTAACCACAAAGTAAAACAAAATACATAAGGTAAAAAATAGAGATAGAAAATAAAACACAAGGTTTTTACGTGGAAACCCAAAACGGGAAAAACCACTGCCGTCAGGACGATGAGAGACTAATTCACTATGTAACAATAAAGCAACAGTTACAACCAGAATAACACTCTCTCACTCCCCAACCTAATTACATCGGTCACAGTCTCACATACAAACTCTCCTCATATGGCTCTCACAGGATAACAAGACTCGATCCCAAAACTCAAGATCTCCATGGTTTCCATGGTTCCTAGACCCCCTGGGTCACCTCCCAAACCTAACCAACTAGATCTACATTGTTCTCTCAGGATATCTAATAATAGATACAAGCACCATATTTATATCATTAGATTACATATTCACACAATAATCCTAAACCATTAAGAAAACCTTTTCCTATTTAGGATTCTCAAGGATCTCTTTTTTCTAATTAGAATCCACATTAGGAAATACCATTCCTAATTAAATATGACACTTCCAAAATAGTCTTCGAGTATTTTCTTAATTTTAAACCAATTATGGATACCGGAATATACTCGAATTCTCGTCACAATCCTAACATAACTGTGAGAGAAAATAAAATAATATATATATGTAATATATATATATATTGACTGTAGCAGTATTATTGGCCATAAGAGCATCTCCAATGGAACGTGGACGTCAGATGATGTGACCGTGTAAAATAGAAATCGTGAATGCTGATGTTGCAAAAAATTTATTGATAGACTGTATAGTTTAAAAATAGTCATACAGTGGTCACCGTCTATCACTCTTCATTTTTAATTTTTAATAGAAATTTAATTAAAATTAAACTCTTTTATTATAACAAAAAGAATTTGAAACACATTAAAAATCTAATTGAATAATATAAAAAAGCTGAGTCAGCATGTCTATTTGACCGTCTAAAATAGAAGGTCTGATGGACAATGTCTATTTTAAAATTTGACACGTCAGTTGAACATTCAAAATTGACGGTTACATTGGAGCTCTACTTTTTAAAATATTGTCCACGTGGCTGACGTGACCGTAGAGAAATTCTAAATAGACAGGAGATGCTCCGGAGATGCTCTAAGATGACTGCCAAATGGATTGTAATTCATTCCCGATACTGAATTCAATGTTTATTTTGGTCAATATGATGATGGGGAAACAAGCTTACAAACATTTATGGAACTGAAATACAGATCAAACGTAAAAATTAGACTCAAGCCTAGGAGCAACAAGCACTTGAAGGGGAGATGCTTTAACAAGAGTCAGGCCTATTCCCTCGCTCATATCTATCGGTTCACTTGACTCAGTTTCCAAATCAAAGCCATGCAACAGAGAAGCTAAAGTCAGATGCATAACTTGAAGCGCAAACGACACTCCAGGACACATTCTTCTTCCACTGCCAAAAGGCATCAGTTCATAATTCTGCCCCCTCACATCAAAATCCTTTTGAGCCGTGAGAAATCTCTCTGGTCGAAACATGTCTGGATCAGACCATACATCTGTATCATGCTGAATTTTCCAAACATTAATGAACAGTCGTGTTTGAGCAGGAATATGATATCCAGCAACAGTACAGTCTTCTATAGATTCATGTGGAATAAAAAGGGGAACTGCAGGGTACAGACGCATGGTTTCCTTAAGAATAGCTTGAAGATAAACCAGATTCTTCACATCCGACTCATTATGCGGCCTGTCTGATCCAACATGAATGTTTATTTCATCTTGTGCCTTCTTTAACACATTTGGATGGTTCAGTAGCAACGCTACAGCCCATGACAACGTCACTGTTGTAGTGTCTGAAGCTGCTAAAATTATAGCCTGCAAAATAACATTATAAGTAACTATAATTTCAATTGAATTCCCAAAATGAAGAACAAGATCATAAATATTACCAGGCAAGTAGCCTTATTAACAGTATCAGCATCACGACCATAAATTTCTCCATCTTGAAGAATCGAAAGCATGACATCCATGAAGTCTTCATCTTCTTTGATCACATCACTGTTAGATCTCTTCCGCTTGTGCTCTTCCAACCATCTCTGCATAACAATATCTAAATCTTTAGCTATCTTCTTCATCGACTTCTCTTCATCACCAATATCCAACCACCGCAAAAACGGCAACGCATCAGCCACCAAGAACTTACCACTCCATTCGAGAAACGTTATCAAATCCTGTTTCCACTCATCACTCTCTCCACACCGCTTCCCAAACACTAATTTCAAAATCAGATTAAGAGTTACATCACGGAACCATCTCGTCATCTCCACCAACAATTTATCGGAACCAGTAGTACTTTTGTTGTAGGACCATAATTGGTAGAGCTCTTTTAAGGAAGTCTTCATCTCAGATTCTCGAACATGTTTGAGCTTCTCGAGCCGGTGATTTGAGAGAAGCTCTAGTGTGGTTATCCTACGAGTCTCACGCCAGTAAGGGCCATAAGGGCTGAACCCAATCATGGAAAAATTGTAGCCTAGAAGCTCCATAGCCACAGTTTTCGGACGGTTGGCGAAGATTTTGTCATTTGTGCCCAAACACTCTTTAGCTGTCTCCCAGTTGCTTAATATTAAAGTTCGATGTACCCCCATTTTGATGGTGAAGATAGGTCCGTAATTGTCAGCCATTTTGCCCAGAACTCTGTGAGCAGGTTCTGGCCCTCCTAAGAGATGTAAATGCCCGATCAACGGCCATGATCCTCCAGCTGGTGGTGGCTCTTTGCTGCTTTTGTTTTTCAGAGCAATTTTTATTATGAAAAACAGAGAAATCAAGGCTATAAAGACCGAAATTGCAGCCACGGATTCTGTTTGGGGTGGTTGAAGTGCCTCCATCTCTCGTAGGCTTACATGAGTATCACTGACAATTTACAGACTATTAATTCGCGTTTTGTTGTGAACCTCGCTAACTTTCGACCGATAAAACTAGTCCCAAACGTCTCAAAATTTTGTTAATTTTGTAGAGGAATGATTGTTTTTTCAATTGCCTGAGGCAGGTGATATGGTCAGGATAAAAGCCCGGACCCGTCGGGTCCATTTTAGTGTACAAATAATTAAATTTTATTCACTTAATAATCTTTCAATAAATTATCTAAAAAGTAATAATAAAATAATAATATCTCATCTTTCTAATTACATGCCAGATAAGAGCATTCCCGTACTAATTTGAATTAGACGCACCACAATTAAGAGGGTGTGAGCACCTCAATTTAAGAAGGACAGGAGAGTTTTTAACTAATTCTATAATGGTTATTTTTTCTTAATAATAACGGTTTAAATGTTTTAATTTGATTAGGTAAAATATAATTAATATTAAAGAATGCTGAGTTGGTTGTGGAGGAAGACATCTACAAATATAAGTTTCAGTTGACAATGTATGTGCCACGTAACCTTCATATTTATTATCCACATTACCATTGCAGATAAAAATTTCTCAACACCTTCTAAAAATTTGATGTGGTTGTGCAAATTGACAGTCCCATTGGAGATGCTCTTAATGTTTGAGATAATAATATGAGTTATTTGCTACATGTATGGTTTTTAATTACTGCATGTTTGAGATTAGATTTCAATTAACTGTTAGATTAGCATTTCAAGCAGGTAGTTGTTAGATTAGATTTTAAATTTACATTAAAGTTAATTATTAGATTCAATATTTGATATTAATTTTAATTTTAAAATTAGCGGTTAGATATAAAATTACTAAAATTTAATATATATATATATATATATATAAATATAATTCAAACAATAATAATGTAATTAATTATAAAATAAAAATTAATAAAGTAAATTACTATTAACGTTTAGGTTGAAATCTATTTTGAAAAAAAAAATTAAACACTATTTTAAATGCTAATTGAAACGCTAAACCCTAACGTCGTTTCCAAACATGTGTTTTTTCAAAACGTTAATATATAATCTAAACGTTATTTGAAATGCTAATTGAAAAGCTTTTCCAAACACACACTTAGAGTATGTTTGGCACTAGATTTTCAATTAGTTGTTGGATCAGCGTTTCAAATAACGTTAGCAGTTAGCTGTTAGATTAGATTTTAAATTAACTATAAAGTTAGTTGTTGGATTGAAAGTTTGGTACTAATTTTAGTTTTTAAATTAGTTGTTAGATATAAAATTACTAAAATTATTACAAATATAAATAATTCAAAAGATAATGATATAATTAATTATTAAATAAAGGTTAATAAAGTAAATCACTATTAGCATTTGGGTTGAAAGCTATATTTGATAGTTTTTTTAAACGTTATCTTAAATGCTAATTGAAACGCTAAATGTTATTTTAAACGTCGTTACCAAACACACAATTTTTTAAAAAGCTAATATATAATCTAAATGTTATCTGAAATGCTAATTGAAAAGTTTTCCCAAACACACACTTAGTGTATATTTAGGAAAACTTTTCAATTAGCGTTTTAGATAATATTTAGATTATATATATTATATAAAATACTCATTTGATAACGACGTTTAAAATAACATTTAGCGTTTTAAAATAGCGTTTAAAAAATTTATTCAATATAGCTTTCAACCCAAACGCTAATAGTGATTTATTTTATTAACATTTATCTTATAATTAATTACATCATTATCTTCTGAATATATTTATATCTGTAACAAATTTTAGTAATTTTATATCTAACAACTAATTTAAAAACTGAAATTAGTTCAATCCAACAACTAACTTTACAGTTAACTTAAAATCTAATCTAACAGTTAACTGCTAATGTTATCCGAAACGCTGATCTAACAGCTAATTAAAAATCTAATGTCAAATATACTCTAAATTAGTTGTTAAATGAGTGGTTGAATGGAATATTTTGTATTAATTTTAATTTTAAATTAGCTGTTAAATATAAATTTACTAAAATTTATTATAAATTTAAATACAATCCAAAAGATAATGATATAATTAATTATAAAATAAAAGTTAATAAAGTAATTATTGTTAGTGTTTGGGTTAAAATTATCCTTGATAATTTTCACAAATGTTATCCTATGTTTATTTTGTGTGTGTTTGGGGGATAGATTCTAAAGATTTTTAATTAGAAATTTGATAATAATGTTATTTGGGATAAGTTTTTTCATTAACCATTAAATTTTTTAATAGCGGTTTCCAAAAAGTTACTTGAAGTAGCTATCCACAAATAACTAATTAAATAACTCTCATTTACCCTAATTAAATTATAAGTACTACTAAAATATCCTTAGTAATGCTAAAAGCTCATATTTGTAATAAATTGTGTTAATTTAAATATTATTTTATCTATTAAATGTTATTAAAAATTTTAAATATTTTTTTCTCAATTAATTTATAATTATATTAGTTAGTTGATAACTATAGTATAGTGGGTTTTAAATAATTTTTATTTTTAAAAAAAAATAAATATTATCACTAAAATATGAAATAAATAATATTCTATGTTAAAAATAATATATTATTTACGTCATTTTACATCTAACAGTTACTTCTTGTTATTACCGAACACTTATTCCAAATCGCTACTACAACATCTAATCTAACCATTAATCGCTAGCTCAACATTTAATATAATAACTAGTGTCAAATATACACTTAGTGTGTGTTTGACAGACAGATTTTTAGATATCGATTAGATTTTTAATTAGTGATTCCACGATAATGTTGCTTCAGGAGAAACTTTCTAATTAGCAGTTAGATTTTCAATTAGCAATTTGCAGAAAAAACTTTCATTTTACCTTCATTAAATTTTAAGTATTATTAAAATATTCTTAACAATACTAAAAGCTCATATTTGTTATAAATTATATTAATTTTAACATTATTTTTTGTTTATTAAATATGATTAAAAATTTTGAACAACTTTTTTAAAATTAATTTATATACATTTTTAATTATTTGATAAATATTGTATTATGAGTTTTAATTTTTTTTAAAAAAAAAATATTTCAAAATAAATATCATCACTTACAAATTAAATAAATAATACTGTAACACCCCATATTGAGACATGGTTAAAAAGAATTGAATTGCTACCCATATTACCAATGTGCATATTGTTTTTCGGGAGCTCAGAACTTAAAGTTAAGCATGCTTGGCTTGGAGAAATCTTGGGATGTGTGACCTTTTGGGAAGTTTTCCCAGAAAGGATGCGAGTGAGGACAAAGCATACTGGAAAGCATAATGGTGGTCTGTGAGGCTAGTGGTCAGCCTTAAGACAGGTCATGTAATGACGTGGCATCTTGCCACCGTGCCTCGAGTTCATCCGGGGGCGGGGGCTGGACGTTACAAATGGTATCAAAGTCAACCCTGCGACCGGGGGCGGGGGCTGGACGTTACAAATGGTATCAAAGTCAACCCTGCGACCACGAGTGCACCTGTGGACATAAAAGCCCTAGACATTCGTCTAGTGGGAGTAAAGGTTCTGGGAATAATGTGGGTCAACCACAACGAGGACGTTGTGTCATAAGGGGGGTGGATTGTAACACCCCATATTGAGACAGGGTAATGGTTCTGGGAATGATGTGGGCCAACCACAACGAGGACGTTGTGTCCTAAGGGGGGTAGATTGTAACACCCCATATTGAGACAGGGTTAAAAGGAATTGAATAGCTACCGATATCACTAATGTGCACATTATTTTTCGGGAGCCCAGAACTTGAGAACTCTAAAGTTAAGCGTGCTTGGCATGAGTGACCTTTTGGGAAGTTTTTCCAAAAAGCATGCGAGTGAGGACAAAGCATGCTGGAAAGTGTAATGGTGGTCTGTGGGGCTAGTGGTCAGCCTTAAGACCGGTCATGTAATGACGTGGACGTTACAAATGGTATCAGAGCAACCTTGCGACTGCGAGTCCGCCTGTGGACATAAGATCCCTGGGCATTTGTCTAGCGGGGGTAAAAGTTATGGGACTGATGTGGGCCAACCACAATGAGGATGTTATGTCCTAAGGGGGGTGGATTGTAACACCCCATATTGAGACAGGGTTAAAAAGAATTGAATTGCTACTCATATCACCAATGTACACATTGTTTTTCAGGAGCCCAGAACTTGAGAACTCTAAAGTAAACGTGCTTGGTTTGGAGCAATCTTGGGATGGATAAATTTTTGGGAAATTTTCCCGAAAAGCATGCGGGTGAGAATAAAACATGCTGGAAAGCGTAATGGTGGTCTGTGGGGCTAGTGGTCAATCTTAAGACCGGTCATTTAATGACGCGGCGTCTTGCCACCGTGCCTCGGGTAATACTAAATTATATTTTTTACGTGTAACATTTTACCTTCAACAGCTACTTCAACATCTTGCCAAACATTCATTTCAAATCGGCACTTCAATATCTAATATAACAATAAATTGCTATTTTAACAATTAATTCAATATCTAATATAACAATTAATGTCAAATATATCCTTAAACACTAATTGAAATACTAAATACTATTCTAAATGCGGTTAATAATAATTATTCAAATTTACTTGTGTGGAAGAGTAAAATCGTTCAAGACTTTGGATCCTTTAGTGCTGAATTATTATTTTATATTTAAAACTTTTTGCCACTTAATTTCATCAATTTTATGAGTGATTTTTTTTTTCAAAATTAAGTGATGTCAAGTATTAAATTGTAATAATTATTCTAAGGAGATTTATAATCTTAAAAATATAATTATAGATCTTATTTAAAAAATTTACAATCCCACTAGTGTGTGTTTGGTAGGTAGATTTTTAAGTAGCGATTAGATTTTTTATTAGCGATTTGACAATTTAACCGTTTGGGAGAAGCTTTTTAATTAGCGATTAGATTTTTAATTAGCGATTTCCAGAACGCTACTTCAGGTTGCTTTCCATGATTCGCTAATCAAAAAGCTCCCATTTTACCCTTATTAATTTATGAATATTACTAAACCATCCTTAATAATATTAAAAGCTTCTATTTATACTAAATTGGGTTAATTTTAATAATGCTTTTATTTATTAAATATGATTAAAAAAATTTAAATAACTTTTTTAGTTAGTCTATATTTTAATTATTTTTTAATTAGTTGATAAGTAAAGAATAGTTGGTTTTAAATTAAAAATCTTGAAAGAAAAAATTGTTTAAATATGAATACTAACACTAATAAATTATATTGTAAGATAAAATAATATATTGTACTGTTTACGTAATTTTACATCTAACAGTTACTTCAACATCTAATTGTTATCACCAAACACTCATGCCAAATCACTACTTCAACATTTAATTTAACAGCTAATAGCTAATCGCTACTTCAACAGCTAACTCAACATCTAATGTAACATCTAGTGCCAAACATACACTTAATCTAATTTTTTCAAATATCCCAAAATTATGCTTAGAGTTTCATAAATAGTCCATAGAGTAAAATTTAAACTTTTAAAAATTTATTTTTAAATTTTTTAAATTAATTTATAAATATATATTTAAAATTTTATAATACTAAATCAATTGAATTAAAAAATAAATATATATTTAATAATTAATATATTAATTACTATTTTCTTTGTCAATTATTGAATGACCTTTCAGTGAAGGAGTGGGAGGAACTGAAAGACATCAATATAATATTTGTCGATGGACTCTTCAACGCTTTAATTCAACTGGGTTCTCTCAAATGAGGCAAAAAATTTTAGAGTTTGAGGTATATGGTTGAAAATTACTTGTATGTGAGGGTAGTTGCACCATTATTGATGAAGAAGACAATTGAGTTATCTCCTACTCTAAAGCTGCCAAACTCTATAATGGTGATGCGGCAGTGGGAGGTCTTTCTTGCTGCCAAAGTCTATTGTGATGTGCAAGTGGGATGACTTTCTTGTTCAAGTGGCAACGTGTCAGTAGATATCGACCCATCCATCACTTTATTTTCACAAAAACTACATCACTTAGATATACATAATATCAGTTTAAATGATATGAGATTTTTCATATACGTCAACGTCAGCATGAATTCTCATGCGTAATTACTGGTATTTCTCTTATGGGGATATTTAATAATAGATTGGTCCACCTAGTGTGGTCCACCTAAATCCAACATCATATCTCACCGTTATGGTCCTACCCACGCTCAATTTTCTAACCTGCCATGCATGACTTTGTTAATTTGTTATAATTGATTCATTCATACGGGAACCATTTCATTCTCATCCTTCACATACGATGTTAAAAGCGAAATATTCTTCTGACGACGAAAAATTTATATATATTTAAAATTTGGTGTGATTATAAAATAATTATTTATGAAATGTTAAAATTTTAAAAGGTGATTTGTATTTTTAGATTTTTTATTAAAAAAATTATATTTTTAGGGCAATATTAAAATTTTTATAAAACTAAATTTTTTGAAAAAGATTTTTTTAAAATAGATCAAAATGACCATTTTATCCTTCACTAATGAGAATAAATATATCCAGTAGCTTCCCGGTGTTACACAGGGAAGCTGGTAAAATTCAAGTCAACTTACCGGGAAGCGAATTTCAACTTCCCGGTATTACATACAGGGAAGCAGGCAAAAATCAAGCCAGCTTCCCGGCTTCCCTGTATTACACACCGAGAAGCTGATTGAATTTTCTGCCATTTTTTTTTTAAATTTAGTTTTGCAATTTTTTTATAAAAATGTTTAAAAATGTAAACAATTTAGGGCTGATCTAAAACTAAAAAAAAAAAAATTGAAAAGATCTAATTCTACTTATTATTATAATTTTAAATATATATTTTTTATTCTAAAATTACATATGTAAAATATTATATAAAAATAAAATTGAAATGAAAAAAAAAAAATATATATATATATATATATATATATATTAAAAGTTTTACTATCTCATAAGTCTTAAATGTAGTTATGAATTTATCTAAGATTGCTAGTGTATATACAACCATTTCCGTAAACAACCCCCACCCACAAATATCAAGTGCAAATCCACTTGCAATATAGTGGGGTCAAAATGTTTTTCCAATGAGAAAATAGTTTGATCTTCTAAAAATTATATTTTAAATCAATTATTTTTAAAAAATATATTTGGTAAATTTTTCGTGAGAAAAATAATTTTTTAAAATATATAATTAATAATTCTCACCATAAACGATTCAAATTCATTTTTTTTTTTTAATTTAGTCATTTTTTTTTTATTTATATAATTCTTAAAAAAATAAAAAAATAAAATAAATAAAAAAAAAACCGACAAATACACTTTTTGTGAAATCTCATTTCTCTTCCTTAGGGTGATAGTGAAAGATTAAACCTCTATAGAAAACATAACTTTAGCTTGAAATTGTAGAATTTCCCTTGTTTATATGGTCTAATTTCAATTTATTGCTAACGTATTTCTCATTATGCTGATAGTTGGGCTTGTTATGTTATATTTGTTGTAGACTTCTGGTAACTTGGATTGGCTTCCTAGATCCAGCATGTAGAAGTAGTTTTAATTGCTCCCAATTCAAAATCGATTCAAAATTGATCCGATTCAACCCGCTCTAAAGATCGGTGACTTTATCAATAGTAGATATTTAACCTTTTATTATTATTATTATTATTATTTTTTTTTTTTGCCTGCTGCTCTTTAGGTAAATTTAAATCAGGAGTATCAAATGGAAATGAACGAAAATGAGTAAAGAGAAATGGAATGGAATGGAATGGAGCGGAATGGATAAAATTGTACTATAATTGTTTGGATAAAATTATGATGGAATGAAACATGTTTACCATTTCATTATTTGGAAAATATTAAAAAAAAAATGGAATCGAAAGCTTTAAGTATACTTATTACTATTACATCACTAACTTAGCCACAAATAAATGATCTCCATCTTGAGATTATTCGCCAATATAGTTCGTTTGTTGAGATGGTTGAGGCTTTTGAGATTGACTTTGTTTAAACTTACAGAATTTCTCATTTTGACCACATTTCTTGCAATGATAAGATTAAAATTAAAACTTGCTTTTGAACTAGAATCTTTCAACAAATGGTTTTTTCTTTTGCAAGTATCACACGGTGGAAACTTGCTTCTTTGTGTTGATGAGCTTGCATAATTTTTCGCATGCTGATCTTCAATCTGTTTGTTGTTAAACTATTAACTTTTGTGATATTTAATATCAACTTTCTTTCCTTTGGTTTGTAAAGAAAACACCTTCACCTTGCTCATCATTTCTATTAGAGATCATTTGCTCTTATGCCTGGAACTTTCTCAAAAGTCCTGAGATAGAAAGTTCATTCAAATCATATAACTATTTAATGGCAGCCACTTTAGCTTCAAATTTCTAAGGTAAGTTTTTAACACCTTCTCTACAACTGTTACATCAATCTTCTCACCATGGAGCCTTACTGTAACACCCCAAAATTTGAACCGAATTTTATTTAAAATTGAGATTTGGGAATTAGGTTTAGGGTTATTTGTATATTAGATTTACGAGGAACATAAGTACTTATATATATATATATATATATAAAAATTTAGTTGAGATTTTTGGATTTCTAATTTCGAGACATATAAATGTATATTATTATGCATGTAATGCATATGAGTATAGTCAGAATGTTATTAGTAACCTGGTTGATATGAATGTATGATGGTAGATCAAATAAATGTTATGAAATTGACTATTAAGATTAATTGTTGAGCTTGTCAGTTTGTGATAAATTGATTCTGTGAATATCAGTGTTGGAACTAAATTGTTGGGTTATCAGATTATGATAAAATAAAACATTGTGTTTGAGATTTTTGTGGATGATGGAAATCTATCCTGTTTGAAACTACTTTATTGGATTTGTGTGATCTCACAAAATTTAAATAAGATGTCCGCCTTAAGTAGAAATTTATATCTGTAAGGATAGTTGGCATGTCATAGGGAGGATAGCTATCAAATTTGGGGGCGTTAGCCTTGCCTGTGTTTCCGCATATGATTTGCGATTAAAAGGGGCTTCGGTCCACCATATGGTTGTGTTATGGGGGCTTCGGCCGTGCCTGGGTTTTCTGTTCCGATATGTTCTGGTTGAGTTTCCCGTGTCCTACAGTCATTTGGGGGTCTTACTTAAAGGCGAACTAAAAATGAATTAAACATGTTATGATTTGATATATATGATTTGTACGGCGATTGTATGTTTGTTTGATAAGTGGTGATTATTAATACGTATATTTGATAAGTGTTTTGTGGTTTGATTAAATATTCTGTTATAATGTTGATAAGTTAAGATTTAAAAATCAATGTAAATATATTTATGGTTATAAGATAAATTAATCAATAGAATTATGTATTGTTTCTTCATAGTATTTATGATAAAAATAAGTGGCTTTATTAAAGCAGTTTTGAGTTGTCTGTTATGCTGTGTGTGTAAGATCGTGTTATGAATTTTTGTGACTATATCGTGTTATGAATTTTCTGTGAATAAGCATGATTATGTTAAATTAAAGATAATATATTTTATTGGGGAAAAATATGGAGATAGGTTGTGATGATGTTGTGTTAGGTAGAGATGATTAAAGAAGTGTTACTAAATTAATTGAAGTGTCATAATCATTGATGGTTCGATGATATTTACGTTAAATGATTCTGGTATATGTATGTGAGGACAAGTCTTACATAGTTAATATGAAGACTTGTTGTCAACCGTGTTTGATCATTGTTTGTTTGTGTTTTGATTATCTTGTGAGTATCCCCTGATGGTCTCGTAAGTTTTAAACCCGTTTATTTCTTTAGCCTCCTCACTAAGCAAAAACTTAGCGTGTTAGTTTATTTTGCTGACACGTAGGTACAATGATACTTTGGAGCTGGGAGTCGGATCTACGCGCAGAGAGTCACATTATTTTTCAAGGATTTAATTTCAGATGTTTTTTTTTATAATTTTGATTAGTGTATTATTTTTAAATATTAGCTTATATTTGAATTGGGAACTCCGCTGCATTTGGTTTTGATTTGAATATGTTTTTAGAATATTTCTTTTTATATTTTGGTAGTTGATTATCTTTTCTGATGAAATTATTGATAGTCTTTAAATTTATTTAAATGTCCAGAATTGGATTCTAATATGAGTTTATGTGATATTTCATCTGATTTAAAATAAAAAAATTTTATTCTTCGTCCGAACTTCAATCGTTCTCAAAATTTAGGGTTTTCGATTTAAAACCTAGGATTTTTAATTAGAAATTGATTTGAGCCTGTTCGTGATGTAGCACTTCCGGTTCGGTTCTCCCGAACCGGGTAGGGGGTGTTACACTTACCTCGAACACCAACTAAGACAACTTAACAATCTCATCCTCCTTCAATTTGAGCATTTCAAATTCTATTTTAAGAGTTAAAAGTTTAATAAATTTAGCTCTGTCACTTTATTCGTATCTTCCTTTCAATTACTCCCAAATCAACTTAGCATTCTTCCAATGCAGTAATTGTAAAAACATAACTGGAAAGAGTCGAATGAAAGCATGTTACAATTTTGAAGTATCAGTATCATCCTTATCAACAAACTCTCATAGGCCCAGAGATTTGCAATAAAATTAAGACTTCCAATAGAGCTTTCTTTTGACAAGATTTGATAGTTCTAAAAAGAAAAACTTGGTATTGAAATTAAACCAGCTTTACTTCAAACTTGTCCATTTATAGTTTTTAAACTCTTCGAGAATTCATTACTTTTCAACTAAACGAGAATCCATATGGTATCTCAACTAGAAATTTAGTAATTGAGCAAGTGATAAAAATATTACAGAATACAGCTATCAATCAACTATAAATCGAGTACAACAAAATAGCTATTAGTCTAACCAATTCACCTGCAAGAAGTCGCTATAATAAAATGACAACAAAGTACTTGGAATTGACTTATAAAGACTTCAACTTTCTCAACAAGTTTCAAACACATCAACAATAATTCAATGTTTATTTTAGTCAGAAGTACGTCTTTCAAAGATTTCTGGAATTAAAATTTCACATCAAAGGTATAAATGAGACCTAAGCCTAGGAGCAACAAGCACTCCAAGTGGAGAAGCTTTAACATAAGTCAGGCCTATTCCCTCACTCATATCCACTGGTTCACTTGACTGAGCATCCAAATCAAAACCATGCAACAGAGAAGCTAAAGTCAGATGCATAACTTGAAGCGCAAACGACACTCCAGGACACATTCTTCTTCCACTGCTAAAAGGCATCAGTTCATAATGTTGCCCCCTCACATCAAAGTCCTTTTGAGTCGTGAGAAATCTCTCTGGCCGAAACATGTCTGGATCAGACCATACATCTGGATCATGCTGAATTTTCCAAACATTAATGAACAGTCTTGTTTGAGCAGGAATATGATATCCAGCAACAGTACAGTCTTCTATAGATTCATGTGGAATAAAAAGCGGAACTGCAGGGTACAGACGCATGGTTTCCTTAAGAATAGCTTGAAGATAAACCAGATTCTTCACATCCGACTCATTAAGCTGCCTGTCCGATCCAACGTGAATGTTTATTTCATCTTGTGCCTTCTTTAACACATTTGGATGGTTCAGTAGCAACGCTACAGCCCATGACAACGTCACTGTTGTAGTGTCTGAAGCTGCTAAAATTATAGCCTGCAAAATAACATTATAGATCAATGTTTATATTATATAGAAAAAAATATTATCAATAAAATATGTTATCCTCGTCATGGCACACGACTGGAATTTGGAAGCCTTTTCATAGGTTTTTACTTGCCAATTCAAAAAGTAAATCATGCTCAGGCTAGAGGGAAATAAAAAAACCACGTAGAGTTTGGTTATAATTTTTGAAAAATAAAAAGTAAAATTAAATTTGACATTTTCCTGTAACGCGGCTTTTGAGGACGGCAATATAATAATAGAAGTGATAAATACTACTAACAAATTAATTACTACCGTATTTATTTTCCAGTTATGTCCTTCTTCACTTTGCACGGAGTTGCATTCGTCCACGATGAAAGTTATACATGTGGCTGATTTTGCAGTCTAAGGTTTTGTGAAATTATGCTGGAGGTGGAACTTCTTCTACCTGTATGGTTGAGGTGACTCGTATACATACACACTGTAAACATAAAATGGAAACATCATACATATGTATTTTTGATGATGTAAAGTAACATTAGGTAACAATATGATGTTCTTTCTCTAAATTTTAAACTTATTGAATGAAAGGAGGTATTGAGTCCGTGAACGGGAGAGTGTTAGAATCATGAGTTTTATCTTGGAAATTAGCAATCTGCTGCAGCCATACTTTTGTATTTTTTTTGCTGTACTCATTAGGCTGAACCATACTTGGTGTAAGAGATTAGTTGTACTTTCACTAATCTATCTTCTCCAAGAAGCTTTCATGTATTTAACTATCATTTTGAATGAATATGATATGCAGATCATCTTGGCTTCCAATTTTTTATTGTCTCTGCTTGTGAAACTCTGTCACTTTCAACAGTGGTATCAGAGCTTATATCTTCTTAAGGGGCTGTGAGAAGTGAGTGAGAGATATACACTCCAAACACCTGAGAGTTCTATTATGGCTTCAAAGGTGAATCTGCCTCCACCTCCTGTTTTTGCTGGAGAGAATTATGATTATTGGGCAGTGAGAATGGAGTCTTTTCTACTTGCTTATGACCTTTGGGAGACAGTAGAGAATGGGTATGAGAAGGTCCCTTTACCTGCAGATCCAACTTTGCAACAAATCAAACAACACTCAGAGAGTACCATGAAGAACTTCAAAGCCTTATCTTTCCTTCATTCAGCTGTTTCGGAAGATATATTTCCAAGATTGGTGAGTTTCAAAACTGCAAAGAAGGCTTGGGATTATCTTAAGGAGGAGTATGCTGGCAGTGAGAAGGTTAGAGGTGTGAAGCTGTTAACTCTTAAAAGAGAGTTTGAGTTGTTGAAGATGCAGGATGATGAAACCGTAAAAGAATACTCCACGAAGGTGATGAATCTAGTTAACCAAATCAGACTCCTAGGAGGAGAGTTCAAAGATCAGAGAGTTGTGGAGAAAATGATGATCAGCCTTCCGGAGAAGTTCGAAGCAAAGATTTCGGTGATCGAAGAAACATACGACTTGGAAGATCTCTCTGTAGCAGAGCTTATAAGCAAGCTTCAAGCACAAGAGCAAAGAGTTAATATAAGAACTGAAGGATCATCTGAAAATGCTTTCTTTGTCAAACAAAAAGGAAAGCAAGTTGCTTCATCTTCAAAGACAAACAACCAGATTTCTGCAGAAAAAGGCAAACAAGCTGATAATGTTAAAGAAGGTGGTAAAGTTGGAAAGTTTCCTCTTTGTGGTACATGTAAAAAGACCAATCATCCAGAGAGCAAATGTTGGAAGAAAGCTACATGTAAAACTTGTAAGAAGATTGGTCACATTGACAGATTTTGCATGCAGAGAAGAAGTCCAAATCAGGAGAATCGACAACCATCCAGTCAGCAACATGCAAACTTTATTGAGAATCAAAACCAGCATGAGAGTCATCTGTTCATGATGTCTCAAAACCTTCAAAGTTCAGGAAACAACATGTGGTACATTGACAGTGGATGCACTAGTCATATGACCAAAGATCAAAGCCTCTTCCATAAATTTGACAAGAGTTACAAAACTAACGTGAAGTTGGGAAATGGAGCAGTAGTAGAAGCTGAAGGCAAGGGAACAATCTCAGTTCAAACTAAGCAAGGTATCAAACTAATCTCAGATGTTTTATATATACCAAGCTTAGATCAGAACTTGCTTAGTGTTGCTCAAATGCAAAACAAAGGTTACTCTGTTCTATTCAAAAATAATTTTTGTCATATTTATGATGCTTCTAATGTGGAAATAGCTAAGGTTAGAAAGCTCAACAACAGCTATATTCTCAACTTGAAATGCATTGATCAACATGCTTTTGTTGTCAAGAAAGTAGATACATGGCTTTGGCATAGAAGATTTGGCCATTTCAATGTCAATTCTTTGTAATTTATGCAAATGAATGACATGGTTAAAGAAATGCCTCCTGTGGTTGAAAGTGAAGGTGTGTGTGGTGCTTGTCAAATTGGAAAGATTCATAGACAGAGTTTTCCTGCAGAAGGGGTTTAAAGAGCATCAAAGAAACTTGATCTCATCCACACTGATGTTTGTGGTCCAATGAGTGTGTGTTCGCTAAGTCAAAACCGATATTTCATCTTGTTCATTGATGATTTCACAAGGATGACTTGGGTTTATTTTCTCTCAAGTAAGGCACAAGTCTTCTCAGTTTTCAAGAAATTCAAGAAACTGGTGGAGAAGCAATGTGAGTGTGAAATCAAGACTTTGAGGTCTGATAATGGAACAGAGTATAAATCGAACGAGTTTGACAAGTTCTGTGATGATTGTGGCATTCATCATCAATTCACTGTAAGCTACTCTCCAGAGCAAAACGGTGTATCCGAACGGAAAAATAGGACTGTAATGGAGATGGCAAGATGTATGTTAGCAGAAAAAAAGCTTCCGAAAAGTTTTTGGGCTGAAGCAGTTTATACTGCTGTTTACCTTTTGAACAGGCTGCCAACAAAATCAGTAAAAGAGATGACTCCAATTGAGGCATGGAGTGGTGTGAAACCTTCAGCGAAGCATTTGAAGGTATTTGGCTCCATTTGCTATTGTCATATTCCAGCTGCAAAAAGAGAAAAATTAGATAATAAAGCAGATGTTGGTATCTTGCTGGGGTATGCTGCATAAGCAAAGGGATATAGGATCTATAATTTGAGAAGAAAGAAAGTTGAAGTGTGTAGAGATGTACAAGTGGATGAACATGCATTTTGGAATTGGGAGAAAGGTGAAGTAGAGACAACTCACTGTTGTGATCATATTCCAAAATCAAAAAGTGATAATCAAAACACTACTTCTCAGATGGAACTACAGTCAGATGATGATCCTACTGCTGATTCTCCAGCTCTCAAAACCAGGTCCTTAGCTGAAATCTATAAGAGATGTAATTTAGCTGTTAATGAACCTGCAGACTTTGAAGAAGCTTCAAGGTTTGAAGAGTGGAATCTTGCAATGAAGGAGGAGATTGACATGATTACCAAGAATGAAACTTGGGAGCTCACTCCAAGACCATCTCACAAAGCTGTTTTGGGTGTCAAATGGGTGTATAGAACCAAGCTGAATCCTGATGGGTCAATCTTCAAACATAAAGCAAGGTTGGTAGTAGAAGGATTTGCTCAACTTCCAGGTGTTGATTATGGTGACACCTTTGCTCCGGTAGCTAGACATGATACTATAAGATTATTGGTAGCTTTAGCAGCAAAAATGGGTTGGAAGCTGTATCACCTTGATGTAAAATCAGCTTTTCTGAATGGCTTGCTGCAAGAGGAAATATATGTTGAGCAACCCAATGGCTTTCATATTTCAGACTCTGCAGATTTGGTTTACAAGCTGAAAAAGGCTTTATACGGTCTCAAGCAAGCACCAAGAGCTAGGTACACTAGAATTGACTCTCATCTGGTAAGCCATGGATTCAAGAGAAGTGAAACTGAAGCTACTTTGTATGTGAAATCTTTTGACAATGGTGATCAGATTATCCTTTCTATCTATGTTGATGACTTGCTTGTAAACTGGTGGAAATTTCCAGTTGGTACAGCAGTTTAAAGAAATGATGAAGGAAGTGTTTGATATGTCTGATCTTGGTGAGATGAGTTACTTTCTAGGTATGGAGGTTCATCAATGTGCTGCTGGTATCTTCCTCTCTCAGCAGAAATATGTTGCTGATGTCTTAAGGAAGTTTAAAATGGAAAATTGCAAATTTGTGGCTACTCCATTAGTTGTCAATGAAAAATTGTGCAGAGATGATGATGCTGAGAAGTTTGAAGCAAGAATTTATAGGAGTTTGATTGGCAATCTCTTGTATTTGACAGCTACTAGGCCTGATGTTATGTTTTCTGCAAGTTTGTTATCAAGGTTCATGCAAGCTCCTAGTCAAAAACATTTTGGAGCAGCAAAGAGGGTTCTCAGATATCTCAAAGGTTCTGCAGACCTTGGTATATGGTATTTGAGAGACGAATGTGATGAACTTGTTGGCTTCTCTGACAGTGATTGGGCTGGTAGTGTTGAAGATTCTAAAAGCACATCAGCTTTTGTGTTTTCTTTTGGATCAGGTGTCATCAGTTGGAACTCAAAGAAGCAGGATGTTGTTGCACAATCAACAGCAAAAGCTGAATATATATCAGCTGCAGCAGCTGCTAATCATGCCATTTGGTTGAGGAAAATCTTGGGAGACTTGGGAATGGTTCAAGAGAAAGCTACTCCAATTTATGTTGACAACAAATCAGCAATAGCCATTGCGAACAATCCAGTACAGCATGGAAGAACTAAACATATCCGAGTTAAATATCATGTTCTTAGAGAAGCAGAGAAGAATGGTGAAGTTCATTTGATTCACTGCAGTTCAAATGTTCAAGTGGCTGATATTCTAACTAAAGCCTTATCCAAGAACAAGTTTGAAGAACTTAGGGCTAAGCTTGGAGTGTCCAAGAAAAAACTCAAGGAGGAGTGTTAGAATCATGAGTTTTATCTTGGAAACTAGCAATCTGCTGCAGCCATACTTTTGTATTTTTTTGCTGTACTCATTAGGCTGAACCATACTTGGTGTAAGAGATTAGTTGTACTTTCACTAATCTATCTTCTCCAAGAAGCTTTCATGTATTTAACTATCATTTTGAATGAATATGATATGCAGATCATCTTGACTTCCAATTTTTTATTGTCTCTGCTTGTGAAACTCTGTCACTTTCAACAGAGAGGAGAAGGAAAAACTCAGAAGGGTATGCAATGATATTATTCATTCATGGCTATTTCTGAGAATTTAGAGAAATGGTGTTTGAAACTAAGAAGACGATGGTTTGTATGCAAAAACCTAAAAACTGGAGATTGGCTTGTCAAACATCTGTTGGTGATCCTGACTCTACTAGGTTGTTCTGTACTCTCTCTTTCTTACCACTTTTATTTGACAAATGAGATTGGAAAAATTGAAGGTTCAAGCAATGCTACTGATGTTGATGACGAAGAATTTGTTTTTACATATGATGTTGCAGGTTATGATCTAGCAACTGCCTCAATGGAAATGACATGAATGGAAATATAAGAAAGTGTGAATATCATATATGACTGAAGAACAAGTTTAATGTAAATTGGAACAATTCTCGGAAATTTTGTAGTAACAGTAGTCATGAAAATTTTTCTTATACTATATGATAAAATTTGTTTTGCTCTTGGTGTCGTAACAACTTAAGATTTAAGACTTTTACAAGGTAGAGCTAGACCAAAAAATTAAAAAGGCAAACTTCAATCAGATTGTAAAAGTTTGTTGTGAATTTCAAAATTTTAAGTAAAAAAGATTCTCATTCTCCTACGAGGGAATTAAACAGAAGATGTATAAAGTTCGTAATATAACAGTTTCTAGATTTTGAACCAGGAGTACAGCAAAGCAAAAGCTTACAACATGTAGAGATTGTATTGACTTGAAACGTCTAGTTTTCAGCTTCAGCTTTCCACCTTTTTGTTCTCTTGTTCGGAACTTTCAAATCACCACCATCCCTGAATCTAAGTTCGGTCAAGTCTTGTCTTGCCGTCAAATTTCTATGAAAAGAAACAAAATGCAATCAGTATATGGAGGCTAGTGGTTACCTGATCTTAAAAATAAGAAAATGCCTCATTTATCACATGCGTAAGGTAATGAGCCCCAAGTACAATCTTTATAAACCATCATGTTAAACAACTATCTTCAAGGAGTTTTCTTTTACAATTTGTAGGATTAATCTACTTACCAATCATACATGTTCAAAGTTAGGAATAAAGCACAGGCTAAAGCTTGCACAAGTATGGAAGATAAATCCAACTACAGAACGAAGAATTCAAACTCTTGAGCAAACAAAATGACCTACCACAAAATATATCATTGTGCAAACTTGTTCAGGTCATTGCCATACGAAAAGAAATTAGGTAAATACCAATAGATCAATATTAAAAGTACCATAAACCTTAACTTCTTGTAAATCTTAACTATATAAAACAACTGACGAAAGACAAATATGTACCAAATAGAAAAGTTAAGTCTATGGCATAAAGTCACACTCTCTCTCCAGAAGGCGAAACAAACAATCACACGAATAGCATTAAACCAAACAATACCCAACATAATATCACCCAATCACTTAAACCAAACCATTATCCTGCCCGTGTAGGACTCCTCCCGTCGGAATCAAAAGCAAAACTCTTAAACCCCAAAGTTCCATGGAGTTGGATGCTGCAACGGTGGAGATAGTCATTGGAGCCGTGGATGTGAAGAGAATCCAAGAAAAATTGGAGAGTGATAAAAGGATAAATTTGAAAAGAAAATGCAGTATTAGTAAATCTGCTGCGCTATAATTCCCTAAAGTAATTTTATGTTTCATAATATTTTTCTTTAAAAAAAAATTAGAAAGGTAATTTTGTTAATATCTTGACTAACCACGGTTTTTTTTTTTTTTAATATGATTATATCTATATGAATTATAATTTATGTGTGGCTAACATATTTAGTAGAAGTTACATGTTTGCCCTTCTTTGAAGTAAGGTAAGCTTAGAGATACTCATAATAAAGATGTCATGATATGCGTGTGTATTTCACCCTAACAAAGAAAAACGCATTTGTGTGTGAGTGTTTAGAATAGGAAATGCGGACTAGGTATTGTTGCCTAACACTCTTTTATTGCTTTTTTTTTCGAACGAAAATTTTGTATAGGTATGATCGAGCAAAGCACGAAGATTTTTCATGAAATAAACATTCTTCATGATTATGAGTTACAAATATAATTATGCATTAATTGGAAATTCTAGAAACCATGTATAAATTTTAATGGAAGGATTGTAAAGTTTTGATGGCCTTTATTTGTATATCAATATCGTCATTATTTTAATATTGAACTCATGTATAGTTTTGAAAAATTGATTGTTACAACATCATTGTATAAATTTAAAGTATATATATTATTTATGCTTCCCTAATTATGTTGTAAAATATTTATATGATATGATTATTCATGGATTTTGAGGTATATATATATATTGTTAGGGATTTTCATTATATCCCTCTTTCATCACAGGCCACAAGTTCAATTATCAAATCAATAAGATGATGAATCAACTTTGTTGATGATGTTGATGTCATGACTAATCCCAAATTATGCTCTGATACCAGTTTGTTAGGGATAGACGAAACAGAATAGCACCAACCAAAGTAGAAACAAACAACAAAGTAATGAAGAAGTAAAAAAGAGATACAAGAGATTTAACGTAGTTCGGCGATGTGCCTACTCCACCAAGATAGCAACTTAACTATTGAGAAATAAGGGTTACAAGTCTTTCAGACTACACTCTCTCTCCAATGCTATCGTGCACTCTACCTAGACTAGCAATAGTCTAATTAACCAATTGTACCGAAGGAATAACCAAACCTGACGAGATGCCTTAAACTGCTAGAGATAGAACGTCTTCTCCAACCATCCATTGTACCAACAATGGTGCTATCTATGCCAGACAACTTTCGGATACCTAGAAGGTAGTAGAGGCGCCAACTCTTGATGATTGGGGTTATGACCCCCAATCCTTGATCACCACCCAGAGGGTTGGGATGGGATGATTACTTCTTCATGAGACAACTCTATTTATAGTGATCACCAAATATACTTTCCTAATTTATTTCCTCTTTACAAGGAATACCAAATAATCATAATTAGGAAAACCAAATCCTTTTCCAAATAAGGATTATAACAATAAAGAAATAGATCTAAACTCAAAATAGGAAATCCTTCCTAAAGGGAATCCTTTCAAAATAGGAATCCTTATAATCCAAGTAATTAGGAATTCCTTGTGATTCAAGGCATCCTAACATATATAAAATAGTAAAATTTGTTTAAAAGATCGAATAGATAAAAGGTTTTTGGTAGCGTTCATACTTAGCATCCTACTGTTTGGGATGGAGGTTGGATGTTATAAAGCTACACTTAACAAATTTTACTCCAAGTCGGGAATCAATAATACATCATGAATATATTTAGGTCCTCTAACAACTTACATAAGAATTATACCTTTGCGTATGACTTGAATTATCTCACTATTACCAAGCTCCACCTTAGTATAATATGATGTGTTGGCTTAAATAAATAGAGCCACATCCCTACATCCCTAATCAAGTGATAAGGACAACCACTGTGTATGTATCATGATGTTTTTTCATTGAAGTATCGGTTTGTGTAGCCACAGATAAATGATCTCCACTTGAGATTATTCGCCAATTTTGTTCGCTGGTTGAGATGGTTGAAGCGGTTGAGATTGATTTTGTTTAAACTTACAAAACTTCTCAATTTGACCCCATTTCTTGAAATGATAACATTGAAATTGAGACTTGCCTTTGAACTACAATCTTTCTACAAATGGTTTTTTCTTTTGCAAGTATCACATGGTGGAAACTTGCTTCTCTGTGTTGATGAGCTTGCATAACTTTTTGCATGCTAATCTTCAATCTGTTTGTTGTTAAACCATTAACTTTTGTGATATTTAATATCAACTTTCTTTCCTTTTGATTTTGCAAAGAAAACACCTTCAATTTGCCCATCATTTCTATTATAAATCATTTGCTCTTAAGCATGTAACTTGCTTAAAAATCCTGAGATAGAAAGTTCATTCAAATCACAAAACTATTTAACAGCAGCCACTTTAGCTTCAAACTTCTAAGTTAAGCTTTCAACATCTTCTCTACTACTGCCACATCAATTTTCTCACCATAGAGACTTACTGGATCACCAACTAAGACAACTTAATAGTCTCATCTTTCTTTAATTTTGAGCATTTTTAAATTCTGCTCTAAGAGTTAAAAGTCTAATAACTTGAACTCTATCACTTCATTTTTATTTGCCTTTCTACCCGTCCCAAATAAACTTATCATTCTCTAAATGAATGATAGTTGTAAAAACATCACTGGAAAGAGTCAAATGAAGGCATGTTACATTTTTTTTTTCTGCTATCTCTTTTCTTGATCCTTAATTTGAGTAAGGGTAGAATTTGATATCAGAAGTGTAACTTCTTTATCATCATCAACAAACTCTCATAGCCCTAAAGACTTACAATAAGACTTCCTTTTGGCAGCTCAGATTTGGTAGTCTCTCCCCAAAATCTTGGCAATTGATTTGAACCACTTTGTTTGCATTTTATTCATTCATGGCGTTTAAACTCTTAATCTCATGTGTATACACTCTCAAGAGAATCACAAAACCCACATTACTTTCAAAAACCTGCTTTAATACCACTGATAGAAAACGTGGAAACTTTTAATGAACTAAAATTCACATCTAATGTACTAAGTTCAATCGTCAATCAATTGAATTACCCAATCTTCAACAAACAAAAAAGTAGGAGAAAATAAGCTGGAGATAAACCGCTGAATACATTACTTTTCAACTAAATGAGAATCAATATGTGTTGAAATATAAAATTTTTCTTAAAAATAATAAAAATGGGTTTCTTGGCAGTAAAGCAACTAAACTAATAGTGCATTCTAATGAACTAGAAATATTTTGTATTTAGTTTAGTTTGTCTACTTGTCTTATATGTCGTTAGTAGAATAGGACATGCTTGTAAGTTGTTAGTACATGGTATCGTTGTAGGTTAATGTTAGAGATGGTTGGTATGGGTTTGATTGATAGTTATGGTGTGGTAATGACATGTATAGGCTTATGACAAGTATGGAAGAAAAATGGTAATGTAATGATTATCTCACTCACTATATAAGAGTGGAGAAATATAATGTAAATTGAGTGAGAGAGAGAGATAGTTCTCTACTCCACATGGTTGGTTCTAATGGTTTGTAATGGTTGTGTGGTATGTAATGAAGTCAATAGAAGTTAATGGTTTATCTATGGTTGTTTATGGTTATATATGGGACCAAAATAACCAACAATATGGTATCTCACGGCTACAAATAATTTAGTAATTGACCCAATGATCAAAATATTACAGAATAGAACTATCAATCAATTATAAACCGAGTACAAGAAAATAGCTTTTAGTATAACTAATTCACCGGCAAGAAGTAGCTGTAATAAAATGACAACAAAGTACTTGGAATGGATTTATAAAAACTTCAACTTTCTCAATAAGTTTCAAACACATCAACAATAATTCAATGTTTATTTTAGTCACAATGGCTCCCTTAAGAGCCTTTTGGAATTAAAATTTCACATCAAATGTATAAATGAGACTTAAGTCTAGGAGCAACGAGCACTTCAAGTGGACAAGCTTTGACATAAGACAGGCCTATTCCCTCACTCATATCAACCGGTTCACTTGACTGAGCCTCCAAATCAAAACCATGCAACAGAGAAGCTAAAGTCAGATGCATAACTTGAAGCGCAAACGACACTCCAGGACACATTCTTCTTCCACTGCTAAAAGGCATCAGTTCATAATGTTGTCCCCTCACATCAAATTCCTTTTGAGTCGTGAGAAATCTCTCTGGTCGAAACATGTCAGGATCAGACCATACATCTGGATCATGCTGAATTTTCCAAACATTGATGAACAGTCTTGTTTGAGCAGGAATATGATAACCAGCAACAGTACAGTCTTCTATAGATTCGTGTGGAATAAAAAGTGGACCTGCAGGGTACAGACGCATGGTCTCCTTAAGAATAGCTTGAAGATAAACTAGATTCTGAACATCCGACTCATTCAGCTGCCTATCTGATCCAACATGCATGTTTATTTCCTCTTGTGCCTTCTTTAACACATTTGGATGGTTCAGTAGCAACGCTACAGCCCATGACAACGTCACTGTTGTTGTGTCTGAAGCTGCTAAAATCATAGCCTGCAAAAAAAAATTATTGGAAATATAAGTCTATTTTAAACTGAATTCTCAAAGTGAAGAACAAGATCAGAGATAATCACCAGGCAAGTGGCCTTATTAACAGTATCAGCATCACGACCATAAATATCACCATCTTGAAGAATCGAAAGCAAGACGTCCATGAAGTCTTCATCTTCTTTGATCAAATCACTGTTAGATCTCTTCCGCTTGTGCTCTTCCAACCATCTCTGCATAACAATATCTAAATCTTTGGCTATCTTCTTCATTAACTTCTCTTCTCCACCAATATCCAACCACCGCAAAAACGGCAACGCATCAGCCACCAAGAACTTACCACTCCATTCGAAAACCATTATCAATTCCTTTTTCCACTCATCACTCTCTCCACACCGCTTACCGACAACAAGTTTCAAAATCAGATTAAGAGTTACATCCCCAAACCATCTCTTCATCTCCACCAACAATTTATCGGAACCAGTAGTACTTTTGTTGTAGGACCATAATTGGTAGAGCTCTTTTAAGGAAGTCTTCATCTCAGATTCTCTAACATGTTTGAGCTTCTCGAGCCGGTGGTTTGAGAGCAGCTCTAGTGTGGCTATCTTACGAGCCTCGCGCCAGTAAGGGCCATAAGGGCTGAAACCAAACATAGAAAAATTGTAGCCTAGAAGCTCCATAGCCACAGTTTTTGGACGGTTGGCGAAGATCTTGTCATTGGTGCTCAAACACTCCTTAGCTATCTCCCAGTTGCTGACCACTAAAGCTGGATGTACCCCCATTTTGATGGTGAAGATAGGTCCGTACTTATCAACCATTTTGCCTAAAACTCTGTGAGCAGGTTCTGGCCCTCCTAAGAGGTGTAAATGCCCGATCAACGGCCATGATCCTCCAGCTGCTGGAGATGGCTTTTTGTCACTTTTGTTTCTTAGAGCAATTTTTATTATGAAAAACAGAGAACACAAGGCTATAAAGACCGAAATTGCTGTCGCGGAACCTGTTTGTGATGGTTGAAGAAACTCCATCGGGTTTAAGCATTCCACGAACAAATTATAGATTAGTGTTTATATTATATAGAAAAAAATGTTATCAATAAAATTAGGTTGGTCAAGCAAGATCCTCGTCATGGCACACGACGGGTATTAGGACTCTATGCTACTATCTTGGACTTCCGCGCGCACAATTTGAAGTCTCAATACCATTATTATTAATGAAGAAGCCAATTAAAATTTCTCTTATTATTAAAATGGAATTATACAACCAGCAAAGTTTAATTGTGGTGAAGTGCAGGTGTGTACTGGACCAGAAGAAGCCTTTTCAATTCGGAGTTTTACTTACCAAATCAATAACAGTCCATAGGTGAAGCTAAATACATTTGCTTTGTAATCATACCCAGAACAGAGCAGCACATTTAATTAAACAAACAGCGAAGCAGAAAGCCGCGGAGAGAGCAGGACATCAAGTGGAAACTTCTTAACATAAGTCAAGCCCA
Organism: Cardiospermum halicacabum; assembly: GCA_031304145.1. NCBI lineage: Eukaryota > Viridiplantae > Streptophyta > Magnoliopsida > Sapindales > Sapindaceae > Cardiospermum > Cardiospermum halicacabum. The sequence continues at coordinate 2,953,160 of CM062394.1, forward strand.
GATCCTCAGTCATATCAACAGGCCCATCCGAAATGGGCTCAACCTCGAACCCATGAAGCAACGAAGCTAACACAAGCCCAATAACTTGAAGAGCAAATGTTACTCCAGGGCACATTCTCCTTCCACTCCCAAACGGTATGTACTCAAAATTCTGTCCTCTCACATCAAAATTCTTATAACTCCCCAAAAATCTCTCAGGTCGAAATTCACAGGGATTTGACCAGACATCGGGATCACGATGCAACTTCCAAAGATTAACAATTAATCGAGTACCTTTTGGGACATGATAGCCACTGATAGAACAATCTTCCAAACACTCGTGAGGCAGAGCTAGTGGTGAAGCTGGATATAACCGCATTGCTTCTTTGATAATTGCGTGAAGGTAGACTAAATTGGTCAAGTCTGATTCCATCACATGTCTTGTGGAACCAACTTGAGTATCAAGTTCACGTTGAGCCTTTTTAAGAACATCCGGGTGATTCAAAAGTAAACTAAACACCCATGTTAATGTCACCTTCATGGTGTCTCCTGCTGCCAAAATAAGAGCCTGCAATAAACTAAATTTAATAAGTTACATTTATGTTCGTTTAATCAATCGATAATGGGATAACAAGTAAGCACATACAAAACAAATAGCTTTATTGACAGTATCAGCATCCCGGTCAGGAAAAAGCTCTGAATTGTCTTCCAAAACAGAGAGCATCACATCCATGAAGTCTTCATCTTCTTTAACCGTCTCTTTTGACTCTCTCTTTCTCTTATGCTCTTCCATCCATTCTTGAGCCACAACATCGAACTCTTCCGCGATCTTCTTCATCGACTTCTCATCTCCACCAATATCCAACAATCTCAAAAACGGCAGCGCATCGGACACTGAAAATTTCCCGGTCCATACAAAGAAAGTGGTCAATTTATCTTTCCAAGCCTCACTCTCTTCACCACTGTCTCTCACGGCACATCTTTTCCCAACGACAAAACTCATAATCACGTTCAGTGTTACGTCTCCGAGTAGTCTAATCATCTCCACCGACACTTTATTCGACTCGGTAACACTTCTCTTCTTATTCCAGAGCTCATAGATTTCTTTTAACGAATTCTTCACCTCCGATTCCCGAACGTGTTTGAGCTTGTCGAGTCGGTAGTTGGAGAGAAGCTCGTGAGTGGCTATCTTCCGAGCTTGGCGCAAATAAGGACCATAGGGGCTGAACCCGATCATGGAAAAATTGTAGCCTAGAAGCTCCATAGCCATTGTTTTTGGACGGTTTGCGAAGGTTTTGTCGTTTGTAGTGAAGCATTCTTTGGCTATTTTCCAATTGCTAATCACTAGAGACCGGTGTACTCCCATTTTGATGGTGAAAATTGGTCCGTAGTTGTCAGCCATCTTGGCCAAGACTCTGTGGGCAGGTTCTGGACCTCTTAAGAGATGTAAATGTCCGATCACTGGCCATGATCCTCCGGCTTCCGGTGCTGATATTGTTTTTTTACTTCTATTTGATTTATAGAGTAAAGAAATGAGAAGTACAAGGATGGCACAAATTGCAGCTGTTTGTGATTGTAGAAGATGAAAAAGTTCCATCTTTGCAAATGAGTGGAAATGAGGTTACAAATGCTTCAAGTAGTTGCTTTATTTAGAATATATGAATGGTTTGTTTAGGGAAAACGACCGACAGTATCAAGTGCACCGAATGTATTATTGCAGGCTGCTAGTTGTAAGAGGCCAAATTTCCAGTCGGTCCTACCCGTACCAAAGCAATGAAACATTACCTCATCTATTTGAGGAAAAAAATCAAACACAAAATATTAAATTTTTTTTTTTCAGTTTACAAATATCTATTTTTTTTTGGTGGATTGAACCCTCCAGAATTGGCCTTATCAGTTCAGATTCAAATTGCATGGGCCGACAAAATTTACCAAATATGGTGCTAACTTTATGCAAAATGCAACTACTACATTACACTACTGATTTAGCATTCGTTCACTCACAATAACAACATTTCAAACGTCGTACAAGCATCAAAGACCCAGAGTTCTCATGACATTGATCTAACTAAACAACTTTATCATTCACTCAAACAAATGATTTGGCAATCGCGGTTTTAGAACAACCTGAAGTGGAGTAGCTTTGGCATTGGTCAATCCAGGGGATCCAGTCATGTCCACTTCTGCATTGTCAGGAGTTGAAATCTCATACGCTTGAAGAAGACTAGCCAACGCTAGACATGTCATCGGCAACGCGAAATTTATACCGGGACAAGCTCTCCTCCCAGCTCCGAATGGAATCAGCTCGAAATGTTGACCTTTGACATCCATATCCTTGTGTGTCGTCAGAAACCTCTCTGGTTTAAACTCCATAGGATCAGACCACACCTTTGGGTCCCTATGCATCCTCCATAGGTTCACCATAAGCCGAGTTCCTTTCGCCACGTGGTACCCACCCACTATACAATCTTCGCTGAATTCTCGAATTCCCGACACTGGTCCTGCTGGGTATAGTCTTACCGTCTCTTTCGCCACCGCTTGAAGGTACACGAGTTTATCGATGTCTGATTCACTTACCAATCTTTCTTTGCCTACTATATTATCCAATTCTTCTTGAACTTTTTCCAATTCGTGTCGATGATTAAGTAGTAGCGACAGCGTCCATGTTAGATTGACTGACGTTGTATCAGTGCCTCCCGCAATTACAGTCTGCATAGATTAGAGAGTAATAAATTAGATGCGTAACATATGTTTGTGAAAATGCTTGACTGAGTTTTAAATATAGTTAATCTACCCAGGCTGTGGCTCTGATGACTGTATCAATGTCATATCCGGCGAGGTTGGTCCATTCTCCTACGGCAGATAGCATCACGTCCATAAAGTCTTGATCTTCATTAGCAGCCGATTGACCAGATTCTCTCTTTCTTCTATGCTCATCTAACCATTCCTGTGTCAGAGAATCCAACTCCTGGCCTGTTTTCTTCATAGCCTTTTCATATCCACCCAAATCAAGCCAACCCAAATAAGGCACGGAATCTCTCAGCACGAAAGCCCCTGCAAGCTCAAACCAATCCCTCATTGTCTTTCTACATCTCTTCACTTCTGTCTCGTCACTTCCTTCACCGAAATATCTCTTCCCAGCAACCATTCTTAGGATCACATTCAAATTCAATTCTCCAAACCATTTCTGCATATCAATCAAAACAGATCCTGACCCGTCTTTTGTTGTGTTCCAAAGCTTGTATGTCTCTTTGACTGATCTTTCTACTTCATTTTCTCGGATGTGTTTCAGTAGCTCTATCCTGCGGTTTGAAAGTAGCTCTGCGGCTGTTATCTTGCGCAGCTCGCGCCAGTAGTCGTTGAATGGACAGAAGCCGAAGTTTGCATAGTTGTTGCCTAGTAGTTTTCCTACTGTGAGCTTGGGTCGAGATGAGACGATAACATCATATTTAGTGAACAATTCCTTGGCTACTTCTGAGCTACTGACAATCAGAGCTCGGCGCACTCCTATCCTGACTGAGAAGACTGGACCCAGCTCCTCGGCTAAGTCTGCTAACACGAGATGAGGTAGTCGGGTTCCAGTCCCAGACAAGAGGCGGAGATGGCCGATCACCGGCCATTTACCTGGCGGTTCTGGTGGGTCGGGATATTTTTTTGATTTGGAGCTGTATTTCTTTAGGAAAATGTATGAGAAAACAAGGAGGGTGAAGACTGTGACTGAAGGGATGTTCAAATATTGAAGAAGGATACTCATTGTGAATTACCTGTGGTTTGGCAGAGAATGCAATGCTAGTATTTGAAGTAGTGCTCAACCACAGCCATAACAGTGATGCGTTGATTTTAACGTTTTATGCCATTTTCAAGCCGTATACAATTTAAAATTTCAACAAATGGCTCAAGATTCAAAGTATATGATATCAGGCATTGACTAAAGAGTAGCTTAAAATTCACGATTACATAAACAATACGAGGTGGGTTTATAACATATCACACTGACTGACGCCCAATTGGTGATTAGGATGCAGATCAAGGAGGATTATTATTTTGCGTCTTTTGTCTTGATCCTAAGATAATGTATTTTGTATTTCTAGATAAAGGAAAAAACGACAAAGTACGTCAAGCAGCCATGAAAGAGTTGTTCAGAGTCCAAATAACCTACTTCACATAACATGTGGCATAAGATTTTGTTTAAAGTCTTATTAGAAATAAAAATGTTAAAAGGCAGGAAAAACAACTTTGACTTTTAAGACGAGGAGTATTTTTCCTCTTAAATCATTCTTATCATACGTCGGACCGATGCTGACGCTTTGTCATATATGTATTCTCGAACACTTCTTTATGCCTTAAACTGTACCTGATAATCCAAACAACGCATCCTGTAAAATGGTCTTTTTGAACCTAGCCCAAGTTATCTGCAAGCAGTCTATTTCCTAGTTGAAGTGGAATAGCTCTAGTATTGGTCAATCCAGCCTGGAGGTCCTGTCATGTCCAGTTCTGCATTACGAGGAAAGGAAGAATAATAGCCATGCTAGCAAGTCATCGGCAATGCAAAGCTGCATTGGGCCATGATGGGCCCAAAAACTTACCCACGAACAAACATTGCCAAAAATGGAAACATACCAAGGTACATGAAGCTGCAGAACATATTCGCACGCCTAAATTCTAATTCATCAAATAAGGCATAACTCGTTCAACAAGCATTACATACCCAGCATTTTATTTAACATCATTATTATTCATACAGATGAACGGGGAGGCGGGGTCTAAGAAGCACTTGAAGTGGAATAGCTTTGGCATTGCTCAATCCAGCGGATCCATTCATGTCCACTTCTGCATTATCAGGGGTTGTTATATCATACGCTTGAAGAAGACTAGCCACGGCTAGATATGTCATTGGCAATGCAAAATTTATCCCAGGACAAGCTCGTCTCCCAGCACCGAATGGAATCAGTTCAAAATGCTGACCTTTGACATCAACTTGCTTGTGTGTTGTCAGAAACCTCTCTGGCTTAAACTCTAATGGATCAGACCACACTTTGGGGTCCCTCTGCATCTTCCATAGATTCACCATAAGCCATGTTCCTTTAGACACGTGGTACCCACCTACAACGCAATCTTCACTGAATTCTCGAACTCCGGATATCGCTCCAGCTGGGTACAATCTCATTGTCTCCTTTACTACTGCTTGCAAGTACACAAGTTTATCCACGTCTGATTCATTAAACAATCTCTCTTTGCCCACTATGTTATCCAGTTCTTGTTGAACTTTTTCCAGTTCGTGTCGATGATTTAGTAGTAGTGACAGTGTCCAGTTTAGATTTACCGACGTCGTATCAGTCCCTCCCACGATTATAGCCTGTAAGTTAGAGAAAAGGTTTATCAGATTTTGGCATAGCATCTATTTGTTAAAATGCTTAAGTGAGTTCGAAATAGAATTTGTTTTAATTAATTTACTCTACCGAGGCTGTGGCTCTGACGACGGTATCAACATCATAACCAGCGAGGTCAATTCCTTCAACGGCAGAAAGCAACACGTCCATGAAGTCTTGATCTTCATTAGCAGCTAATTGACCAGATTCTCTCTTCCTTTTATGTTCATCTAACCATTCCTGTGTAAGAGAATCCAACTCCTTTGCTGTTTTCTTCATAGCCTTTTCATATCCACCCAAATCAAGCCAACCCAGATAAGGCACAGCATCTCTCATCACAAAAGCCCCTGCGAGCTCAATCCATTCTCTGAACGCCTTTCTACATCTCTTCACTTGTTCCTCATCTTCACTCCCTTCACCGGAATATCTCTTCCCAGCAACCATTCTTAAGATCACATTCAAATTCAATTCTCCAAACCATTTCTGCATATCAACCAAAACAGATCCTGACTCCTCTTTTGTCTTGTTCCAAAGCTTGTATGTCTCTTTGACTGATCTTTCTACTTCATTTTCTCGGATGTGTTTCAGTAGCTGGATCCTACGGTTAGAAAGTAGCTCTGAGACTGTTATTTTCCGCACCTCACGCCAGTAGGTGTTGTATGGAGAGGAACCAAAATATGCATAGTTGTTAGCGAGTAGTTTCCCAACTGTGAGCTTGGGGCGAGATGATATAAGGACATCATATTTGGTGAACAATTCCCTGACTACTTCTGAGCTACTGACCACCAAAGCTTGGTTCAGCCTATCCGAATTGAGAAGACTGGACCAAGCTTGTCAGCTAAATCTGAAAGAACAAGATAAAGTAGTTGGGTTCCGGTCCCGGACAAGAGGCGGAGATGACCCATCACCGGCCATTTACCTGGCGGTTCTGGTGGGACAGGATAGTTTGTTGATCTGAAACTGTATTTCTTTAGTAAAAGGTAGGAGAAAACAAGGATTGTGAAGACTGTAACTGGGGTGATGTTGAGATATTGAAGAAGGATACTCATAGTGAATTTACAGTGCTTGGAAAGGAAAGTGATGCTCCAATTATAGTGGGTGATCAACCTTTTACTAGCAAGATTCATAGTTTAAAGTTTGAAAAGTTAATAATATTAGAATTCTCTACAGAGTAACATAGGCTCACGACAGATTTTTTAAATAAATATGAAACATTCTGGGTTTGAAAAAAGTGGCAGATTAAGATTAGCCAAAACATGAATAGATGTAGTGATATCACTCTGTTTTATTTAAGGTTTTCGTGACAGACACTTCTAGATAATAAGCATTATTTATTCAGGTCTCAAAGCAGTTGCTGTATTAAGGTTTGTGGTAATACTCCGATACAACGTCAAAGTACAAAATAGAAACCATTTAGCAAATCACATCATACAACCGAAGCACATCCACAGACCTGTTATTTAAACCCGGTAACCATCCTATATTCACTCTGTATGTATTAGAAGTTTTTATTTCGTATCAATACTCAGTCAATAGAGTTCTGCAGGTAGGCGAGGAGAAAGTAGAACCTCAAGTGGGGAAGCTTTAGCAATGTGTAAACTCGGTGTCTCAGTCATATCAACAGGCTGGTTCAATGGTGTAGATATATCAAACCCATGAAGAATGCGAGCAAGAGTGAGGTGCATCACTAGCAGAGCAAACGAACCACCTGGACATGACCGTCTACCTGACCCAAAAGGAATGAACTCAAACTGTTGACCTTTGACAGTAACATCCGCATGTGTTGTCAGAAATCTCTCAGGTTCAAAAGCATCTGGATTTGTCCAAACACGAGGATCCCTGTGAATTTTCCACACATTGACAATCAAACGAGTACCAGCTGACACATTGTAGCCATTGATTGTGCAGTCTTTTCTGGCTTCCCTGGGTCCTAGAAGTGGACCAGCTGGGTATAAACGGAGGGTTTCCTTCATAATCGCTTGCAGATACACAAGGTTTTTGATGTCTGATTCATTCACTTGCCGCTCCTTTCCAACTTGTTGGTCCAATTCTTCTTGTGCCTTCTTTAACGTGTGAGGATTGTTCAATAGTAGTGAAATTGCCCATGCCAATGTCCCTGCTGATGTATCACTGCCTCCTAGTATAAGTGCCTGCGTTTACTTCAAATACTTGGGTTATAGTAATGAATTCAAGTTAACCTCGTCAAATTCTATTCAGGTTTCGAAAGTACCAAACAGGTGGATTTGATGCCAATCTTGGCATCATGTTGGAAGTTTGAGAGCTGGCCTTCACTTTCGAGAGAGAGCATCACATCAATGAAGTCCTGATCACTGTCATCCTTGATTCCACCAGAAAGTCTTTTCTTTCGGTGCTCCTCCAACCAACCTTCAATGATAACATCCAACTCCTTAGCAGTCTTCTTCATAGCCTTCTCATGTCCATACAAATCCAACCACCAGAGAAAAGGCAGAGCATCAGAGACAGTAAATATCCCAATCAAGTGAAAGAACTTATGAATCGCTTCCTGGAAACCATCATCACTTGTAACAACACCATGACCATAATAGCGTTTACCAGTCACCATTCTCACCACCATGTTAAACGTCAAGTTCTCCAACCACCTTTTAAGCTCAACCACCACAGGACGGGAACCATTCTCAGACCATGATCTGTAAAGATCCTTTATAGCCATATCAACTTCAGAAATTCGGACATGTTTGAGCTTATCTAGCCTAGTGTTAGACAGAAGCTCAAGTGTAGCAATTTTACGCATCCTGCGCCAGAATGGGCTATAAGGTGCAAATCCAAACACTGCATAATCATATCCCATGTGTTTTGCAGCTGCTGTTTTGGGACGTGAAGCTAAGGCCTTATCATTGATTGTGAAGCATTCCTTGACTACTTCCCAACTGCTGACAACAATGGCCTTGCGACTGCCAAGGCGGATTGTGAATGCAGGGCCATATTTGTCTGCCATTTCGCCCAGTATACGATAGAGAAGCTTGTCTCCTCCACCTAACAGGTGGAGATGGCCAATGATTGGCCATGCGCCTATTGGTTCTGGAGCCTTATTGGTTTTTGTTCTTTTGGATAAAGCATTGTATAGAAGTGTTAATGCGAGAAGAAGAGCTGTGCAAGCTAATTTCAGAAATAGATCCATTGTATGTATGATGAAACCAGAATTGAAGCAAGAGTGAATTTATAAGTCCACTTCACCTAGAAAAATCATCATAATCAGCATGGGAATTAACTATATATATCTTCTGATGACCAACGTGTTAGGCAAAAAGCATGCTTCTATAGCTCCTCTTTGCATAGTTAACAATCTATTGCAGGTGACACCAGTCTGATGAAATCTAAGTTTTGTAGTGATAAGCAGAAGTTGACTTGTATAAGCATCCAACAGGTGGCTTATAACTGAGATACGGTAGTTATATAACCAACCTTATAGCAACTTACTTGATAGTACATGGATCATGCCAATTTTCCTGCATCAGCATAGCGTGACGATCAGAAGCCATATTGTTTTTCTATATAAACAAGTGGGTATCAATTATTCTATTTCGTTTTTTATATGTGAATATTTCGTAAATGACATAACAGATCAACTATCTAGTGAATATTTCATTTTTATTTCAAAGGAAATGAGCATAAAACATTCTTTTTCCATGTTGTTGGCATCAATGGTTAATGTTCTTCTGGATACTTTGTATTAATGAGATAATATGAAGCTCATTTGGTTGACGGGGTGAGAACCTTCGTTTAATTTTCTGATAGTAGAAGAAGTCTGTCGTGTTGTTGGACTAAACTAGGTGTGGTGAAGATACAGATTGAATGGGCTGAGACCCAAATGTTAGGCCCAACTTCTGAAGATTCCAAATTTGTTGCTGAATTCTCCACAGCCCAAACTGATTCCATACGCCTTACAATATTAAAATTTAAGATTTTTTTTTCACATCCTAATCTGAATATATAAATATATATATATATATATAATTTTTTATTTTGATTTAATGTTCAATAAAAAGGAGATTTCCATAAAATTAAGAAGATTAAATAAACAAAATCAATTTTATTAAATTCAATAATTAAAGATTATAAATTGTATTTAAAAATATACTAAAAATATAGTTAAATGAACTCTATTAAAAAAATTAATTAAGAGAAAATTATTATAATAAAATATAAATGGCTATTTCTAATGATATACTAATATTAATATAAAAAAAATGAGATTTTTTTAATATATTTATTCTATTTTTAATATTATTTCTTTTTAGCAAAATTTTTGAAAATATTTTATAAATTTATGAAAATTATTTTTTAGCTGATTGGAAATTTTTTAAAATTTTAGTTAATTGATATTATTTATAAAATTAAGGATAAATTAATATTTTTAAAAGTAATAATAATAAATTGTAGTAGTATTTCTCATATAAAAAATACTACTATTTTTCTACAAGTGTAAAAAAAAATAAAAATAAATAATAAAAAGTCAGTAGTAAATTGTTATAAAGTTCCATGATAATAATTGATTATATTGACCAACACTATTCATTATTCAATTCGAAATTATGCTAGTAGCAGCAACGCAATCAAACCATATAAGGACAATGGCAGTACAAACAATACAGCAAAGCAGAAAAAATAAGAGAGAGCAGCATATAACATTATAGAGAGAGAGCTTTAAATTTTTGACAATGAAGCAAGCAAGCAACAGTAATTATTCTAACAGGTAGGCACCAATACTATAAAAGAGTTGAAGAATCATAAACATTTTAATTACATGCTATAATTTCCACAGCCCCCAACATTGATTTAGTAGGTACCAAACAAAAATCATGACCTCATGTAATTATAATATTCATTTATATCTGAACCTTATCATTCCTTCCTTCCTTTCTTGTGAAATATGTCTTCCATGATGAAACCCAACCTAACCAAATTAGCAATCATACAAACCTCCAAAAAATACAAACATGTCCCTGCATACCATTTTTCAACTATAGAAAACAGTAACTTCCATGAATAAACTTACATGGAAAAAGATGTTCATAAATTTTTCCATCTTTATTGTGGGAATTTAACAGTTGTGGTTTGAACATGTAAAAGACAAATGTTGATAGAGAAAGAGAAGCACATGTTTGTCTGAAAATCTAATAAAAGATACTGGGTAATGATGGATATGCTGTGGAAAGTGGAAAATGGTAGTAGTAATTTGGTGGAAGTGAATGAACTACACAACACAAAATAAAACTGTTGGAATATACTGATTTTTGGCTCTCTGTTTTTAAAAGCTATTGGTTTTCGCTTCTGAAAAAGTTATTTCTGGTGGTGTTTAAATAATTTTCAAAGTTTACCAAAAAGTCATTTGGAGTTTTTCATGTTTTTAATTTTTGATTATATAAAAATAAAAATATAAATCATTTTCAGAAAATTAATATTATTTTACTTTCTTGACAAGTGTTTCTAGAAATCAAAAGTACTTTTATTAATTATTCAAAAATTATATAAAACATTTTTTAAAAATTAAAAGTCAAAAATTAGTCCAACTAAATAATTATATAATTATACCAAATCTATTTGAAATTGTTTTTACTTATCGCAGAAGAAAATGAGTAGAAATTATTTTTAGAAAACAAATATTTTTGCTTCTAAGAGACTAAAAGCACTTTTATTAATTATACAGATGCCATCTGAAATAATTTTTAAAATTAGAAATTAAAAGTTATTCTATCCGAATAGAGATATACTCTTCATCAAAATCGCTTCTGCCCTCTTTTCGAATTGAAAATGAAACCATTTCCAAACAGGTCCTCAAACTAATAAGTGTATATGTGAATATGCTGAATTGTCTGTCTGCATTGTGTTGTGTTGTGTAGTGTGTGGTGGTGCTCTGTCGTCAATGAAATTTCCACGCAAGAGACAATCAACCATCATAATATACCATACTATACCATACCATGAATGACCACTCTACCACAACCACGTTGTATTATATTGACTTCCCTTCCTCCAGTCAAACAAACAACACCAGATTTTGTATTTTGATTTGGATTTGGATTTCAGATCTCAATTATGTCTCTCAAGCCCATCATATTTATTACGAACACAGGCAAATAATTCCATCAGATATCAGACCCAAGTGTTGCAGGGTCATTACCTGCAAAAATAAATAATAAACTTGTTGTACAGTACAGGTCCACTACATCCCTAGTAATTACTATTTATATAAAATAATCTCTCATTCCTCGTACAAAATATATATTTAAATAATCAAGTGAATTACATTTATATAATTATCTGAAGACTGTGACTCTTTCACCATCGCTAATAAATGAAGCCTAGCACAGATAGCAATTGAATTCAATTCAACCATACAATGATACATAGGACAATAGAAGCTCGAATCTTGCACAGAAATGGTGAAAATGATTGACATATATTAGTCACGGATCAATTTTTACACATTTGTCCACTTATCAGGACCAGGGTGTGTCATGGTCCTAGTAAGGACCATCTAATACTCGACCTATGATCATCACATAAACGACCAATATCTTAATCATTCATTTCTGATGCACACAACAAAACATTTCAACTTGTAATCATAATAATCAATGGGAGAAAAATAAAATAAAATAAAAAATCTACCTTCCATACATTTTTATATATTATAAACTTTTGTTAGATATATCCTTCCATTCAATACAAAACTCAAGATTGTGGAACATTTAATTGATTTTTTTTTTTTCCAAATGCATAGGAAAAAGGAACATTATATATATTGATTAAATTAGTGGGGATGGATGGATGGATATATAGTCTTGGTACTAATAATGGGTAATTTATTTTTTCAACACTTGAGAAGAGTTAACTCATTTGAGGATTGAGGATAGTCTATTTGCCAACTTGGTCTTCCAAGAGTGAACTCTAGATCAAGCAAAGAGTTTGATTCCACATGGAGGTTTGCATTGTGACCGTCCACCTAATATCATATATATACAATTGAATTAGATAACATTATATTATATAGATTAGATTAGTACTCTAATTAGAATTGAAATTTTAATGATATATTATATACCAATGAATCGGCTGCCTTCATATGAGAATGTGTCAAAGCATTTGCATGTTTTGTCATGGTGTTGCTCTCATTTGTCTCCATGGATGGAAATGAAACCCTGCTCATAAATATATTTAAAAAATCAAAATTTTGAAAGACAAAGATATACCATATATGGAACATGAAAAGAGCATTTGTATGATTCTTATACAATCAGCATCCAATGCTAGATATGATTATCTGTAACAAACATTACTTCTTTAATTTTCCTGAAATTAATTATCACAAAGTTGAAAATATTGCTAGACGACATATATTACTGAAATGTATATAAACCTAATCATATAAGGGGAATCAAAATTTTCACTATCATAATGAACTTCTCTACCATCAAGGGGTCTCAATCCATCAAATCAAAGAAGAACAAGTGAGACACAAATAATTACACATGTAACTCCATTGGATTGAATTAAACCACAATGCTATACTATTATTAGGATTACTTCCTTTCTTCTTCACTTTTTCTCTAAAATAAGAGACTTAGAAGCGATTTTGATAAATTCAGTATTTTTGAATTTCTTTTTTAATAAAAACTCTTCTGATTTCTGATAACTGTTGGAAGTTAAAGGGTATGTTTGGATAGACTGACTTTCGACTTTCTAAAAGTATTTTCAAAAACTGTGTGGATAATTGACAGAAGTGCTTCTAACTTCTAAAAAAAATTTCAAATAAATAGAAAATATTAATTTTCTGAATATGACACCGAAATTAAAATTAAAAGCCATCCAAACAGACCCTAAGCTCAATAAATCGACTCTCCATAATCAATTACGTATAATCATGACTAATTATTATTATACATCATGCTATTAGTTGATTAAAATGTGCTTAAAAAACATTCTCCAACTTTTGATAGTAGGTACCAAACCAATCACTTGTCAAATGATGTCTTAAACCAAGACTTTAGCTAACTTTTTGTACTTATTATCATTAAATCTAAACACATACTAGTAGATTATAAATTCACCACAGTAAGTCAACAAAACCCAGCTAGACAACAACATTACTTTAATAAGTATAAAATACTATACAAATAGTAACATCGAGATATGAAACAACGGTGTTGTCTTGACTTAGGTGGCAGATATCGGGATCTAATAATCCAACTATAGTGTGAAAGTGAAAGTGAAGAATCAGTTCAAAACCTAGGAGGAACCCTAGGTTAATGTGGTGTTTATCATTATTAATATTATTATTATGAACAGCATTATTGAAATATGTAGGACCAAAATCAAGGCATGTATATGAAACCGAGATAAATAAGGTAAGGGGGGGTCTCTAACCTTTGGCGTTTATGTTGTAGAGATGGTGATGATAAATCGATAAGAGGTGTCCTTTGGTTAATATTATCTGTCAGCTCATGACCTGCAAAATTCATCATATCATAACATATAATATAGGTAGAGCCATTTGCTATTGCTTTATCAGACACCCAACAAATAATTCACATTTTTCTATAATTAGTTGACAAAACAGTGAATCAAATCACAAAAGATCACCAACGACCCGAAATACAAAAAGAATAATTTCAAAAAAATAAAAAATCCAAGTTCTTCAAAAGACAATCCAATTATTTACCTGATCCTGCTTTGTCAGTGCTCTTCACTGTTCTATACATCTGCATGAACCAACAAAAATAAAAAAAATTTAAAAAAAATATTCCCATTTTGTCCTCAATAAAATCAAAAATTTAATTACCTGTAAGTGACTTTTGACATGAGCTAGGGTTAGATCCTTGACATTCATCAGCTCCAACACGGACTTTGGTGTTGCTCCTGCAATTTTTTAACCCATTTTTTATTTTTTTAAATCAATAGTTATATTATAAATTAATTTTAAAAAAATGAAGAAATATGGATTGTATTTTTATTTACTTTCATGTCCACCGAGAAGCTGAACAGCGTGGACGAAATGGGCATGAAGAGTGGTAGTCCATCTCATTCTCGGAGCTCTAACACTTCTCTTTACACCAATATTTGATCTTTTGAGATAGATTTGATTGAGATTTCTCGGTTGAGGTGGGGGTAAATCAGTCATTTCATACCCGAGGCTCAACTTCGGAGTCTCGCTCTGGCTTAAATCGCTTCCACTGCTACCGGACTCAGTAGCTGATGAGCTTCCTTCACTGTAAAGAGAATTCAACACTCCAACTTCTGGAGGACTGATCTGTAGAGAAAGATCGGGAAAAGAAGGTGTCAAGTTTCTCATTCTAGTTGTGTTTGAGAACATAGTGGTGTTTCAATGGAAGATAATAGAAGAGAAGAGAAGAGAGAGATCTAGTGATGGACTAAACAAGGTGGTCAAATGAGAAACAACAGTTTGGTCAACAATTTAAAGGAGAGAGGTTAGGAAATGTGAAGAGGTTTTGATGGGGAATAAATAAGGAAACAAAAATAGTAAAAAAAGAAAAATTAAAATTAAATGAGAGCATTGGAAGAAGAGAAATTGAGTGAATGAGTGAGTGAGTGGTTGTGATTATATCATGAGTGCCTTATGATTTGTTATAGGGAGCTTTTACTAGGCTTTTTCTTCTAGGGTTGATCAGAGATTAAAATTTTTATTTTTTATTTTATTTTATTATTTTTGGAGGAAAAAGTGAGTGAAAAGGGAAAGAAGTGTATTTAAGGATACAGAGAAATCAGATAACTTTATGGAAAGAAAAAGAGAGGGGATTTAATGGTGGTTTATTGAATAGGAATGGTTGGAAATCGTGGAAAAATAAAATAAGGCCAAATAGAGAAGTGTTGAATGGAATATATATATATATATATATATTTTTTTTTTAAATTGTCTGAGTAGGTTGAATTGATGGATGGTGACATATTTTAAATTCTCTACTGTTTTTGTTTGTTTCGTATATTAATCTAACTTAATCGGTCTTTATTATTTGTTTCTTTAATTAGAATATTCTCTGTTTTATTTCATGAACGAGGATTGACTATAAGCCAAAATATCACTGTTGAATTGAATCCTTTGGTTTCTTCTTCCATGCAGAAATTAATACACACACTTGTAGGTAATTAAGGAGATAATGGTTATAAAATCTTTGTATTAAATGGTTAAGTATTTGATTAGGAAATGTGAGGGTCGAGCTGTACACGTGCGAGGAACCAATAGGAAAGTGGATGGAGGAAGGAAGAAATGTCCGGCGACACTTTCCCACTCGCTTTCCTTCACACGCGCTTTTCACTCTCCATGCTGAGGCGCGTGAGAGAGAAAAAGAGGAAACCTGAAATAGAGGCAATGTTGAAGGGGTAGTATTTGTCATTGTAGCATTTATACAAACTCACTCCAATATTCCCTCTCCGTGTCCAAATATTCCAACCTGTCGAGCCCCACTCACCATATTCCTCGGCGTCAACATGCTTCTCGTCACGTGACCTTTATATGCTCTCTCTCTTCTTCATATTCTCTCATCTCACTAAACAACAACCATGACCTAATTAAACTATCATTATTTCTTGATTAGTAGTTTCCGAAGCAATGGTCAGCGCCTGATGCGCTCTAGATTCTCCGGGAAACCAAACCCTTTTTTATCTTCTTCTCATTATTTTAATCTTAATTATTATTCTATAATCATCTTGCTTATTACATCCTAGTCAACACAACACGACACAACATAACATGTCTCGCTTGCAATCTTGTCAATTTCCTTTTCCTATATTCCATATTCCATCTCTTCGTCTTCTTCTTCCTAATTACAATTCCATGGTTCTATCCGAGTCCATTTCACCAGCTCATTTATATATTTATAAAAAATATTTTAAGTTTATTTTCAAAAATGTCAAATTTTCAATATATAAATTCCGATTTTATAAATTGATGTATGAATTCGAGTTTGGTTCCTAAATTTTAATTTTATTGTAAAGCTGAATTTTAACTCAATTCAAAAACTGAATTTAAAAGGTTACTTTCTACTCAAAAATTTCGGCACGAATTTTATTTATTTAATTATTTTAAATAAAATATTATTATAATATATTATTTTTAATATAATTAATTAAAATGGTATAAATTGATTTAATCTTCTCAATTCACCCATTTTTAATTCAAATTTCAATTAATTTTAAAATTTGAAATTCAATTTATTTAAATTCGAACTCTAATCCGACTTGTCAAAACTTATTTAAATCTAAATTTAATTTAAATTTTACATTAAAAAATTAGGGTTCTAACTCATTTCTAACCCTAATTCAATCTTATGAATTTCTAGCCCTAATTTCATCTTAACAATGTCTTAGTCTTAGGGTTACGCATGCAATGAATGATTCTCCAGACACCCAAAGAGTTCAAAATTAGTGATTTGGAAATCAGATATGTACAGGGAAAATTTTCAACGTTTGGTTTGTCTGGATCATTAAACTAATAAAAAAGGATTTAGAAGAATATTAGGTTCTTCATAGTGATTCGTGAAATATATATACTAATAAAACCATGTGTTATAGCTTAGCTTAGCTTGATCTCTATCTCTCTGTCTCTCAGTACTTTTTGTGAGAATTAGTAGGACAGAAGAGAAAGGAAGGAATCACCGAAATCTACGCCGTTTTGGCTTACGTGCACCACGACATTACATCATATGAAGACAAATTGAATATTAATTAATGTTCTAATCAAGCTTATACATTAATTAATCACGATCTGGTTACTAATTCAACACATCGTTTTCCTGGTCGTGGTAGAATTTTTCTAACGTTTTGGTGTGTGTGATTTATAAGTATAACCTAAGGCTAAGGGTCTATTCTATTTGAATTATTTTAATGTTTTGTTTCAAAACATTACATATGATATAATATAATGTAATCCAATGATAAAGCCGTTAGTCACAATCATATCATAGTATATAGTCAAATTTGATCTTATTAGCTTGGAATTAACTGTTGTTTTGTTGGTTAATTGATTGATTATGAAGTTGAATTGACAATCACAAAATTAGAGGTGTTGAACACGCGCCACCACATGCATGGAGGAAGAGACCACCATGGCAGGTGTCAGACTATTTTCAATCAAAGTGGCCCATTTCTGATATATAAATTAAATTGCGATGAAAATGAAGTCAATTTTCCAAAGAAGATTTTAACGAAAAGGAAAGATAGACCCTACACACTTGAATTATTTTCCTTTGCAAATCTCAGAAGTCGGTAAATATATATCTAACGTTGAAGAATAATATTATTTTTAAAAAATAAAATAAAATAAAATTAGACTATTATAGACTATAGTGAGTGAAACTACACTACACCTAACACCCTGGCCTGTTGAATTAACTCATTGTCGAACTCGTGATTATAATTACTACAAGTCTGGTACATGGATTGCTTCCCAATTAAAAATTTAATAATGCTAGCTAATAAACTCATTGTCAGAGTGAATCGAAATCCAACACAAATTGCAACGTATAATTAATGCATATATTAACTGTACGAGTACGATCTAAAAGCAATTAAAAAGTGATATGTACAGTTTTTTTCACCTAATGTTTATCTACAGTAACATGTTATCAACTTTTAAACCTCATGCATGTAATTTTAGCAGCTAAATATACAGTATTAATGAATCAGAAATAGAAGAAGTAGAAGCATATTCATTGACTTGTTTGAAATTCCTGTATGTGTTTTCATTTCAATCACAGTCACTGCAGATGCATCGTTTTGGGTGAAACGAAGCTGATGGGTATCTAATTCTTTCCATCTCTCAACTCAAAACATCAATTTCTCAAAAATTAAAAAATAAATTTTAAAAAAAAAAAAAACTGTACGATTCTATTTGAAAGTGGGAGGCAAAGGCAATGAATAATAAATAGACAGAAAGGGTGGAAGGATCCGTATTTATTCAAAAAAGTCTAGGAACCACTCTCCTAAAAAAACAGAAACTGATCGACAAACAAATAAAGTAGATTTTATTTTTAATTTAAATTTGTAGTTTTGTGGATTGTACGTGTACGTGTGGGAGTGGGGCAACGTTAGCTTGAAAGTTGAGCAACACTTTTGATGATCAAACGGTTGATTTAAGTGTTTGATGTTTGAGAGATTGATAGATTGCATGTACTTGAATCTCACCGGACCCACTCTACAGTGCCGATCATGTGCCTCCAACCAGTTCTTGTTGGGATTTTCAGAGTGGACACATCCCTCCCCACCCACAACCCTATTTTTGTCATTTCACTCTCCACCACCTTCTCAGTCAGTCCGATGAGATTGCTTCCAATTTTAACGAGAAAGAGAATAAAACCCATTTTTAAGAAATTAACATTTTTTATTTTATTAAGAAGAATTTTAGAAGGTCAGAAGTAACAGCTCTTATAAGTCCGTCTATCCAAACAGACCATTTATGTCGTGTCTCTCTTTCGGTGTTGGACTGGCTTTGATGCTTCTGTTGCATTACATATCCAAACAGACCATTTATGTCGTGTCTCTCTTTCGGTGTTGGACTGGCTTTGATGCTTCTGTTGCATTACATATGTAATATAGTGTCACACCGGCCGCGTCCCAAATTGTCTCATGGACCACAATTCCACGTTTATATATGTATATCAACCTTCTCTTCCGAACTAGCTATATGGTTGGTTTGACCCTTTCTTAACATCATCACTATTCTGATTAATTTTATATATTGGTAAGTCAATATACTCTCTCAATGGATTATAACTATAAATGTCTCTATCAACATAATATAATCTAAAATTCCCTTTCGTCAGGCATTGAATAACTTTCCCATGACAACATATTACAATGAATCTAGATATAATGCTACATATTCTTTATAGGTTTTTATTAATGGAATATTTGTTTGTTATTATTAACTCATTTGACATTGTTTAGTTTATGTTCGTGAAAATGATTTAGAGAATATTTGCAGTTCGGAGAATTAGCCTTTGTGTTTGTCTGACAAAAAAAAAATGTTTTGTGCTGTATCTAACCGGCTCTAAGATGCTTCGAGTTAGAGCTCATGTTTTAATAATTTTCACCATTCAATAATTTGTATGGGGGTTCCAGGTCTGATCTCTATGTCTGGACTTTTTATGTTTGTTGTTTTGTAAAATTTTACCTGGCTTGAACCTGTGACATTATGTAAGAAAAAATTAAAAATCTGGCATGAAAAAATGACAACCGCATGCTTACAAATGGATCACTATCGTCATCTCCAGACATGTCATTCCTTCCAGTTGTTGGTAACCTAACATGAGAGAAACAAATCTTAAAGACCCATCACATAAATTTTAATTTTACACCAAAAAAAATATATAAAATAAAATCTAAAGGAATAAGTCACATGTACCAACAATGATTTTTCATTCTAAATTGTTGAGATCAATTTGTGTATATAAAATCCAAACGAATGTGAACAAATACATAGATAAGAAACACTTAAACATCCCATGATGTACACAAATATCAGTACATACCAATTTGCAATACCACGACAAGTACAAGATAATTGAATTAATTTTACTTAATTTCCAAGTTTGTAAATTTGAATTTAATTATTAAATAAAGACAACAAAGAGACATATTTATATACTCGAGAGGACTGAGCAATATCGGGCCCAATAAAGTCCAAGCCCAAATCGAATGACAAATCCAATCCATATTAGGCCCAATAAATGCATTAGACCCTTTTAGTGTCGTACTTCGGTTTGATGAGCTCAACCTAATAGTTCACGAACTGTTGTTGAATGACTGGAAAACCAAGTAAAATTTGAAGTTGAGTTTATAGGCTTCGATTTGCTTACTCTGTTGTTGCTTTATATTCATAGTTGGATCTTCGTTGAGCTTGAGAGAGATTGTCGAAGTAATTAATCAACCACATGACGATTTTCCACTTCTTCAACTGTGCGATACTCACTTTCGGTCCTCATGCCGTCTACTACTCCGCCACGCCTCTGTATGTATCGCATCTTCGTTTTCAGCTTCTCACTTGAATTTTCTTTTCTGGATTTAGTTTTGGATCTGTTGGATTTTATGTATAATTAGTGGTTGGGTATGTATATGCAGATCTGAGTATGATACGCTCGGTACTTCTATTAAAGCGTCTCTTGTTTATTTAGGCACTGCTTTAGTTAAGGTTTGTTCTTTTTGTTTATTTAGTTGATTAATTGATGTTGCTTAATTTGATGACGTAATGAAGGATTTGAATTGACTTCTGCTTGCTTGCAGCTGGTTTGTTTGGCGACGTTTCTCAAGGTTTCGGAGAATGACAATTTCGATCCCTATCAGGTGCTTCAATCTCTTTGCGAAATTGTTTTATTTTTAATTTTCAGTTATTATATGTTGTTGTCTAGTGGAGTTTGATTAATCTATTTGTTATGGTGAAGAGGAAGTTCTATTGTGTGAATGTGAATTGCATCATATAGGGTAGTTAAGTTGCTCAGTATATTATATTTAAGATTGAATGAAGCTAAAGGTCCTCTAGGTACCTCTTTATAGTCTGTTGTTCATCTGATTGCTGTTGGGCTTCTGAAATTTATGTTATGTAGTTTGTATAAATGAGTGGATTTAGAGCGATAATTCTGTTGTTAGTGTTTTTGTTTTTATGTGTTTCTGATAGCATTGAGGAACATTAGTAAATTTGGTGAATTATAATGTGTGGTGACCTAGAATGGGCTATTGCAAGGCCATGCTATGTGATTACTTTAACTCTTTGAAAATAAAGAGCATACATACTGATTCTAAATGATACATGTGGCTGTTCTGCATGAGATGTATAAACTTTTGTTTGATTATACATAAGATCAAAAATCATATATTTATATATACATACATAAATCTCAAGTGTTTAATTGTTTCATCTTTTGTTTCTTTTCAGGAACTGCTTAAAGCACTTATTGGTTTCATAGATGTTGCTGGGCTTTATTTTGCCCTAACTCAGTTGACTCACAGGAATATCTCCCAGAATCATAAATTTCAAGCTGTAGGACTTGGTGAGGAAATATTGGTTTTGTTTATTTGAATATGAATCATCTTCCATATAAATTAATTAAGGAACAGGGCGTTGTTGTCTTCAAATAATTAGTATAGCTAAGAACATTAAGATATGGTTTGTTGCTCTGTACTTAGGGAAATGACATAAATTCTCAAAATGGTTGCATTGGTTCCTGTTGTGTGCATTCTTGGTGAGCAAGATTAATCAAGGCCTAGGTGAAAAGGACCAAGTTCTCATATTTCTCTTTTTTCTTTTGTTTTGGTGAATTATTTGTATATTAAGACTTCTTGTGCTGTAACAATTTATATTATTAACATGTATTATTAGAGAGTTGAGAAGTTGGAAATAGGACACATGAGCTGTAATGGTATTTCAGTAAATTCGTTATGTCTGAACCTTTGAAGTGCGGACTAGTCCGCAATTTAATCAGTTGTACTTAAAGCTTTTTGTTCTGTTTGTTGGACTTCATGTATGATATGATACAGGCTAATGCATGTTGCTTCCTCCATTTTACAGGGTGGGCATTTGCTGATTCTGTTCTACATAGATTGGCTCCACTTTGGGTGGGCGCTAGAGGACTAGAGTTTACTTGGGATTACATCCTGCAAGGCCTTGAAGCAAATGCAAATTTGGTATGTCTTTCTTAATGTATTGGAATATATATTTCTCAGTTTCCTTTTCAACACTCAAATTGATCTCAACATATTTCAATTTCCAGATATTGGCTATATTATTCCTCCGTTTTGTGTACCCTTGAGTTAAATATCTTGTTTCCATACTGCATTCAGGTGCTTAGCATATCCCTTGCTGCATTGGGTTCTTTGATGTGGCTACGCAAGAACAAACCCAAGACATTGATTCCTATTATATATGCATGTGCGGGAATTGTAGCAACCATGCCGTCCATTACAAGGTCTTCTTTTCGACTTTTGCTTGCAACTTGCGTTTCACCTAGATTTTGAACTTATTGGACAGATTGAAAATTTTTGTTAAAATTTCTGGCAATACCCTGTGATTACATAATTGTTGTATATAAGAACTTGGAGACCCGAATGCAAGGTCTCCGTTAGCTACTTCATAATCCTTCAACATGACACCTGTTTCCCTAGGATATCTATAATGATACACGTTATCATCCATAACTTTGGTATATGATTATTGCAGCTATTTGAGGCGAGGATTGGGATGGCAATTCCCAAAGGTGGTAGGATTTGAGCTTTTTACCTCATTGGTGATGGCGTTTTTTAGTTGGCAACTGTTTGCTGCATGTCAGAGACCCTCTTCCTGAGGTATTCATCTAAAGTGGAGTTGAAAAGCATTGTTTAATTTATCAGGGTTCACAGAGCGAAGGAACAATAACATTTTGTAATTTAACATTGTCATTCTAGTTCATAGTAGCAAATTTTGATCTAGAATGTTCTTTTTAAAATTATCGACAATCAGTATGATGGATCTTAAACAAGGTAATGAAGCTTTTCTTGTCTCTTTGTAAAAACAATATCTTCAAAGGATCACTTACCAAGGAACTCTACTAATTAGTGTGCCACTAACAAAAGCAATATTTAACCACATTATTTTACAATAAAAAAGTTAAGTATTGCACTATAAGTTTACTATAATATTTGGTAAAAGAAAAATCTCTCTATCAATAATGGAAACATAAGTGCATAAAAAGCAACATAGTCTGATACAATCTTCAATAATTACAAACCAAATGAACACTGCTAATCAGTGTGCCAACTAACAATTTCTTAAGTTTTATCACATAACATAGAACATACTCGCAACATCTAGCTGACAACTTCATACAACAAATAAAAGATGTTCATTATCAGGTGTAACTCTAATCAATACAAACAAACCTCTCAGCAGCAGCACATGACAGCCTCGCCTTACATGCATTACACATTTGAGCTTCACAGGTTGGTTGCTTCTCACTTCTTGTGATATTAACTAGCCATACACCTGACTCAACTTCTTTAAATCCAATCTCATCGTTTTCCTTCAGTCTATTTGCATCCCAGAAAGCCCTCCAACCCATGACCAGTCGTGTGCGGCTCTTACCAGTACAGATCTTAACTTTCCATGACTTTCCACTCGGAACTTTCAACTCCAGCATCTGGCCTGATTTCAGATTCTGCTTTATGCTTACTTCCTTCGGAACAGTCTGCAATGTGAAAATTGTTAATCACAAAGTCTTTTGTATATCTCCTTTATTGAATCTTTTGAATAAAAATGAACTTACAAATCGAGTTTTGTAAGTAGAATATACGTGTGATTTGAATAAGATTGGTTTTTCTTCTTCTTGAACAGCTGGTTGCTTCCTTTTCAAACCTGATAACAAAAAAACAGAAAATATGATTGAAACTAAATGAGCATAGGTTATTCATATACACAATCACTTACTTCCACTGGAGTTGTTAGATTTGTTTAGGTTCTCAGCTCCAATGTCCTTAGACTTGCAATCTTTGGTATTTGAAGATCGGAGTGATGATCTTTTCCTTGGCTTTTCAGCTTCTATAACAATTCTTTTTTTTCCAGACCTTAAATGTGAATCTGTACAAATCATTACAAGGTCACTCTTTGTTATTTCCAAATTCAGAAAACAAAGTAATTAGATGTTAGTCAAACATACCTATATCACCATCTTTGTCCTGATTGTGATTCTCAGGGCTAGTGCGGAAAAATGGTTTTTCACAGCCAGTTTTGCCAAATATCTTTAATTTGAAACTAGAGTTACCTACATACTCAAAAACCAAAAATTCACCAAACTCTAAAGAGTGATCTTCCACAAACTCCTTCCAACCACCACAAAACCACAAACCACTTTCATCATTTTCCATTTCTATAGTCCACTTTTCTCTTGTAGGACTTTCAATACTACATTTCTGAACACAGCCTCCATCCAAGTACTTCACAAAGGCTGGTGGCAGTCTCTACAAAGCCAAATGTTACATCAATGAATCGGTGATGCACATGCAAAAACAAGAGTTTTGAACACACACAACCTAACATAAAGCTTCAAAACCATGAAAATGTTCATCAGATATTACTATGGTACTAATTAACCAGATTCAAAGCAGAAAATCAATCTTTAACCACCTAACACATGCACTTTCCATTTATAGGTCACTTCACAGCTCAACTTCTTGAAGATCTAGCTGGATATACTATAAAAGAGTGGAGAAAACATTAGAAGAAAAAGTTACCAGTTTCTTTTCGAAATCATCGAGAAGAACCTTGAAGAAGCATCTGATTCCTTGATTCATTTCTCCTATGAACTTGTTTAGTGACCAGGATAAGGATTTGAAAGAAAAATGTGTAAACCGTGTTACAGTTTCTGATTCAGAAATTGTGTTCCCAATGTTGTATTTATTCAAAGCAAATGACTTGGATGTGAATTCTCTTAGTCTTTCATTATCAATTCTCTGTCTTGGTACATCTCTCCCATGTGAACGTTAGATTTATTGCTTTTGTTGTTTGGTTCCATAACCTTTTCTCACATTTGGAAATTTTACCTTTTATATAGTGCGACACCAGTCGGTCCTAAATTGGGTAAATGGACCCATGTGCTTCCAGAAAGGACTGGGAAGAAAAATGGTCTTTATTATTCTCACCTTCTGACTCAAATTTTGTATATTTCATAACTAACTTAACGAACTAATTATCTCATCTGCAGCTTACTAAATACACGAATTACTTAGCTTGGTCCATAGCTATAACTCACAAAGGCAATCACTATATACATCACAGACAAACTTTACAGAAGCCAACATCCATTGAACAACATTAACTCAAAACAGCACACCATAGTTTGATACAATCTTCAAAGGATGACATAACACTATTCTAACCCATTTGAAAATTTGTCACGGACACAACTGGAAATTTGCAACATCACACTCAAACAAGTACTTCAGACAGCAGATGAAGGATGTTCAAAACAAACAACTTCAGTTCACCAAGATGTTGTATCAAACTTCAAGTTTTATAGCCCGAGAAAGGTTGAACACTCTTGCCTTAAAATAATGTCGCCTTCCTTTCTGCTTGAATATATGAACCTGCAATTCACCTGACTGCATATATTCAAAAATCAGAATGTCATATTTCTCCAAGTTGTTTTCATTGAAGAAATTAGTCCAGCCATGGATGAGATCAACGCGGCCGTGTTGTGTAATAGTGACTTTGACTTTCCATGACTTCCCATTCTGAACTTTAAACTTCACCATCTGGTTTTCTTTGAGGTTCATTTGATCTGCTAGTTTTCTTGGAATAGTCTGCAATGTCAAAAAGTTTGGTCACCTATACTAGCTATGCTGGTGTAATAAGTCTATTTCTTCATTCATTAAACTGTAAGTAATAAAATTGAACTTACCAGACGTATCCTGTTGGAATCTTTCATGCATGTTTGGAAATAGGGGTTCTTTGATTTGAAGGACAGCATTGGTGGTTTATTTGCAGACCCTAAAAGAATAACAGAGGAAAAAAATAGATAAATGATTGAATTTTTGTTAGTGAGATTAAAATTTTTGGTACAATTAGACACGTACTTCTGCTAGAGCCAATCCTTCTTTTTTCACAGTGACAGTTTCCATATACGCGTTCTTCAGTTCTAACCATGGCTTGAATTTGATTCTCCTTTGCATGGGAAGTAGGATGACGTCTCTTTTTCATCTCACTAGCATCTTTGGACGATGATGATGATCTTTTCGATCTTTTCCTTGGTTGTTCGACATCTATGACACTGGCATCTTTGGACGAAGATGCTGATCTTTTCGATCTTTTCCTTGGTTGTTCCACGTCTATGACAGTGCGTTTCTCTGCTGATCTTAAATGTCCATCTATAGAAACAATACCAAGGATAGTGTTAGATAATTATAGAAAAAGGAAACAGAATTTAACATCATAAGTCAAGCATACCTTTACCAGGGTACTCAGCTTCCTTTTGAGAGTTAGCTTCGCAATTTCCATGCTCGCATTTTACAATTTCATATGTGGGTTGACAATTAGTCTTCTTGTCTGCCTTTTCGCAGCAAGTTTTACCAAAGATTTTGACACTGAACTTTGAGTTACCATGATATTTGAAAACCAGAAAATCACCAAATTCTAAGGAATGACCTTTTGCAAACTCCTGCCAGCCATCTTTAAACCACAACCCATTTGTTCCCTTTTCCATTTCTATGTTCCATTTTTTTCCATCTTGACTTTCAAGAACACATTTGTCAAGAGAATATCCATTCAAGTTTTTCATAAAAGCTGGTGGTATTCTCTACAAAGCCAAAATATGCTTTCAGCTAGTCAATGATGTAGAAATTGATCATAGACTAACATACACTTCAATGGGATTCAAAGGACATGAAGGGAAGATAGTTAAATTCAACATGCAAACATGAAATTTTACAAAACAAAACACAACATAAGTAGTACAAACTTTCAAAACATTTCAAAAGCCTAACAAATTTACAAGAACTAAGCAAAGGGCAAGCAACATCAGAAGCAAGAATCACTAAGGTCACTGTGGAGAACCAACAACATCCTTACCATCATAAGTAAATACATAGAAAAGGTTCCATTTTTACCCACAAAACATACTTCAAGAAGAAAAGAGGAAACAACTTAAGAAGATGTTACCAATTTTTGGAAGAAGTCACCATTAAGGACTTTGAAGAAGGCTGGTTTTGTTCCCTTCTGCTTCATTTCTCTCAACCTCAACAGTGCACTTGGTGTTTTTCTACTTAAATTTCTTTTAGATATTTTAAAAGCCAATTTTTTTAATTAAAAAAGTTGCACTTTCATATCAATAAGACAGACAGGGAGAGAGAGGACTGTGAAAAGTTATCTGTCACTTACACGAGAGCAGAGAGGCTACGTAGATTTTTATTTTTAATCTTTTCTTTTTTGTTTTATTATGAAATTCTAGAGCAGTTTTGTTTGTTTGCTCATTAAACAGTTCATCAACTCATCAATATCAGTAATCAGCATTTTGTCTGGTAATAGATGAACTAAAAAGACTACAAGAATGTCCATTAACAATCATGCAAAAGAGAAAAATTAGAGAAATGCATATATAGAATAGCTACTTAAAGATACATAACATAAAACTAGTTTGCCATTGCAGTCCATCATAGATATTAACTACTTGAAGTCCAATAAGATGGCCAAACCAGTCAACACTAGAACTCCTAAGCGAATACTAGAACACAAAATACATACTGAGATGATCAACACATACCCAACAAAATACTAAGTGAACCAGCTAAACTAGACTCATAAGTTATTTTTCCTCTAACAAGATCATCCCTTTCCACTATTCTATCATGGCTACTTGGTTCAGTGGGGCTACTTCATTCACAACTCTAAAGATAGTGACATCAAGAATAATGGGTTGGATTTCTAGCCTTGCTGGACTAAACACACAGACATCATATAACTCCAAGTTGTTATCAAGTGCAAAACTTTTCCATCCACCAGAAATCCCTCCAGTAGAACGAGGTCTCCAGAATATGTATTTGGTATTCCATGTCTTATCGTCATGGCGAAGAATCACATCTTGACTTTCCCCCATGAGATTCTTTGTAACCCATGCTGTAGGAACAGACTGCAAGATGCAAATGGGGTTTCACATGTAAGGCCAATGTTTTCTACAAACTGAAAGATTGAAGTGAAATGAAGTTTCAGGAAGAAGTAAAACATTTACCACATAAAATTTCCTGTAGACATGCGTTGGTCTCATAATAACTAGGAAACTGTCATCAGTTAATGCAGCTTGAGCCAAAAGTAAAGCATTTCGTTTCTGGTCTTCTGTCACAGGCCTTCCAATTGATTCACCATGTGGACTTGTTGCTCCATTTCCATACAGAGTAAAGTGCTCCATATCTGAACCATTTGAAGCTCAGGTTAATCAGTGCACAGAAAATTTAAGAAAAACCACAGCAAATGATAGTGATTTATTGACCCAAGTCACATCACAATGTGCATAACATTTCATGTCAGTAAGGAGAAAAATAAGAAAAACCTACAAGGTTAAGTGATTTATTCATTCAAAGGCAACAGAAAAGAAAGAAAAAGTGACAAAGGAGACTACCAGGTTTTTCATCTACTTCCTCAGTACTAGAAAAAAGTGCTCTCCTCTTTACAGTAGTTTGCACTGGCCGATCCTTACCAGAACTATTTCCATTTCTAAATTTTTTGCTCAAGGAGATACTAGATACGACTTTGTCAATGTCATTGTTAGCTGTTTTCTCCGAGGGAGTGCCCTCCACCTCACAGTCTGAAGTATTAGGAATAACTTCCACCGAGCTTTCTCCAGTTTTTCTCTTTGTTTGTGTTCCACTGCCATGGTCCGTCCGCCCGCATTTTCTAACAAAATAAGATGAAGCTTTTTCGCATAGGTTACCCCCTTCAAATATTAAAACATCAAATTGTGATACCCCATTGTACTTAAAGTTCAAGATATCATTCTCTTGTAGATGATGATCTTTCACAAATTCTGGCCAACCATGACTGAAGCACAAGGCACTATCAAGTGATGTTATTCCCACATCCCATGTGTTACCACTTGGACCTTTGAGGGTCACAGAGTTTCCCAGCTTCTTTTTCAAATTTTGGGCAACTTTTTCAGGAATAGCCTGCATTTGATGATCCATACATCAAAAACCTTGCAAACAGAAAAGCAGTAAACTAACGGTTGCTTGTTCTTCATCTAGTATTTTTGGCAGTATATAAAAAACACACAGAAAGTTCATTTCACATGCGTATTTTCAATACTTCAAGAAAAACAAAGTTAGCTAAGGTTCATTTACTCAGGAACTCAGTAAAAATAATAAACATTTTATCCATGATCACTTGATTGTTCTGGTGCAGCAGAATCAACAATTAAACCAAAAAAAAAAAAAAAAAAAAAAAGAAATAAAAAAACAAACACCGCATCAAAGCCTATCTGACCACAAAAATAAATAAATAAATAAATAACAAACACTCCCTCAGTTTTATAACCCCTCTAGTTAAGATTGAAATCATTCTGTAGTAAACTAAGTAAAAAATACTATGAATAAAACACTCCCTCAGTTTTATAACCCCTCTAGTTAAGATTGAAATCCATGTTAATTCTGTAGTAAACTAAGTAAAAAATACTATGAATACCGCAAGTTAACAATCACAATACACTCATACAAGTACTAAACCGAGAAATGACCCCATTAAGAGCAAAACAGACAACAGGTCTCTCACATACAAGATAACCTGACTTACTAGTAGTTGATCAAAACCAGGCTGGAGATACTGAATAAAATGCACACACTGAAAATGACTCCAATACATGTCCTCCTCCCAGCTTCTGCCTTCCTTCGATTCCTCTTCCATTTTTCAATTCCTTTAGCTTCGATCTGAAAATCCAAACCCATAAAAGTCAAAACTTGAACAACCACCGCAATCAAAACAAAAACCTTTTGTTAGTCACACTATATGCCAGAGTCACGCAAACCACACACCCTAACAAAATTAATAACCTTTCAAAGAATCGAATAAAAAAAAACAACCAAACA
This sequence comes from Cardiospermum halicacabum, assembly GCA_031304145.1. Classification (NCBI taxonomy): domain Eukaryota; kingdom Viridiplantae; phylum Streptophyta; class Magnoliopsida; order Sapindales; family Sapindaceae; genus Cardiospermum; species Cardiospermum halicacabum. Next base: position 2,983,096 of record CM062394.1, read on the forward strand.
AATCTCTGACATTTGTGAAGATTCAATATTCATAAAGTAGAAGTAAATGGAAAAGCTTTTACGATGATCAGCGACCGGTGGCGATGTTGGAGTCGAGAGAGAATCAAAGAACAGACACGCGTGAACGTGTGAGTCGATGTGAAGTGGGGTTTTGTCTGAAATGACGAGAACTTGTTTATCTTTTACTCCATTTACCCAACGACGAATGGCTTCTTTATTTATAGTGTCCAGTGCCTTCGACAACGGATATTATATTACTAGTATTTTCTTATTGTTAAAAAGCCAACATCATATAACTAATAAATAAATTTCCCTGTTTTACTATCTTTGCATTTATATGGCAAAGATTGTGAGTTCCTTTTCAATATCTCCATTTTAGGTGTGAGTGATCGCAAATGATAACTTTCGATTTTTACACTAAACATAGAGATAAGATTGAGAATCGTCAAGTCCATTTATTACCCTTGGCTGCCTCTGCACTTCACTGTTTTTTATGCTCCGATAAGGTTATAGAGGCAACCAATCGTTGACATTGCAATAAATCTTTTCTGAGACGCTGGGAAAAATGCAAATTCAGAACTCGTGAAATGATAATTGGAAAAATACAAAAACCAGAACCCGTGATAAAGATCTAGTATTGGAAAAAAAAAAAACGTTGCATGCATGCATTTCCAACTCTCATTTAAAAACCTTAGTGATCACAAGTAGCTAATGATATGTGCATGCAAAATTCCTTAGCTACTGTTCAGGGTACAAATTTGAGTTATACATGTTGCTATAATCAAACTAAACACAGGTTACACTACAGGCACAAAATGGCCTCCATCATCAAAACACATGATTGCTGTTATCCCTTAGACCCATTCAGTCTTCCAATCGCTCTCAGCCTGCAAAAACAGCTATACTTTTAGTTGAACATCCCCTTTGGCCATAAAAGCTCAATCATGTTTGATTACAAATGGACTAGCTTTATGGTGAAGGAAGTATAATTTAACAGAAGCAAAATCAAGTTGCTCACCGGTGTATGAGTTAGTTTGAGGTTTTGTCCTCAGGCAGGAACATCACCACTACCAATAGATGATACAGGAACCAATTCCTTAGATATTGACATTCCAACCCCAAATATGTGCACACACATTTCATATTCACTGACGAGTTCAAATATGCAGATATCCCCAATTTTGATGTCATTACCACGAACAAAGGCCATCCACCCTCCACAGAAAGTGTGCACCATTCGCCCTCTCGAGTCAGGGACTGCATTCACATTCCAACTTTCCCCCTTAAGATTTCTTAATACGATCTCTGTTTTGCAGTCAGGAAGGTGTGCCATTGAAAACTTATAGGGGATTTTCTGCATCATGTCAGTTGGAAAGTATATGTGAATAAAACCCAAATAAGAGAGGACTATCTTTTGTTAACACAAATCTGCAAATAAGCAAATGAAAAAGATGTAACTCACAAGAGTATATGAACCGCTAATGTTAAACTTCCTCATTATTCTCACAAAATGAGGGAAATGTGATGTAAAAGATCTGGCTGCTCTATCTTCATCAAGTGTCATCATCATTCTCAAATTACTTTTCACTTGTGAAACTGGTTCTGCTTCTGTGTCTCTCTCACCCCCGTAGATTATATCTATTTTGCAATACCAAAGCAAGTTTAGATCACAAGAAAACTAAACCAATTAACCAAAACAAGGACATCTGACCAAAATATAATTCCTTATACAGGGAAAAATTTCTTGTATGAATTGAACAAGAAACCACAAAGTGGGATGCAATTGAGAAAACCAAAACTTTCAAGCAGACCACTGCCAAAAGGAAGGCCACAAATGGAAATACTCATATCAAAAGAACTAAAAGCAAAAATAAATCTCACAGATGAATGACAGAATATTTTTCTTTACAAGAAAATATGGAAAATGGCCATGGCCAAATCCCTCCATCTTAGCACTAAATCTGGATATAGAGAAAGTAATAACAATTGCCAGATGGAACGGCATTGACCTTAAAATACAGAAGAAAATACCTTACCTGGTTTACCACTCCCAGCATTTGGAAGAGCACAGATGGTAACATCATCAGAGCTTCCTGTTGCATTTACATCCGTCGTCACTTCTTCACTATCACTCCTTTTAACTATTTTTGTGCGTTGTGAATGGGCTGGTAAAGAATTCTTCAAATTTTTCTTCGGCAAATTCCCATTTTTTTTGCATGAAGTGATGTCAGAACCAACATTGGACTTAGTTAAGTGTACTTTTCCATTTTGATTACGTGAATCTTCCTTTCCAACACGAAGAATATATACACGCAATTCATATTTGCGCACAAGTTCAAATATGCAAATGTCTCCAGCATTAATCTCATTACTGCGAACAAAGGCTAGCCATCCTCCACAGAAAGTATGAGTGGTATGCACTTTGGTGGTTGGCACTGAATTCACAGTCCAGCTTGCTCCTTTCAGATTCCGTAGAGTAACCTCTGTTTTATAGCTTGGTAGATGTGCCATTGCAAACTGATATGGAACATTCTGCAGCAGATATGTTATATCCAGTTGACTTCATTGACAGATTTCGGGAGAAAATTTTGATTGAAGACATGTAATAAATTCATGTCAAGACAGCAAAATGCCTAAGATGGTGCACTCCCTAGTAAATACCCAATGCACATCAAGATGGAGGTAAGTATTGAGATAGCAGTTATTCAGTTGTTATAAAAAATATTGGAGTAATAAAATGTGTAGCATTGAAACAGTGGCAGATGAAGAAAGTACACAGTAATGTCGCGGTTAACTGTATTTATTGATCTCACTCTAATCAGCAAGTCAAATAATAGTTTCAAAAGCATTCCCAAGCCAATCTGAAATCATAAACTAAAATAAAGAACTCAAAGATTTTAGGGAACTTACCAGAGTATACGAGCCACTAATATTGAACTTCTTCATTATGCGCACAAAATAAGGGTAAGAAGATATGAAAGACTGAGCAACTTTCTTTTCTTCATTTCCTGTCACCACCAAGATAATACTGTTATCACATTACTTCCACAGTTTCACTTACCACTTTGCAGTAAAGGAGTTGCATGTTTACTAATTATTTTAACTTTCAAATGGGATTCAACACATCAAATCAAGATTTATTTTCTTTCCAATATGGCAAATGGAACAGATATTTTGATAGTTTCAGATATACTGAATTTTTACCATCAGCCAAAAGTTTTAAGATTAAATAGGAAAATCAATGTCCTAAGATTTTTCAAGCTGCGGTGGTAGGAAACAATTATGTAATAGAACCTACAAATAACTGAGAAATTGCCTATGCAAGGGGGAGCTCAACTTGAAAGATAGACAGTTAGCTAGCTTACCAAGCTTTACATTACAAGGATTTTCTGATTGAGAGAGCAAACACTTGTATAGGCTGTCTGATTGATCTGTTTTAGCAGATGAATCTGCTTCCTGTTCCGTGTTTATGCATTCTTGTGACCTACATTCAGGAGATATCTCTCTAATTTTTTTAAGTACACCGTCAAACACTTGATCTGAGGAGGCAGCTGCATCTTCCCTTGATCTCTTCTTTCCCATAATGTCATTGAGTGTCCTCATATGTTGAGAACAGTTGGAATGAAATGCAGTTTCCTTCTCACATGAACTCTGGTCAAACAGTTGAACAGTAAAATGCAGCTCACCATCATATCTAAAAACCAACAAGTCGCCGCATTCTATGAAATTATCTCTGACGAAAATTGGCCATCCTTGATCAAAGTACAATTCATCATTCTGCTCAATCAAGTCAACGTCCCATATATTTCCACTAGGACCCACTAATGAGGCTGATCCAGAAGATCTACCATCCATATACTTAAGAAACTTGGTAGGGATTTTCTGTGACAGAGAAAAATCGTCTCAACTCAAGTTAGTACCACTAAACCGTAATGTATCAAAGCTAAGATAGAAAGCAGTAATCACTACTAACTAATTCTCATACAAACATAATAAACAATCAAACTGATCTTAGCAACTGAATCAAAAATATATAGTTAACTAGTCGATGTGCAGCATTCTAATCTAACCCAATTTCTTATACAATAGACCCATATTTCTTACATACTTACATAAACACAAAAACCAACTATTTTCTAACGTAAATATACAGAAACCAAAGCGTCGAAGTACGATATGGACATTGATAGTAAAAAGGATAAGACTTACCAGCATTTCTGAGCTGAAATCAGAAGAAAAGGAATGATAGAAGCAAGGCCTTCGAAAATTCGACATTAGTCTAACAGCTATTAACCTCTTTTCTCCTCAAAACACAAGTTGAGCCATGAATTTGTAGACGAAACAAACAGCGGAACCAGAGAGATTCGAAATCGAGAGTGGAATTTGGAGCAAGACGAACGTGTGATTTGAACAATGGAGGTTCCGTTTTTCCTTCACTGTGATTTAGCCTAGCCACTTTGGGTTCGGTGGGACCAGGTCGAGTACATTTGGGACACGTGTCTGCACTTGGGAGATGGTGTTGTGTTGCCGTTGATAGATTGGTGAAGTAGCGACTCGGTTTTTTCCACCACTCTCTCACTATCGACGAGGTTAGATTGGAAAATATCTTTTGTGAAAGGTATTGGAAATGAACGAGTTTTCAAGATAAAACTCATGGTTTGGGTTCGACCCAATTAGGCCCAAATGAAATGGGCCTAACATATACCTCAAGAGGTCCAATACTTGATATTTTTGGCCGTTTATAAATACAGAAGAAAGAATCATCACCACCACCAACGACTTTATTAAAGCTACCCATTATTATCATGCATATTAAAAGTGAATAAAGCTAATTATATACAAGTAAAATATGCTAAGGTGGGCTCTCTATCCACTTTTCCCTTGCTTTTCTCCTGTAAATGTTTTTCCTGATATGCATAATGTAGTTTTGTGTGTGGCAACTCCACCATCAATCACTGCAAAGAGATCAAAAGCTGCGTTTCTTTGCATTTGGATTATCTGCGTTTGGTGAAGTGTGAAAATCATAATGTCTTTTAAAATTCCTTTTCCGGTTGTAGCAAATAGTGGTTAAGACTTGTATATATCCAAAGGGACCACTAACACCAACCGATGCTTGGAAATAGCTGGTTTCTTTCATTCTTTATACCTAAAATAATTTATGTTCTTTTCTAGGTTGTCCTCAGCTAAATGGTCACTAAGTAGAAGGAGATGCTAGTAAGAAACTTCCAGGAGAAGATTCCTGTATATACAACTTACAAGTAACAATCAGAGTTTCATATGAAGATTGGAGAACATATGTAATGTAGCCCCATAAATCTCTTGGTGGCAACAATGTGATAGAGATTTATCAACAAGGGTCAATCTATCTGCCTAACTATGGAATCCAAACATGTTAAGACACAAGTGATGTCAGAGACCCCTCTTAACAGTCTTAGATTCTCTGCTATAATAGACTGGCCCATGTGCTGTTGAGACAAGAATTTTGGTGGATAACTTCCAGGAAATAATCCCTACAAGCAAGATTCTAATTGCATTGCGACATGGTCCATCCGGGTGTAACACAATCTCCAGGAGCGTGGAGGATAAATGGAAATGGACAAATATATATGATATATGAAAGATAATGACAGTAAACATCTTGACAAATGATACACAAAGGAAAGAAAACAAATATACAGAAGTAATACTTCGTTCTGATTAAAAAGGTTTGTATTACAATAATGAAAGTTGTCTACTAGCCATTTCCATTCTATGTCAAGTAAATTGACTTCCTAAGCTGATAAGATGATAGATATCAAAAGCAAACTCTACATGGTAATACAAAAAATACATTCAACAAGAATAAACAAATTTTATCTGCTCACAAGGTATCAGCTCCAAGGAAGAGCTGACACCGGACCACACAAAACCATACCTTTGCATTCCACATTTCCTTCAGCATCTGCCAGTAAAACCAAACCCAAGATTTGAACTCAAGTTGTCAAGTGTAATCCATGAGAGCTGCAAGAGGCTGAGGGGTCCATCTTTTATCTAGTTAAAAGTAAAACCATCTCCCAGTCCTACATTTCTGACTCCTCAGGAACTGTAGACAGATCCTGTTCGGCAAATGATGGATTAAGAAACTTGGCCACAAAAGCCCACATCTTGTACACATCTTCAAAGTTTGTCAAAAAACCAAGTGAAGCTGTAACAACTTCAACTCGGTAAAATACATTTTTCCCATCCTGGCGACCATTACCCATTGGCTTGAACAATGTTGTATCTTCAAGCTCAGAAAATGTGCTGCTGTTCTGTTTTGGGCTGTCTACTATCCGAATATGACTGAGGATACCAAGCCCGAGTGATATACCATTTTTATCAGCCAACTTCTGAACAACTTCTGGATGAATTAGCCGTTTTCCACTGCTCTCTTTTACATTAAAAGCTACAGATGCACCCCTTTCATATTTGATTTTTGGGCCGTAAATTTGCACAAGAGGCACTCCAGCATCATCACCTGAACCTGGTAACCGAAGTTGAAGTAATGAGGTAACGAGCCAATTAATCAAATACCGCAGTCTGAGAGTAGTTTTGTTGAGCCCCAGCATATTGATGTGATCAAGATGCCGACAGATTATATCAGGGTCCCTCCTTTCCCACTCTTGATCATCACCATAATCTGCATCACTGATGGACTCATCATCTCCAAGTGGAGTCAAGGATATATCCCCTCGATCGAAGTGACTCATGCTTTCTTTCTGGCTGTCTTCAATGCTAAAAGAAACCCTTCGACCCATGCTGGCAACTTGATCATTATCTTCTAGAACAAAAAGCCTACCAGTACCAAACCTATTTCCATCCCTCCTTCCCAACAATCTGAAATCTCCTTCTGTCTCTCTTCTTATAGCGCTTTCTTTCTCTTGGCAAATTTCAGAGGTTGAAGCCTGCTCAAGGTCACCATGATAGCGGCCAGAAAGGCGATCATTGCCTCTGAAACCATTTACAATAGAATTCAACTTAGAATCTGACTCTTCTTCGATCTCCACAACATGCTGGAAACGTTGTGGACGCTTTTCACCACTAGAGACATGTTCTGCTTCAGGTGATTGTTCTTCTTCAGGGACCTCCCTAACATGGTCAATCTCCTGTGACACTGATAATACAGCTGCATCAAAAGACAGCACGGGATCATCATACAAATTCACCCTTCTATCATCATATATGGGGCTTTTCGCCCTTTTGTCATCATATATGGGGCTTTTGGATAGTTTTGATGATGTTTTAGGAGAGAAACGTTTGTTGCTCCTCTTTCCAGAAAACCAAGATGGCAGTAAAGGCGAACCTGTTTTCTGCTTGGTTAACTGGCCAGAATTTTCAGAACCGAAAGGACTCTGCCCCAAATCAATCCAGTATGAGTTATCGGATGACTCATCCTCACTGAAGATAGGACTTTTCATGACCTCCCCAACAGAGATGCTCTCTGCTTCCTCAAAAATGGTACTTGCCCCGTCCCTATCTGAACTGTTATCATGGTCCAGCTCCAGCTCAAACACATCTCTGACCTGGTTGGAAGTGAAAACACCTGAAAAGGCAGGCATCTGAGATCCTCCACGAGTTTCAGGCGTGGGTTCTTCACTATTGCAGTTAACATCATCTTGAACTCCAGCAAAAGCATCAAGACCATCCACAGAATCACTCAAATATTGTGGATAAACAGGGAGAATCTTCACCATCCCAGACCCAGTTCTCCCAGATTGATTCTGAAGAGTTGCCATAACGGATTTCTTGATCAGAAGGCACCCAAACCCAGTCGGATCAGACCCAAACACTTTATAAAAAGAAGTGATAATAAAATCTGGCCGAAATAGAGATAGTCCCAGAGAATCCATATCCTTAGGACCTAAAGCTCCGGCGTCAAGCAAGACATGCCAATTGTTTTGCTGAGCAAGAGCCATCCACTGATAAGAATACTTGGCTCCGGTCACTCTAGACTGAACAGGGAACACAAACAGCCCATTTGCACAACCCTTCTTCTTCCTTTTCTTATTAGAAATCTGCTTTCTAAGCTCCCTGGAACAAAGTTTCAACGATGGATATTTAAACCAAGCACTGTACACCTTAGCACCTTTTTCTTTAGCACTCTGAGCCATCCAATTGACTGACTGACTCTCATGATCAAACATAGTCAGTAGCCTCTTATTCGTCTCAAAAGGGTATGTATCAGCAAGCAATTTGAATGCAGACCCTCTACTTACAGTAAAAACAAGACCATACTCATTTTCAGGTATGTTTAAATAGTCCATGATCCTAGTCTTAATATCATGCTCAGCTGTACCCTTCTCACCACCACCATATAAAGCATGATTGCTTAAATTAGCAGTAATCTCAGACAAAGTAATTGCAGATGACTCCCAATAGCATTGTGTTTGAACGTAAGAAAACAAGCCAAAGCCACAATAATCAAGACATACCTTAGCAAAAGCCTCAGACAAATGACAATACTCGTCTGATCTCAATTGATCAATCTTCTCAGTGGACTCATACTTGGGGTACATTGTCAAGAACTTGGCAAATGCATCCCTGAGATCAAGAATTGAATCCTCGGAGTTAAAGAACCGGTCGGCTGCTTGAGCAGTAGCTCGCAGGAACTCTTTCTGGGCATGAAGTCTAGCTAGAGACCTTGATCGACCAAAGCTTGTTTCATTGAGTGAATCAGAATCAATGTCCTGAGTCTTCTTCAAAGAACCTTCTTCAGATGCCTCCTCTAAAGCCTCCTTGAGTTTGTTCTCTTGCAATTGACGAAGCATAGAAGGCCTTCTTTTTACTTCCTCTGCCAAACGAGACCGGCTTCTTCTTCTCGTCTTCTTGTCCATAATCAGAGCTGCACAGTGTGTAATCGGTTTCCATAGTGAAAGATGCATAGATGGTATATCTCTCTTGCTAACCAAACCACTCAATACAACCAAGAAGCTCCAAGAAACCAGGAATCTATTTGAAACCCAAATGAAAAGCAACCAAAAACAGTTGCTTTTTGATATCAGATAAGTATATACAGCTCCCCAAGAGTGAATGACATTTGAAGCTGAAGCTTTACTTTACTGTAGTAGAACAAATACCACCTAAAACATTCAAAGAAAAGAGGGGAAAAAATATAAATAGAGAGAGAGAAAGAGAGACTCTTCAAGTGAAATCAAATAAGAGACGGTGGTCATAAAGAAGAAAAAAGAGATTATAAAAAACTAAAAAGAAAAGAAAAAATTAAAGGATTAGAATCAAACCCCTTTAACGCGATCAGAGAAACTCCAGCTTTAACATCCTTCAAGGCCCCAAAAGAGTCTCAGTTCAATTGAAATTCAAAAATACAAAAAATTAATGACGACGACAACAACAATAACCCATTCAAAACCTCAGAGAATTGAATGAGAACCCCACAAAGGATACTAAACCCAGATTCAAAGAACAAAAAGAATAAATTTTTTCCTTCTGGGTCACACTCAAACATTTCCAATTTCAAACAAAAACCTAAGATTTTAAACCCAACGAAGTTTCAAATGATAAACAGAGAAAAGAGGAACAGCTTCAACAACTTTTCTCAGAGTATTATTACTTAACTCACCAACCAAACCGCTCTTGGTGGTCTTAAATGTTTTCTCTCTCAACTCAACGTTGTTCGTGTCTGTGTCTGTGTCTGTGTTTGGTTGGAGTAGAGGGCAGAGACACAACAAAAGAAGAAGAATCCTTTGCAACCTATCGATTCCTCATTAACTACAGACAGTAAATACAAACATGTCTGCATTGAATGCTCCTACTCTCTCCTCTAGCTCGCCATTATTACACCACCTTCGTGAATTTCCTCTTTTACCCTCGTCCATGTTGTCTGTCTGTCAACTTTATTTTTCTATCTAAAGATTTTTATCATTATTTTCCTTTTCATTTTCCATAGATAGTTTTCTGCAACTAAAGCAGCAGAATGTTTGTAAAAAAGTCACTGGCACTTGGTTACTTTGACTTCTTCTATTCCCAAATTATCTTCTTAATTTCTGTTTTATTTAAGATTTTATTCTCTTTTTCTTGCTTTTTTTTTTCTACTGATATCTTAAAAGCTAAAGTTAGTTAATTATCCTCCATAAATTTCAAACCTTAACAACTTTCAGTTACATAAAATTGAATCAATAAGACCATGTACACTTTAATAATCAATCTTGATAAAATAACGTGGGATTTAATTTAAAGCAACGTGGAAGCTTAACATAGGTCTGAAAAATGAAATGCAGACCATGCAGATGCAGTGATCATCTCGTGGATGCATGATTCTCATGAGCTGTCATTATGCAAAGTTGGTCAACTCACGTGAAAAATTTATTTGATTGAATACAAAATTACGTAATCTACAAAATTTTATTATTATTTAAAATAATTAATGTTCTAATCATATCAAACTTGATCGATACTACTACTATAGTAGTAGTTTACTATTATTGACCTGCCTATCAGATTTGTCACGTCACTAAATAGTCAACAACAACATTAACAAAGAAACAGAGGGTTATATCGTAATATCATACACCACCTTGGATTCCAAACTATTTCTCTAGAAATTTCAATTTCATGGGACCAAAACATATCATCGAATACCTCAAATGTCGCTACCACAGGGGTATAAATTGAAATTGCTCGTTTGACCGATTTTGTTAATTGGTCAACGCATCAAGTACAACGATTCGGTGCATGTCATGAAGTCTTGCCACGTAAGCGTTGACCATTAATATATCGTTGAAACGCATCGTTTTGAGTTAATTTTTTCCAAAACCGTTGAAAAATATGAGTCTTGTTAGAGTCAGAGCCCAATGTTTGGTTTTGTTTATGTTTTTGGGTACTTCCAGTTTTCGAATCTCAACTGCTCTTCTTTGTCCAAGTTTTGACATTATTATTTTTATATAGTTCTTGAAATTGTTTTTGACATTGAACTGTGGGGTGGTAGGTTTGTTTGGCTTGTAATCAAATTTTAATTTATCATTCCCAACACTTGATTCCTTTGTTATGTGTACTTAGCAAACATTACCATATCGGTTCATGTACATATCTTGGACGTATATATGTTAAATATAATTATTGACATTCGAGAAACAAGTCTCGAGCTGCATATATCCAAGTTTATTAAATGATCTGTCTAGACAAGCTTTGATTCGTTTCCATTTTTATATACAAGCAAGAGAAAATCAACATCACATGATTGGTCATGCAAACGCATTGAAGTGGAAGTGAGATATAGATGGATGTCTGGTTTGGTTTTATTTTGAAGTTTGAATGACTTTATCTATGATGTTAAAATTTGATCTTTAATGTATAAAGTTTCACATATATCGAAGATGGTGAGTGAGTGAGTGAGTGAGTGGGGTTACTACAAAAGCTCTTTAGTTCTCGAGATGAGACAGACAAGCCATGCAATGGCAATTGTTTGTGGGAGATTGTCTTTTCTTTTTCATTTGATTATTTTAATGGTAATGATACATTTCTCAACTCAAACCAAATCATGCTTTTTAAATTTATCAGAAAAAGCCAAAGTTCATGGCACAATTATTTAGATTGTAGGCTGACCAAGTGGACTTTCCAATTCATTAATCTTTTACTTTTTTTTTTTTTTTTTGATAAACCTAATTATATCATCATAAAAATATGTGTGGTTGTCTTGTCTTCTGTAGTTTGACAGCTTAATCAGCATTCTATGGGAGGACCATGTACTACTGCCCTACTTTCTGAATTTATAAAGATAAGTTTTCACTAGCACTGGGATCGAATTCATAAGGCGTTTGTTGTTGCTGGTTTTATTAATCTTAAAAATTTTATCACTTACTAATAATTCATATTTATTAATCTTTCTATATTTAATTTTATACTTGATCCGATCTAAATTTATGTTTGCTATTAAGAGTATCTCCAATGAAATGTGAATTTATTGATTTGCACATCCACGTACACATTTTGAATTTTTTATTTAAAAAATTCACTCAAATGGCAATGTGAATTTACAATGTGCAGGTGATATAGCAGAAAAATAATAGAGGGTGTGGAGTAGAGCTTTTATTTTCCACGTCCTAGTTGACGGTGTCAATCATCAATTGTAATTACCATATTTCTATTTAAATTATAAATTAAAAAGGAAATAGAAATTTAATTCTAATGGATTATAAATTATGGAAATCCGAATAAATAATAACAACTGTGGACGATTTTACTTTTTTTTTTCATAAATATTATTTTTGACACATCATTATTCACACCCTCTATTTACCATACCACATTTGCCTCAGTTCACTAAATCATTGGAGATGCTTTAAGGCAATACTCACAGACCACACCCCACAAAACTAGCTCATAAATTAAAAACTTTGAAACCAACTATTTGAAAACTCAATTATCTCTATTACCATTTACTGAATTAATGATTACTTGCGACAGATACTTGTATTAATAATTGTAGAGAAAATAAATATTCATAAAATAAAGAAAATAAAGATAGTTAGATAAAGTTTACTACTATTAGAATGACCAAGTCTTTAATATAAAACACTAAAGTAAATAGTTACAATTAGTATCACATAGTTCTCACTCTCAATCCAATTATATTAATCACACTTTCATACACATATTTCTCATGGAATAATAAACTCTCTCCATATAACTCTCATATAAGAACAAGATTCAAATGGGACAACTCCTAAATCTAACAAACTAAATTTACATTATTATTTAAAAATACATATATTATATTTAGATTAATATTAAACTATTAAGAATTTTTCTTTTTATTTATTATTTTCAATAATATTTTTTCTAAATAAATTCACTTTAAAAAATATCATTCCTAATAAATTGTGATGCTTCCAACTCAGTTTTTAAGTCTTCTCTAAATTATCAAACTCGTCAGATTTTCAAATCTTTTCTAAATCATGTATACCACAAATTTCCATACTTTACTACAAATGGAACTTGCAGGAGGAGTTATGGACGTGTCTAGTGTACGATCACAGCAATATGCCATTATATTCATATCATAATAAAATTTATAATAATATGAGATTTGATCAAAATAAAAGTTTGTTTGCCATTTCAAATGACCAAAACAAATTTAAATACTGAAAGTTTGAATTGGTAGTATGATAGGAAATAAAAAGGAATGAAATGAGATTTTTTAACTTATCAGTGTTTGGATTATTTATTTTTGGATGGAAACGAGTGGATTATTTATTTTTGGATGGAAATGAGTGGAATAGGGTGATATACATCTCCTTTACTTCCATTATAACCTCAAATTTTCTTTTCTTCGAAATTGGGAGGAAAGCAAATAAATTTGAATAACTATTTATATTAAATAACATTTTACCCATTTATATATTAAAAAAAAAACTTAAAGATGTATTAGTAATTAATGTATTTAAAAATTCTAATTTCATAAAAGTTTTATTTGTAATTTAATCTAAATTATAAAATGATATAATTTATTTTCACTCCACTGAATTCACTTCTTTTTGTTCCATTTCATTTCATACTGTAAATCCAAATAAACCCAAAATATATCCCAAATTTCTATCACAATTCTATTTCATAATGAACACTAATTAATACAATTAGTTGAAATATAAATTTATTATTATTTGATTAGGATTACTAATATAATTATATTATTATAATTTGTATATATATAATATTTGCATGGTGATGATTTATTATTTTTATGTACAATTAATTTAATATTTATGTTAATATTATTTCCCTAATATTTAAATTTAATTTTATAAAAGAATGTAGGTTCACAATCTCCTGACATTAACCCACTTCAGAAACGGCTGACTCAAACCACTTCACGTGAAACAAAATCCATCGCAGACCAATGCGATCGGACCGTTGAATTCGTATTTTAGTTGGAGCTACCATCGTTACATTTCTCAAACTAAAATGTTACCTGATGCATACTCAACAATCATTTTGTTAAATCAATTTGATCTCCATGCCTATCCCTCCGTTATACATTGCATAAATATAGGCAAAAACAAGCACAGAAATACAAGCCAACCTCCAAAATCTAACAAAAACATACAACATTCATAACTACACTACCTTGAATCAAAACCACTATTTTTTCAAACTAAATATAGAACTGATTGTTAGATCACCTCACAAATATATTGCAACCCCACTCCTCTGCTCATCCTCGTACACAACACAAATAGTCATCCTCTTAATTTAACCTATATGGATAGTTTTTGGTCTGAAAACTAGTGTCAATAATGCAACTCCTTCCAAATACCTTCGCTTTGAGCTTCTTCACAGCTCTCTCTATTCTTCTTTTGTCTTCCTTTCTCCACCTCTCATTAGCTCTGTCCGATGATGAAGTCACGTTTATCACACGTCGACAGCTTCTTACCTTGCCGGAAAATGGAATGTTACCTGATAATTATGAATCCAGTATTGATCTTGGTCCTTTGAGTTTTCCTAATCCTAGACTGAGGCGCGCCTACATTGCGCTGCAGGCATGGAAAAAGGCTATATATTCAGACACATTCAACACTACGGCTAATTGGGTTGGCTGTGATGTTTGTAACTACACAGGCGTTTTCTGTGCACAAGCTCTTGATGACCCTTCTGTAACGGTTGTTGCTGGTATTGATTTAAACCATGCAGACATTGCAGGCCATTTTCCTGCTGAATTCGGTCTATTGTCTGATATCGCATTGCTTCATTTGAATTCCAATAGATTCTGTGGGATTGTTCCATTGAGTTTCTGTAACCTTAAACTTCTACATGAGGTTGATCTTAGCAATAACAGATTTGGAGGTCCATTCCCAAATGTTCTTTTATCAGTACCTAAAATTAAGTATCTGGATATTCGGTTCAATGATTTCGAAGGCGAATTACCTTCCCAGTTGTTTGAGAAGGATCTGGATGCGATATTCGTGAACAACAACCGATTTGTGTCGAGTATACCGCATAATTTTGGGTCATCTCCGGCTTCAGTTGTGGTGATGGCTAATAATAATATCAAAGGCTGTGTTCCTAGCAGCATTGGCAATATGTCGAACACCTTGAAGGAGATCGTTTTGGCTAATAACAAACTGGCGGGTTGTTTGCCTATGGAGATTGGGAATCTGGGGAATGTAACTGTGTTTGATGCTTCGTGGAATACTTTGAGTGGGACGTTGCCGAAGACGTTTAAAGGGCTTAGCAGGATTGAGGAGTTTAATTTGGGCGGTAATATGTTGACTGGTTTTGTTTCAGAGGATTTGTGTAATTTACAGTGTTTGACGAATTTTACGTATTCGAATAATCACTTCAATGGGGAGGGTAAAACGTGTGAGGCAGGGAGGAAAAATGTTGTGTTTGATTCAGGTGATAATTGTTTGCCGGATCGGCCGAAGCAAAAGTCTTCTAAGGCGTGTCGTGTTGTGGTGAATAAGCCGGTTGATTGTGGTAAGTCTAAATGTGGTGGCGGTCAAGCGCCGTCGCCTGATCCTCATAAGATTGCGCCCAAAACTCCTCGTCGGTCTCCACCTCTACCGCCTCCGGTTTTATCTCCTCCACCTCCAGTCCACTCTCCACCACCACCATCACCGCCCCCTCCAGTTCACTTGCCGCCGCCGCCGCCTTCAGTACACTCCCCTCCACCACCACCATCCCCGGATCTGCATAAGATAGCAGCCAAAACTCCAACCAGGTCTCCACCACCTCCGGTTCAGTCACCACCACCACCACCATCCCCGGATCTTCACAAGATAGCAGCCAAAACTCCAACCAGGTCTCCACCACCGCCAGTGTACTCGCCTCCACCACCTGTTAATTCTCCACCGCCGCCATCACCGGACCTGCATAAGATAGCGGCCAAAACTCCAACTCGGTCTCCGCCTCCTCCTCCAGTTTACTCTCCTCCACCACCACCTCCGCCAATTCACTCACCACCTCCTCCAATTTACTCACCTCCACCACCATCGCCACCTCCTCCAGTTCACTCTCCACCGCCACCAGTACATTCCCCTCCACCACCACCGGTTCACTCACCTCCACCGCCAGTACATTCCCCACCACCACCTGTACATTCACCTCCACCGCCCGTCCATTCACCCCCACCACCTGTACACTCCCCGCCCCCACCACCACCACCAGTACATTCACCGCCTCCGCCGGTACATTCTCCTCCTCCACCGGTACATTCTCCTCCACCACCAGTCTACTCACCGCCCCCACCAGTACATTCACCGCCTCCACCGCCGCCAGTTCATTCCCCACCACCACCACCAGTGTACTCACCTCCACCACCAATCCACTCGCCGCCGCCACCAATCCACTCTCCACCTCCACCAGACCTCTCAAAAATAAACGACTTTGAACTTCCAACGAACATTGGCCACCATTATGGATCTCCACCTCCACCGATATTTCAAGGATATTAGTAGCTACGCCTTTCACTCCATTCTCTTCTTCACTAGTTTTATTTCCTAACTTTTGTAGTTTTGTTAGCTTTTAATTTGAGAAGCCAATTTCAAAGAAAAAGAAAAAAAAAATGTATCTTTATAAATAGAGTTCTAAAAAAAAGTTATAAGTAAATTATTCAGCAGTAGCCATTAACGTTAATTCTAATTTCTGTAGTTGTACTCCATGTATTCAATAATCTGTCTTTTTTTTATAGGTATATAAATACTCATTTTAATCCTCTGTTTTCTTCTCTTCCTACTACTGGCATTCACTTTTGACATTCAATTGCTCAATTGTCACTCTGATTAACATTATTGCTGATTCTGCACGAGAGTGAAGAAATCATTGGAGTAGTAATAGCAATATGATAAATATGCACTCATTTTTCACTTCAAGGAATCTAAACACGAAGTAGTTATCCTATCATTTTCAGGCATGATATGCGCATCTGAATGAACAGCTTCATAAGTTGACCTGTCTTGTATTTTTCGAAGTAGCATCAGTTCAGTTGTTGTAGCATCTGAGTTCTGTGGATTCCCAAGCACTAGTACTATCCACACTTTGTCGCCATCGATGGCCCCAAGTCAGCTAAGTGAATGGAATATACTATTTTAAGTCCATACCTGCTTTAGAAATATTTTCATATTCAAATCTCGCCAATACAACAAAACGACAAGAGTCTCATGTTGTATTAAATGGCTGACATGCCGTTTTACATGCAACGTGCGAGATTTTATTTGCTATCAATTTTGGCTGTGTTGAGTGTTAAGCGTGTTTTAATAATATTTATGAAAGTAGAGTTTCATTAGTATAATATTTTATTTTTGAATTGCTAATAAACGAATGTGTTTATGTTGACTAATTGTACTTCGGAGGGTTTAGTACCACTTATATGACTGATGAAGTTGTGTTATCCAACATAATTAAATTTTTCAATGAGGGATAATGACTTTTTAATGCTTGAATGATGTAAACTTAAAAAATTGGCAGTAATATGGGCAATTTAGTTTCAGATGAGAAGCTACTAAGGTGTGGTTAATGACTAAACTAATAGAAATGATTCTATTGTTCATAATCCAATAAAATTGGATTTTAATGAAACTGTTACTTAAGGTATATTACCAAGAAAAATGATGAATTGATGAAATGTGATCCTCAATCATATTGAAAAGGTTCCAAAAATGGAACTTGAATGTGTTCTTAAATTTAAATGTAATATATAATTGAATTAGTGATTGCCCTTAATCGATCACATACTGCATGTTCCAACTCGTTTAAGAGTGTTTCACACTAATTATACTAATTTAAAATATATAATATATCTATAATTTATTTAACAGGTGTTTTAAAGTTTTCAATGTATTTAATATAATATTTACTCTATCAACTTATTAATAAATAGTGGTCAATATGAAAAGCATTTAAAAAATTTCATTGATGTTCTGAAAGCATAGTTAATATAAACTAAAATATTTTTTAAAAAACAATAGTTATGGTAGGATAGAAGAAGAACATAGAAGAAAGCGTCTTAAGGGTATTAGAAGTATGTGACCCGATTGTTGTCGTGCTTGTCTTAAGGGTATTAAAAGTATTAGAAGTATGTGACCCGATTGTTGTCGTGCTTGTGACTTAGTTGTCATAAATCTATTGTTCATCCTTAGAACTTCGGTTCAATGTTTAGACCGTTAGTCACAAATATATTTCAACATATTTTAAAACTTCATTTCAATATAACTGAGTTTTGATTAAACAATAGTCTCATTTTATTTATAGATATTAGCTGTAATTGGCTAGATAAGTTAACATGAGAAGTCCCACTAGGTCAAGAGGAAGTCGAGTGATCCAAGACTTATCAAGCCTAAAAGTTCCACAAACTAGCACCCAAGAACAAAACTTTAAGAAAGGATTTTAGATCAAAACATCTAAATTGGAAAGCAATCATTCAAAATCCATTCTTTAAAGCAATCATTCAAAACCCATTCTTTGCTTGAAAATATCTATTTAGAAGGATCCAAAGTTGGCAGGAAGAACTTCACACAATGTGACTAGCACAAAAAAAAAATGATTTTCACACAAAAAGGAAGCATGCACTAGTCTACTCGAGTCTAAAATATTAGCCGAGTATGTAAGGATCCTAACAAATACATGGAATCTAAATAATTCTAACGTCCAGAAAAATAAGCCTAATTTTTTTCATGGTTTATATTAGGTAATTTAATTTAAAATGAAACTTTTAGAAATTCAAATAGAAATTCAGAAGCATTTTTTTAAGGCATATTAAAACTAAGGATATTAGACTGAAATGGAAGTATAGAATACAAATGAGAATTTTCATGCAAATTACGTTTTAATTCTATGTAACGACAAACCCCCACCCTGGTAGAAACATGGTTAGGAATCTGTCGCCACACAACAATTACAGAAACAAAATAGTCGAATAAATCAAAAATACGAAAAATAGTAGTAATATAGTCCAAAAGTCCGACAGTCCCAAAAATAGATAACAATACCAATGTCCAGCAATGTCCAATACAACTCCTCAAATAAAAAAAAATCCCAAATACAATCCATGAATCAAATGTACGAAAATATCCTAACAGTAATTAAAATCGAATGTTGATGCATGCCGTGATCCGTAAATGAGACAGCGCCTAAACAATCGGGGTACCTGCACTCAACCTGAGATTTATTCTCAGATTACAGAATAGGAAGAGATAAAGAAAAACGTTAGACTATGAATTAGTCTAAGTTAGCGCTCACGTTCCCACATACACACACAGAGTGACCTAGACTCGGCTCTAAACATGGAAGCACACAATGCAAGGCTCTACAAACTCCCTAGAGTTCACTATTTTAGTCAACACACCAAACATCCTACCATTCAACAGTTTATTGTTTATCTTTCTTTAGTCGAACCCAAGTTATCAATTATCCACTTATTCGTTCAAGTTCAATTATCATCCTAAAATAGGCTCCTAAAATTCACGGTCTAGGGTCCTAATATTCTTATAGGGCGCTAGGATTACGTCTTCAGGGGTTCCGCTTATTTATGAATTTTATGAAATCCGAGTACAGTGCAGTTTTATATCGTTAATTTATTAACTCAACAGGATGTTTATCGTTTATTATTATCATTGTTAATTAGGGCAGAGTAGGTAATAGTTTAGAAACCAGCAATACACGACACATGCATAAACAACCAACATACAACAAGCAATATTTCGGACTAAAAACGAACCACTAACCTAACCACAGATCACGACAGTCCGAGTAGAATCCGACCTACGCCGCTGCCTGATCAGCCTCTTCGTCCGTTGCTCCTACAGATTGTTACACAAATAATAAATACTACTACAACGAAGCGTAAATCAATTCGAACACTGGTCCGACATACCAGAACCAACCCGATCGAAACCCTATAATGACTCATATCCGAACCCTATCCCTCTTACCGTGATTCACACCACCGTGATTACGATTACCCTCACGAAATCAGAATCTGAACGCTTAAAGTCTCTCGCAATCGAACCTGATTGACAGAACCCGCTTAAAAACCTGAATGAACGATTTTCGTTCAGTAAAAACCTAGAATGGCATGAGGGAACTTACCGAGAATTGTCTGATTTCTAATAGAGAGAGAGCTCTAACCCTAACCAAGCTGCGAACAGAACAACACCTGAATGAACCCGAAATCAGGACCGGAAAGACGCAAGAAGACAGACAAATCGAAAAAGAGCAGGACAGAAAGACTTACCCAAGACACGTCGAATCTCCAAACCAGAATCACTTCGCCGGCCTCCTCACAGAAGTCTCTCTGCCTCTCGATTTACGTGTTTGAAGAGTAATAATGAAATCCTAACGTTAAATACATATAACATGTCGAATAACCGACTAACCCCTTCCAACACCAGAAAATTGTGAATTAACCCCACTGACTCGAAACAATTATAAATTTAACCATAATTCTAGAAAATTTTCAAATAAACCCCTATATTTCGACACACACTACTAAGCCCGAAAACGGTCCGTTACATTCTAGAAATTGATTTTTGGAAACAAAATAATGATTTTCAAATAATAATGGATTTTAACAGAAGATTTTGAAATGGAAATATTAGGAAGATTTCAAAAACCAAAAAGTGGAAATAGTCGAGATTTTAAAACCGAAAGGAATTTAAGGAGTTGGACATCATGAATGAATTTGGACCAGAATGTGAGTTAGGCTCAAAGTCCACTCCAAGCTCACCACTATCGTCTATTTCTTCCACACTCTCTTCTCTATTCTTTTTTCCTTTAACGTACTTCTTTTCACTCATCTATCCCTAAATCACGTTTCACACTCAAACTATTTACACTCTTCCAGAATACATTTATTGCTCTCAACTACACCTAAAATGTGTAATAAGTATGTCTTGGGCATTATTTAAGCTTCTCTTCATCATTAAAGTTTTGAGGTAATTTTCTTCAAACTCTAACTTCCAAATCCGAAATTATGAAGTATAATATGCTTTGTTTTTGTTTTGGCGAACAATAGATAACTTATAATTCTACCATTTGGTCCTGATAGTGTTAGCTAGCTCTAAAAATCTCAATAGTGATACTAAATTCTATATTAAGTTGAGTTGTGATTTGGTATGGTTTAAATGTTGATTTGATTCTTGTTGATGTATTGATAGGTAACCAAAGTGGTGGTAAACACCAAGAATGAGAGTCCTAGCTATTAAGGCTTGAAAGAAAGGTTTACACATTCGTTTTACACCATCCATGATTATTTGTTGCCATGACAGTTTGAATAACATGTCTACATAATGCCCTTGATTGATTACATGTATTGTGGTGATTGATGAAAATAATGCCTACTGATTGATAATATGGAAAACTATTGGTATTTTGTGGTTATGGATATTATTAATAGTATTGATGTTGGTAAATATTGATAATACATGTAAACTTGGCTAATCGGTGACCATAAATGGCAATAATCCCTTTTGGATGAATTTAAAATCTATGTTTTGGTTCAATTGGGTTAAATGGAAATAGATGTTAAATATTTGATAACTGGTACAATAGTGTCCTTAAATCTAACTTTTATATAATTGAATATAGAGTCGTGCCTCAGTGAAGTTTACAAGTATACTTCTCCATTTGATAAATATATGATTTCAGCTAATCTAGCCATATGGAGTTGTTTATCCAAATTCCAGGATTTCGATCTCCATAAGATTCTACAATATAAAAAGACAGTGCCTAAGCACCCTGTAGTGAACATATCCTTTAAAGATTAGAGCTAGCGCCTCTATAAAAGCTTCAACTCAAAAACCAGGTAATTAACCCTATAGTGTGGATTTAGTGTACATATTCCCGTTTTCGCTATTAGTATTAGAATTTTGGGCATTAAAAAAATAAACAAATAAATTGTGGCTTATAGAGAATGAAGTCAATTGTGGTTTGGTTGTGGTCATTGGAGTATTTATGTCATGTCTGCAAATTGGGTCAATCAGAAAATTTAAAAGTTTGATTTTTGATGCTTTCCACATCGAAATAAATCGAAAGTAATATTAAGTGCAATACTAAGATTTTGAAAATTGTTTGGAAATGAAAAGATTAAGATCAAAAGCCTTTACATAATTTGAAATTAAACATTTAAAACTTGACTTTGAAATCAAAATTGGGATTTTAGAATAACATTTGGTTCAATTGGAAGCATAGAGTCAAAATTATTTTTAAACTCGGAAAAATGTCAATCTTGGACCGAAACATCAAATTTCGATAAAATTATGATTTTGCCATTTTGAGTGGAAAAACTCAAACTTTAAAATCAAGGGTGGTTTTTAATTTAAAATATGAACATAAAATTTTGGAGAAGTATGGAAATGTCGGAATTGAGTTTGGGAGGAAAACGGACTCAGAATCAGATTAGCCTAATTTTGGTCCAATCCAAAACCAAGCCATTAAGTACCATGACAACACCCTGACCAGTCATCTAACACGCACAACTCTCATTTCTTCCCCTCACACCCCAACAAGCCATTAATTTTTCTCTTCTTTTCTAACAAACTCTAACTTCATTTTCCTCTCATTTAATCACCTTTAACCATCATCAAGTTTCAAATTGATTGTTCCAACCACCTTCTAGAGTATTATTTATTGATCTTGGAGTGTTTTTAAAACTCTTTATCAAAGGTAGAAAATCCTTTCCATCTCTACGGTTCATGGTTTGTAAGTTAATGATGTGAGTTTTATTTTACAATGCTTTTAATTTGATTTTGAATTGATTTTGAGAACTAAACTTGAGCATGTAGCTTCCATTTGGGTCTTAAGTTCATGAACCCTGATATTTCATTATTGGTGATGCCCTAGTTTCATGAAATGGTTTTTTTTTTTGCCCGTTTTGAAATTAAAGGATTGATAATCCTATGTTGTTAATAATTATTTTGGATTAATTCCAACCCATTTTGAGAACTTTAAACCTTAATTTTATTTAGTGTGTTGTTGCCGTTAATAGAATTATTTTATGATGATTAAATTGTGTTGGAACCTTGTGATGATGTTGTGGCGTGTACTTATGCTTGGTATGTTGTATAAGTGTTATAGGATGTCTAGCAACTCACTAAAATCACACAAAGCAAGCTTTTAGTTTGGACTCAACGGATGCAAGGTTCATATTTCTGTTTTAACCCTATACAATTATATGTTATTAAATGATGTGTCGAATAAATTCCTACTTGTAATTATGACACAAAATTGGTTAAATAAGATAACCATAAAAAATTGAATTGACAAGTATAAACATTGACTTTGAGATCTTCATTCGACGGTGTAGATTGGTGTATTTTCCTTCAATCTCATTATAAACTCTTTTTTTTTTTTAAATATATAAAATTAAAAATAATTAAAAGATATAAAAGTACACATCTATGAGAAATACTCACATTTGAATGAAATTAACTATACGCGGTATCACTCTATAACATATAACTCTAGATCTAACAACAACCTAGTTATATTTAGCATCCATCTATTAGGATCGTGACAAAAATTTAGGTATACTCTGGTATCTATAATTTGTTTTGTAATTAGAAAAATACTCAAAGACTATTTTGGAAGTGTCATATTTAATTAGAAATGATATTTTGTAAAGTGGATTTTAATTAGGAAAGATATCATTGAAAATTCTAAATAGGAAAATGTTTTCTTAACTATAAATATGGTGTTTGTATATATTATTAGATATCCCGAGAGAATAATGTAGATCTAGTTTGTTAGGTTTAGGAGGTGTCCGATAGTGGCCTGGAAACCATAGAGATCTTGAGTTTTAAGATCTAGTCCTGTTATCCTATAAGAGTCATATGAGGAGAGTTTGTGTGAGATTTTAACTAATGTAATTGTGTTGGAGAGTGAGAGATTAGTATTCTAATTGTAAATGTTGATATATTGTTATGTAGTGAATTAGTCTCTTATCGTCTTGACGACCGTGATTTTTTTGCGTTTTGGATTTTTACGTAAAAACTTATGTCTTATTTTCTATTTTTATTTTCTTATCTTGTGTATATTTATTTTATTATGTGGTTTTCAATACTCGATTCTACTCCAATGGAACACCGATTTGTTCAATAAATAATATCAGAGCTAGTCATATATTCCCAACACTATAATCATTAATATCATAAATTAACAAATTCGCATAAATTGATCTTAAATTTAAGTACAAATGGAATTCATGCATCAATTGACCTCAAACAAACAAATATAGAAATATATGATTTACCTAGATTGAGTGATTTCTAATCAAAAGATGCATAGCCTATAAGTTAAAATAAAGAACAATCATCATCAAACACAAGAATTCAACAAATGGGAGAAAGTTTATTCTAGTATTCAATTGCAAGAATTTTCAAATTTATCGACTTTGATGGATCATGGATTGAATCATTAAATCTTATCCACTGGATATCTTTTCATTTAAGAATAAAAGTATTTCTCAATTACAATGATCTTTACTTTTCAAAAAAGCATGAGATTTTGTTTAAATGGGAGAAATAGCTAATAACAGACTAGACATTAATTTTTAAAATTCCTCTGTAAAAAATAGGTGAAATATGATATCAAATTTGAGTTCTAAATAGAATAAGCAACTTTTTTTTTAGTACATATTATTTCCAAATATAATTTTTATATTTATCCTCTTAAGATCGATGTAATTTTTACTCGAAAACTTTATAAAAAATGTGAGAAATATTAATTCTTTAAGTACGGCAATATATTATTTTAGATTTCGTAAAGAATTTTCAATTATTGGAGTTTTAATGAATTGGTTACTCTAAATTTTAGTGGTCAACTAAATTTCAACCAAATTTTGATATAATAATAACCTTAACAATTGGAACTCTTATCGTAGTTCAATCTGAATTAGGCAAGAATTTATATTTATAATGATCCTTCGCATGTCTGCTTGGGTTATGTTTTGATGAAGGCTAGAAAAATGGAATGTTCGTGAAAAGAGCTGCCTAATCCATAATTAAGAGTTAGTAATTAGTGAGTTTGCTTAAAGATTTTACAAACTTATTTAAGTGGTGAGAACTATACTGAAATGTCTCCAAACTTAGAATAATTTGAATCTTATGCATTATAGATGGTTGAAATCGATCAAAGATCAAAGTTTATGGTTACATGATATAATATCATAAGTAAAAGGAAATACAATCATTGATGCATTGAGTCTCAAGATTTTATTTGGTTCATGGACGGTGAATTCTCAATTAAATATGAATTTAGATAATAGTATTTCTATTATTTTTTTAGTTCAACTGATTTGTTTTAGCAAGTTAAGGATAATCATAAATTAGATTTGAAATTTTAACATATTATAGTTTAAATTCAAACAAAAAAGTTAGTAGGTTTTGGATATTTTTAAATAGACCTTTAAATTTTTAAAATAGAATTTGTGTACCTAAAAATAGTAAACTCTAAAACTCGTTTATCTTAAAAATTCACTCAAGTTCATATGAAATAGATTATGATGATAAAAAATGTATAATGACAAAATATGCTAATTTTATTTTTATCCGTATGGATTATACATGGGGTAGATTGGGTATATTAATTAAATTATTCAATTGATAAGGTACTTTTTCAAATACTTTATAGGAACTTTTTAGATTTAATTTATAGAATAAATTTCATGAATATCTAGCAATTGTATTAACAGAAAATTCTAACATTTTCTGTTTATACAAATGTTCAAGTTTTTTATTATTATTATTATTATTATTATTATTTTAAGATATACTCTAGACTGTAGGTTGTGTTATTGAATTTTCACGTGGTTGAGACAAATATCTATTTGATCGTGAAAACAAAATAGAGAAGGTGGGTTTGAGTTTCTTATTTGATAAACTCAAATCTAAACTTTTGGTAAGAAATTATATTATATTTGTTACGAATTTATGATTCTATCACACGTTCTTTCAAGTTCTAAGTTCGGTTCAACCAAAATAATCGGAGAAAAAACAAACACAATATTTAACGTGGTTCGGTAAATTTTGATTTAGGGAACGATAATAATTTTATTATGAGAAATAAGAATTAAAAGTCATCAAATATCTCTTTCCATACAAAATTACTTTCTTTTTCAATATCTCTTTTAGGCGAACAACTCCACCATGGCGAGATAACCCCAATACGAAATTTCATTACGGTGAGACAACCTCAAACAAAATCTTCTTATGGCGAGACAATCCCCAGACAAAATCTCCTTAATGGCGAGACAACTCCCAAGCAAAATCTCTTGATGGCAAGACAACACTAATGATCACTATCCTCAATGAGTATGACTCAAGTCCAATTATCACCACCCTGAGTATGACCAAAGTCCAATTATCACCACCCTAAAGGGACGAGATACTTTATTATTTATGAGACAACTCTGTTTATAGTGATCACCAAACATACTTTCCTAATTTGTTCCCTTTCCAACAAAAAAAATACAAACAATCAAATTAGGAAAACCAAATCTTTCCAAACAATTAGAAAATAGATCCAAACTCAAAATAGGAAAAACTTTCTAAAAGAAAATCCTTGTGATTCAAGACAATCCTAACAATATTTAATTTTATTTCAAATTTTTATCTCATTAGTTTTTTTCGTAATAATACTCTTTTTTTCATTCTATTTTATTATATATATATATATTATGTTTTTTTAGACAATTTGCGTTTTACAATCGAGTTTTTTAAAATTTGAATCTTATTTATAGATTCATTTTGAAGTTTTTACCAAATTCAGAGAAACTTTGTTTGCACTTTACATGCCGTATCTCAAGTTAAAGTGTATCTCAAGTTAAAGTGTTTTAAAAATCGGTCATTTCACAAGTTTATGATCCACGATCACACCTAAGCGTGTCACTATTATATATGTGATTTGTGATCATAAATTTGTGATCTATAATCACATAAAAGTAATCTGGAAAATCAGTGGTTATTTAATTTCGTCTTTGAGTTCAAAGACGACTGAATAGTCTTTAAAATTGGTGAAGACATATCAGAATGATAGTTTTGAAATTATTGAAATTTTAATTTGAGAGTAAAATTGTCGGTGCAACCTATAGAGTACAAACAAGCTTTCTTAAACTTTAGTTTTAGTTTTGTAAGAATTTAAAAATAGACCTATAAATTAGGAATGACAACGGTACGAATATGGTACAGATATAACTCTTACCATATACGTATCGTAAACTTTTAAATATAAAAGATCCGCACCATATCCACTCGACACGGCATCTTGCGGTTTTTAACAAAATCCGCTACCATATCCGTATCCGCATCTGTAACTCTTTTTTAATTTTATTTTTTATTTCTTAAAGTGATACATAAACTATTATGACTTGCAACAACACTAAATGAAATACAAGATTAAATCTTCTATTAAAGATATAATATAAAATATATAATTATTTGTAGCTTTTGGGAAAATATTTTTAAAATAAGCAAACAAAACATAAAACACCATACTCAAAATAATATTTTGAATAGAAAATCATATTAAATATAATTAAATTAGAGCTGCTTAAGAATGATTTTTCTTCCTTATCATAAGTTTTTTTTTCTTATCAATAAATATATAAATATAAATATTATTTATATTATACAAAATTATTGTATTTTTTTCGGAACAGATATGATATGAATACGGACAATAAATTGCTATATCTATATTTGTACTATATCCATTACGATTACGATAAATTTATATCCGCATACAATGATAGATTAATTTTTTCCGGATATGAATACAAATATTTTTAATATAATACGGTACGATATCTACAAATAGTGAATCATATTGTCATCCCTATTATAAATAAAACTCACACTTTAAATAATTCATTTTATGTAAATTTTCTAAAATTTTTAAATTTATTTTTCTTTTTGAAAATATATTACCATATTTCTATTTTTAAATTTCACAATATATTTATGATGAATAAATTCGGTAACAAAACATAATTAGAAGAAAAATAAAAGACCTGTTGCAGATTTTTTATGAAGCAATATAGGTAGGTAGCTATGTTGCACGGACACTGACACGCGGATACGGACACGACACTGACAGGGACACGGCAAACTTTTAAAAATTGGGACACGACACGATTTCGACACGGCTACCTAAAATAATATTAAGATAATATATAATAATATTTTTATATTAAAAATACAAGTAAATATTTATATACATTCTACACAATAGTTAGATAATATATGCATTTTTTTTTTACCTTAAAATATATGATCGGTGATATAGATTCATAAATGTTGTTAAATCGTCAATATTAACCTTTCAATATATAAAATTATTAGAATTTTAATTTTATTTTAAACGTTTTAAATTGACAAGTGACAAATCGATATTTTTTAAAAAAAATATAAAATAAGATAATTAATTAATAATAGTTAAAAATATCGGCTATATATAAAACACGCATGAAGAAGTGTGTCGGACACGTGTGTCCAAATTTTTAATTTATTATTTATTTATTTATTTAATGGACACGGTGTCGGGCAAGTGTCGGGCAATTAAAGTGTCCGAAACGTGTCCGACACGGCATTCCCAAATTTACAGAAGTGTCCGTGCATCATAGGTACGTAGAAATTTTTTTAATTTCCATTTATGAATTTGTTAATTTAGAATAAAATTTATCCGCCTATAATTAGGTACAGTCTCACGTTAAGTGAAAATTTCAGGATTTACAATTGTTACCGAAATGTATATAATTCAAATCAACATAAAAACATGTGTTATATTGTAAAGGTGTTAAGTAATTAAGAAAAAAGTCAATATATTAATATCTCATTAATATTAGGATAGTTATTTTAAAATTTTTATATTCATTAATAAATAGATTTTGATGCTTTTAATAATTCATGTTATTTTATTTAATATCTATCCTCAAAATTTTCCATTTTATGAATCTTATTAATTAGCTTCCATAATAAAGTTAGCATATATCCATAAATTCATTAATTTAACAAAGATAAAATATGAATAATAAATAAATTTGTATATTTATTAATAAATTTTTATATTCACAATATAATATTTGCGTAAATTTTACAATTTAAAAATCAAATTTAATATCTATAAATTTATAATTTAAAATTAAAAAATCAACTATTTTCATATTAAATTTAATTTAAAATTTTTAAATATTATATTTAAATAAAAAAAGAAAAACACACAAATAATTAATACAATAAATTATATACATTCATAATTACATATTTATTTTTGTATTTAATTTATTATATTTAATTTAAAAATATTAAATATTTATACATAATTATAAAAAATTGGTTGGATTATAACGATAAAACATCTGCATAATATAAAAGAACAAAGATAGAACATAAATGTGTGTACAAAATAAAAATATAATATAACATGATAGTGTAAAATAAAAATAAAAAAATGTTTTTGTCTTTTTTCTAGAGAGAGAAATTGAATAGGTTAGAGAGAGAAAGTAAAAGGCGATGTAATGACAAAGATACCCTCCATTTCAGTACAGAAACTTAGATGGAAATGATTTGGTAGTCCAGATGAATTGGATCTGAGAGCTTGAGATAAACTTCCATATCAATAATAAACAAATATCAACGTAGATTTCCAATGGGATTGTTGAACCCATATTTGTGTTATGTTATCTTCCGGTCGAATATCCTAATGCCACGTGTGAACTCACATATATTCTCTAGCCAGCCTGTTGTGTATAAATTAATCCCACCACATCACTGAACCCATACAGAACTACAAGATTCTAGGACTAAAATCCAAATCCTCTTTCTTTAGTTTTAAAGACAATGACTTCCCACATCATTCAATCATTTCAAGCACTGTCCTTACCCTTAGCCACTTCTGTTGCTCTCGCCATCCTCACTCTACTCTTCTTTTTGTTCTCAGTTAAAAGTTTTCTCTTCAAGAACAGCAAGATGGAGGCTGCCCTTCCAAAAGTTTCAGGTAATATTCATCCAATTTTGCTTTTGTAACATTATTTGATTGAAAGATTGAACTTTTCTTTCAAAAAGTTAACTTTATTTTTATTTGATTGATGCAGGGGTTCCGGGGCTACCGTTGATTGGGAATCTGTTGCAATTGAAAGAGAAGAAACCGTATCTGACGTTCACAAAGTGGGCAGAGAAATATGGACCAATTTATTCTATCAAAACTGGTGCTTCTACTGTTATCGTTGTCAATTCTGCTGATATCGCCAAAGAGGTCTCTTTGTTTACACAGATTTAATATTTATAGTTTTTGACTGTTTGGATAGCTGGAGTGTGATTTAAATGTTCTTTTATACTGATATGACTCTGTATATACAAACATGGTTTTTGATCCATTTAATTTATGTTGCTTTGTGAGGTTGTATCAGGATTCACTGGGGACCAATATGATTTGGTATCAATAGTTTCACTGGGGACCATTTGTATATGGATTTTTTTTATATGGTTTAGGTTAATTACACTGTGAACTTAATAATATTATCCTTGCCTTGGTAAAGTTTTAGTTTTAACCAGTTGAGCTATTACTAATCAATTGTAATAAGAATTTTAAGATACAGATACTTCAAGTTCATGTTTTTTTCTTTTTCAGGCTATGGTGACTAGATACTCATCCATATCAACAAGGAAACTATCAAATGCCCTGAATCTTCTCACCTCTAATAAATGTATAGTGGCGATGAGTGACTATAATGATTTTCACAAAATGGCTAAACGGAACATCCTTGCAAATGTTCTGGGTGCAAGTGCTCAGGTTCTATTAATATGATTATTTTTTCTTTCATTTGTAGGAGATGATATGTTAATTTCATTTGTGTTGCCAATATTATTATTCATGAAGTTGTTTATGTCCTTGTTCAGAAACGACACAGATGCCACAGAGACACTATGATGGAAAATATAATAAACCAGCTGTATGCTCGGACCAAGAGTTCTTATAACCGTGCTGTTAATTTCAGGAGCACATTTACGCCCGAGCTTTTTGCACTGTCATTGAAAGAGGTGGGTTTATACATTTTGTTTATAATTTTTTCAACATTTATAATGAAATTTAACTGAAGAATGTTTTGCAGGCTGTAGGACATGATGTTGAATCACTTCATGTGAAGGAGTTAGGTGCTACTTTGTCTAAAGAGGAGATCTTAAAGATTTTAGTGCAGGATATGATGGAAGGCGCCATTGATGTGGACTGGAGAGACTTCTTCCCATATCTTAAATGGGTCCCTAATAACCGCCTAGAATCTAGACTTAAGAGATTGGTCTTCTGCAGGAAAGCAGTGATGGATGCTTTGATCTCAGAGGCGAAAAAACGAATTGCTTCAGGGGAGGTAGTATCACTAGCCTTATCAATGAATATCCCATTCTGATTTAATTAAACATTTCTTATATCAATAGTATTGTGTTTTTGATTCAATACAGGTACTCAATTGTTATGTCGACTACTTGCTGTCTGAAGAGAAATCACTTACAGAGGAACAATTGCGCATGCTGCTTTGGGAAGTAATCATTGAGTCTTCCGATACTACAATGGTGACAACAGAATGGGCTATGTATGAGCTAGCAAAGGATCCTACTCGACAGGTTCAGATTCTACTTAACTCATTTGTAATATTCACATTTTCATTTAAAACTATCAGCCTATATTGATTCATCTCTATGCAACAGGAGCTGTTATTTCAAGATATTAAGAACATCTGTGGGAATAAGAAGTTCACAGAGGAAAACATAAATGAAGTTCCATACCTGACTGCTGTTTTCCATGAAACTCTGAGGAAGCATAGTCCAGCTGCATTGGTTCCATTGCGATATGCTCATGAAGACACTGAATTGGGAGGATACTATGTTCCTGCTGGAAGTCAGGTCGGTCAAATTTCTTACATTTTGTCTTCATAAACTTCAATTGCTTAAACTCTTATCTGATTTATGTTCTATAGATTGCAATCAACATATATGGTTGTAACATGGACAAGACACAATGGGACAACCCAAACGAGTGGAACCCGGAGAGGTTTCTAGATAAGAAATATGATCAAATGGATCTGTACAAGACAATGGCGTTTGGAGCAGGAAGAAGGGTGTGCGCAGGCTCTCTTCAAGCTATGGCGATATCTTGCACTGCTATAGGCAAATTTGTGCAAGAATTTGAGTGGAGTCTGCACGAAGGGGAAGAAGACAATGTCGACACAATTGGGCTCACTACTCAGAAGCTCCATCCACTGCATGTTATCATTAGGCCTAGAGATGTCTGACTCCTTTTAGTTGCTTAAAAGTTGAGTCCACAACATCTCGAAGACATGAGTCTCTTTGTTTTGTTTGGATAATGTAGTTTCCTTTGCAGTTTAAGTTTAATGGGCTGTTATTGTAATGAGATGTCACTGTTTTCATGTTCGAGTCGGTTAATAAATTTTGGCGACATGTTTCAGGCCTGATTTCCTTGTTTTTATGTTTGAAGTTTTATGTTTCAAGTCTCTTTATTTTTTAGTATGTTAATTTTGTTAGATTATTTATCACACAATTTTAAAGTATAAATCATCCACGGATAGTCGAATTAAATTTTGTTCAAATTGTTAAATTAATGAGATGTAATTTTTTAAAATATATATTAATTAAAAATTTTCGTTTAGAATCTCTTTTAGATTAATTTTTGAAATTATATTTATAAGATAATTTTTAAATCCAAATGTAATAATAATCTATTTATTAATATTTCATTATAATTAATTATATAGCTATTTTAATTTTTAATTATTTAATATTTTAGATTAAATTCATAAATCTCGTAACTATTATTTAAATTTATAAATTTTTAAAAGTTGAATAGAACTCAAATACTTAGGGCCTGTTTGGATAGACTAACTTTTAACTTCTAACTTCTGAAAGTTGTTTCAGATGGTATTTGAGTAACTGGCAGAAGTGTTTCTGACCTTCTAGAAGCTCTTTCAGATGAAGTAAAAAATATAAACTTCCTAAAAATGACTTCTGCTTCTTTTTATCTACAGACAGAAGTTAAAAGTAAAAGCAATCCCAAACGGGCCCTTAATATACTATTTCTTGACCGCTCCACAAAATTTTTACAAGTTCTAGGAAGAAAATACCTTTAAAAGAATTGATGAAATTATATTTTTTTTTTTTAAATCTTTGAAACTTGAAAGTGAGAGTATGTTGACCATTTTAGTTGGTTTTTCGAAATTTCAAATAAAATTTAATTTAATTTATCCTGAAGTTGAAATATTTACTTTTATTGTAATTTTCTCTTAATTATATTATATTTCAAATTTATTTATATGTAAACAAAAGGCAAAAGTTTAAGATCTAATCCTTCAAACTTTGTCTTTTAATTTTATTCGCCTCTAAAACTTAAATTAAGTTTTTAATGCAAAATAAATTTTATTTTCATCATATGAGCCAACATTTTCAAACCTACCTTCATTCAATTTTGTATTTATAGAAGACTTAAGGGTTTTACAAGCTCCTGAACTTTGTTATATTTTTCAAGTCAGCCCTCCAACTTCACGAAGGGTTAATTTAGCCCCTTAACTTTTAATTTTAGTGTTAAATAAGCCCTTTTTTTCTAATGTGGAGGGCTTAATTGGCATTTTGAAGTTAACATTTTTTGCTGTTAGATCAGCATTCACATCAGTAAAAAGGCTTAATTGATCCACCATTTGTAAGTTGAAGAGTTAAATTGACCATTCGTAAAGTTTGAGGGCCAACTTGAAAAATACAGCCAAGTTTAAGGGCTTCTGAGACCCTTATGCCTTTATAGAATTAGTAATTCTTTTAATTGAAATGTTGAAAGATTGAAGTACCCTTTTTCATCATTTACATCAACAGTTTCTCATTCACAACTTCGCAACAATTCATAGTAGAAACTCAAATTCATAATATTATATCCATTGGTGCTTGATTCTTCCATTTTTGTTTTTAATTGTGAAGACAGAAATCGATCATCGGGTGACATTAGTTTTTTTTTTTCCATTGCTACATTAGTAGATTATTCTACACTAGTAAGTAGAAAAAGGGGTTAAGAGTAAAATTTATAAAATGGAAAGAGTTATTATGATGATATATAAATGTCTGCTTTTATTATAACATAGGTTTTTAGGATATCATCACGAGAGACTAGCTAAGAAGTTGATGCGCCCGTTACTGAGTCAAGAATTTATGAAAAACTTTTGTTAAAATGATTTTTATTTTTGTAACAACTAATTGTGGAAACTGTACATAAACAAACTACTAGAAAATATAATGTGAAATTCAAATTATAAAACTAAATGTTGGGTGGTTTTGGTTGCCTCTTTACAAAGATACTCTATTTGTTATGTTCTCTAACATTGCATCTTGGCTTTTAAGCGAATTGGAGGGTCCACCTATGTGCTATTGGAATAGAAAATGAAAGAAGTTCTCATGAAAGATGTTTACGAAACAATTTAAAAGAAGAGGGATGAAATTTTTATTTTTGGCGGATTGAACAAAGAAAAGGATGGGTGCAGGCCGTAAAGTTCATAGATTTGGGGACTTCTAAGGGATATACTCATTTTATTACTCAAAACTGAGGATTTTTGTTATCTCTCTGACAACTTTAACCAATAATAGTAGAATCATAATATAAAATTTAACGAAACGAATTTTGAGATTTGAATATTAAACACAATCATCTAAGCATCATAACTAAATAAAACATCCAATGAAAATCACATAAAAATAGAGAACTTAAATAATGTTGGAACATACCATAAGATGCAATCTAAAGTACTCAATTTGTCTCCTTAGATTCAACAGTAATAATGGTATCAACCACCTTAAATTGAGAATACTAATAAGAAAACTAAAGTAAAATGCTAACGAGCTACATAGCCACAATTCTTGAAATGGATTACACACCGAAGGAACTCTGTCCACTCTCCAAGATTCAATAATAGTAGCGGTCTCAACTACCTTAAATTGAGAGTGCAAATAAAGTGAATAGAGACATAAATGTTACAATTTAGGCTTAAACCTAGGAATTATGTTATAAGATACACAGTCCGCTCCACCACACTCAACCATAGTAGTGTAATGCTCATCCCTTGCAAAGGCCGTCATTATCAACATGACCCTCATTTGCGAAGGCATCATCATCTTGGTTTTCAAGCCAACTACTAGCCTCATAAATTTCTACTAACCTTTACAGCATGCTTTGTCCTCACTCGCATGCTTTTTAAGAAAATCTCATAAAGGAGTTTCCCAGTAAGTCATTAATCTCGAGATTGCTCCTGGTCATGCACATTTATCTTCGGAGTTCTGAAGTTTTGGAATGTCGAAAGATAATTTGCACATTAATGATATAGACAGTAAATTCAAACCTTTTAACAATTCTAAATTCAGAATGTTACAATCCATCACCCTTAGGACACTACGTTTCCGTTGTGGCTTGCCAAAACTTTGGTTTCTCAGGATCTTTCCCCCACTAGGTGGTCCTAGTGACTCTATTTTAGATACTACTTGCAGCCGCATGGTATGCTCTGATACTTCCAATATAATAACATCCGCAAATCAGGCCAATTTTAAATTTTTAAATGTTTGATTTTTTTATTCTTTCCTCTCTGAATAAATCAAAATACTTAATACGTCTTCGACTTATATGACTTTTTCCATGTAATCCTTAACATTTTGTGATGAATCCTGAGTATTATCATGTTATTTAATGGTTTTTGTGAGATGATTAAGGTGTTTGAGTTAAGTTAGTCGAAAATAAAAATCGAGTTATTATTAGCATTTTTTTAGTACCAGAGTTTGGACTTTAAGTAACTCAAGCCAAGAGAATATCATTTAAGATATATCTGAAGATAAAAAATTGAAGGTCAAAAAAAGAAAGTCAAATACAGAAGCAGAAAGGAGTACCGAATACTGATGCTATTGGCGATAAGGCTCTATGTCGCCAACCATGCCTCTAACAAGCAAAAGTGGCCAATTGAAGGCATTAGCCTTGGAACTTACTGGTGACATGACCCCTAAGTCTCCAAATTTTCACCAATGACCAATAGAATTTGAAAGAAGTGCCAGTCTCAAATATTGCCAACGACATAGGTCTTATATGGCAAGCAAGCGATAACTCCGAATTCCACCATATTTCTAAGGAAAATTTGGTCATTTCTAAATAATTACTAGAAATAATGAGTTTCAAGATGTTTGGAGAAATTTTGGCTAAGTTCAGGTCAAGAGACTACAGCGAGAAGCGACACGGAAGTTCAAGATTAACACCCAAAAAATGAGATCTAGAACAGAAAAATTAGTGAATTTCGTCCTACTCTTTAGAAATAATTATGTTAGAAAGAATGATATTGTTCATTATGTGTAACTAAACTCTCAGTCTATAGCTATGAAGTAGCTAGACTATGTAACTCTAATTTATGTTATCTTTGTGAATGAGACTTTTTTTAAAAAAAAATTCTCTTGTTTGTGCGTCATGCTTGCTTTTGATTAATCACCACTAGCATGTTGGAAGGATTTGATGAATGCTTGGAAAAGATTTATGAGATTAGATTATGAAAAGAGAATGTGTAAAATTATGTTGCTAGGAATAAAACATGACATTCATATATTCAATGATAGGTTATTATTAATGCATCTGTCTAGACTTTTCACATAAGAATGTAGAACTAGGCTAGGTATATAGTCTCAAATGTGTTCGGGAGAAATTTTCGGAATATTAGAACCTTGAGAATGAGAAAAAATAACCTCGGGAGAAATTTTCGGAATATTAGAACCTTGAGAATGAGAAAAAATAACCTTGAGAATGAGAAAAAATAACCTTGAGAATAAGAATAAAATATGTTGATATATTATATATGAAGGTTTAATGATGAGGTGAATTCGTAGACCTAGGTTTTATCACCATTGAATCCACTTTGTTTATTCAATTGCTTTTCGTTTATTCTTCATATTAATTATTGCGAAAAATTGTGCACTTAGATATAGTAAATTTATAGGGTTGACACTAGGTTTTAGCTTTAGTCCTCATGGGTTCGACATTCTGAATTTATTCATTTTACTACTTGATTGCATGCACTTGCGTGTTAGACATTATAATAATTGCATAATTTTGTATTATCAAGATTTTCATCATCAATACTTTAAGAACTATGATGAGATTAGGAAGATTTGTTTTGAAACAAAAAGTCTAAGATTGAAAATCATGATTTAATTTGAAATTAAATATTAAAAAAATGAGCTTTGAAACCAAAATTGAAATTTTAATGATAAAAGTTGATTTAATTGGAAGTTTAGAGTCTAATTATTTTGAAATTGAAAAAAAAAATATTAATTTTGGGTCAGAACATCCATTTTACCTAGGGATGGCAATGGGTCGAGTTCGGGCGGGTAGGCCAATTACCATACCCTACCCGCTAGGAAAAAACCCTACCCATACCCTCTTAATTTTTGACGGGCACGGGTCGGGTATTTACCCGCGGGTATGGGCTTACCCGCGGCAGGTAAACCCTTGTACCCGCCAACAATATTATAAAAAAAAAAATTGTAGGAAAAATTCTCACTTTCATAATACACATTTCCACAATAATACACATTTTCCACATTTCAAATTAATAATACACATTTCATAACAATAATACTATCATCCAACTAAAACTATAATACAAATTTCCACAAATTCATTCAACCATAATACTATCATCCATAAACATAAGAATAATAGATAATAATAACACACATTTCTACTAGCAGCAAATTAAACTTAATCCAAAGAAAATACATTCCATAAGACAATTAAAACATTTCTACTAGTAGCAAATTAAACTTAATCCAAAAAAAATATACTCCATAAGACAATTAAATTAAACCACACATAAACTAGTAAATAAAAACTCCATGGTCCAAGTATCTTTTTCCATAGCATTTTGTCATCAATCTGACATTATATTGTGATTTCATTCTTACAATGACACAATTTAAATTTTATCAGTATATTTATACATATAAAATAAAGTGTTAAATACATTTAAATTTTATTAGTATATTTATACATATTAAATTTTATTAGTATATTTATACATATTAAATATTAAATTTTATTAGTGTTAAATTTACTAATAATATATTTATACATATTAAATATTAAATTTTATTAGTGTTAAATTTACTAATAAAATATTAAATTTTATTAGTGTTAAATATACTAATAAAATATTAAATTTTAAGTGTTAAATATACTAATAAAAGATTAAATTTTATTAGTATATTTATTAAATGTAACGGGTTCATGGGTTCGGGTAGAGTTTTTTTTCCTACCCGAATCCGTGACGGGTATATAATTTTTACCCGTACTCGCCCGAAAAGCTAAACGGGTGGGTCCATACCCGCCCATCACGGGCGGATACCCACGGATTAGCGGGTAGCCGGGTAAAATTGTCATCCCTAATTTTACCCTTGTAAGTGGAAAATTCCAATTTATAAGCGATGGTAATATTTGATTTAAAATTAGTAAAAAATAAATTTTTGGAGTTGGTGGGAACTGGACTCGGAATTGGCTTGCTCAACTTGACCCAATTCAAAATCAAGACTACATGTGTTCATGATACACTCAGTAAGCGGACAAAACACATCTCATTCACTTTCGCTATTCATTACCCTCCAGCCCTTTAAATATTCTCTCAACACAGGGTTATGTATTTTACTTCGCCACAAACCCTACCCACCCACCTTCACTTTCCACCGCCAAACCTACCAAATAATTCCACTTTTGCTTTCATTAAACTTCAAGGAGTTTATTCCACCATATTAGAGTGTTTCTCTTCAAGATAAAAATCTATTTCTCTAATCTTTTTGAAACCAAAAATAGCGCTATAGTTTTGGTTCTTGAATTCTTTTAGGTTGATTTTGGGTTGATTTTAAGTCATTGTTAGGTGTTCTTGACTTCCATTAGAG
The DNA here is from genome assembly GCA_031304145.1 of Cardiospermum halicacabum. NCBI lineage: Eukaryota > Viridiplantae > Streptophyta > Magnoliopsida > Sapindales > Sapindaceae > Cardiospermum > Cardiospermum halicacabum. The sequence continues at coordinate 3,022,017 of CM062394.1, forward strand.
TTGAGTTGTAAAATCCCTAATTTTCCATTTTTGCCGAACCCTTGTTTTATAAATTAGTATTGTGTAGAGAGAAAAATTATAAATCGGTGATACTAAGTTTTTGATAAATTATTTTGATTTAGTTTTAATCCATTTTGAAAAGTCCTAATCTTATTCGTATATTGATGCTCTTAATAGAGTAATTATATGATATCGAATTGTGTTGGATCATATGATGATGCTGAGGTGCTATTATTAATTTTAGTGTGGTAGATTGTGTTTTAGTGTTGGCTTATTACAAGTAAGAACCCATAAGGAGCGGACTTCTAGCTTGTGGATTGATGGATGCGAGATTCGTATTTCCGTTTTTATTCCATATACACTTATTTGTTATTGAACCCATAAGGAGGGAGCTTCTAACTTGTGGATTGATGGATGCGAGATTCGTATTTCCGTTTTTATTTCATATACACTTATTTGTTATTGAACCCATAAGGAGGGAGCTTCTAACTTGTGGATTGATGGATGCGAGATTCATATTTCCGTTTTTATTTCATATACATTTATTTGTTATTGATTGATGTAGTGAATGCATATTTAATTGTTATTATGCTATGAAATTGGATTAATTGTTAATCACCTAAATTAGGTATGTTGAGCACTATTATCATGCTAGTGAGTTAGAACATATATGTAATGTACGTAGTATCATGCTAGGTGCTACCATTGGGAATTAAAGTTCGGGTGGACTAAGTCTACATTGCTTGTCATGGGATGGAGATAGGGTAAAGACTTGAAATACTGCAATGTATTCTTGCTTGAATGGTATGATTGTGCCTATTATGTTGAAGATTATTTTGATGGGTTGCCATTGATGATTGTTTATGTGAATTGATGATATTGAGAATTGCAAGTGCATAATTGTTAGTTGAACTAATTTTCAATTGATGGCCTTAAATGACATATTGAACACAAATTGTGCTAATACCTTTCCATGGCCTTGAATTGATGAATAATTGATAAACTGTGCCTGATTAATTGAGCAAAATCAAGTCGACTGCCTTAAATTAAGCTCTTATCTATTCTTTTGAGGTGGAGTGATGATTCAAATAATTATAAAAATAGTGCATTGTGAAGAGTAATTAATTTGAAATTGAATTAAACTTGGAAATTTAAATTTTCAGTAGCAATTGCATGATCATTCATTTCATTAAATTGAACATCAAAACCATGTCAAGAGAATTAAAAGATGAAGAAAATAATAACTTTTTGAGGGATAAAGGTTGTCACAGTTCTTCATCTCTCAGAGGTGGCAAACTACACTCACTTTCTAGTTCTATATGATGGAGGTCATCACAGATGCAGTAGTTCTCTATAATAACTTCCCAAGAAATCATCCAAGAAGATGAAATTCAAGCGATAAAATATCTTAAGAGTCAAAACAATTAAGAAGATTAATATGCAGAGACAGTGAACCAAACATCACCCAAACATAGAGTGAAGGAGAAAATCAGACTTAAATTAAAACTAAACTAAAACTAAAATATATTTGTTTTACTGAAATAGTGTACACTTCTAAATTCAAATGAAAAAAAAATGTGGGATAAGAAAATATTACGCACATATCTCTTAAAAGAAAAAAAAAATAATTATTCTAATGCCCCGAGTCTTCATCAAATAATAATTTTTGACTTGTCGAGATTTTTTTTTCATAACCTAAAAGTCCTTCATTCTACAAAATTGTCTCTAATTTATAGAAGTATTAAAAAAAAGTTAAGTACCAAATTTTATAATTTAATTTATCATTTAAAATGAAATATGGGACAAATCTAACACGTTATATGCTTCACCAGTATTCTTTCAACGGTATCAAATATTTGAAGGGAAAGAGTAAACGTTGATCTAAGCTGCCAATTGCGCATAACTAATATTGAAGATTGATCTCACACTTTGCTCTCCTATAAGATCTGCACTATTAGAAAATAGCCCCTTAGGAACGGTCACAAAACCATTTCTATTATGTGTATACTATGTCTCTAAAATATGGTAACAATTTTAATATTATAGTAAATGTATTTGTAATTGTTCCCTATACAACCATTTTTTTACGTTTTGGAAACATTTTTGCGTAATATGAACAACAGTAATATAAAACCGTTCTCTATAATATGTACTTCTGGGAACAGTTTTTTAGAATTCTTTAAAAATAAAAATTAAGAATCTTTTAATGAATTTAAAAATTAAAATAAAAATTCGCTGCTATCAATACCATACTCGAATCTATGCAGAACTACAATTAGTATCATTTAAATAAATAGTCTACAAATAATGGACCAGAGTCAAACAATTCAAGGTTGACCAGTTCACATACGAGGGATTACATCACATCATTCACATCCGTACAATGTAGTGCAATATTTAACCAACATTAGTTAGGTCGGAATCCGATAATTAGCCATCGAAACCATATCAATAATAAACGCAAACCCAACCCAACAGTACCCTTTTCGTCATAATGAAAACAAAAATGTAAAAACTAAGACATATACACATCAGAATCATTCAAAAACTGATACATGACCAGAAGAGCTTGAATATGAGTACTGTCTCGAATGATAAGTACAGAGGATTAATGTACCTACATAATACAACATATAATAGAAACACACTTGCTATAAATGCATTGATGTTTACTTTACTCACGAAATCATACTAAAAGCCAAATGGCATGCCGGACTGGCTGACATTTACATTCCTTTGCAACAACAATTATTTGCAGTTGCCCCCACCACACCAACCATTTTCAATTATTCCTAACCATTGCATGCCACCCACATCACCCTAAATTATTTCCCATAATTCATTTCCATCAAATGTGTCTCCTTCTTCCATTTCAAACACAATCATTTTCATTTATTTAAAATAAAAATAAAAATCTATGGATAACTGTAACCGGATTGGAAGTGATAACTGAATGTTTGGCTTTAGTAAAATTGGTGGGGGTGGGGTCCAGGGAGAGTCAAATGGTCAAACCGTCCCACCGGCAAGTAAGACCGTATAAATTTGACAGTGACAGTGACAGTGAATTGACTCGATTAGAAAAATCAACCAAAACGAGGTTCGTGTAGACAATACTTGCCCCGGAAGTTAAATGCGATTTTGGGGAAGAAAATCGCAAACAATAAGGCGGCAATTGTATTGTGTACTGGTGAGATAGTGACAAATCATGGTCTAGATACACGTTTCCAATTGTAACGTAGACAGCAATTGAACAGATACATGTCTAGTCCATTTCACTGTAACATCATCATCTTCAATTGCAAGCCACATACTGAGCAGCAGCGATGCCGAGTGTAGCAGATTCTAGTCAAATTTTCGAAAGAGACAATATCGAGAAGAGAGAGAAAATAAACCTTGACTGGTTGGGACTGTGTGGAGCCGCTTGCATGTTTCCATGTTTATGGAAAGAGCCTGTCATTGTACGACACGTGTCCGTATAATGATAATAATTTAATACTGAGATGGAGATGTGCAGAGTGTCCAGTGAGATCTCTGGTGGTATTTCAGTGATTAAATGGAGGGGAAGAAGATAATTTAATTAGTGATAAATACGATACTAGGTAGGTAGAGGGTGGAGGAGATGATGATATCGATGAAAGCGAGAAATCCGGCGACAGAGAATCTGTGATGTGGAGAGAAGAGACGATGAGGAGGCAACCCAATTATTGCTTCCCACGCTGTCCGACATCAATCATGTTGTCGCTCTTCATGGCGGTTAAGCCGCCTCAACTCCGCTCTTTAATTAACTTAATCAATATCAACCATCAAATACTAATACTATACGGCTGTATGTCTTAATTATTGGTGTAATGTAATGAAGTGGATTAAATAGTGAAGATAGATGAAGAAGAATTATGAATGTGTGTTCATGTGTTTGTTTGTTGGTTTAATATATGATGACGGCTTTGGCTTATGTATATGTCTAACCACCAACACCAAGAGCCGCCGAGCCACTCAGCTGATTGAGTGAGCCAATTACAAGCTCCGTACACACCAGCACAGCACCGCCACCACTTCATCTTAAATATATACACACACGCTCAGACATATCTCACTTCTCTCCTCACTCAACAACACTCTTTAAAAACAAACAAAACCGAACCAAAACCAAAACACAAATCTCTAGAGCAAAACCAAATGCCTTCAGAGAACCAAAACTCCATCAACTCCTCCTCACAGCTGCTCCAGAAGACACCAACTGAAGCACTGCCATGTCCGAGGTGTGACTCGACAAGTACCAAGTTCTGTTACTACAACAACTACAACCTCTCTCAGCCTCGTCACTTCTGCAAATCCTGTCGCCGGTACTGGACACAAGGCGGTACTCTTCGAAACGTACCGATCGGTGGCGGCACTCGGAAGAATTCCAAGCGTACTCGTACTTCTTCATCTTCGTGTTCTTCCGCTACTTCCTCTTCCTCCTCTTCCACAATCACTACCCACGAAACGTCTCTCTCTATACCCGTTGCCCCTGTTCCTGCTCTGCTTCCTGTCTCGACTAATGAGACACCCACTGGAAATTTCACTGCAATGTTAAACTTACAAGGTCAGAACTTTCTCGGGCTAAATGGGTTTCCTGGGTATGGACTCGGGTTGGGGTTTGAGGAGTTGGACCTCGGGTTCGGTGGGAGCCGAGTTTGGGATGTTCCCGGGGCGAGTTTTGGGATAAATGGTCATAGCGCTGTCGGTGGGAGTGGTGTTGGGAATAGTAGTAGTGGAGTGAGTAATGGGTGCAACACGTGGCAGATGATGAGCGGTGATGATCATGATCAAGGTGGAAATACTGTTGGTGATCAAGATTGCTTTGCTTGGTCTGGTCTTGCTATTTCCACACCAGGCAAAGGTTTGAAGTGATCAAACTGGTTCTGCTTTCTTGAATGTTCGAAATCCCTATGTACCTTTTATGTGGTTTTGGCTATGGCGGTGCTGGTTGATTAAAAGGTTTTTGCTTGTCTTCTGCTTTTTGGATTAGGATTTTCTCTTATCCAGTGTTTGTTTGGTTGGTGGGTATAGTCTATAGGACGAGGTTACACTATAGGAAATGTGGATTCTTGTTACTTCGGTTTAAGGTACCATTTTTCATGGGTTACTTTCTACTGGGTAATAGAATCTCTGTTTTAGGGTTTTGCATGGTTCTGTAAATCTTCTGTTTTGTGGAAGAAAATAGACTCAAATGAATATCTTGTTTTCTCTTTCACTGCATTTTTGTATTCGAAGTTTAACCAATTGTGATGATATCTCTGAACGCCAATCGTCTATCAGAAAGAATGGTGACAAAAGCACTAGAATCCAAATCCAATTGGCGTGAAACCTTGGCCAGATGTTAAATGTTGGTTTCCTGGTTGGTTCTGAATCTGCTCAATCCCTCTAACATGAAACTCTTGGCTTCTCTATCACGTACTCATTTATGAATTCAACTTCAAAAGAGATTTGTTCTCTTCTGATCAAATCAGTACTATAAAAATCTGCAGCTTAAATCATTAAATTCCAGATTAACTTTGCCAAATCCATCTCTGTTCTTCAAGTTTTAACACCGATTACATAAAATTGAATTCGTGCAAGTGAAATGGTCAAAAAAAATGATGTACTGGTCTAGAATTTGAATCTAGTCTGGTCTGATACGGAGCCAAAGCAAGACAGACAAAAGTTCCTTTAGTTAATGGATGCTGTTTGTCATTCCATACCTGATTATCAATGTGTTTGTATTTACAGGTAGGATTTGACAAAAAAAAAAAAAAAAATTTAATAATAAAAAGCTTTGTTTAGTACTAACAAAAACAAGATGGCTACTTATTTCACTTTCAACATAGTCCAGAATGTTTATTAAAATTGAGCTTTAAATTTAAGGTAAGCAGTCCAGTCCAGTGCATGTGGTCGACATGAATAATGAGCAATGATACTAAAAAACGGAACAGAGAATTGAATCGAAGATGACATGGGAGTGGCTATAATTGCAAAGTCGGTGGTTATCTGATCCTCTGGATGAAGCATTTAACAGCTTCTACCTATCATGCCAAAATGCATTAAATGGGCCACACTAATGTATTCCACAAATGGGAATTACAAAGGAAAAAAGACATGTCAGGTGAATTCATCATTTTGGTTGGAAGTCGATGATGGTTGGCCCTACCAATATCAATCTCTTGTGTGTCACACTCATGAATCACCAAGTAGAAATACTCGACAAAAGTCGTAATCAAACAACTCACTCACTTTCCAGGAAACATCCACCTAACTGATTTCTAGTTTCTGTAGTAGGAAGGGGCACGTTTTCTTCCGAAATTCACCATCACTCAGAATATCTAAAAAGCATCAAAGCTGCAACTGAGTGTGACTAGAGATCAACTTGCAGTTGGGTTTGAGGTCCGCATGCCAACAAAATCAATACCTAACTTGATGGCTTCTTTGAGCTTATCCTTTTGTTTGTGTTTTTGGGTCAAATCTGTGCTTCTAATGCCAGCATCTATGGTGATGTACAGTATGGAAAAATCATTTCAAGGGTCTATAATCATTTAATGGTATTCATTCATGTTGTTTGCCACGCGTTTAAAGTTCTAGTCCCCTCCAAGCAAGGAAATTTGTTCGAGACTGTAGCAGTGTACAACAATCTTAAAAGAGAAGCCAAATTCTACCATGAAAGATAAATTATATAACAACTTACATCAAACTATGCAAATGTTTCTTCTGCAGAGAGAATTTCCGTGATGCTCTGCTGATGTAGGAACAACAAACAAAAAGAAAATAGAGGGCACACTCAAATTGACCTACTGTTGAACAATCGATTACCTTAGCATTCAAGACACTGCTACCCTCCATAGGAAAAAGAATATGATACAAAACAATATAACATACTTGTTCATCAATTATACGTGGTTTTCAAGTTTCAACGCTGATAGATTATTGTATGTTTACACTTTTGATCTTAATTGGGCTTGAAGAATTTCAACTTGAGTCCATCATTGACGATACTCCATATGCCTCCAATAGAGAAGGCCAAGCTGAAGGCGATTCCCAACCAACCTAATATCCAATTGAAATACCAGTTGAAGCTGTATTTTGCAGGTTTTTTAATCAGGACCCACATGAAGCATGGATATGCAAATGTGACTGGAAGAGTGAGTCCTCCCAGCAGACCGGCTAGACTTGAGAGGAAAGGGAGTGCCACACCTATGAAGAAGTTGACAAAACCATAGAACACACGGAAACCAGACCGAACCCATATTGAACAGGGCCGGTTTGTACGACTAGTGTAGCTAGCTTCGAAGCTGTCAAAGACGGGCATTGAGTATATTTGGAAACTACTTAAACAATTGAAAACGACTAGAAGAAATGTCAAGGCTAGAAGTGCTCTTGGGATATCATGACTGTGAAATGCAAACAAGGCGCTAAGCATCCCTCCTGAAGGCATCTATAACAACATAAAAGTTCACAATGTATCAGCTTTAGGCAATTTAGCAAGTTCACATGTAAAAACTTCTATATTAGCAATGCAGTCAGCTGGTAACTTAATAAATAGACACATGGAATATAACTTAATTATGTTACTGATATATTCACTTAACATCTATAACAAGATACTGTACACATTAGATAGCTATAAATGAAGGCAAATAGCTGAGGATAGCATTTCCGTTACACTAACTCTACTTAAAAAGCCAAATAGTGGTTCACTGGTAGGTCATGTGAGATGGTGAACAAGCACATCAAGTACCACATATACACCCAACAAAAGCAGCAAGTGTGCTGTAATAGCCGAAAAATATTTAGTACTAAATTCAGAGAAAGTGTGTGATCCCCACCATTTCATGGGGGTGACAAAGTAAAAACAGTTTGTGGGTTGCTTTCATCCAAACTACAGCTATAATTAGTCAACCAGATGAAAACAAAAGCATTCCCTTTTAAATTGGATGAGTTGGAGAGTTCTCTATCCTAGAAACTTCAAGCATTTTTCTGGTAGATATGTACTAGTAATAATCTTTGTTTAGTACTTTTTAGAAATTCAAGAATAGAGAATAAAGACAGAAATTTAGTAGACTTACAAGGTTTCCATAAGCCCAATAACCTCCTATGGCAATTGGAAACAGGCACATGGCAATGAACACATATGCAACTTTGGCTCCTCTCCACATAGGCACATGAGCAGGGTGCTTGAAAGTTGATGGCATGGTAGCCTAGCAAAAAAGGTACTCGATCAGATAAGCAAGAGATATATTAATCCTACAATTTGCTTAAGAAATAACTTACTAAGCAAATATACCTGAATTTCCATTGCTAAATTGTGGCCTCTAAATGAAAAGGCTATAATACCAAGAGCATTCATCACAGAAAATATGGTAGCAGCCGAGGATGGCAAGTGAATGGGCTCATAGGAGATTGCAGGTGGTCTTTGTTGGCTAACAGAGAGCACCCAAACCATGGTAGAGTAAGTGATTGCTGTAACAGCCCCTACCAGAGAGAGTCCTGCAATTGAATTGAGATTTGGTAGCTGAGACAGAACAATGCATAGAGAAGTGAACACCAGATACCACTCAACTGTTGTAAGTGGATTTGATGTACAAAGTGGACCACAAACTATCTGAAAGAACATTTTCATGGTCTCTCCTCCAATAAGAATCAAAGCTGTTGCAGTTCCTGCTGATAAATAAACAGTTGGGAACAGAGCAAGCCATACTCCAAGCCTTTCCCCTTCACAACCAAAGAAACAGACTCATCAGTTCTATACACTCATCAAATCTACAAACTCATTCTCAAAATCACTCACCAAATGCTGCCTGTGCAAGCTCAACATATCTGTTGTACCTCTTCCCTGGAACAGCTTCATGTAATTGAACCAGAACCCACAAAGTGTACAGTTGCCAACAGTAGGCTATTATCAAGGAAAGTATCCCCCAACTCCTGCAGAAACCATAATCAAGTCAATCACCATCCATGGATAAAAAGCAAGAGAATAAAGTATGATAAAGAACATAGTATAATTTACTTTGTGGACACATGCTATCCAAAAATCATGAGAAATGAAACCATCATTGAGTAAAAGCAAAATTTAGATATTTAGGGACCCTATCTTGATCTTGTAAAAAGAAAACACAGAACATCAAAGGTTGGCATATCTGTAGAATAATACTACTAGCAGAACTTTCAACTTCTCCAAAAGCAAAAGGTAAAATAAAAGAAAACAAATGAAGTGACTTGCATTAACGATGTTTCATTCTATCTAATTGTATCAAGCAAACATTAATAATTTGAAATAAAAATCCAATTCGAGATTAGACCCACCACCCATATGGTCATCATTAGTCAAATTCCATGACCAACCGGTAAAGGTGAAAAAGAATTCAATCCACAAACAAATCCTGTAATACGTTAATATTCATTTCACAGCTTTTCATCTCCAATCTGATCAGATTGTTTGCATGCATGTTCATTTTAAATAAGTAATTAATTAGTTAAGCCAAAAGCTCTGTAAAAGCTAAAAAATACGAACCAGCCAAGAAAAGCGAAGGCGACAGGCAAAACGAGAGCTTGAAAGCCAACACCAGCATTCAAGTTATGAAACGCAGCGTAGTGAGCATTTCCATTACGTGATTCCGTAATAGGAAGCCAAGCATCTTGTGGATTAAGCTTGGTTAAATGACCCACCTCCTCTAAGTAACCTTTCATATTCACTAAAACCCTCTTCATTGGCGTCCCAATCGGACTCAAGAACCGAGGCGATATAAACGACGTCGGAGTCCACGCATTTGAAGATTTAGCTTCCTTGGACGCCGGTCTCGGTGACCTCTGACCCGACGGCGTAAGTATCTCCGGCGTCGACGCACGTGGCGTCGCTGGAATCGATATTAGCTCAGTCTCTGGCCTCTCCTCCATGCTCATCAATGTACTCAGTAACTGAGTGAGTGAGTGAGGCTGGTTTTAAGTACGTGAAGAAAATAATAGAGGTTTTGGAGTCTTTCGGCTTGTCGGTTTTAAATGGTGTAGTAGTTTGTTGCTCTATCTCTATGTCTGCAGGCTGTTAAAAGCCACGAAAGCATAAAAGTTTGTACACCTAAGATCTGAACCGTTGATTCTACACGCTATCGACGGTGACGATGCTGATAAAACTCTGTACTCAATCCATCAGTCGCACACACAAACACTGAAGTTGACTGTTTTGATTTTGACTGTTAGAAGAACGAGCACGAGAGATGTATATGTTGTGAGAAGGGTTTTGATTGTGTGTGGGAGAGACATCTTATTATCGTGTACGCATAACGTGACGTGGGGTCAAATTGTAAATCAATCAAGATTCGATGAATATTAATCATCTCAAAATGGGTCCTCCGATCTCCATTCCCGGATTTCCCGTTCACGCGAAAATTGGCGCGTGTTGGCTCAAGCGCGACAATGTTTTCAAAGTAAGTGCTTGGCGCGTGGAGAATAGAGGACGTCGACGCTCGTAAAAGAGCACCTGGGAAGTGTACTAAAATGTTGATATGTGTGTGGCGGTAACTTTGAAAAAGTGGAGCAAAAATGTCAGAATTTCCAGACAAAACCACGTGCCATATCCTCGCGTGCGATGTCACTACTACAAACAAACACAAAAATTCTCTTCCATATTATTGACATCATAGTGTAGTAACATTAATAAGCATTGAAGCATGCTTATACCATACATTAATCATAATAAATGTTTGTTTGATGGAAATTTAAATGGTGGACCGCATAGTGTTAGTGTTTGTCCGCCGAAAGCGTGATCGGCGCTGGTGTTTGATCTGTGTCCCGCTGGAAATGGAAAAATGGGACTCTGATGTTGATTTTTGAATATTTGTGTCTCCGTATTAGAATACCTTGTTTTGAATAGAGAGTGATACATCTTTTCAGGTTTTCTAAAGAGATTTTCGTGATTGGGTGGCCAACAATAGAATCGGGATATTTAGATTTTTCAAAGTTGCAATAAGGACTTAGTGCAGTGTATTATGCGGATAAATGGGCCTGTGATTTGTCGGAAGCCCATAGTGAGTATTTGGGCCTTAGTAAGCTCTTTAGATCTTTGCCCAAAAACTAATGAGAGCGAGTTTGGGCTTTACGAAAATATAAAAACAGAAAGACCAGAGGCCATTATCATGTAAAAGCCAGCTTTGGATTCCTTACTTTGCAGGATCACAAGTAAATTCAAAGTTTAAAAATGGTCAACCAAGTCAATGAACATATCCACATACATGTTGCACAACATTTTCATTACCTCTTTGAATAAAATGCAATACATCCAATCAAAAGTTCCAGTCAAACTCACGTGAATCTGTGGATAGTGACTACCAGTTACATCTACCTAAGATGATTGTTTGTTATCTTAACTTTCAATTGCGGTCAATAATATTCGGATCAGTGCAAATTCGTTTTGATCCCGTTGATTTGAACTAGGACTGAAATAATAAACTGTAAGCGTAATATATGAATTTCAATATTTGGAGTATTTATATTAAAATCTCACCAAATTAGCTTATGTAAATAGTAATTATTATTTGTTTGTACAAATTAATAAATATTAATTTATAATATCAATTTTTAAAATATTATTCCATAACGGAAACGAATTACAGTAAATAAACAATATTCTATTTATTTTAAAATTTATTTTTTTTTAAATTATATATTTATTAAGGGAGAATTTTATTTTTAGCCTTTTATAACTTTTATTTACACTATATAGCCCACTTTTAAAATCTTTATAAAAATAATTTTTCAAACTTTCACTTTTCAAAAATAGCCCTTCAGATGTGTGAATGGAGTCCTTCACAAGCTGTGAAGGAGGTACTTCACAGCTGTGAAGGGCTATTTTTGAAAGTCAAAATTTTAATAAATTAAAAATATAAATGAAATTTTTTTGGATTAGTTTTGAAATTTCAAACTTTTTTTGGATTATTTTCTGTAATTTTTCCATTTATTAATCTATATTTTCTATTAAAATTATTAATTTTATTTTAGAATAAAGATAAAGGTTGGAAAAAAAAATCTATCAAATCCATATATTGTAAACTCCAACCCCGAATTGAGTTTGAAACCTCTCTCGAAATTCTTACTATCCGAACCCGATAATCGGACAGGAGACGAGTTTGATTGGATCCAATGTTGCCACAGCCATCATATGACACATAATATCAAATCAATAAATGTAATTGAATATTGAATAGTCAATCAAGCAGGTGAATAATTATTCCGAGAAACATTGTTTTATAACATGAAGGCTTTAATTAATCATTTTATAGTTGTGTGTTAGGTTGACTTTCTGTTACATTTGAAAAACCAAGTCGGTTTCATGGATGATGTGTGCGCATACGTCACACTCACTGCGTCCATCGAAGCATATCACTCTAATTAAGCAAACTGCTTTATTACACAAAGCTTCCTTCATTTCGAACTTTCCAGGTTTTTTCTTTTTTTCAATTTACAATCCTAAACTTACTACATTCCTTTTTCTGTTTCATTTTCTTTTTCATCATTTGCATTTACACTTTAAAAATTTTTTTTCTATAAGAAAATATATTTTTAATAACATTAAAATTTTTATAAAATTAAATTTTTTAAAAAAGTATATCAAAAAAATATATATTCAATAATTTTCCGTATTAATAAAAAAAATTAGACAAAATTTTAGTCTACTTCCCGGTGTGTAATACTGGAAAGCTAATTGCTTTTCAGTGTTAGGAAGCAGGCTTAAATTCTGTTAGCTTCTCGGTGTGTAATACCGGAAAACAAAATTTTACATCCTGGTATTACACACCAGGAAGCAGACAAAATTCAAACCGGCTTCCTGGTATGTAGTACAGAAAAGCAAATTTTGGTTTTCCTGTATTATACACCGAGAAGCTTATCAATTTTGCCTACTTCCCGGTAATACATACCGTAAAGTTTATTTTTACAATTTTTTTTTTTTTTAAAAAAAAAGTTTAGTTTTATAATTTTTTTCAAAAAAAATTTAAAAGTGTAAAAAATTTAGAATTGATATAAAATTAAGAAAAAAAAAGTTAATAAGATTTAATTTGCGTTTTTTTTCTTCTTATTTTTTTATTAATTATTATAAAATTCACTTTAATTTAAATCAAAACTAAATTTGAAACAAAATAAAATTAATCAGTGAATGGAAAGAAAGAATGAATCAAAAGGTGAGTTGTTATGATATGAATATGATGGACTTGATCCAATCAAAAGAATGCATGGTACTACTACTTTAAGGAAAAAAGTGCCTCTTAATTTTTAGCCAGAAATAAGCTAATTCAATTAATAAATAATGATGACTCGGTATTGAAAAATGACAATGATATAGTACAGATGCAGCTCATGTGGGCATAACTTTGTATGTGAAATATAGACAAAGAGTTATTTAATGTGGTTGGGTCAGATGGATAATATGAGCATATAATTTTCCACATAGGTTGGGGAGGGTCCAGGAAAGTTGTAGGAAGCAACCACACAAGGGCAAAAGTTGTTATCGTTGGTCATGGTCAACTAATCAACCTACTTTTACTCATATCACTCCCTCATGTATCTTTTTATTACTCTTAAATGACGAAATTACCCTTTTCATTTCCCATTTTCTTTAGGGGATTAATGTTCCAAATAAGCTAAATATACTACATTTATAAATGATGATGGTAGTCTTTGTAGTTTAATTCAAAACGTGCTCTTGATATTCGCGGTTATAAAATTTAAATTTTAAAAAATAATAATAAATAACCAATATGATTAATTTTCATTATATTCACATCACCATCCATCAATAAATTTTATAATTAATATTTTAATTAAATTTAATAATTTATATGGTCATTTAAAAATTTAAAAAGTCAAATAATTTTTCTATCATTTAAAAATGAAATGTCATTTCTTTATTGTGATATAATAAATTTTTAAAAATTATTTATTTATTTATAATAAAAGTATTTAATCATTATAGTATTTTGTAGGGATATTTTTTTTTAATAATTTTATCACTTTTGCGTTTCATATTTAATAATATTTTAAAGTGAAAATTTTAAGCTATTAATTAATATTTTTAATAATATTATTTGATAAAATTAATTTTTATTAATCGATAAAAATAAAATCATATTTAATGTAAATTTAATAAAATAAATTAAATAATATTAATAATATATATGAATAAATAAAATTAATTAATTTATGACTTATTAAAAAAATTCATTTTATTTTATTAAAATTTTGTTAGAAAAAAGTGTTTTATAATATATATAAAAAAATATTCTGATCTAAAATTTAAATTTATTTAAAAATAATATAATAGTAATAATTTAATAATCAAGGCGATTAAAATTCAAAATATTAATTTTAATATTTAAAGAACTCTACTTGAAAATAAAAAAACTATATTAAAATTGATGAAGTCAAATGCAAATAATAAAAAAAACTTCCTGTTAAAAGGAGCTGGCAAGCTGCCACCAGTACTTATTTAAATAATAATAATAATAATAATAATAATAATAATAATAATAATAATAATAATAATAATAATATAATAATAATAATAAGAGGGGTAATTCCGTAAAGAAAGGACAAGTGCAGTGACAGCAACAGGCCTTTATTAAACCCTTGACGGCTCAACCTACCATCGTTTCACAACTCTTCCATTGATCCATTCTCCTCCTACGATTCTCTGTGAATCGCTGGGAGAAGGCAACCAACCACTCTTCACTATTCACTACCTCCACCTCATCTAATCGACTGCAAACTCTCTTTTCAGCGTCCGATTCCACCCCTGCGTTGACTCAGAAGTCTCAATTCAACCCATCCGTTTCCGATTCACTGATCTCTGTTTCCAAAATGGCTTACTTTGTTTGCTAAGTCTCCTCATACCAACCTTTTTCGTCTCCGAAAGCGCGATTCGTATTATCCTCATCCAGATCATCAAAATAGCAAGTATGGCGTTACGCGTCACCGTCAGTTTCTCCGGCTACGTTGCCCAAAACATCGTCCACTCCGCCGGCGTCCGTCTTGGTTGCTCCACTGCTTCCTCCACCACCACCCGCTCCTTCCATGAATGTTTGACTCGTCCTCGATTCTTCTCTCACAATCAGAAATCTGAGCTGGAGACAACCCCAAACCCTAGTTTCCAGTCGAGGAGGAGTAATCATCATCGGGCGTCGGTCTACAACACGATCGCTGCCGATTTCGTCGGGGGAAACTGCTCCTCCAACCCGATTCTTATGGTTCTTGTGTCGCTGATGAAATCGACGGCGGGAATCTCCGGCTCTTCTGCGTCTAGCATGGGCGTTTTTTGTATTTCACCGTTGAAAGCTTCTTCGATCATTCCTTTCTTACAGGGGTCTAAGTGGCTGCCCTGTAATGAACCGGCCACATCATCAGGGAGCGTCGAGGTGGATAGAGTAGGGACTGCTAATCATCGAAAGAAGCCTGTTGTGGATGATACTGATGCAACTCTTACTTTCAATATCAAAACAAAGGAGAGTTGGATCTCGAAGATGTTCAATTCTTGTTCTGAGGATGCAAAAGCCGCTTTCACTGCGGTCACTGTGAGTTTGTTATTTAAGTCTTTCTTGGCTGAGCCCAGATCGATTCCCTCTACTTCTATGTGCCCAACACTAAAAGTCGGTGACAGGATTTTAGCTGAGAAGGTAAACCCCTTTCCCATTTTGTGTATTGTCTAATTTATGTGTTGTTTAAATTATAATGTGTAATATTCTTGATTGATCATTTTCCAGGTTTCATATTGCTTCAAGAATCCTGAGGTATCAGATATTGTCATATTCAAGGCACCACCAATCTTGCAGGTGGGTTTCAGAATTCAGTTTTAAAATTTGCTGTTCAATTTGAATTACTGTTCGAGTTTTTGCTGATTATTTGCTTGTCTTGTTCAATTGTATAGGAAATTGGTTACAGTTCAAACGATGTCTTTATTAAAAGAATTGTTGCCAAGGCTGGAGATTGTGTTGAAGTAAGCATATATATTCTCAAGTTGATTTGTAAATACCACTCAAGGTCTTTATTTTTCCTAATGATTTGGTGTTCTATTTTTATTCTTTCACTGAACATTGTTATCTTACCGTTATTTCGGAATTAGATATCATGTGTGGTGCTTTTTGTTTGACAGGTGCATGAAGGCAATTTACTCATAAATGGTGTTGTGCAAGAGGAAGATTTTATTTTGGAACCAGCTACTTATGAAATGGATGCAGTGGTAAGAACTTTAGTAAAACTTTTGACTTTTAGTGGTGCTTCTTTATATCTATGTTCTTAGAATGACATTTGTTGATCTTAATTTGCAGATTGTGCCTGAGGGGTATGTGTTTGTGTTGGGAGACAATCGCAACAACAGTTTTGATTCTCACAACTGGTAATTATTAATTACATATCCTAAGTCTGATTTATGCTTTGTGGACATTTTTGTTGTCAATCTTAATCATATTGTTAGTATTGATGATATTTATTAGATGGAAAGAAGCTAATACTAGTTTGATCTAAGTAGTAGTAGGCCTTGCTTGCTGATCAGTAAAATGTGATTTCTCATCGTAGTGGGGTTTCTTTTTACAGGGGTCCATTGCCCGTCAAAAACATTCTGGGTAGATCGGTGTTCCGGTACTGGCCTCCATCCAGAGCATCGAACATGTTAGATGATTCATGTGAAATGAGAAGTTCTTTGGCTGTCTCATGACTTATTTGATGCTTCACATGAAGTGAATGAATGGTACAGCTCATGCTCCCTGGTTTGGCGGAGGAGAAGCCTCCAGATCAATTATCTGGGTGGCAGTTCTAATTTTAATTATCATATTCTCTATACTCTTGATTCATAAACGAGCAGTTATTGATACTATGCCGTTTAGTTTTGTTCTTCAAGTATCGTGAATCATTATTTCAATGTTTCATCTCTTCTGTTGATGTGTATGATGGTCCAATCGAGGCGCGTGACTGAAATCATTTTGTAATCAACTATTCTGAGACTTCTGGTTTGACAGGAGAAAAAAAAAAGGAAAAAAAAGTTGAAAATCAAAATTAGAAAAAAAAAAAAAAAAACCCTTCTGTTTATATGGTCGTCAATTTGTCTGTATAAATTCCAGTCCGATTTAAGTGTATTTTTCAGTGTAGTGTTTTTGTGTTTTATTTTTATTCAGCTCATATTATGAACTTCATAAAGTTAGCTTTCTGCTGGGTTTCTCACGGGTTAATCACACATTTCAAGATGATTCCAAACTGCGCTATTCCTTCTAATAGGAAAACAAAAAGAAATAGAGAGATTTGTATCTAGCATCAGATTCTTGAAACAGTACCAATTATAAGTATACATACAATTCGAACTAGTACACCAGTTCAAATATCATATTACAGCTGTTGAAAGAAATTCTTGAAAAGAAATTCTTCATGATCCAAACATTCCTAAACACTAACCATTTCAATCTTCTTCTTTCCCTTGACATCATCAGCTTCACTACAATCTTCGATTTGCTTCGTCTCCACCTTCTTATATCGATACCAAGACGCACAAACCAAATAAACGCCAAAATTCAACACACTTATACCCGCCAACAGCCAATAAAAGTAATTAAGATGGTCTCTATTCAGATTGTTACTAGCCAACCAGCCGCCACTAGCCTTATTAACCACTTCCACCATCACCGAGCTCAAAAAATACCCAATTGCAATTGAGCTCCATGAGATAGCTGTACTCAATGATTTCATCCCAGCAGAACTCTCAGCATAGAAAAAATCAAGCAGTCCAACAAGAGTGAACATATCAGCAGCCCCAAATATCCCATATTGGAAACCAAGCCAAAACACACTCATTGGTAGTGGCTCAACTGTGTCAACCATGTTATGTTGAATTGCTACTGACTTTCTCCATGTTTCAACCACTCCAGCAATTGCCATGGAAATGATGGAGAGGACCAAACCTACCCCAATTCTCTGAAGCTGTCGGATCCCAGTGGGGATTCCTGTGAACTTTCTTACAATTGGGATAAAAACGTGTTCGTATATTGGGATGACAATGAACATGAAAAGCAGTGGAATCACTGGTAGACTTGGTCCAGGCATCTTGAATCCGAGTATATGTGTGTCCATTGTCGTGCTTTGCTGGATTGAAAACGTCTGGAGCTGAGCCAAACATGTGTTCATAAAAACTGTGCTGAGTATAATTGGTAGCATCCGAATCAATATCTTCGTTTCCTCAACTTGTGTCACTGTGCATAGCCTCCATGGTCCAGAACTCATTGATGTCGTAAGAATCGCTGCACGGTCCAAGAACCTGAATTGATCCGTTCTTTGAATAATCTCAACTTGAACCCCTGCTTCCTTGTCATGAATCTCATGTAACTCATCTGCCATATCAGGCACAGGAAGCTTCCGATTTCGTATAGCAGCTACAAACACCTAAACCATAAACCATAAATCACAAACCAATTTTTTTAGCTTGAAAAAACCAATATTGAATATTTTTTACCTGTAAAATCCGAACAATGGGACTACTTTCCGGGACATTATTCCGATACAGAGACTTCCCCATACAAACAAAAAAAACACCAAACAAAACAGCCAGAAAACAGACCCCCAAACTCCAGTCCCATCCGACGTTGGTGCTTATATACACAATAAACGTCACACCAATTATAGACCCAACAGTGAGACTAAACATAAACCAGTTGAAGAAACTAGCCAATTTAGGAGCCTCTTTAGGGTCATTTCTATCGAACTGATCAGCTCCTAATGCCGGCAAAGCCGCTTTGATCCCACCGGTGCCAAATGCAATCAGGTACAGCCCTGTAAACAACATTGCTGATTGACTACTGCTTGCCGTTTCACATTGACTCGTTTGGTCCGGTGACACTCCCATACATGGTCTTGGTCTTAGCTGGTGAAAATGTGCCTGTATTGTTAGCAGCGCGTATCCCTGCAATGAAGATTATCAAATTTAGTTGTTGTTAGTGCTCGTATCGTGGTGGTTTTTGGATTATAAAAAATTGGTCAACAAATTTGGAGAACAGGTCGTTGGTCTGCCGAATTATGTTAGGCGACCGTATTATTTATTAATTGTGTTTGTTACATATTAATTAATATTGAATGAAGGGAGAGTAGTGGTGATTATTATGATTATGATGTTATTACCAGTAACTCGACGGAAGCAGAGAGGACAACAGTGTTGAATCTGGACAAGTATGTGTCGGAAATGTAACCACCGAAAAGTGCAAGAAGAAAGGAAGCTCCCATGAAGTTGGTTAAAGTAGTTGCTGATTTTGTTAAGCTGAAGTTCATGTAACCATAGAAATATGTTACCAGACTCACTGCATTTGTCACAAACGCCATGTTTTCCAGTCCCTCCACAGCTGTGTATGTTACATAAAAAAAAAAAAAATCATTAAAATTCAAAAAAAAAAAAAAAAAAAAAAATCTTATTTGCTTATCTAAATTAACTTATTAGATACCAAATACAAAAAGAGCAGCTCTGGAGCCTCCAAGTTTGGTTTGCTTATTTGCGTTTCTATTGAAGAGAGAGGTCACCATTTTAGATGATGAGAAAGGAAATGTATGGAGTTGATATGGATGATGAAGGAGAAGGTTTATAATATAATGGCATGTAAGTATTTGGACCCCTCCATAACATGTGTCATCTTGACTTTGTTATGTTTTTGTTTGTCCAGCTTCTCCAAGTTGACTTTTTAATAATTATATTATTTAACTAACTCTTATCAGTACCTGTAGTTTTATTTAACTTCACGTTGATGTTACTTCGTATTCTTTGCTGTCTGTCTGTCTTTGCTTTCTCCGATTTATAACGCTACTGCAAATATATTTATAGAGGTCCCTTTGCATTGATGTTGAAATTCTCTTCATTACGGTTTGGTGTAAGATGTTGATGTCTCGTATATGTACGGAGCATGTTCATATTTTTCGTTAGCCATGTTGATGTTGAAATTACGAACATAAATAGCAAAAATTCAACCTAAAATAAACTCAAATTGGGGAGTGATGAATTCATTGGTGGTTTCACTATTCAAATTGATCTATCAATACAACCTAACTCTCAGAGTCATCAATCTATAATAAACTGATATCTAAAGATCATTGGATCGCCATTTTTTACTCCACATCACACTGAGAGCAATTTGAGATAAATTAATCAATATAATACTAAAGTGTTATTAGGCTTCTCAAAACTCCATTTCTGTAATTAAATAGCTCAGTCTTGCGTCCTATTGTAAAATATAAATATCACATTCCATCACATCTCAACCACCCATTAAATTTTCTAAAAAAAATTCATACAAAATTCAATTGGAAATGAAACATTGTGTTGTACAACCATAAGATTTTGAACAAGCTACTGTACAAGGATTTTGTTTAGCATTTGTCATTGGGAAACACAAGACGTGCTTGATGTTGTATACTACCAAAATTTGATTTGACTATTTATTAAGATAGTAATGTATATGGGTCAAACGCAATACCACAGTGACATACGAATATTTCATTTGTATTATAGAATTATGTGTATACTAGAATTTGTGAGATTATATAAACTGTACATATAGTCATCATATACCAACTAGCTGATAAAACTATATTATATAAACTGTACATATAGTCATCTCCTCATACAACAAGTTGATAAAACTATATTGTAAAAATCTGATTTTATGAAATCTTCATGTGTAACCTACAACCAATTATCAATTTTTTTCCCATTTTTCCGGAAAATACATAGTTTGGAAGTTTGTTCGAGTCTTATATATGATGTGTTCTTTTATCAAAATTCAAACTTGTATGATTATTTAAACAGCAGCAGAAATTGACATGGAATCTAAAAAAAGGAATCAATGTTTTATGAAGTGAATAAGTTCATTTTTGTCTTCACATCACCTACTGTTCTTGGAAAAAAAAGAAGAAATGATCTCACCCTGATCAGGACTTGACCCAACAATTTATATTTGTTTAAGAAGAAGATATTTGAAATAGAATAATTGGCAAATGAATGTATATAAGACTATTCTGTGTATATTAAAAGTACATGCATGCTAGAATTTAGAGAAATGGATGCCAGTTATGTTCTATACATGCATGCACTTGGAGTTGAGATGAGGATGATTTGTCAGTGGTTATCAGTTATCAGTTAGGAGAGTTGGTTACATGCTTTTAAGTGTTGTAACCTTGTATTATTATAATTATTATTTCTGGGTGGCTTTTTGAATAATTAAACAATTTTATAAGTTTATATTGATTTAATATTTGTATATTCTGGTGGTTGTGTTGATATTTGGCAGAGAGAGGTTAAATAAATTCCATTCGTATTCATCACATAATGCTATAGATTAAAAGAAATAAATGACATAATCAACAAACAATTAAATTACAAAGGAAGTAATGGAAAAGAAATCACTCACTGGGTTAGAAATGATGAAGCTTCTTATTAATCAACACTAGCTTTTATATATAGGTTCCATATAAAAGTATGATTCAGCACTTATTTATAGGGTCGATACAAAAATGTAATTCAGCACCTATTTAATGGAAAATGTGACATATGACATACTGCGGTGTCTCGGACACAACCGTTCAATCCGGAGTGATGGAACCGGATTTTTTAAGATGATATGGGACTGATTCCTAGTGCAAAAAGATTCTCAAAAGAATAACTGAATGTCCGAGCGAAACTTAGGACAACAATGTGGTGTCTGTCGAAAACTCGAAAACACTCTAATGCTTAAGTCAGCTTTGAGCCTATGAGAGAAAATAAAGGAATGAGATTAAGAAAATAATACTTTCTGTTTGTGATTGTTCCTATCGGAAGGTAGAGGCTAGGAAGGAAACATTCTTGGAGCTCAGGGCTCGATTGACAGGCGTAAAAGCGATGATCGGAATCGTGAGTTGTGCACCAAAGTGTAATCGGAGATAAAAGCGCCGTGAATAGTAAATTTGACAGAGTCTCTCTAAGTGAGAGCGTGTCCATGTCGATGGGACTTTGGTTCTTATTTATAGGAGTCTGAGGAGCCCATTGAAAGATCTTGCCGAGATCATGATGGAAGGATCTCTACAAGATTCGGGATTCTCTCAACCGAGAATCTGCCCGTTGAAAGGTCTTGGAAGAGAAATTGGGCTTACGAACCTCTCTGAACACTTGGACCTGGACCTCTCGGAAGCATTAGGCTTGAGGTTTGGGCTGGAGGCCTGATCATTGATTCTGGGTTTGGGCCTTAGTTCTGAACCCCACTTGGATTTTCATCCCTCTGCATATACTCATGCATATTATTGTATAGAAACAACTTTTATTTATTATTTTTTAAAAAATCTGTGGAATTCGATTTATAACACTCTCTTCTTAAAATTTTATCATTTAATTATCTCGATGAAAATTTTATTTAGTAAAAAAAAAAAAAAAAATCCAGTTGGGCAATTTGAATCTAGATATGATATTTCTCCTAATAATAATACATACAGTTAATCATTCCACTTGAAAAATTTTAACATTGTACTCTGTGAAATAACTTTTCAAAAGTCAAAGTTGGTAAATTATTTTTGTTAATAAATCAAATTATTTTTTGAAGTTCGATTAGTGTAAAGAACTTAGAAGATATATGCTTTATTCGATCTCTTTTGATGTATTATACTCTAACTTGAGCGATACATGCAACATTATCCTCATAAATAGCGGTAAGTTCATCCATTATTCGAGGATATCACACAAACTCTTAATATGCTCGATCACATATCTAAACTAGATACATTCTCGACTGGTTTCATGTCATGCAAGAATTTTAGCATGATTTAAAGATGTAGCAACTAAGGTTTGCTTTGTAGATTTTTGGGAGATTGTTATGCTATTATAAGTAAAAATATAATAAGTTTGAAAATTTGTCTTATGCGGATCTGAAAGGAACAAACACACTGAGCATGTTCATGAGTCTAATAACCAGGTTTTGCATCTCTTCCTGTGCAAATTTATTGAGGTTTATTTTGATGATATTTTAATTTTTAGATACGGTAAAAAGGAACATATACACAACCTACGTTACGCCTTGATTAGAGGAGAACAAGCTCGTTATTAATCTAAAAAAGTGTTTATTTCTGACAAATCGAGTATTGTTTCTAAGCTTTATATTCAGTGCTAATATATCCAATTAGAAGAAAATAGAAGTGACCAACTCCTACTTCCATTATCAGAGTCCATAATTTCCATGGACTTGCTACCTTCTACCCACATTTTATCCAAAATTTTAGCAGATTTGTTGTACTTATCATAGAATTATTCAATAAGGAAAAAGCACAGAAATTCGTTTAGACAAAAGCCACTGCTAAAACTTTATCTAAAATTAAAGATAAGTTTACTTCTAGTCTTATACTTACTTTGTCCGATTTTAATAAATTATTTGAAATAGTTTGTGATGCTTGTGGTGTTGGGATTGGGGGTTTATCATTAGAAGATTGTAGATCCATATCATATTTTAGTGAGAAATTAAATGATATTACACAGAAGTGGTCCACTTATGAACAAAAGTTGTATACATTTTTTTTTCGAGTTTTTAAGATTTTAGAGCATGATTTATTAGAGCGAATGTATCATCTACGCTGATCATCAAGTCTTAATATATTAAAAAAAAAAAAAACTTGAGTATGATGCATGTGCGATAATCGGCTTATTTTGGAGTTTTTAATTATGTAATTAGTAATACAGTAGCAAATGCTTAAAATAGAAGAGTTGCTTTCTTAGATATTAGTAGTTAGGAGGTTGTGGGTTTTGAGCGCCGAAATGACCTTTTATAAGAAAAATGAAGAATTTGTTGATGCATGGGAAAGATCCAGAGCAATCAACCACCATATGAATTTCTGATGCATGATAAATATCTCTTCAAGGAGAATAGACTTTGTGTCGCACGATCTTCTCTTTGGAAGAAATTAATTAAAGAGGTTTATCGTGAGAAATTAATTAAAGAGGTTCATCGTGAGAAATTAAGTGGACATCTAAGAAGAGTCTATAGTATTGCTGGTTTAAAGAAAAAATTTTGCTAGTCTCAATTGAAGAAATAAACGGGCAGAACAATGCAAAAGTGTCCAATTTGTAAAGTTCAAAATGGTCACTCTCATAATATAGTGCTCTGTATGCTCTTGCCTATTCCTGAATCACTTCTTCAAGGATTTGTTTATCAACTTCGTCCTTAAACTACCACATACCCAAAGTGATTCTGACTCTATTTTTATTCTGGTCGATAGATTTTCGAAGATAGCTCATTTTATACCTCATAGAAAGATTAATGACATTTCTTAAGTTGCTAGACTTTTTTTTAGGAAATTTTTGGTTCTATAACATAACGAAAACCATCACATCATACATATATGCGAACTTTCTAACTCATTTTTTCATTTTTATGTGGAAGCTTTTTGAGAAAGAACTTAAATACAGCAGTTCTGGCCACCCATAAACAGATAAACAGGTGAATAGTGCATTTGTGAATCTGCTTCGTTGCATTACAGTGACAAGAAGATGATTTGGGATCTTGCTCTGGCTCAAGAGGAATCGGATTCCAACATCCAAGTCACGACTCTACGAAGATGGCTCATTTTGCAATCGTATATAGAAAAATGCCCACATAAATTGTGGATCTCGTTATTCTTCCAGCTGGTTCTACCAACATTATTGCTGCTAATAATTTGAATTCACAACATATTGATGTTTTCAAACAGTTTCAATAAAATATTGCGGAAGCAAATTCAAAGTACAAAACAACAGCTGATGAGCATCGTCGATTTAAATCCTTCAATGTTGGTGATTAAGTGTCGATGAACCAAATCCTTAAATATGGTGTTACAGAATCTAAAATAGTTTAATCAAAGGATAATTTTTTGGATTGAGAGAACGTAGTATTAGGGTACTCGATGGATGAATTATATTAAAACCGGAACATTTCAAAACCTTTTCAGCATAAGTCTTTTGATGAACCAAAATTCCATCAGACCTATGTTTCTAATGAACAGAATTCTCATTTCAATTATTCAGCCGTCTTTTGGATCTCATCATAAATCCCAATAAAATTCATACTCTCAATATACACTATAATAGCAATATCAGATCCCGATTTTCCAACGAACATATATGAATATATGATATCATTAATATATCATTTTTTAATCAAATACTCATTAAGATTACTTTATCATATTTATCCGGATTACTTTAACGCACAGTAATATCGGTGGACATAATTCAAAAACTTTATCATTTTAGGAAGTTTAAATCCTTTGGGATTGTCGTAAACATATGAGAATAATTAAGTAGACCGCACAATTATATAATTACTGCATAATTAAATACATTTTGGAATTTCCTATTCTCGCAAATTAAATATATATATATATATATATATATATATTAAATTGAAGAGTAATCGTGCCTTCATTATTCACCGGAATGGACGAGGATTGAGGATTGTGCATGAGAAATAAGAATGGATTATAAAAATATGAAACCACAACGGAAGGATGAGGACTGTGATAGGATGAATGCAATATTTAATAAACATGAAACGAAGTCATAAAAACAGAGCAACGAAAATCAATCATATCAAAGATGAAATCGAAGAAACATCTAAAGAGACGCTGATTATAAAAGTACAGATCATCTAATATCCAACGTGTATTTCACAAGAAGCTGAACACTTGGGAAAAGCTAGAACAAGTTTTCTGATTCTTTTTGCTTTCTTAGAATTGCAAATTTTAACACAGAAGCTTTCCAAGACTTCGCTATGTTTCACCAGGTATCTTATTGCTTCTAGCTCATTATACTCTCCATCTATATTCTCAATTTGAATCCTTCTTACATGCGTTGACAAACAGGACGGAACATTCTCCAAATCAAACCAATTAAAATCATCCACCACAGGTTCAAGATATTCTGACTCAGCATCATACAGGCGATTACTTGGAACCATCATAAGTTTTCTACGATCCTAATGAACAACAAAATTAACAGAAACAAGTTTTCATCTATGGAGAATTTGAATTTTAATAGTATAACATAATAGATAAAAAAATAACAAGCAAAACAGAAACTACTCACTTGCTTCAAAGTAAGTACTTGCAAATTAGGTGACCTGGTGAGGAAGTGTGGAAGGAGTTTCCAGCCAAAGTAGGATTCAAATCCTAGTTCCAGGTCAATCAAATTGGGAAACATTGGCATGTCACCATCAAAAGAGAAGCTCAAAACCTTCATTGAAACAACACAACCAATCACTAATCTCCAAACCAGTTAACAGCTTTAAGGAAAAACAAAATATAAAATGTACAAAAATGCAGAACTTACTCTAGCTGCATCTGGAGGCAGAAGAAGAGACCTTGTATTTCTGATCCCACTCAAAAGCTCAAGTCTTTGCTCACCCTCATCCTCAGAAACATACTTGGGCCAATAGGTTGTCCTAATATTTAAAACTACCTTATTAAGATAAGGAGTATCACCCAATACAAAATATGAAAAGGTATCTGTTTCGGAAACATAAAGACATTCAAGCTTATTTGCTTCAATCAGAAATCTGTTAGGTCTTCTACATTTTTCTAGCTTTGTAGAAACAATATAGCAGCTTCTATCCTCTTTGACATGAAGTATTCTGAGAGCTGGCAGATTGATATCAATAGTGATTCCTTCTCTATCATACAGGTCTATTGATTTGATTGTTAATTCCTCCAGCACTGGACAACTATGGAACAGCTTTTGCAGTTGGCGAACATATCGCCTCTCGTCAATACAAATGGTAATATTTAAGCTTTTCAGGCTTGGAAAACACATAAACGAGTCAGAAGCAGGAAACACGAAATTCACAAAAGCCAAAGTTAGTTTTGTAAGCGATTTGCAAGTTAAAAGCTTTAGAGGTGCTTTGACATCTAAACAGTAATCGTTGTGAATTTCAAATTTCAATTGAGAAACATTATGCTTAGCTGCAAAAGTTGCCCACTTGTTCATATTTCGATTTAAATCCAACCCGGACGAATAAGCACCGACACAGACACGGAATGTTTGAATGTTTTTGGATTGCAGATGTCTAAATATCTGAGGGATGACTGAAACATACTTGTCATACTCTTTCTTCTGAGCAGAGAAATCATGTTTGTAATGAATAAAGAAGTGAAGGTTGTAGATTGACTTCCAGAGATTCTTCCACCTTGATGACAAAACACAAGTTCTAACAGCATCTAGTGTTTCCATGCGTGACAGGATGTGTATAAGAACATCATCTGTCAATCTACTGAACATGTCCTCCTCTGTGTTTTGTTTCTTTACACCTTTTGACTTTATGATTGTTTCAGAACTCTACATTGTTCAAAACATAATTCCTTAATAAACATGTGAAATAGAAACGAATGGTAGTGGAATACAAGGTGGGATGGGCTGATTAATTTAGGAGGTTGTTACTTCCACACCATCTTGTCTCTTCCTCTGTGAAGTTATCAATGAAAGAAATTATAAAATAATATAATAAAATACTATATCATCCCTCCATAATATAATATATATATATATATATATATATTTATCCACAGCTTACAAATTTCTTAACTACAAATATGCCAACAGCAAGTATTATGGTCTTTAAGAATGTATCTACCGCCCAATTGCCTTGCAATAAAATCTTTGTAAGATTAAATTACCATCTATCTACAGTGATACGTTTTGCTGAGAACGCATGCTAACTTTCAAGTGTATACAGCGGCGAGGAAACACGTTATTTATTTGATCTACGAAAATCGACACATGCGGAAACAAACACTCATCCTAGACACGTTTCCTGTTCACATTCTTCTGTATCTTTCTTCTTCGATGACTAATTAAGTTTTCATGTACCTTATTTATCCAACTTGTAGCATTTGTTATTCTACAAGCCAAGAAGAAACAACGCCGTTGTTTGTTGTATTAGGTTCTACCGCGATGAACTATATCGCAAGTGTCATCATTTTCTGCATTGCTGTTTTATCAGCTGGTGTTAGCAGTCATGAAACGAATTTCAATATTTCAGAAAACATTAACGGCAAAATCAGGGACAGTCGACAAACGATCAGCAAGCTAAACGACGCCGGTTTGTCACTCTCGAAACACGTGGTGTTAACCAAACCGAAGGAGTCCAACTTAGTGCTCTCAACGGCGTCGATCAATGTCGTTTTAGGCATGCTCGCCGCTGGGTCCAAGGGTCAAACACAAAAGCAGCTTCTCTCCTTCCTCAAGATCAAATCCATCAACGATCTCAACCCCTTATTCTCGGAGCTCGTCCCCTTTGTTTTCGCCGACAGTAGACAAAGCGGCGGACCTCGCTTGTCTTTCGCGAACGGCATTTGGATCGATAAGTCGCTCAATTTCAAACTTTCTTTCAAACAGGTTATGGATAAGGTCTATAAAGCAGCTACAGAGCGAGTCGATTTCAAAAACCAGGTACTATTTTATCTATTTGGTGAGTTAATTTATAATGTATTTAATTTATTGTAAATGTTGTATTCATGAAGGCAGGACAAGTACTCAACCAAGTGAATTCCTGGGCTGAGAAGAACACGCAAGGTCTTATTAAAGATCTTCTTCCTAAAAATTCAGTTGACAGTAACACTAGAATTGTGTTAGCAAATGCTCTGTATTTCAAAGGAGCTTGGAATGTAAAATTCGATGCGAAGGAAACAAAGAACCAAGAGTTTCACCTTCTGAGCGGAAAATCTGTTCAGGCACCTTTCATGACTGGGCATGGACAGCAGATGATCAGTTCCTTTGACGGTTTCAAAGTCCTGTCACTTCCTTATAAACAAGGGCAGGACAAACGCAGTTTCTCCATGTACTTGTTTCTTCCGAATGCTAAAGACGGTCTTCAAGCTTTGGCACAGAAGATGGGTTCGGAACCAGGGTTCTTAGACCGCCACATTCCCAAAGCAAATGTTAAAGTGAATGATTTCAGGATTCCGAAGTTTAAAATATCTTCCCGATTGGATGTTAAAGTCATTCTAAAGGGATTAGGACTGGAGTTGCCTTTCACTTCAGGTTTGACTGAGATGGCGGACTCTCCAATCACTATTTCGTCCATATACCATAAGTCGGTTATAGAAGTTAATGAAGAAGGCACAGAAGCTGCAGGTGGTACTGGTGGCGCTGGATCAAGGAGCCTGGGCATTAATTTTGTGGCCGACCATCCTTTTGTTTTTCTGCTCAGAGAAAACAAATCTGGAATGGTGACCTTTAGTGGCTGTGTTCTCAATCCTCTTGCAGGCTGAGAAAGGTTACGTTACATGTGTTGAAATCTCAGGGAGGCTTTGTAATAGAATAAACGTGATCTAGTGTTGTGTTGTGTTGTGTGTGACACGTCGCTCAGGTTTTGTTTTAGTAATACATAATGCTTGTTACTTGGAATAAATTCGACAGTGTTAGTAGGTGGCATGGCTCTATGTGCACCACATAATAAGTATCAAATTAGACACGTGGCACTGGCACCTAAACTTATCAAGCTGAATAAAATCTATGTTTTTTGAATTTTATTTTAATATTAATAGTAAACTAATAAAATCTCTGACTTGGATAAGTAAGATAACTGTTACGGAAAATTCAACACGCTCTTTTCAGACCCGAGTATATAACTGTTACGGAAAATTCAACACGCTCTTTTCAGACCCGAGTATAGAACAACGACTCCAAGAGACTCACATCGCAGCAAAATCATGGACCTCCGACAATCTATCCGCGGCCAAAACGACGTTGCTCTATCTCTCGCGAAGCACGTAGCGTTAACTGAAGCCAAGGACTCCAACCTCGTGTTCTCACCGTCTTCGATCAATGTGGTGTTGAGCATGATCGCGGCCGGTTCCAAGGGACCCACGCAAGAGCAGCTACTCTCCTTCCTTAAGTCGAAATCCACCGACGATCTCAACACCTTCTCTTCTCAGCTCGTCGCCGTTGTTTTCGCCGACGGTAGTCCTAGTGGCGGACCGCTGTTGTCTTGTGCTAATGGCATTTGGATCGATAAGTCGCTTTCTTTCAAGGATTCTTACAAGCAGGTTGTGGACTCTGTCTACAAGGCTGCGTCGGATCAAGTTGATTTCCAGAACAAGGTAATTTTTCAATTTTATTCTTTATATTTTTGAAAATCTGTTTGCTGTTATCCGTTTAGGGTTTTGGGATAGTGAATGGTGAAGTTAGGGGTTTTATTTTACTTGTAAATGTGATTTTCAATTTTTTTTAAGGGAAAAAATAAGAAGGGTCAGTACTAGAATCATTGAAGAAATGAAACAGTATATAAGAGAATCGCAGATTACTTTCCTTTTCAAATGAAGAAATGCAAAACTTCTATATATTCTTGACAATAAGATCACCATTGGCTTAGACAAACACAACTGTATATCAGTAACTATACTGGATCCAATTGCCTTGCAACAAGATCACTTGTATAGCATTTTTATAATTTTACAATGGAGGTAGTGTACTCATATGGAAGTGTTGAGTTACTTGGTCCTGTAACTGTATGTCCTTTTGTTGTCTGTGATTGTTATTCAACTTCTGACAGTAATGATAAGTCTATTGTGTTGGACTGAAGGAATTTATTATTGTGGTTTTCTATCTGGGAAGTCTTAATCATTGTGCCACTGGTTCTAGTTATTGAAATGTTTGTACCCCTGCTAAAGTTTGTAGGATTTATGTTATGAATATACTCGTATGTTTATCATATTGATTTTATCATGAAGGCTCCTCAAGTAATTCAAGAAGTGAACTCCTGGGCTGAATCAAAGACCAATGGTCTTATTAAAGAGGTTCTTCCTGCTGGATCAGTCGACCATATGAGTAGGCTTGTCTTAGCAAATGCTCTCTACTTCAAAGGAGCTTGGCATGAAAAATTTGATGCTTCTAAAACTAAGGAACATGACTTTCACCTTCTGAATGGATCCACTGTTCAGGCACCCTTCATGACTAGCAAGAAAAATCAGACAATTAAAGCCTTTGATGGCTTCAAAGTTCTAGGACTTCCTTATAAACAAGGGGAGGACAAACGCAGTTTCTCAATGTACTTATTTCTTCCAGATGCTAAAGATGGTCTGCCAGCTTTGCTTGAGAAGATGGGTTCAGAATCAGGATTCATAGACAGCCACATTCCACACCAAAAAGTGGAAGTGGGTGACTTCAGAATTCCAAGGTTTAAGATATCTTTCAGGTTTGAAGCTTCGAAAACTCTGAAGGGATTAGGATTGGTGTTGCCTTTCAGTAGTGAAGGAGGTTTGACTGAGATGGTTGATTCCCCAGTTTCCAGCAACTTGACTGTCACAAACATCTTCCATAAGTCATTTATAGAGGTTAATGAAGAAGGGACAGAAGCCGCAGCTGCTACTGCTGGGATTGTGGCACTTAGGTCACTGCCTATATTTGAGAAGATAGACTTTGTAGCCGACCATCCCTTCCTCTTCCTGATCAGAGAAAACAAGACTGGAATGGTGGTGTTCATTGGACAGGTTCTCAATCCACTCGCAGCCTAATATACACCAAAACTTGTATTGAGTTAGAATAAATCTAACAATGGTGATGTATGTGTTGTATTATTGACTTCCGTTGTCTTTTCTCCTGATTAGCGAGAAGATACAGAGATTATATACATTGTTGTAGAATGTGTTTGTAATCATATGGATTCTTTTGTGTTATGTTCTGTCAAAGTCTCCATTCTTTTAAGATAAGGATAACCGCGTATACTGATCTGCTTCGGCTGCAAGTTGCAACACATGGATTAAACTCCATGGTGAGAAGCATGTCATGCCATTTCTTCTACATGCTGTTTTTCAGACAAAGCCAGCACATGCTATCAGTAGATTTCATTAATGTAATTTAGCTGTTCAAAGTTGACTATACCAGACCATATAATATACACCTTCATAAAACCTGCTTCAGATCCAAGATTCCCAGTTGTTGAAGAAACAGCAATACGTTCTTCACAGCACATGTAGTCTCTGGATACTGAACAAGGTCGGTGCCATTACCAGTTCTCGAAGTCTAAAATCCAAATATCAAAAACACGAAAAACGACACGTAAGCAGAATGATTAGACCATGATTCAGATTCAAT
Organism: Cardiospermum halicacabum; assembly: GCA_031304145.1. Taxonomy (NCBI): domain Eukaryota; kingdom Viridiplantae; phylum Streptophyta; class Magnoliopsida; order Sapindales; family Sapindaceae; genus Cardiospermum; species Cardiospermum halicacabum. The sequence goes on from CM062394.1 coordinate 3,054,109, forward strand.
TGTGGCAAGTATTGTTGCTTAGTTTATAAAACTAATTTCAAACTATTTAAAGAACAGATCATGTTCCCTTCCATTGTATGGCCTTCACGTGGCCTGGCGCGAAATTTTAAATATTTGTTGAATAGCTCCATATTGTTTATCTACTTGACACCATTTTTCTCCACATTTACTATTATTGCCACTGTGTATATGGAGGTTATGGAGTGATTTTCATAGCATGAAAATGTGATGATGAGCCCATTAAAGCTTTTTGTCTATATCAATGATGAAGGTGCATGAAATCGAAATTAAAGTTGGTTTGGTTTGTCGGTTTATTAGTTGGTGAGTGATGGATTAGTTATCTAATTACTGTATCATTTGAATAATTTGGTAACTGATTAGACAATTTTATCGCATCTCAGATTCAATCTTTGTTTAATCTTTTAAGGATAGAAAAGACACCCCACATATATTATCATATGGTAAATTCAGAGAAGGGAAATGTAAAACTGTTGAACCAGCTTTGAAGTCAAAAAAGTACATAAATAATGGAGTGTTCAAAAAGCCAAATTATGGTTTGTCTTTAATCAGATAAGGGCAAATCAGCTTTTCTTTATCTGAAGGAAAATGAAAAATGGCATAATGGTAATATAAAGAAACAGAAATGTCAAATTAAAACAAGCAAAAGCTTGTAATAAGTGCAAGACCATACCTTGCATTATCAAACTAGAATTCTGTATTATGAATCTGGGAAAGTCACGACCTTAACGTAATCCAAAACTCACTCTTGCCTCTTTTTTACACTTATCTTCTCTTCCCAGTCTTGTCATCTCTTTAGCAAAATTACAAAAAGATTCTTATTTACTTTTCATTTTTGTTAAAATTTTCAATTTTTGAATTCCATAATTAGCTGGACTGAAAACAGAGTTTCCATCAGCGTGTGCGTTTTTGGTTTGTTATGCGTGTTGTTTTGTTTTGTAATGAACTTTCTCTTGGTCGGTGATTCAGAGCTGCATAGAAGAACACACAACACAAAACAAGTTCTCATTTTGCCATTAAACAAATAGTAGAAGAGAAGAGAGAGATGGGAGAAACAGGAGACCACCATCACCACCCACCGCCGCAGCCGGTGGTCGCACCTCCACCTGGACCGCCTCCTATGGCGGTTTCTAGAGGCCCCACTTGGACACCAAACGAGCAACTCCAGCAGCTTCAGTACTGCATCCACTCAAACCCCTCTTGGCGTAAGTGTCTCTCTTTAACTTCATCTTCACTTTTCAGTTAACTTGTTTGTGTCCTGTAATGAAAAGCTGAATAAAGTTGTGTTGATTAGTAATTTTTTTTTTTTTTTCTTATGCATGTCTACATCTATGTGCCTTGGTTTAGGGTTAGAAGTATTGAGATATGTAGTTTCTTTATATTTCTTTTTTAGGTTGGATTCTTTTATTCTAGTGATTAGATATTCATATATGTGATTCTGATTCTGTTTTATATTCATTAATTAAAATACCCCTTTTCTGGATTCTAGTTTTTGTTGGTTGCATGAATGAATTGACTAACTGTGTTTTATCTATTATAAATCTACCAGTTCAAGTAGTTGAATTTTCAATTAATTTTTGTTGTTGGTGTAGTTTGCATAAATTAGCTTTGATAGTATTTGGTTTATATTTCACTTATTTTATTGATTACATTTGATTTTGCAGCTCAAGCAATGTTACTGGCTTTCCAGCATTATCTTGTTGTGCTTGGAACTGTGGTTTTTGTCGCAACTTTGCTTGTTTCTCCAATGGGTGGTACTAATGTATGTTTAAGAATTGGTTTTAGTATATTGTTAAATCTGGAGTTGCCTAAGTTTCCAACTGAAACTATTACTGATTTTGTTGTGATCAGGGTGACAAAGCTCGAGTGATTCAAACATTGTTGTTCATGTCTGGAATAAATACTCTTCTTCAAACACTTATTGGTACTAGACTTCCAACTGTAATGGGTCCATCTTTTGCTTTCGTGTTGCCAGTGACATCAATTATATATGATATTGCTAATGGAACCTTTGAAAGCGAGCATAAGGTATGGATAGTAATTTTGAAGTATTCAGAAAATGTAAATTAGAATTATTTTGGTATTGAGCATTTTATATGTGAGATTGATCATTGACTGTTTATCATTGCTTGCAGAGATTTGTTTACACAATCAGAACTGTTCAAGGATCTCTTATAGTAGCTTCATTCATCAACATAATCCTAGGTTATAGTCGGATGTGGGGTAATTTAACCAGGTAATGTAATAAATGGTTGTAGAAACTATTCTTCTGTTTATTTTATTTCTCAGCTGTGGTTTAACTCATAGTTTCTATTTCATTTCAGGTTTTTTACACCTATAACTGTTGTACCAGTAGTTGTTCTAGTTAGTCTCGGTCTATTTTCGAGGGGATTTCCGCTGGTATTTTAAAAATCAGCATATTCATATTTTAATTTAGATTCTTTTTATTATTTAGACAAAACTTGACCGTGTTTGTAATGGACACAGCTTGGCACCTGTGTGGAATTGGGATTGCCTATGCTAATTCTTCTGATTGTTGCTCAACAGGTATTATGATATGGTGTTAAGTTGTTGCAAAATTGTTGTACAGATCAAATTCTTCATGTGTTAAATATGTGCTTATGCAGTACTTGAAGCGTATCCATCCGAAGGCTCATTTCATAGTTGAGCGGTTTGCTTTACTTGTATGCATAGGAATTATTTGGGCGTTTGCTGCTATCCTTACTGGTGCGGGTGCTTATAACCATGTTCCGACAAGGACAAAAGCCAGTTGCCGTACAGATGGTTCTGGTCTTCTGTCATCCGCTCCTTGGTACAGTACTAAATAATCACACTCTTTATTTACCTTTGCCACAAATTTTGTTGATAATTGTGCTTGCAAGCTGTCTTTTGTGCATGTTATCTTTTTTTCTTTCACTAAAACTAGACTTGATCTGGAATCCTTGCTAGATTGCTAATGTTACTCACTTAAATTTGTTGATGAGGATCATTGTTAACAAAATGTTTCTTTTTTCCTATTAAGGATTAAAATTCCATATCCGTTTCAATGGGGTACTCCTATATTTCAAGCAAGCCATGTCTTTGGGATGATTGGAGCCGCCCTTGTTACTTCTACAGAGGTTCTATTTCCATTATTTAAAATTTTATAATTTACCATGTTGATTTGTTTAATATTTCCCACATTCCCATTAGTTGACCTCTATCGAAAAACGATTTCACATTTTCTACAGTCCACTGGAACAATGTTTGCAGCATCACGTCTAGCAGGTGCTACAGCACCTCCAGCTCATGTCTTTAGTAGAAGTATTGGCCTCCAGGTTCAATCATAAATCATTTAATCTCTCCTGCGCGAAAATATTTCATAGTTGATGCAGATAAGAGTCTTATCTTTTAAGTGCAGGGTCTTGGTTTGCTGTTGGAAGGAATTTTTGGTTCAGTGGTTGGTACAACTGTATCTGTGTAAGCAACATTCATATCAAAGTTTAAATATTGACCTTATAAGATTTAGTCTTAAGAAAGTTTAAGTAAATAATTAATTAGAACATTTCTTGGATATCAGTTGTAATTTAACTCACTGCTTTGTTATGGTATTTGCAGGGAAAATGTAGGCCTTCTTGGATTAACGCACATAGGTAGCAGACGAGTTGTCCAGATTTCAACTGGTTTCATGATATTTTTCTCCATATTTGGTACATTCTTCCTTAAATAATAATTTAATCTTTACTTGGACACAGTTTTATTTATCATATTTTATACATTTGTGTTATACGTGTTATACTTCTCTTCTCAGGAAAATTTGGCGCTTTCTTTGCATCAATTCCTTTACCAATATTTGCAGCCATTTACTGTGTGTTGTTGGGCATTGTTGGTGAGTAAAATCTACATTTGATCAGTTTTTTTTTTTCCAAATATCTTAATGGCGTAGTTTTACTATTCTATTGGATTTTACTTATGGTATTCATTTCTGCAGCTGCTGTTGGAATAACGTTCATACAGTTTGCAAATTGCAATTCCCTACGAAACATCTATGTTCTAGGCGTCACTCTATTCCTTGGGATATCAATTTCTCAATACTTTGCTGGACATATCACTCCAGATGGCCGTGGACCAGTTGATACCGGTGGTGCATGGGTAAGTTTCATGAATCAATCTTCTTAAAGTACAACTCAAGTAAAATTGTTTAGACACCATTTATTGATAACTCATCTTATATGTACATGTCACTAATAAACATTTTATCCTCTTGCACAGTTTAACAACATATTGAATGCAATCTTCTTATCCGCCGCAACTGTTGCAATAATAGTCGGTTTGCTACTTGACAACACACTGGAAGCAAGGGAGACAATCCCTGAAAGAGGAATTCCATGGTGGAAACCATTCCAGCACCGGAAAGGAGACGTTAGAAATGATGAGTTCTACAGTCTCCCTCTCAGGATAAATGAGTATATACCCACTAGATTTCTTTAAGCAGACTTTCCAAAAGTGCCTGTATATTAACTCCAGTGATTCTGTGATCAATGTTTATATGCTTGTTGTGGTGCGACTTAAATCAACTCAGAAAGAGACCTAAGTCCGGATTCTTAAAGGTTTTTCCCAGTACCTTTAAAAGATTCAAAGGACTAGGTTGGTTCTTAGGCCATTTGCCACCACAAACCTGGGAATGAAAAAACCAGAATGATGCATATATCTGTGTTTTGGTATGCATATGTTGGTTTTGTTTATCTCTTTTTACTGTGAATGGATAAAATTGATTATAATGTAAACACATAGGCCTCAATTTATCAATCAAACTTTGTAGGTCCAAGAGCTGAGTCATCTTGCACCACAGCTCTTGTCTAATCATTATCAAGAACATTGAAAAAGATGATAAAGAATGGTAGGAGCATATTCTTTAGCTTTATATATTTTATTAGAGAGAAATCATTGTGAAACACAAAAGTTTGTGTACAACATACATAAACAAATGTGACCCCAATGGAATCTCACTGTACTTTGGCCATAATGGTATATTAAATGTGATCTTTAATTATAATTAATTATCTCTAGTCCTGTCCAATTCCACATTAAATATTCTTTTTTCCCTTTTCTTCCTTTTCGCCTACTCCCACTTCACAAGTCACTAAAATTGATTACGATGTGAGATTGGTCCCCATGGATTTGCTATGATCTCTTTCTTATATGGTGTGGTGGTACTTAGGAATATTTATTACTCATGCCCGTATTGTCAATTACAAATTGCGACTTCATTGTCTATAAAGAGAGCGATTGGTTGTTTTGAGTGGGCAAGCCCATAGAAAAAAGTGGACTTGATGTCTGACAAAGCCCTTTTCTTCGAAACCTCATCCGGGCCCAAGAAGAGTGCAATGGAATGGTTTGGATTTTGGTGGTGCAATTGGGTTGGGGTCACATTTCTTTATGTATCCAAATTGAGAAGGTTAATATTGTAATGTTATTTAACTTATTTGTTAGTAAATTTTCATTTTAAACTATAGTCATAACATGATCACTGATAATGGAAAAGGTTATAAATATAATTTATGGTTAATATTTTATTTGTAAATGATTTTTTAATATTTAAAATTATATTGAAAATATTATCAATAATTATGAAGGGTAATTTAAATATTGATAAAAAATAATAAATATGATCAATTATTTTAAATTTTAAAATAAAAATTAAAATATAAAATATAAAATAATATCGATATTTATTATTTATTTATAATAATTTTTTTAAAAAAAAAGAACAATAATAACCATCCATCATTATTTTGGATTATCAATTGTTGTTAATGATTATATATTCATTAAAATGTATATAATTGAAATAATATTTTCAAAAAACAATTTGCAAGTGTGAGATGCTACTCTTCCTTTGAATTCTTTTTCCTTTTCGAAACTGTTTTCCGAGGACCTAAAATATGCTTAGTCATATGCCAAAATAATAAAACTACAAATTCAAAGGAAGAGGTTGTCATCTCATTATCACAAAAGGAAAAAAAAAAAAAAAAAAAAACAATATTCTTATCTAACTTTCTTGACTGCTTGGGTTACCTCTACAGGCACCACAAGTTTACTTACTTTACTTTGTATTCATCACCATAAACTCCCATAAAATATAACGTCCATGTATGAAAAGGCCTTGGATATAAGATCTCTATTGGTAAACAAATATCTAAACCAGAGTACTCAACATTTAATATAATGCAAACACACATAAGTTATATAACGCTTTTGAAGTCAAAACCCAGATTCCTTCAGATTGTTAATAAAGTATTTGCTTTAACAATAAATGTCAACGTCCCAATCTGTTGCTTTGAACAGGTCTACACTCTCAATACATTTTAATCTTAAAAAAAAGTTGGTCCACACGCTTGTATTAACTGTAGCAGAAGATCTATACAAAATATATAGAGCCTAGAGCCTCTTTGGATGGACGGATTTTTGACTTGTGATTTATGAAAGTTGATGGTATTTGAATAACGGTTAGAAATACTTCTGATCTCTTCAAAATGAATAAAAAATTTTGATTTATGAAAGTTGATGGTATTTGGATAACTGTTAGAAATACTTCTGACCTCTTCAAAATGAATAAAAAATATTAATTTCCTAAAAATAGTATTTCACTTGAAATTGAACACGTTTTGGTGTTGATAATGTGTCAGTGAAAAGTCTATCAAATTATTGGAGTCATCTGTCATAACTTTTGGCCTCATACTCAGAAGCCGCCTCTACAGATGAGACCATCATATTTGGATTGAATACATAGACACCAAAAGCTACTTTTTATTGATCAAATTATGTACATCAAAAGCTACTGAGCTTTTCTGATTATTCATTAAGCCAATTCAGATTAAAACATTTTTCAGGAACTTCAACATGTACATCAGCTTTAACCATATCCTTCCATGACCAGAAAACCTCTTCGTCGCAAATGACGCAGCGAAGAGATTGCATGGAAGGAACAGACTTTGGCAGATCCCAGATCAGAGGACATTCCCTCATGTCAATTTTCTCCATTGTCACTAACTTACCTATTCCCTGAGGAAGACTTGTTAACATGACGCATTGAGATATGTTGAGATACTTCAATGCGGCTAGATCACATAGTCCGGAAGGGAGATTCCTCAGACGGGGGCAGGCGTAGAGCCGTAAAATCTGGAGAGATCTCAGCATGCCAATGTCAGTAGGCAACTCCAGTAGGCGGTGGCAGTTTGTGACGCTGAGACATTGGAGTGTTTGCATCTTACAGATGTTTGTTGGTAGCTTAATAAGATCATGACAATGATCTATTGTCACTTCCTGGAGGCGAGGGAACGTGTGGGATAGATCAGTTGTGGACTGATCAAGGCAGTTGTTCAGCTTGCAAAGGACTAGAGATATTTTTCGCATCCTTTTAACTGGGGAAGTGAATTCGGGGAGATGCGATATGGATACCTTCTCTAGCCAAAGGCTTCTCAGGTTTGTTGAACCTGAACAGACAGAGAAGTTTCCGAGCTTTGCTTCATAGGTGCTGTAATTTTTTATCACTAATGCGCGGAGCTTTGGCATATTTTCTATAAAAGGAGGTAAAAAAAACTCCTTTGAAGAGAAATTCAATATCAGAACCTCTGCCTTGGGGAAGTCCATCTGAAACCAGTCCATTTCGTGCATTTCTCCTGAGAATGAAAATTCGAACAAGTTAGCATTCAAACTGATTGATTTATGCTGCGATCAATAGGATAAACAATTGTACCTATATGAATGGAAACAATTTGTGCATTGAAGGGCTGATCAGCATTTCGCTCCCATTCTTTTGGAAGCTCGGTGTCTAAATGCGGCATCAATAATCTTTTCCTTGCATTAACATGCCCTCTATTACATAAGTGGAGAGCAAGGTCCCTCATCACATCATGTTGCGTGACAGATATCTCATAGTAACTACTATAGAGATCTCCAGCTCTGTAAACAATTTGAACATAACAAAATTTCAGAACTCAAATTGATTCTCAAAGACGCGATACAAAGAAAGAAAGAAGTTTTAATGAACATACCGCGCATCTTTCACTAGATTGAGAAGGTTTCTCGATGCAAGCTCAACCAATATAGCAAAAGCCTCCTCTGCATCAATATCATGGATCTCAGTCCACATATTGATGATCACCTCAAGAGGAATCTTCCTGTCTTCAGGAAAAGCTCCCAAGTCCAAGAAACACTCCCTAACCTTTTCAGGCAAGTATTTGATACTTATCGCCATTCGATTGAGCATGGTTTCATGAGATTCACATATTGCCTCTCCTCTACTCAGCCTCTTCTGAGCACTTTTCCAGTATATTTCAGGTTGACCTCTCAATGAAGCTCCAATCACTTTTAGAGCCAAAGGGAGGCCTTTGCATTCATTTACAATCTATTCAACAACATTATAAAACCATCAGTCACATAATATTGAAGCCTAGTACAGAAACAAAAAAATAGTTTAACTCACTGCTCTTTACCTGTTTTACAAGATTGGTATTAGCAGCCGGAGGAATAGTCCTCACTCCGAAAGCAGATTGGCAAAACAGGGACATTGATTCATTTTCTCTTAACAATTCCACTTTATAAGTAGCATTGATCACAGTCTGAAACTCGAACCGCGAAACAACTAGGGTTTTGTATCCAGGAACCTCAAAAATAAGCTGCTTAAGCACAGATAAACACCACACATCATCTAAAACCACCAAACAGCGACTTGCTGCTTGACGATGGAATTGCAGATTACATTGTGGAATCACATCATAGTATCCCATATCTTCACTTCCATATATAAACCCCCAAATTTTATTCTTCAACTGATCAACATCCGGGGATTGAGACACTGTCAAGAACAGTACCCTGTTGCCAAAATAATCTGAAAATTGGGAAACAGAATCAAATTCCATTCAAAAAACTAATAGCAAACAAAAATATTGAAAGCAGAGTTGGAAACAGAGCATACTTAAAACATGACCATCTCTGCAAACCTCAGCAGCGAGAGTGGTTTTCCCAGATCCACCAATCCCAGTAATCCCAATAACACTATAATCATCTCTCTCAATCACCATCTCTTTAACTTTCTTCTTCCCTAAAGCAATCCCCATCCCCATCAAATCCCCAAAACCACCTTCCACCCACTTCTCCTCCTCCATCTCCACATTCTTCACCGCCTCCTCCATCCACCCACCGCCGATTTTCATCGATCCAAGTCGCTGTTCCAGTCGGTCAAGCCTCTCAGTAGTCTCGAACCTCATGTGATGAACGTCAGCCAATACATGAGCCTGTAACGGACCGTTCAAGAACACCGAAACCCTCTTCGACAACTTCTCCATCTTCCTCGCTAACATCAAATTCTTATACATATTCCACCTCCCAGATGCCAAAACCTTCTGGCAAAGCTCGAGTCCGTCTTTAAGAGTCTGAGACAGACGGTCGAGTTGAAATTGACGCATAGCTGGAACCTCCACGCCAGAGAACTTGATTTCTTCAATTATAGGAAGAAGCTCTTCTATAGTGATTCTAAGCTGGTCTGCACTCGATTTACAGAGAAGGGATTTTCTCGAAATGCTTATCACCGTTTTTAATAACTCCACGGCGATCTCGCCGGCGAAAAAGTCCGTCACCGCCATAACTTTAAAAGTACGGAACTGAGGCTGTGTTCTTGTTGTCAGGTGTAGAAGAGAAGACGTTGTTGATGGATGAGATTAGATTTTGGTTGGGAGAGGTTGAAGAAGAAGAATTGCATGGAGAAGTTAGTTTTTTCGTAAATGGGTTCACTGGACAAGTGAAACCTCTGTAGTTGGTTGTTGGTTGTGCTTGTGAAATGAAACCTCTCTAGTTGGTAAATGACGTGTTGTGTTGTGTTGTGTTTATTCACTGCTATTAATACTTTTACCGTGGTAAATAAACGAGATGATAATTTGATAAATAGATGAGATGACGAGATCTTGTTTTTCATTTAGGCATAAGGGTCTCAAAAGCCCCCGAACTTGGCTATATTTTTCAAGTTAGCCCTCAAACTTTACGGAGAGTCAATTTAGCCCCTCAACTTCCAAATGATGGGTCAATTAAGCCCTTTTGCTGATGTGGAGGCTGATCTGACAGCAAAAAGTGTTAACTTTAAAATGTCAATTATGCCCTCCACATCAGCAAAAATGGCTCATTTGACACAAAATTTGAAAGTTCAGGGACTAAATTGACCCTTCGTGAAGTTGGAGGGCTAACTTGAAAAATATAGCCAAGTTCAGGGGCTTTTAAGACCCTTATGCCTTTCATTTAAATTATTTACCGTGCCGCACGTTTATTTGCTAATATGGTTATTGTCTTGTAAATAACAATTGAGTTGATAACAATTTTTTTTAATCAGTATTTTCAATTTTTTAAATAAATTATTATATTACACGGGATTAAAATAAAAAAAATTATTTTTTAATATTACTTTTTATTAATTCATCATTAATAAATTGTCATATAACTGTTTAGTATTAGAAAAACATATACGTCGAGTCAAATAAAGTGTATATTAAATATTTTAAGTGTACTGCACCTCGGGTTCATCCGGGAGCAGGGCCGAACGTTACACCCAATCCCAATGATCATCATCTTCATTGGGTATGATCTCAATCCAATAATCACCATCACAAAAGGATGAGATTCCGTTACGATGATCACCACCCCCAAAGTGATGGGATACTTTATTCTTCATGAGACAACTCTATTCATAGTGGTCATCAAACATACTTTTTTAATTTGTTTCTATTTCAACTAAGGAATACAATCAACCAAATTAGGAAAACAAAATCTTTTCAAAACAAGAAATCAAACAATTAGGAAATATATCCAAATTCAAAATAGTTAAAACCTTCTTAAAAGGAAATCATTTTATTCAAGACAACTTAACACTTTCTAATGACCAAAATTTATAATCCTTATGTGAAAATCCTTTATACTGACTTGTGAATGTGTGGAGATAGTTTGTGAAGATAGTTCAAAATACAATTATAGATCTGTATAAAAAAAAATATACAAAAACAAGACTTTTAAAAGTTTAGTTTTCATTCCATAGACCAAGTTTTCCAAAATACCCTTGAATAATTACGCTCACAGTCTGTGAATTACGGTCACAGTATGTGAATGACCTATGGAGTGAAAATCAAACTTAAGTTTTGCAAATTTTTCAAAAGTGGCCTATAATTATATAATAAACTTTTTATGGTATATAGAAAAAAATTTCCCTTTTAAAAAATTTTTTCGGTCCATTTTACATATATTTTTAACAAAATTTATAATTTTATAAATTTCAAAAATAAATCACTCATATAACTTCCACTTCACAGCTTCACTGTTTTTAAAAAGACCTCATTTTAAAAACCTTCCCATAATATGTGAATGCCTGTAAAAACAAAAAATAAAAAAATGGTGAAGTTATGAAAGACGTGTCCATCTGTTATTTTGATTTATTTTTTAAAATTTTAATTTTAAAAATTAAAATATTTTATAGTTAATAACTTATCAAATTAATAGATAACGTTTATTTTAGTATTAAATAAATTTAAAATTAAATAGTAAATTTCCAAGTTGAGAAGAAATTTTAAGTATTTTTTTTTTTTTTATAAGCGTTCAAAAGCAAATAAATGGTACCAAATTTTGGAATCATAATAATAATAATAATAATAATAATAATAATAATAATAATAATATTATTATTATTATTATTATTATTATTATTATTATTATTTTTAACAAACACTCAAAACAACTAAATTGATAGAGCCCAAAATCTTATGAAATTGAAAGAAAAATCAATGCTTACCATAAAGGTAATAGAAATGTCCCCATGACTTGTTACTAAGTAGTGTTTTCATGTTGGTTTAAAAAAATGATCTTGGAGTAGAAACATATCCACCCAGTCATATTCAAAATTCCAACATAAAGAGTCTAATTTGAAGTGAAATTGAAAGATTTTGATCTTGTTTGTAACAAGCATGAAGTGACAAAAATGGCTGCCTAACAAAGTGGTAAAGGTGGCTGCCTTCAAGTGGACAAGATGGCTGCCTCATTATTTAATCACTAAACATATATAACATGTGTTTTCTTATACATTGCATCATCTTACTGATAGTAATGTAAATATCCTCAAAAATAGAGAATCTTATCTCCTGTGGTGACATACATATATTGCTTGACTAAAACAAAAATATCAGCTGAGTTTGAAGTTTATGGTCTACTGGGAATCTGGGATATTTAGGATTGGTTATTATGGATTGGATTAGTTTTTTTAACTTAAAGAAAATATTAAATATATCTGAAAGGATGAAATGGTAAATTCGAGAATGAATTTAATTTCTAAAATAGAATTGAAGTCTTATTATGCTGCAGAAACGTTGTTAGAGAGAAAAGAAATCTTAAGTGGGGGTAAGTGACATATGTAGATCCAGGGCCAAGTTAGAAATATTTGTTTGGGTGTTCAAAATATAATTTTAAATAATAATAATAATAAATTTATAAATTATTATGTTAAATTTGTTAAAATTAATATACTTTAATGAATAAGAGTGATAAAAATTATATATTTTATAATTTAAATATTAAAATTACAAAAAAAAATTAATATATATTTTTTCAAATCTTTGGGTGTTCAGTTGAACACCCAAACTCATGCATGCCTTCGCCCTTGTGTAGATCAAAATGAGACATCTTTGATAAAGTCTTGAGGGTATATGTGTGAACTAGACACTAATGTTCAAGACAGGTTGAAAATAAAGATATTCCCGGCCTGTTTAGATAGACCGGCTTTTGGCTTTTGACTTCTGAAAACTGTTTCAAATGGTGTTTGGATAACTAGTGGAAGTGCTTCTGTCCTCCCAAAAACTCATCCAAATGAAGTAAAAAATATTGGTTTCCTTAAAATGGTTTTCACTTCTTTTTTTCTACAGACAGAAGTTAAAAGCAGAAGGAATCTCAAACAAGCCCCTCTATAAGACAAAATAATGACTTTAAGATAGATGGAAGTAGCCTTAATCCTAAGAGCATCCATCCACAATAGAGGGACCTTGAGTCCCAATTCAGAAAATTCTGCCAACAAAATATTAATTTAAGTCAATTCAAGTAATAATGATCAACTTTCTCTCTCCTGAGTCCTGGGACGAGGGACAACTCTCACCCTCCATTTATGTGTTTAGACTTTTCTTTTATTTATTTATCTCTCAAGTAATTTTATTAATATTTTAATTATTTAATAATTAAAACTTATTTTATAATATAATGTAGGATCCACTTAGAAAAAAAAAAAGAACTCAAATTGGCACCCTTAATGTGGATGCTCTTAACCTCACAATACTAATATACAATCAAATCAATAGGAAATCTTTCAATTGTTCAATTCAAATACACTTTAAACCTAGAAAAATCTCTGACAGCACATAACAAATATATGGACAAATTTTACAATTACTTTTTGGTGCCGAGTCAATATACCATAGATAATAAATAAACTGGAAGTAAATAAGGTGGTTTCATAAACGGTTACTAATTTTCGATGGTACATTAAAATGGTGCTGGGTGTCAAATTCAATATTGTATGATAATACACCTCTCTATAACTGTCATTCGCTATAACAACAATTCATTGTAAAAAAAGTTAGATTTTTTTCGGAACCGATTTTTTACATATTATTTTAATCCTCTATAACAACAATTTGCCTATAATAGCAACAACCGTAATTTGAATAGAACACTCTGTATAAAACTCATTCTCTATAATGGTCAAGTCAGATATAATACATTATTATTTTTTAATAAAATAATATAAAAATTAAATTTAAATAATTATTGTAATTAACTTCAACTCATAAAAAGATTTTTTTAATGTTCAATAACTAAAAATGACGAATAAAAAGATTGTATAAGTAATAATAATGAATATGATTGAATTTGAAAAGTTTCATAACTGTAAATAATTAAAGAAAATAATTTGAAATATTAAAACTTAGACCATCCATAATGCTGGTTTTTGAGGGAGTCTCATCTGGCGAAAGAGACTCTACATGATCTCTCTGCATTTGATTACCTTCAAGAAAATGCAACTGACTACCCTTTTGCTAAAAACTTGGTCCAACATCTTCGTCTAGTAAGAGATTGGACTCTTCCAAACAAGCTACTATTGTAGATATTTTCCATCATATTTGAATAAATTTAACTTTAAAAATATTCTAAATATTGTATATTTTATTTAGAGCTTATTTTTTTTAAAAAAATAATATTAGAAATATTATAACAGCCAAGTGAGATTTATGACTTTTACATGACCGTTATATGCGAATAACAACTATTCACTCTAATAGCCAAAATATTGTCAGACAAACGGTGCCGTTATAGAGGAGTTTGACTGTATTATATATATATATATATATGAATGAGTTATTTCCAAAATTCACCTCCAAAATCAAAACCACTAGTGATTTTAGTATTTTTTTTTTCTTTTTGAGTGGTTTCAAAGTTCTATATGTTTTAATTTGAATATTCAGAAATTTTCTAAAATCAAAATTATTCATATAACACCAAAACCACACACAAAAATACCAAACTACTAGTAGTTTTGATTTTGGGAGTGGTTTTGCAAAACTTTTCAAAACCGAAGGTTCAAAGTGAAACATTTGAAAAAATTGAGAGTTTTTGGAAATAACCTCCCCTCTCTCTCTCTCTCTCTCTCTCTCTCTCTCTCTCTCTCTCTCTCTCTCTCTCTCTCTCTCTCTCTCTCTCTCTCTCTCTCTCTCTCTCTCTATATATATATATATATATATATATATATATATGGGTAATTGCCAAAATCCCCCCAAGTTGTGAAACGTTTGATTTTTCGCCACCAGTTTTCAAACGTTGTATCAAACCGCCCCAATTACAAAACCAAAGTTATTTTCTGTTATGATTGGATGTTTTCTATTAATGGGGACTGTTTGACACAACGTTTCGGAAAACGGTGGCGAAAAATAAACGTTTCAAAACTTGGAGTATTTGGTAATTACCATTTATTAATTCTCTAAATGGTACTGATTTGAGGATATGTTATGAATTCATTGGTCCTTTCCTCCTCAGGCTTAGTGAGAACAACAGACTCCCACCACCTGGTAGCATCACTTCTGAGCAGAGATACCAAGCATTCCAATTTCTCCTCATCAGTGCAGTGGATCTCATCACAAACCCTGACCATATCTTCCAACCAGTTCTCTGCCATCTCAGAGCTTTCTGCACTAGTACCCTTGAATAGTTCAATCTTCTTCTTGGGCAACCTTTCCACTGCTGGTCTTTCTTACCTAGCTGGTCCTCCAAACTGACCACCACGAAACGCTTCCATAAACTGGGCAATATGCTCAAATGCCCGCGCTTGAGCCGCATTAGCATCCAATGGCTCTTCATTATCGACAGTTCTATCACTTCCAGGAGCTCTAGAACCAGAAGGGTTTTCGTTAGGGTTACGGCGTGTTCTGGTCATAATCCGGATTTGTTCTACTATCTAAAACAGTCACAAGTGATCGAGCATTAGACTTTATGATATGAATGCAATGTCATGACTTTTGAAAATATTTTACAAAACAGTTCCTATACACTAATGCATACAAGTACACAGACAAGAAGCAACCGAGAACCGGTGCTCTAATACCAACAAATGTAACGTCCAACCCCCGGCCACGGCGGAGCCGCGAACGGAAGCCGAAGTGTTACATTAACAATCAATACATTCATTCTTTAAGATGCGGAATTATAATCATTAATATTAAAATAGTAGATTACAAAGTAATCATCTTGACCCTGTTTCAAAATCAATTACATAATCCAGATAATTCAATTGAAAATAAACTTGTTCGCAAATATATCAATATTCAAATAGTAGTTCACAATCTCCAAAATAATTATCCGAAAATATTAAGTACTCAAGTACTTTAAAAAGACGTACAAATCCCATAATAGTTGTCTTTAAACATTACAAACTGAATTACTAAAAAAAAAGTTTTACATGTCTTTCAAAACTAATCAAACACAAGAAAAAGACAGCTCTCAGTATTGTTCCAAAATTCATGAAAGGAAAATGCAATGAGACCTTCAATCTGCTCGATCACCTGTTTCACATTTCAATAGGTAGACAAGAAAATGGAAGAAAAACAACGTCAGACTATCGATGTCTGGTTAGCAAGTCATACTCTAACAAACACACACAATGCTTCTTTTAAACATACAATGATGAGGAGGCACACATATGCACCTAAATCTAGCAATCAATGGAAGAGAATACAATCTCACCCAAGTCTAAAGCCATTTCGGTTCAATAAAGTGAGATAGTCCACTAGAACTAATTACATTTATTATACGTGTTCAATATTATCAAATATCCAATTATGATGTCAAATTTCGTTTAAGAGTCCCCAAAACAATCATCTAATCGCTAGCAATCATCACACAATATCAATCAAGTTATTTATTCCAGTTTTATTTGACTGTCACTAATCTAGGATCAATAATGAAACGGGGCCAATTAGGCCGAAGCCACCAATATGGTCCGAAGACCGAGATCTGTAGAGCCGTTTATTCCCCCTCGGGAAGGACTACTACCTTAGAATCCCATCAATTAGGTCCGAAGACCACCAATAACAATATACCCGCAGGCGGTGGTGCCGTCACACCCAATAGGAGTCGTCACTCAATTTTTCAATGTGGTTAGCTAAACCAAAGGTCCTATTTTGCTCAATAGGTTGAGATATCTTGGGTACCCCTAATGACATGTCATTCTATCACTATTTCAACCATGACTAGGGCAATCGTATCAATGAGTTAAGTGATCAAACATACAAGTTTCCATTTAACAATCAGTCATTTCGTTATAGTAATTCATTGGCTTTCAAACAACATGTGACAAGTACTTTACTAGTGCCTTATCCATTTATTTCCAGCTCTAACTAACCAAAGCCTAAGTCTAACATGCAATAGTCTTATCATTTGATCTAAGCAGCAATATGTCAACAATAACAACAATCAATATCCACCCTATCAATCACTATCTAACTTTACCAATTACCATTCATGTGGTTATCTTGTTTAACCGTATTAATGCACAATCATAAAACACATAACAACTAATGTAGAGTTTAAAACGGCGTTGCTAACCTTTCTTCCGACGATAAGCTAAACTAAGAGTCGCCGACACGATCCTCGGCACCGTCCGCATCGCCTAACAACAAGAATGAACAATATTGGCTTAGATAATAGGTCGAACATGTGACGCGCGAAAAGCGAAAACTTTCTCCAATCTTGAAAAACAACAATCTAACGACTACGAAGCGATAATACGAACGATTCCTACTCGAAACCCAATCCGATTACAAAGTTGATCATTCAATTTCCACCTTTCCCAAATCCTAAGGTTTCTAACAAAACCCTAACCAATCCAATACCTAATCAACCCTAAACCATCAACAATCATCCTAAATTCTATCGACATTCATGCTTGAAATCCAAAAAGGAGGAGATTAGGGTTGATAGGAGACTTACCGGAGACACCCAAACGGAGAGAAAACGACAAAGATGAGGGAACAATCGCTTGCGAGACGAGAGAATTCGAGAGAGAGATTGTAAATGAAGAGGATTCGGCCAATTTAGGTTTTAAAAACCCGATTTCGGTGGTTGGCGACATAGGCCTTATGTCGCCAAAGCGCACCGAGAGTAACACTCCAATATTGCAGAATTCGCTCGCTGGCGACAAGCCTGACTACATAAAGCTTATGTAGCCAGCGCGGCCAGTGCTGCGCACTTTCATTCATTCATTCGTTCTGCTTCATTTTCGCTTCGGTTTTCGAAATATAAACATTATAATACCAATAGACACTCTCATAGCAATCCAAAGAAGATAAATAGCATTTCAATATTCGATATGTTCACGAGTTACAATAAAGTTCAACAGTTCAACAATCAACTTGAAATTCGAAAACCGGAAAACGTCTAACCTCAAAATTGGGACGTTACAAATGTGGTATGACTTAGGAGTTTTTTCGAATATAAAAATTTAAATTAATTTTTAGAAAAAATATTTAATTAGTTAAATTTCAATTGTTTAACATTTTATTTTATATTTTGTTAAAAGCAGTGCTATTTTCCATCTAACAATTTCTTCGGATATTATTTTAGTTCAAGAATATTTTTTTATTTATTTTAAATTTTAAATATTTAAATTATTTTAATTTATTAATTTATTTATTTCTTTAAATTAGGTCCTTTTTTTAAAAAAAATTATATACCTTTTTTTTCTTATTAATTTTTTTTTATTTATAAAAAATAAATTAATAATATAAAACTGATGAAATAAAATATAAAATCATAATTACAAGTGAGTAGAAAAAATATTTGATCATAATTGCATGTGAGCAAACTATAATTGAAAATTAAGGAGATGTATAATGCTTAATTACCTAGCTTACTTGAAAGAACTTACCATCTTTTTCCGTTTTTGAAGATGAAATAGTGCAAATATAATTCTTTTTCTTCTCTTGTTTACCATAGTTTTTTTTTCCTTTTATTAAGTTTAATTTAGTGATAGATTTATTTAAGTCCATTATTCTTTAATAACATAGATATTTACATATCTTAATAATTGTTAGAGTTGTAGTAATAATAATTGAATATTAATTATAAATTATATATTTACATCATTCTAATTGGTAATATATTTTGTATACTATTTTAATTTTATCATTTCCAATATTAATTTATATAAGTATATATTATAATTAAAATGCAGAACATTTATTCCTTTGTTTTAAAAGTATTTGATATTATCATGAATTTTTATTCTAATAATTTTAATTTCGCGAATTATAATATAAAATTAATGGAATAAAATATCAAAAACAATTAATAAGAAAAAAATATAATTTTATTTTTTAAAAAAGGACCAAATTAAAAAAATAACCAAATTAATAAATTAAACTAATTTAAATATTTAAAATTTAAAATAAATAAAGAGGTATTCTTGAACTAAAATAATATCCGGAGAAATTGTTAGATGGAAAATAACACTCCCTTTAATAAAATATGAAATAAAATGTTAAACAATTGAAATTT
This sequence comes from Cardiospermum halicacabum, assembly GCA_031304145.1. Lineage (NCBI taxonomy): Eukaryota > Viridiplantae > Streptophyta > Magnoliopsida > Sapindales > Sapindaceae > Cardiospermum > Cardiospermum halicacabum. The sequence continues at coordinate 3,073,231 of CM062394.1, forward strand.
AACTAATTAAATATTTTTTCTAAAAATTAATTTAAATTTTTATATTCGAAAAAAATCCTAAGCCATACCACATTTGTATTTGTAAATCATAACATGTCCTCAAATCAATACCATTTAGAGAATTAATAAATGGTAATTACCAAATACCCCAATTTTTTAAACGTTTATTTTTCGCCACCGTTTTTCGAAACGTGGTGTGAAACCACCCCCACTAACAGAAAACATCCAATCATAACATAAAACAACTTTGGTGTTGTAAATGGGGTGGTTTAGTATAACGTTTGAAAATTGGTGGCGAAAAATCAAACGTTTCAAAACTTGGGGGGATTTTGGCAATTACCCGAAGGATTTATTTGGTAATCAATCTAAATAATATACTCTCTCCGTTCTATTTATATAGAAAAAAATTAATTTTGTACGGGATTAAAAAAACAGTTACTTTCTAATATTACTCCTTAATAATTTATTATTAATAAATCGTTATATAATTGTATAATATTAGAAAAATAGTTATGTAAAATTAAATAAAAGGCATATTAAATATTTTAAATTTAAAATTTTCTTCTTAAAATAAAACCCTTCTATATAAATAAAACATTGGGAAGGAAAATTTACCACAGAACGAATGGAGTATCTGCCCATCTTCTTCTACAATCGTACAAAAATATCAACACAATTAATTTTTTGAAATCCTTCAAACAATATCTATTCATTGAAAATTTGATAGAAAATTTTAACAATATTTTTACGTTATTTAAAAAAAAAGAAAAAAAAATCTCCTTGGAGTAGAAACATCCCACCAGTCTTGTTCGAAATTCCAAACGCAAGAGTCTAATTTGAAGGGAAATGGAAAGAATTTTGATCTTGTTAGTTACAAGCATGATGTGACAAAAATGAACTTGGAGTATAAACCTCTCCGCCCAGTCATATTCAAAATTCCAACATAAAGAGCAAAATTTGAAGGGAAATCGAAAGAATTTTGATCTTATTAGTAACACGCATGAAGTGAGCAAATGTGGCTGCATTCAAGTGGGTGAGTAGACAAGGACAAGGTGGCTGCCCCGTAATTAATCTCTCTCTCTATATATATATAAAACATATGTTTTCTTATACACCCATTACTTGCACCATCTTACTGTTTTGCTATGATACAAAAATATCTTCGAAAAATTGGTCTATTACAGCAATAAATACAGAATCTTCTTATCTTCTTCGGTGATGAGTGACGACATACATTGCTTGACTAAAACAAAAATATCAGCTGATTGAGTCGAAAGTTTATGGTCTAATGAGATATACGGCAACAATCATGCTTCACTAAGAACATGTCGTGGTTTACGATAAGGTTATTACGGTATGGATTAATTTTTATTTTTATTTTTTATTTTATTTTAATTATAAAGTGAGAAAAGAAATCTTAGGTGGGGCAAGCGAAGGGATATATGTGGATCAAAATGAGACATCTTCGACAAATTCTAGAATGTATATGTGTGAACTTGACACTTAATTTTCAATACAGGTTGAAAATAAACATTACATAATTTTCAATACAGGACAAAATAATGACTTTACTTTAAGATAGATTAGAAGTAGCCTTAATCCTACATTCCGACCTACAAAAGCTCGATCAAATCAATAAGAAAATTTTCAATTGAATTACAGTATAAAGGTTTTATTAGGGTGTCCAATTCCATACAACATTAATAAAATAATTTTATTTAAAATATTTAAATAATTTTATTAATATAAAATATTTTAGGTAATGGTATCTAAAATAAATCTGTACAACTCGGTTTTAATTAAATGTGAAAATTGAAAAGTGGTTCCAAAATATTTTTTAATTTGATAAAAATTAAAAATTTATTTATTTTTATAATTTAATATATACAATATTATATTGTGTTCAATTTATAAAATTAAAATTTCAACTTATTAAAATATGAATTACGAATTACTTTTTAAATTATTAAAATTAATAAAAAAATTAATAAAAAAATTAATTTAATATATTTTATGAAGTTAAATTGAATTTCAAAAATAAATTAAAAATTGTGTTAAAATAGATCATACATTATGGTTAGGTATGTTAAAATAAATACAGTGATTGATACATTTATAAATGATTTACAATAAAATTTTCTTAAGAACTTAATGTGAACAAAGTTATTTTTATATATTAAATACTAATATATATATATATATTACATTTAAATACTAATACTAACATAAATATTAAACTACTCATTTGTATATTTATTATAATTTTTTGAAATTATATTTTATTTATATGCAAATAATAATTCATTTATTGCTATGGTAATAAGCCAATTGAACCAACACGAAATTATAACAAAATTATAAAATCAACTAGCTTGACAAGCTGAATTTATCACAGGTTATGGTTAACAAGCTCCTTACCCCATACTAAAACATATCTAATATAACTCCAAATTCAAATGATCACATCTAAATATAGCATAGTTAGTAATGTAATATTTTCACTTTCTTATTTTTAAAAATTATTATATTATCGTCATTTAAACTTCAAAAATATACATATGTCTATTTATAGACTGTTGAAATTTCATTAATGTTTTACATTAAATTAAGCAATATTAATTTTAATAGTTATTTAAATTTATATGTTTTATTAAAATTTATTTTTTTTTTATAAAATATTATACTTCTACTATTAAGTTAAAATAATTATTTTTTATTGAAATAACTTAAAAAGAAAATTAATATATTATTTTTTTATGATTTTATAATTTATAATTTCATTTTTAAATAGGAAGATTAATATATAATATTTTAATAATAAAAAATTAATTAAATCATTTCATAACCATAGAGTTATTTTTTCTTAAAAAAAAAATCAATTAATCACCTTAAAAAAAAAAATTCTATCATAAAATATATAAAAAAAATTAAAATTAATACTAATTATTTATATATCTGATTACAAATAGAACAAATTCTTTTAAATAGATATATAAAATTATTTAAATTGTATAAATTATTTTTGAAAAATTTTAAAAATTATATATATATTGACAATTTTTTAATTTTTTTGGAAATTAATTTATAAATTTAAATTACTGTGAAAAAACTAAATTTTTTTATTTTATATAAAAATCTTACATATCACCCACCTAGATAACCCTTAAAACCCTCTCGGCATATATGAAACAGAATTTGCTCTCATTAGCACAAAACTTCGGTTCAAAATATCTATATATCTGCCTCAAAACTTTGAAGTCTGCATAGAAGTACCGATCCTGGAAGTTTAGTGCATTTCATCTCCATTTTATTTCTATCATATCGAGCTCCACTACTTACTCCCAGTTCAAGTCTATTCTACATTTTATATATCAAGTCAAACCTTCCTTGCAAGAAATTAATATCACATCACACAAATCATAAATATATGGTCCTTACCTTATTCAAAAGCGAACATAAGAAATTAATATGCCCTCGTTGACCTGTGAAAATACCATTATAACCCCCAAAATAAAGAATGGGAAATCTGTTAAGCAAAGTATAGTTGACCACTGCTTATCTCACTGGGCCAGGGTGATATCACAACGATATACATTTATAATGTTTCTATTTTCATTTTCATTCGCAGTGTATGGATGCAATTGAGTGATATTATTAGTAAATGAGACCCACCACCACCACCAAAGACTTGTCATTATACATGGAGACAAACGACAATGAAATATTGGGATTAGATAAATTCTCAAAAGCTCTATATACATTGCATTTAGCAAGAATCAAAAGTGGATTGACTTGGCAAAGACTTCACTCCATTAACTTGCCCAGCTGGTTTCAACTTTTGTTGTCTATGCAGAAGTTTTAAGGAATAGAATTCTTTTTGAATTCTACATTAGTGAAATTTACCAATTCTTAGTTCCACCAACGTATCTCCTTCCATCTATCATCAAATGAAACGTGCATTTCATTCAACCCATAAAAACAAATAAATAAAATGTCCAAATCAAATTATTTATTCCCGGCATCCGTCATTATAAATGGAGACAAAAGACAATGAAATATTATGACCAGATAAATTCTCCAAAACTCTATACATTGCATTTAGCAAGAAAGAAGAGGAAGTGATTGAAGTAATGTTTCAACTTTTGATAGATCTATGATATCTATGACAATGATCAGAATCTCTGTGCTCAACCCTACATAAAATTTAGGAACGTAGACTGACTGAACACGACTAGAAAAACTGGAATCACTTCTCAAGTCTTCCCATTGACTTACATGTAAATATACACACTTGTTAGACTTATTTTTGAAATCCAAGGCCTGTTCTGAGTTCATCATACACCCATGTGGATACTAAAGAATGGGAACGCATACGACCACCAAGACTATTTTCTGCCATCTTTGAATCAATCAATTGAAGTTGTTTATTAACCCATGGAGGGTCATCTGGATGCAACCAGAGAGCTTCACCAGTGTCTTTGTGTTTAAAATCAGGGGATTTTGGATTTCTTTTGTTGTTTCTGTTGTCCCACCATTCGTATGGATTGGTGAAATAAAGATGCCACAAATATAATCGGTCTTGATACTTTTCCAGGCCTGCTTCCCCTGCAAAATGTTACAGGAGAAAATGAAAAGATGCCACAAACTGAAGTTTTTACAATGACAAGACAAATACACAATTCTAAGTGCCAAATACAACCTATATGCCAAATTTTGCTTTCCCTCAGTGTTTTGGTTATGTCAACATAGAATCATATATGTACAGTCTGCATTGATAACATTTTTCACTATTTCCGTAGCTTAAAATTACAGAACTCACTGAGATCAACATGTTTCAGTGAGGCCAGCTCAGTCTGTTTCCACCATAAAATCCTACATTGCCTCTATTAAAACAACTTCCTAATGTTTTTGAAACTAGGGTGAGAAACCATTTTGATGCTTAAAGTTCTGTCCATACAAGAGAAAAACCCAGAACAAGAAAACTAAAGTTAAAATAGATGCAAACATATGTAAACTGATGGAGACAAATGGTACCTTGCTCTGATTTTATTATCTCGGATTTTTGGTTGCTGGTCCCACATTTAGCAACGTAATTCAATTCCTTTACGTCCACCTAAGATAAAAAGCAACAAAACTGAGATATTCCTACATTTGCAACAGAGCACAAAATATATTTGTTATATGGCATAATTATATGTAAAATAAGAAAAAGAAAAGAAAAAACATTTCCTTTTTCTCAAAGTGAAGTTTCTCACATTCCAATAAAGATGACTCAATATCATGCAAAGCAGTACATACACAATGCATCCAAATTCACACATAGTTACAAGAATCAATCCGAGAGATGTAAATAGGGACCTAAGTTAAGATTATCAAGAAATTTTACCACAATGACAACTTCTGATTATACAAGCATCTTATACCAACAGCAAACATTGTGGAATGGCTAAGTAGATGATATAATAGCATGAAGCTAGGATTGATAAATAATATAACCAAATATCAGATGAGAAAAAGAAATCACAATTGCAAATATATCATTTGCTACATCAATTGATATACGAACCTTGTAACATACTCTATCCTTTTCGTCTTTATCTTTTTTCGTGTAGGAACCTAAACGGCCTGCAACATATATAAAATCATTTGGCTGCAAATGTTCTTCACACAAATCTGCCATGTCACCCCGCATCACCAGCAACATGCTGCTCAAGCATTCGGATACTCATTTTACTTGATAAAATGTTGAAAGATTAATTAAAACATATACATACACATTAGTTTTAATAGAAACAATTTTTATCTACATGCCCTAGATTGATAATTTTTTTATTACTAGATTTTGAAACTAACATGCATCCAAATGTAAAAACTGACCTAAAAGAGTGGTCCGAATAGCGATTCTTGTCGACTCTCAGCCTGGTACAAACTGCAGTCTGATAACATCTCTTGACTGGAACGATCACTGTTCCGATTAAGTTAACAGAATTAACCCAATTCTTCGGTTCCCGCTTTATGGTGGTAGGACGCTGCGTTTTAAGCTTGTGATGATACACTGCGCTTCCAACTTCCCCTTCGCCAGAGAAAAAGCTCGAAAATTTAGGGAGAGCAGGCGATGAAGAAGAGAAGGTTGCTTGCCTTTGCAGAGAAAATTGGGAGACGGCTCTTCTTAGAAATCCGACGCGACGGGAGATCATGAATTCCAGACGATGGGTGTCTGCGGTGGTCTGGCGACAGCTATTGCTGATAAGAAATATTCCGGCGTAATATACAAGATTCGCGGGCTTTATAATTGTTTTTCTGTGTTAGAGGCAACGGTGGTGGACTTTGTCTGAATCTTAGGGTTTAACGGCTTCGGTCGGAAACGGGATTTTATTTGGGCTTTCGAATCCGGAATGGGCTTGTAAAACCTTATCTAGTTGAATTGGGTTATTGAGCCAGCCCACTTTTCATTTCTTGACTTGGCCCAACCCATGCCTCAGGGTAAATCATTCTGTTGTAGACGAGCAGAGCTTCATTTTTCAATCACATTCTGAGCCGAGGCTTCAATTTTAAAAATATTTTATTTATGCGAGGGAAAATTTTAATTAAATTTTATTGCCAAATAAGGTTTATAGTTGACACCCTTCTACATTTGGAAGTAGCTTCCACTTGTTGTCTACGTTGTTACTTGAAGCTCAAGGTCCACACCGTGTATTTATCTAGTATGTACGCACTATATTTTCAAACATAAACCTGATGAAAGTTTGATTAAAATACTAAATTTCTAAATGCATGTATACTGACTCTACTCAAATGTAAACGTAGCAGAAGACCTCTTCAAGTAACACGTTCATTTCCAAAACAACAAAAAGGTCAAATCCACATCCGTACAGGTCATTGTCCCCTGTCTCCTGTCTCCTTTTTCATACCAGTGTTAGTCATTGTCGCTAAAGTAATTACGAAGGAACAACAATGACACGTAGGATCCTCTCTCACAGAAGTATCCAATCATATTCAATATCTGACCGGCAGGACGGCCATAGTTGGTGTGAATTTGTATTGTTTATTCATAAATTGTGATGTCTGGTGCTTACGTGGCCTCTATCTGCGGAGAAACCGTTTCTGGTTTAGTTGACAATTCGAAGTACAGTTTACCGTACTCATACGGCGTGTGTTTGGTAGGTATCTTCGTGGATCTCGTCAATATTGACTTAAAAAAACACAAAGACGGGAGCAGTTGAAAAATGAAAATAATTACGAAACGGAAAATGGAGTAAGTTTAATTATTTTTTTTTAAAGTAGGGTCGGGTTTGTGGTGTTAGCTGTTGGAGTCATTTTCGAGCTGAGTTGTTGACTGAAAAATATTTTCTTGGAAAAATCAAATGATGAAAAACAAAGTAAACTGAGAAAACACGGTGGATTTTCCTTTGGTGGTTCTTCAACAACCTTGAGATTCTTATCTCTAGAAGAGGAACTGCTATTTTATCTCACATGACGCTTGTTCGATACGGCTTCTACTGCGATTTCTCCACCTATGGGACCTGATAGTGGCAATGTCGGTAATTTCTTCAAGACCCGAGGGCAATCGTCTTTCACTACTCGCCGGCTTACTAGACAGAGGAAGCTTAGACACCTCACAGATGATGAACTCGGCTTGTCCTCCGTAGATCGTTCTTCTTCCTCCGGTACGTCTTGGAAGTCGCGGTCGTCTCCGGTACCCAAGCCTTTGCCGCTTCCTTTACTTGGAAGACCGGGGTCTTCGGGTCCGAATTCGGGTCGTGGTGTCGGATCACCAGATGAAGCTGCGTACAGGTAACTGTTTTTATTTATTTGATTTATATAGAGGTAATTATCCTAGGTTTCAGATTTATGAAAAAAGACTATCCAAAAAATCTTTTTTGTTTCTTTCTTTAAACAAGCAGGCAAATAGCTTTGTAGTTCGAGTGTCCGTATGAGATTGGTATAATTAGAAATGAATTCACTTTTTTTCAAAGAGACAGAATAGCTTTATTTGTATAGCAGTTTCTGTGAAGTATATGGTAAACTCTGTTGATAATTTCAATTGCAATGGAAATGAATTGAATTGCTGATTCTGTTGCGTGAATCTACTCCATGAACCATCAGGAAAAGCCCAGTTCAGAGAGCTTCAGGTAAATCTCCAGTCCAACATTTTGATGGCAATGAGTATAGGCGGGAGAGGGGCAGTCCAGTTCTAGCAAGTGGTTTACCAAGCCCTCCTGTTAGTCCTTCTAGGTCAAATGGTGTGGATCTCTTTCCTGTGCCTAATGCTAAATCGTTAACTACTCGTCGTAGGGGTTACTCTCATGAGCTAAATGGTGAAAATGTTACTTACAACTTGAGGGTGGATGTTTCTCCCCGGAGTGCACCAACTAGTCTTCTTTCTAGTCCTGCTGTTAGCCCACAAAGATCGAAAGCTGGAGAGATTTTTCCTTCTTTCTGGTCTCCTCGAGAAATTGAGGATTGGACAACTTTGGATGTCCCAGAGTCTAGTAAGCCAGCTGCTGGTAGTACTTCACCGTTGTCACCAGTGAACAGAAATGCAGGTGGTACTACCCGTTCTCCCCACTATAGCCCCACCAAGCAAAGCCCCGAGATCTCTCCAAAGAAAGATAATAAATTTTCGTTCATGATGCGCCCTAGATCCCCTCAGAATCACAATGAGTGGCATGAAGGTAGTCATTTGAGTGCTCATCCATTGCCTCTTCCACCTGCAGGGTCGCCATCACGGCAGTCATCCGTACTGCCATCACCGCAATCATCCGTACCGTCATCATGGCAGCCATCTGTACCGTCATCATGGCAGCCATCTGTACCGTCATCACGGCAGCCATCCATACCGCCTGCTGTTATGACTCACAGTACAGAGATGCGTAATGGGTCTTTAAAAGGTCAATGGCAGAAGGGAAAACTTATTGGACGTGGTACATTTGGCAGTGTTTATATTGGAACCAACATGTATGTAGACAAACTGAAGATTTTTGTCAATGTGTTGCTTGGTTTTTCTTGTAAAATGTTAATTGTATCTTCTTTGTATTGTGGCAGATTAACTGGAGCTACATGTGCGATGAAGGAAGTTGATATTATCCCTGATGACCCAAAATCTGCTGAATGTATCAAGCAATTGGAGCAGGTCAATCTGCAGTTTTTGTTTTTGTTTTTTTTTTGTTTTTTTTCCTTTCCTTGGTTACTTATTCCACTAAAGTTGATAAATGCTTTATTTCCATTCTGGGACATATGCAAATTTGACTCACATGGTGGTATGCAATGCTATTATGGAAATTTTGATAAATGTGGTGGAAGGACAAGGTGAAAATTTGGATTTAGATAAAAATAATAATAATAATAATAATAAATAAAAATTGTAACTTGTCAACCCAAAAGGAAGTATCTATTTCATGCAGGCTATTAAGTCAACAATCTTGTATGTTAAACGTTTTACATGCAATGTTGGACATGGATAGTTTTCTATAACAAATTTAGCCTGTCCTCTTATGAAAATTTTAATGATATTTGTTGTTCTAAAGACTTTGTATTTACGGACTTTAGTTACAGCTTAGACTATTTTCTCTTAAGCTACTACTGTTCTTATGAATTTTACTTATTACAGGAAATTAGACTTCTTCGTCAACTGGTGCATCCAAATATTGTGCAGTACTATGGAAGTGAAGTGGTAAGTAAGCGGAAACATTATAGGCTCCACTTGGCTGTTATGGTTTTATGCAAATTTATTTAAGCAAAGTTCCAATGCTTGCAGATTGATGATTGCTTTTACATATATTTGGAGTATGTGCATCCTGGATCAATTAATAAATATGTTCGTGAACATTGTGGAGCTATTACAGAATCTATAGTTCGAAATTTCACCCGTCATATTCTCTCTGGGCTAGCTTATCTGCACAGCAAAAATACAATCCACAGGTAACAGCCATGCTTCATATGCGGCAGAGAAATATTTATTTATAAAACGTACCTTCTTTGTTATTGGTCAACTCCATAAAAAGAAAGTAGGAGAGGGAAAAATTAGCATGGTCATTGATGCCAAATATTGACTGAAATAGGTTTCATTTGTACTTCTTTCTAAAAACTAGGAACATGGAGAATCTTCTTGAACATTATTGGGAAGTGATAGATTTCTTCATTGTAAATTTATTTTTGGCGCTGTGTTTACTAAGTGCAAACTTTTGATTTACAGGGATATTAAAGGTGCAAATTTGCTTGTTGATGCAAATGGCGTTGTTAAGCTTGCAGATTTTGGGATGGCCAAACATGTGAGTATAAGATTGCTTAACACTTTATTTTGCTTGGTCTATTGGGCTCTCTTTGTCTTGATGAATCACTTTAAGAATAGAGGGTGATCTGACTTAATTAAGCTGTCTACTTAAAGAGGGATGGATATGAGTACTGAGATGATTATATTTGCTGAAATTTAAAATGACTTTGTAGATACGCTTATCTTATTCTACTATTTCATTGATTTATATTGCAAGCCTGCTAACTTCTACTCAAGAAGGAAGCCCTCTTTTGCTTTGTTTCTGTGTGGTTATAATTAATCAGAACCCTCTATGTTTTCCTCAAAATGTATGTCTTTGACTATTGTTTGTTGTCAGCTTACAGCACTATCATATGAACTGTCATTGAAGGGCAGCCCATACTGGATGGCTCCAGAGGTACATCTTGTCACTCTAGTCTGTATGTCTGTTGAATGCTGATCTGTTTCTTACTTCACACCCATTATTGTGCAGTTGATGCGTTCTATGATGACGAAAGATGGCAATCCTAAGCATGCTTTGGCCGTTGACATCTGGAGCCTCGGCTGTACTGTCATTGAAATGTTCTCGGGTAAACCTCCATGGAGCGAGCTTGAAGGGGTGAGTTCAAGATTCACAATTATAAAATGACATATGATTACTATTTTTACTTGTGTCAAACTTTCATAGTTCCTTATTATTTGAACCACTCTTTGTTTCGCCTGCCAAAAATTTATTGACTTCAATGTACTATTTGTCAGCCTCAAGCTATGTTTAAGGTCCTGCACAGAAGCCCACCTATTCCAGAATCTTTATCTCCAGAAGGGAAGGATTTTCTCCAATGTTGTTTTCAAAGAAACCCAGCAGAGAGGCCTTCAGCAATTGTGCTACTTGATCATCCCTTCGTACGAAATTGGAATGATCAAAATGTGCCAATGCAGGCTTTATCCAGACTGAACCTATTGGCGAGTATTACACTCATCTCAGTTCTAGCTATCCTGACACTGTTGTATAGCTATCATAACAATTGTTTATTTTCCCTTACAGGATAGATCGCGCAGTCCAGTTGGCTCTCCTACAAATAGATCTGATTTGATGTCAATCATTCAAGGCACATCACTAAGAAACAATCATCTTCACGGTCTCAGGTAATCTGCATCTCGCATGTCGCCTCAGAAAACTTGCATGATAGTGTTGTCTGTGCTGCAATTGCGATAAATAATTTTTTCGTATAACTTTTTCCCAGTGGAATTTGTCGACATTGTTCTAGAACTTTAAATTGGGATACAGCTTCTTATCATTCTCCTCCTTCAACATTCAGGGTTAATACTTCTCTTCCATCGACTCCATTGATCCAAACTTCTCGCAGTTTTAGCCCACCATCAAATGTCGCCAGTAATATGGCACTGAACGCCATGAACAACCACCCATGTGCTATTTCAAGGTCTCATGGAAGAGAAGTTCCACACATCTGAGACATTTTTCTTGTTGAAACTGTAACTTGACTAGCTGTTGTAACTATAACTCAGGAAGCTCCGCAAAGCTCAATGGAGATTTTCGGTCCATGGCTGGGTGACTCACTTATCAATTATTTGTTGTTAACCTATTATGCCAGTTTTGTAAATACAGGCAATGTTGTAATTCAGAGACTGATACATCTTTGATTAGAAAGCTGGACGTTTTCATATTCTTTTAGCAAGGTTAGATCTTGTATAATGTTGTAACTTCATGTGTGTGAAAATAATGTAAAGGTCATGAATATTTCTTTGGTTGATTTCCATATGTTGTCTGTTAAAGATAGATACTCAGATACCGTCATTGTTGTCTTTATCCACTTAATGCAATGTGGTTTCATGGACTAATCTAGCTAGTTATGTGATTATTGGAAAATATTATTAAAAATTCCAGAAAATTATATTATTATTATTATTACTATTATTATGTATTAACAAATCACATATATAGTATATATTTTTTACAACAGTTAGATTTGTAAGCTATTTAAATAAATAAATCCACGAATAAATTGAAATTCACGTAGCAAAATTTGAAGCAATTGGCGCCTCTAGTCGCTCCAAGTTTCTCACTTAACAAGATCTGCTCGAGAGCGATATTTCTTCACTCTTGTTTTAGTTGCAGTGATCGAACAAGTATTATCAAATTTCCATGGATATATGTATGTTTCCTTTTCAAATTTGGTCCAATTTCGTTTTCCTTTCGTTTCACTGCGGTTCTTATCGATTGTTATTGTACTATTGGCTGTAGTTCTCGTTTTCAATCTGTTATATTGAAGCTTCGAAATGTTGATTGTTAACGCTTTGAATGCTTACATGTTTGTTTGTTGAACTCAGCGGACGATGCAAACCCACAACTTTGTGAAAGTTTAATCGATAAAATTCATGGTGTGTACTCTGATGGGATCCATTTTACTACGCCGAAACCCTCCTTGAAGACAAACGAATTTGATTTGGTCAGTTATTATCAGATGTTATTAGAATTTGACTGGGTGATGTATATGAGTAGTACATTGTTTTTAATTTTTTTCCCCTCTAAAATTCATTTCGGAGATTAGGTGCGAGGCGTTTTGCATATATTGCAAGGCTTCTCTAGTTCCTTGTTTTGTTGGGACAACGTCAGGGAGCGTTTTCGAGTTAAGAGTGGGATTTATGTGACTCACCTTTCTCACGGAAGCCTCCATGTCCTTCTCAATCAATTCACATACGCCGCATCCTGTTTGAAACAAGTGGAGGTTATTATCGGGTGGGTTGACAGTTCGGGGAGGATCAATTCTCCCACCGTTAGGGCATTTTCCTGTGCTGTTTCTGCTTGGCTCAAGGTAATTATGCTGTTGGATGTTAGTTGGCTTGCTCTTTGTTTAGTGATTTCAAATGTTATTTCAGCATACTCAATAAGTGGATCTTTAGAGCAGAAACTGAGGGATATTGCTCTAAAGGAGGAAATGAAGATCAGCGAGTCTATGGGGCGAATCACACCCACTTTACTGGGATTAGCAAATTCTTTAACAGGGTCGGTATCCATTACCTTGAAACTTATATATTTCAAAACTGAGAATGTATTGACTACTATATTTTGAGCCATGCTATAAATCATTTTATCGCGCATTCGTATTAATTTTTTGGGTTCCAGTATTTAGTAGTTAGTAGTTCTTAGTCTTGATAGTACATTCTTAACATTTAAGATTGAGCAGTTGGCTGAGTAGCATAGAACTTAAGATCACTTTATTTAATGCATTTACCTTGTTTTTTTCCTACTGCTCTCATATGTTGAATTCTCTTTAAGGAGCACATTAGTATGTACACACAGTAATATCTGATTAATGCTCCATTAGGGTTGAGTTGAGGATGCAGTTTCCACATCTTATATTCCATCTGTGGGTGATTCTTCAATGTTCTTTTTAGCTTGGTCTCATACTTAATGCTTATACTTGGTCTTATTCCCTTTTGTGGTCTTTATTTTTGTTATACAACTTGTTGACAGTCTTGTCGGGGTGCTTCAGTCTTTGTTCAGGTGCTGAATATTTGTTGCAAATAGTGAGAGGAGCCATTCCTCGCACATATTTTGAGTCTGAGTTATCTGTTCCAGCTGCTGAAATGGCAGTTCATGTCCTTGACTGTCTATATGAGAAGTTGGATGAAGTGTGTCTTGTGCAAGGTGGTGAGGTCGTAGCTACTCTTTTAGCTGTGTATCTTGTTTCAAATTTCTTGATTGACTTATACTAACTTGAAAGATATGCTAATTACAGGAGGAAGTATATCCAATGTTACTTCATATATTTGTTGCAAGCTTGTTGCCATATATCAAGGGTCTTGATTCCTGGCTTTTTGAAGGAACACTTGATGATTCTTTTGAGGAGGTAAGTGGTAATCAGAACTTTCTACAATATCCCAAGACTTAATATTTCTTGTGTACTACTGTGAATCTGCATTCAAGAATACCTCATGTAATTTTAAAATATGGAAAGAAAAAGCAGAGAATTTATATTTTAAAAGTTGAATGCAAGTGTTTGTTTCTTTACTAAACTTAGATATAGACAAAAACCAATGTCATCTTACTATTGTCTTCTGTTCCTGCTTGATTAAAATTTATTTATTTTTAAATTTCTGTTTTTTAGGCCTTTAATTTTTAAGTGTTTTTTTTTTCACTACTTTATTTTAATATTTTGAAAGTGGTAAACAAGTTTCTTTATTTGTGCAGATGTTCTTTTATGCCAACAAAGCAATCTCAGTTGCTGAGGCGGATTTCTGGGAGAAAAGCTATTTGTTACGATCCTTACAAGGTAGAAGATTGGACTCTGAGCAATCTGCCCTAACTTCTGACAGTCGACGTGTACGCACTAGTAGTGAAAAGAAGGAAACCAGTGAGAGAGAATCTATTTCCCTCTCTAGTTCTTTGAATGGAAAAGAATGGATTGGTGGATCCAATCAACTCTGTCCATTATTTATTAAGGACATAGCTAAGTCAATTGTTTCTGCTGGAAAATCATTGCAATTGATCCGGCATGTTCATACTGATTTTTCATCAGTACCTAACAGAAGTAATGATGATGGGATTAATGTTAAAGCAAGTTCTAATGATTTTAATGTTTTCAGTGGAACTCATTGTGGACAGGGTATTGCTGGGTTGACCTTGGCTGAAATTTTCTGTGTCTCATTAGCTGGCCTTGTAGGCTATGGTGATCACATCTTTAAATACTTTTGGCTAGATGAGTGCAAGTCTGAAATTATCCCTTCATTGGAGTCCAACCTGGGTAGGAAAATAGTGGGGAATGAGAATCATGGACTGTTGCCAATGTTAACATGCTCAGAAAAAATTTGGTGCAAGTTCTTAGTTGATACATTGCTTCAGAAAGGGGTGATTGATCCAAAAGATGTGCATAAATTGGCCAGTAGTTTTACCAACATGAAAGGAGAGCATATGGTTACATGTGTAGGTAATCAAGTGACCACCCAAAAGTCATTCTGTCCAGAAAATCCAGTTATTTCTTTGTGTGGTACATTACTGGATAACAAAAGTGACTCCTCGAAATCATTGAACCTATCAAAAAAATTTTCTCTCCCCCCTTTAGAAGATGAGAGTTTAAGGAAAGCTGTTTTGGGTGGTGATGTTAACGAGTCTTCTGAAGTAAAAGGAACAAACTATGTCTTTGGTTTCCAGTTTGGTGAATCTGAATATCGTCGTTCTCAATATGATTTAAAGCTGTTAGAAGTCTTGTTTCCATTTCCCACTCTTCTTCCATCGATTGAGGTACAGATTCGCGAATAACTTATTGTGCTGTGCTTTACTTTTTATTGGTAGTGTTTCTGAATATTAGCTTTGATTTAAACAGGATGAGCAACGTATATCTGAACTCTTGCCGTTCCAGAAGAATAGCACCCTTCCATCAAGAGTCCTTAACTGGATGGAAAACATTGAACCAAGAACAACTGCTCATCCTGTGGTTATTATGCAGGAATGCCTTAATGTATACATTAAGAAACAGGTATTTATTTCTCAAAGCCGTTTGTTGAGTTTATTCAATTTTTTATTTTATTTTCTTATTAATTACCCCTTGCTGAAATTGTATTTTCTACATATTTTAGGTTGATCATATTGGCAGGCTTATATTGTCAAAGCTAATGAACGACTGGAGATTGATGGACGAGCTGTCTGTTCTGCGTGCCATTTACTTGTTAGGTTCAGGTATATCTGTGAATTCAGATCTTTCTTCTAATTTAATTTTTATTGGGTGATCATGGCTACAACATGATAATTTGCTGCCTTCAGGTGATCTATTGCAGCATTTTTTGACTGTGATTTTCAGTAAGCTGGATAAGGGAGAAACTTGGGATGATGATTTTGAGCTGAACACTATATTGCAGGTACAGTCAAAGTACAAAACAATCACTATCTTAATTATCAAGGCTTTACATCTCGAATTGAGCACTTTTCTGAGATTAATAGTTTAGATTGGAATCATATATTATGTGAAAACTCTCGTCACTAGATTTTATTTGATGGGGTTTGTGCTGTACAGTGACACTATGACGCTACTGCTTTAGTAAGCCTGGGATATTTTGCTAGCTCAGCTTTATTTTGACCTTTTCTAATATTTTAGTTGTATGCTGTGCGGATTGCTACAGGAATCTATCAGGAATTCTGCGGATGGCATGCTGTTAAGTGCTCCAGATTCATTGGAGGTTTCAATCACCAAAAATCTAGTTTCTGATAGTGACGGGCAGCCTAATACAGTTGCCCTTGTTTCAGCTCCCCGTAAAAGTCAGACACGTAGCTTTGGTGTAGATGGTCTTGATTTACTAAATTTCACATACAAGGTTGTCTCTCCTACAGTCAAGCAAACATGCAAAATTTTATTTTGTTGTCCTACATAAAAAATTGCCTCATATGCATGTCTATTGAATGTGGCAGGTCTCTTGGCCACTTGAACTAATTGCTAATACAGAGGCAATTAAAAAGTATAACCAGGTATTTTTCACTTTCTCACTCAAGCTACCTTGATTCAATGCTCATTTTTCATCTATCAGTTTTCTACAATTTTGATATAGGTTATGAGGTTCTTGTTGAAAGTCAAGCATGCCAAGTTTGTTCTTGATAAAGCTCGGAAGTGGATGTGGAAGGTTTGCATTTCTTCAACTAACCACTGTCCCTCTCCCTGTATAACAAAGCAAAAGGCTTGAACATCAGTCCTGGGAAATTTATTGACGGTGTTCTTGTTTTGTATGCTCCTGTCTAATGTATTATGTTATCCTCGCTAGGGTAGAGGTAGCACAAGAAACAGTTCCAAGCACCACTGGCTAGTGGAACAGAAGCTCCTCCATTTTGTGGACGCTTTTCACCAATATGTTATGGACAGAGTATGGATTTTCCCCCATATCTTAACCTTAATGTGTACTTCCTATGTATGTGTACGGGAATTGATGTCTCTTGCCTTTTGGTTATGTGATGTCTCTTGCCTTTTGGTTACGTTTTCCTACTTTTAGAATCTCAATTTTATCTCTGTTCATTTCTCTTTCATGTCCCTGTCTAGATAGTAGGTAGTATGTTACCCATACAAAATTTTTAATACGTTCAGCTAGTATTTGCACAGAAGAGGTAATTAATTGATATTTTTTACCATGAGAAATGGAATTTTTGGCCTCATATTTTTCATTCAGACATGTTATGTGGCAGATCAGTGTTTGGTATTCCAAATATGATGCTTTTCTCTTATCTTATTTTTATGTGTAGCTTGCTGTATCCTTGTTTCTGAATGAAGAAAGTGCGTGACTTTGTATTTATAAACAGGTATATCACAGTGCATGGCATGAACTTTGTGATGGTGTGGCAGCAGCTGGATCTCTGGATGAGGTCATAGAAGTGCATGAAGCTTATCTGTTATCAATTCAGCGCCAGTGTTTTGTGGTACCAGATAAACTGGTGGGTACACATCCAGATCGTGTTACTTCTGTCTATTTTGATGGAATTTTTCTCTTTAACCAGTGATCTTCATTTAATTGCTTCTTTTCCTATCCAGTGGGCTCTTATTGCAAGTCGCATCAATAGCATCCTTAGATTAGCTCTGGACTTCTATTCCATACAGCAGACCCTAAGTAGTGGAGGAGCAGTATCTGCAATTAAGGCAAGATGCGAAACGGAAGTGGATCGAATTGAGAAACAGTTTGATGACTGCATTGCGTTCCTCCTCAGAGTATGGTCTACTAGCCATTCTAACCTTTCCATTTAGCGATCTCTCAGATTTTTTCAAACAAAGACATATCTTCCTTTGGCATATGGAAGTCATGAGGACAAACATGCATGTGAAGGAATAAAGTAAAATTGATCCTCTAATTATTTGCACTTTGCGTTGCCTATGCAGGTCCTATCTTTCAAACTAAATGTCGGGCACTTTCCTCATTTAGCTGACCTGGTAACTAGAATTAATTACAACTACTTCTACATGTCTGACAATGGCAACTTGAAGACTATCCCTGGTACAGAAACTATTAACTCACGACTTGGCAGCAAAGCTTTTCCCAGTAGAACAGCAGATTAGTGTTAACCACGAGATGAAGGTACACTTTTGCATGTGCATGTTTATGTTTGTACAGAATTTGGGATTGGCTATAAACTGGAGCTTGAGTATAAAGTCCAGATGTGGAGGGTCAGCAATTTTGGCGGCATGGTGCTATGGGAAGTAGTCGTACCATTGTAACTTTATCTAAATCAGCTGCCTTGAAATCTCTGGTCAAGGTCAGAATTGTCCAATTATTTATCATTCTTGTGTTCCAGTGTCTCTTGAATTAAGGGCATATTCTTGATTAGTTCCTGCTGTTCCAGCCTCCGATCCTCATTGAGCTGAAAAACTTGATTGTAAATATCTGACGTCAACCACATTTTCATAATTTTGCTCTAGTCCACGTTCTTTTGTTGTAATATAATTTTGCATTTTCAGTGTGAATATTCCGACTCATTTTGTAATTGTTGGATGCAAGTTTTGCATTTTCATAAAATTTTCAGTATTGTATTTGTATGGTGATCATCAAAGTTTTGATCTTTACCTGACAACCATATTTCACGTTCTGACAACGGTTTATTCCCCATTCTGACTATGGTTTATTGTAAGCGTATATTCCCCATTCTGACTATGGTTTATTGTAAGCGTATATTCGTAATGTTGGTTTCTTCCTCATTATTTAAATAATAGAAAAAAAAAATTCTGTTTTTTGAAATATTTCACGTTTATTCCTTATTTGAATTTCCCAAATTATTTTATATTGTTTTTCATGTATGTCTTTGTAGATTAACCTCAGATTTTGAAAATCTTAAATTACCCTCTTTTTAATTTACCTCTAATTTTGGAAAATATTACTTATATTCAACCTCCGTTTCCTCCTCCAACGGCTACCATCTATACACTTTTCACTGTTCTTCCTCTCTTTTCTCCGTATGTAGTGTACTTTATGAATATGATCTGGCGGGTTTTTTACATTTTTAGTTCTAGTTTAGTTTCCGAGTGTTCTCTCTCTCTCTTCGAATCTGGTGTTTCCTATGTCATTAAGCGTCTCACATTTACTTCTTGGACTCTGACGATGATAAAGATTTTTGGACTTGGGCTTTTGGTCTTAGGATCTTAGACGAATATGGCCCAACCATAGTCACATTGTACTGTAATTTCATCTTATATGGGTTATATGCTTAAATAAAATAAAAATGTGCTATTTCACTAATGGAAATGTCACGTTCAAAGAGAGTAAAATGGAAAGAGCTCTGAACCGAGGTGTCTGGTTGACTGCCACTAAAACAAAATTAAGCGTGTGGACCCGACCACTATTGAAATTTGAGCAGGAAGCTTGCATTGCAATATACCTCTCAAAGAAGCTTACGAAGAAAGCCACGGATTCGGGTCTGAGACCGGGTTTTGCTTCTCCTATTTGGATCCAATCACAACTGATTTAAATAAGACCGGGTTCCCGCCCTCATATCATCACTTCACTCCACTTATATCTAGCAGCAGTTTGATTTTCGTACCAAAATCGAAAGCAAGAATGGAAGCAAACGTGAAGGTGCTCACAATCGCCGACCTAATCAAAGGTGGTCGTCCACACACCGGAGCCTCCTCACTGTCTTCCCGCCAAAATGCTTCCTCTTCGTCAACTTCTCCCTCTAATTCTAACCCTAAAATCCTCACTCCGCTTCGCCACCCAGCCATCCTCATCGGAACCCTAAGCCTACCGAACCTTCATGACAACTGCCTCCAGTTCTCCGACAACTCCTCACAAATCTGCTGCGACATTCTCGGCTTCAGTGTCCGTGCTATCGGCAAGAAAATCCACGTCATTGCTTGGAATTTCATTCCTTTAAAACGCGGTAACGGTAACTGTAACGGATACCTGGAAATCATTAAATGGAAGTTTCCAGATTCTGAATGTTCTAGTAGCACTGGTGAGTTTGATTCGGTTCCATTAGCCTCTACTCCTGATAGAAGAGTAGACAGTTCCAGCTCCAAGTCCAGCTACAAGGTTCATGGTGCTTTGGAATCAATCAGTCCAGTTTCGACTGTTCCTTGTTCGACGACTCCAGGTTCTTCTTTAACCGATTTGACTAATCTTCGAGGATTTTTAATGCAATTCCTCGCCTGTGAGTGTAAATTATGTAGTTCTAAGGATAGTGTAGTAACAAATGGGCGTCATGAATATACGAAGACTGTGTTTCTTTATTTTTCTGGTGTTGCTTCATGTTGGCATCCGGTGATGGTGAAGCTAGTTGGGACTCTTCTTACGATCTCAGGCTTGAAGAATAAGTTGGTTTTCATGGGGAAGGAGCGTCAGCTAATGCTTGTCAATACAGAGCGTACTGTTTTACATGTACCTAGACTGTTGAAGAGATCAGTACCAGTTTCCAAAACGTTTGTCAGGGGAAATGGTGAATGTGGGGAATATTCTGGTGTTGTGAAAGGCGTGTATATGCAAGGGATGGTTGTCGAGCTGGAGAGTGACGTTTGGCTTTTACTGACTGGCAACTCACTTATGGTGCCTCATAGTCTTCGAGCAGGCACACTAGTAAGTTCTATAATTATGAATGTTTGTTAGTCAATGTATGATATGATGCATACAGATATGGTTTTGAATATTTAACTCTGGCTGGTTTCATGGAGATGTCTGTAAGAAATGTTCATTTCATCAATCCAAGATTTCGTTGGACAAAAATTCTCATACTGGGAGCTTGCTCCAAGACTAGTATAGCTGTGGAGTCTTTCTCTCCATTAGAAGTGGGGTATGCACTGCTCAAATTATCATCTCTTTCTAGTTTATGTCAAGTTGTCTAAGATTCTTATTACGCAATTTTATGGCATGATGCATATAATTACATTGATCTTGCATATCGATTATTTTAAACAATGGTAGCAGACTAATATCAAAGCATCTGTCATGATACTAAACATAGAAAATCTTAGGTTTGTTTGTTTGGTTATCTATTATCAGTAATTCAATTTAATTGTTTGCTGCACTGAACCATGATTAAAATGATTTACCTAATCATATTTTACAGATGCTATAGAAATTGCATGATGGACAGCTTATTGGGGAAATTCATTGACTCTTTGTCTTTCTCTTCAAGATTCTGGTATGGATTATGACTCTAGTTTTATAATGTTTGTGAGAGTTTCATGAATCATCTAAGTTCAATATATCATTGTTTGGTTTTGGTTTTAGGGCGCTTCTTGTTGTATCTTCTTTCCGGAAGAAGTTTTCCGGGATCTTATCTGAGAAGGAAATTTTGGGATCAAAACATGTAAGTAATTGTTCTGGTTCTTGCTAACTTGTGCCTAGTTCATATTGAAGATCTTAAATTCTTTTGTTCTGTTGTTTTTATATTGTATCTATGATGAGTCATGTGAATGTGTCATCAGAAGAAAGGACTAGCTCATATGTACATTAGTTCTCATCTGCCTTCACCTTTAATTCAAGCTCAGGTAAACTAGTAACTCAGTAGAACGTATAACTTCGGTTTTTATTTGTTGATCTGGTTTTCATCTCCTTTATAAAATTTCCTTTGTCAGCCCGGAGTATTTATGGAATTCTGTAAGCACAAGTCATGTTGCTATGATAACAAAGCAGATTGTGGTAACCTAAAGTTAGTAAGTGTGGTTACTACTGTATTTATGACATGTTATCATATTTTTGTGCCCCTTTTTCTTTCTATGGATATCTAATGATATAACTTATCTATTGCTATTTTCAGGCTGTGCCAATCTCAAGTTTCTTTTATTACTGTGAGGCCAAATGTAGAGAACTGTTGGCTCAAGGGGACAACAAAAATCATACTTCGTGTGAGAAAAACTGCTCTGCTTTTTTCTCTTGTGAAGCTAAGTCTACTGGCTGCTCAAAGTGGAGAATTTTTCCAAGTGTTGACGCATCTATAGTTCTGCTTGGAAGTTTAAAGGTAAGTAATTTAATCCCTGCTCCCAACATATCCTCCTAAATATTGTTTGTCCTGGTTTGGTCGAGCTAATGTTAGCAGCGTTTGATGGTGTATGAAGGCACATGTGAAACATGTTCGAATAATGGGATGTTGATAGGGAAAGAGAATGAAATAGTAGAGTCAGCGTTATACTTCATATTTATTTTTTTCCATTAGTTGTTTTTGGTATTAAATAGTAGTCTCTTGGGGTACTTACTATCTGATTAGTAAGTTTACTGCACAGTGTGTACTTCAAATGACAATGTACTGCTAGTGTACTTATAATGACAATTTGAATGGAAGTAATGTGAACTAATAGTGAACTTCTATCACTGCATAGATTTCTCCGTCTTCTGGAAGGTTACAATTGGTTGACATGACTGGAAGCATCGATGTAATAGTTCCCGATCTTTTATCAACTTGGAATGCCGACAGCATATATGAGGTCAAACTGGATGATGGCTCACTCCACATTTCTCATCATATTTTATGAACTTATTTTAATAATACAATTGAAGTACAAAGATTTATTTTTATTTTTGAGTCTATAATGCTGGAAATTTTCAGGTAGTTGATTATGCTATCGCAGTACATGGAATACCTCAAATGGTAGATCCATTGCATTTGCTTGATGATCCATTCTCTTGCAGAAGTATCTTTAATTTCGCCCCCCAACCAAGGAAGGGAAACTTATCAATGTTTGTATACTTTCATCTGAATAATTCAAGCAACAAAAATCATCCCCCTTCTCCTTGTATGGACAAGACAAATCATTTCAAGGAACTTGAAGGTGGAAAGTTTCATGTGATTCAAGTAACACATAAATTTCCTTTTCTACAAAAGGTCTGTAGTTAGAATTCTTATATCCTGCTGCTTCTTTTTATTTTATTTATTTATTTATTAAAATATGCTATTTCTAGAGTACCATATAAAATAGTTTATCAACTAAGCCATTTTTGTGGAATTAATTTTGTCATATGCTTCCCCCATTAACAACCTTTTGTCTCTCTCTTTGTACAGTTTCAAGTTGATCCCAGAATAGCAAGTAGGAATGTTATGTTTGTTGAGGCCATAGTCTTGCCATGGGATCTGGTTATTGATGGGGAGAGTGGAACTAGGCATCCAACTAGGGTATTAAGGGATCAATTGATGGAACCAATGGAGTATTGTTCTCATGAATATAACCGAAGACATTATCCTGCTAAGAAGCATAAAACTGTCTGCTCATCAATAAGGGCTTTGAATTCAAATATAACTGGTGATGCGGATGAAAGTGAAGCACACAATGTTTCTCTCTTGGAATCTGGCAATGACCAGACGTGTACAAACTTGAGATATTGTCAATTTGCGTGCTCAGCTATGGTTAGAAGTGATAATGATCACTACTACATCAAAATGGGAAAATTATGCAGCACAAAGGCCAATGTGAAGACTTGTATAGATTTCCAAAACTTGACTACTGAGAAAGTCTTGCTGGAATTTGATACTGAAAACTCATGCAAGTGTCAGGTATGCATTGTTGCTTTAGTCCTGGTTTATTTATTTTTTGTTCTGTTCACTCCATTACCTTTTCATAATGGTTTATGAATTGTTCTCATAATGTCAATTATCTTGAAAATATATGATAAGATATCTTGACTTCATCCAAATTCCAGCCATTACAGGTGGGACAATGCTATATCATAAAGCATTTCGTTGATGATCCCTTTTGTGATGTTAAGGACAGCAATGATGACGGCAGTGTTAAACTTCAAATCACTTTGAGAACAAATATATGGAACCTTACATTTTCTTCAGATGGTCTAATAGATGACTGGTTATCACATGATTCTCCTCTGAGTGATTCTTCTGGCACTTATAGAGTGATGGCAGTGAATCAAGTTGCTCCGCCTCTCAAGGTATCAGGCAGTTCTGTGAGAACCTGGTCAGCTGTACATCTCCATTTGTCTAGTGATGCCATGACTATTTTGAAGGTAAGTCTAAAGGAGTTCGGAGAAGATTTCCGTAGGACATATGCAAGTGCAGAAGTTAGTTCAAGTATGTCCAATGAGCTTGATGATTCCAATTGCCTGTTTCGAGAGGGAAATTTGGTCTCTTTTCGTGGGGATGTAGTTGCTGTTCATGGAATAAACCACAACTCTGATCATCTTCTTGCAAGCTATGAGAATCTTGCTGATGATCTTCAGTTGAGATCTTTTCAAGAACAAGCCAGGAATTTTTGTATTCATATTTTGGTGGACCGTCAGCCTGTAATTTCCTGTCATATATTTTCTTAGTAATGTGGTATTATTTATATCGAACATCAACTTATTGCGTCATCTCAATTTGTCAGGTTACGGTTTTTGGTTCCCTAAGTGAACATGCCTACCTTATTGGATTTGGACCTGGTGTGGATGCGACATTTCATCGGATCTTGAAAATAGGGTAAGCTGGTCCATCCAAAATCCTACTCTATTTGCTGCTTGTGCTTTCAATCTCAGTACCTTGGTAAGATTTGTCTACCTTCTCGCCTTTGCACCCTGAGGAATCAAAAATAGATCATGATAATATTAACTTAGAGTCAGTTATGATAGGAACTCTTTGTTCAGTTAGCAAAGCAGGTGTGGAAGCTGACATATCTCGAACCCCTAGACTAAAGCTGTTGCACTTGGGCTACTAAAGCAGTTTTGGCCCTTAACAAATTTAAACAGCTGGAGGACAATCGTCTGTGTGCATAGTGTAAAGGTTTCATATAGGAGACAGCTCAATTACCTATACTATACACGTCACTGCATAGTGTACAAGCGATGAATTCAGAATTGCTGCAATCTTTGTTAACAGCAGTATATCTATTGTTTTTTATAATACATTTTTGTTGCAAGTCTATCTTGAAATTTAACCATCTGTCTTAATTTGTAGTTTCGTTAGGTTACATGTACTATTGCTTGGTTGACTTATAAATTCCATGTTTTTAGGGACCCAACGAGGTTGATGTTGACGCCTGTATCACTTATTGTAATCAACTCCATAAGGTTAGTCAATGAACCACTCCGAGGCAAGTGGTCTAACTTGCAGTCTGATTTAGATGTGAAGCGTGATGGTCGAGACAATGTGTCTTCTGGTTTGATTTCGGAATTGATCGAGTGTACCTATAGCAAGCAAATGTGTGTCCGTTGCCGGGTTAGTGGTTCAGTCCTGTAATTTTTCGCACTTTCCAGTATTTAAAAATAAATGAATAAAAAAATAAACGTCCTCTCCATTTTCACTTAATCTCATTTCGTGTACCAATTACTTATTGTGCGGAAGTTGATTTAGGTTGTGGCTATCCTTGTCCTGGTTCTGGAGAAGAAGAATATAAATGATAATGTGCACTCAGATGCTTGCTCTCTGACCCATCTTGTTGACATTCCTCTTGCTGGTATCATACTGGGTGAGTTACTTCAGCACTTATGAAATGTACATGAGTGGCTGTCCAGTCAAAGCTCATGGAATGTGCACCATTCTTGACTAGTTTATATTGCTTTAGTGACTTCTTAATCTGTAGTCAGCACCACTTCTAAATCTATATAGATGCTTGTTGCACTGGCTTACTTTTATAACACAGTTTCAATAGAACATTTTGTGGATTTCTTCTTCATTGAGGAAGAATAATTACAAAGATGAAATGCATTGATGCTGCTTTCTCCTATATTCTTACATGATTATTATTCAATTCAGCTGTTTTTAGGATCCATACGATAGCGCCAAGAAAGTATGGTGGTCATTTTTTCTGTCATTTGCTATAAAGAGAGTAATGATAAGTTGCATTATTGTATCTCTAAAATATTTGATGAATTTTTTATAGTTTTGCTGTCTTGTTTACACTTGTGACAATAAAATAGTGTAATGTACAATGACTACCTGTAGATCTCAGCTATCTTCTACATGGAATAGTTTTCCTATCTGTTTGGGAAAATGAATAAATTTCGATATTAATAACTGTGTAATTTGTCAAGCTAGGTTATATAGAAGTTCTTAGTTCTAAGTCTAGTTTTATTTTGGTTATGCACAGATGATGGATCATCCTCTTTTTGTTGCTGGGCTAATGCTGAAAGAGCAGCAACTTTGCTGCGACTACATGAGGAACTACCACAAGGTGCTCTTACAAACAGCAGGTGGACATTGAAGTGGGAAGGAATTGGTAACAGTTCCTGGAGCTCTACCATGTATCACATTGAAAGGATATTAGATAAGCATGGTAGGATTACGGTTGTTAACTATGGTTCGATGGCTGATTCTTCTTATCAAGATTTTAGTATTTCTTTGGGTTCAGAAAATACCCTGAATAGTTCAGATGAAGATCTTCTCAAATTCATTTCCTACCATGCTTGCTTGGGCAGATCCTTGGTGAGTTCACCTGTTAAATTAGTATAATTTTACTTTATTATTCTCAGTACCATTTTTTTTCTTTTGATGAATTATATTATAAACTAAATTAGGAACAAGGAAAGGATAGTTGAATTGAATCATGAAGAAATTATAAAATTACATCATATCATGTTGGACTCCTAGATGAAATCCAAGTTTAATTTTAGTTCTCCAACCATTTGAATTAGAATCTTCTATCTGATTATCTATCTGAGGATATTGTTAAAACTGAGACATGTGTCACCATCTCTGCCTCTGTAGAAAAGACAACTAGTTCTTAATTTGTCTATTTGTTGATGACAATTATTGCTTTTAAGTAGAATTAGAAGCTGAACTGAATGTTATAATAAAAAGCCTTCTTACGTGTAATTTGCCTAGTGTTGATTAAGGTGATTTTCATTTTTTTTTATGAGGAATGTGGTGTTTTTGGCTGTATTTCTAATCAATTTGCATCGCCTTCAAATTAGACACGTGTCTATATTATGGTGCTTTTGTTCTATAACATAGCAATCAATCCTGCTTACGCATTTCAAAGTTTTGTTTAATTTGATTCCTTTTAAATAAATCACTTAAGCAGACTGTTGTTGCAAGAATCATGGATACTGCTGCTGTCCAAAAGTTGAGAGGAGAACACCTAGCAGAAATTGAGTTACCACCGCATTCCATGCAAGATGTGAGCGCTTCAGAAGTTTACTACACCAACTCAACAACTGAGGCTAGGAATGCACTTCAAGAACTGCTGGACAGGTAATCTCTTGTATATGTGCAATATATGATAGTTCAAAATAGACTTCTATATCAATTATCTGTATATACCCTACAAAACAAAAATAAGATGACGTGCCATAGTTGGTGGAAGGGGAAGGGATTATTTATTGATAGGACATATTAGCTCAAAATCACTCTCAGTTTATGTATAGAGCCAGAATTACTGAAGTAGTGTGTGAAAGTGACTGAACAAATGTGAGGACCACCAGATTTATTTCATAGGAAAGATTCAAATTGTCATCAGAAATGAGCAGATAGAATGCCCAGAAACAAGGGCTTAGATTTTCCAAATAGCTGGCAAGGTAACTTGTGGAATGTCTTGGTAAATTGTGGTGAATAAAATCCAACAATTATAGCTGCTCGTGCTATTGCCTCGACAGAGACCCAGTCACATCATATTCACAAATAATGTGTTAGGTTGTCCATAAAAACAGAAACTTCCCAAGGTTGCTTCGAGACGAATTTTGTTCGGCTTCTGGTCCTACAGGAAAAGTATTATTTGGTTTCTAGCATTTGATGAATTATTGAGTGGGAAAATGACAGGTTGTTTTATAGACTTGAGCTATGTACACTGCAGTAATGACTGGTTTTCATGAGACATTACGGAAAAATAAGAAAATGTGTTTCTGTCTAGGGCGTTAGTGCTTGATGGTGTAGTCTAAAAGTACTTTTTTATCTACCATATACTCGGACTCTAGAATTTTAACCATATTGGCTGGCATTTCAAATTCAAATAGCATTTTGGATGTTAGTATTTATTAGAACGTTACACAAACATATCTAATAAACATCTTTATCTTTTATGTTTTATAGTGATATGTACAAATTACATAAAAAAAAAGTAATAACAATTTGTCTTTTTATACCTTGTAGCTACTAGAACTGTTACTGATTCATGGTACTTGAATAGAGCTACTCATGTCAGTAAACAGTGATGCTGATCATACTTAAATTCTCATTTAAAATAATTTATTATTGTTGTTAAGTCTATATTTTAATAGTAACCTGAACATGATCAGATTTACAGACATGATGTCTCCTAAGCTTTTGATTGGGTTCTCATCCCAGCCTTTTAAGAGTTGGGCTGGGCTGGGTGGAAGCATTTACATTTTCATTTGCACTGGTTTTCTTTCTCTTTTTCCAAGTGCTGTCCTGGTAGAACAGTACCTAGAAAATTGTAAGTTTTATATATAATAAAGAAATGCATATAATATAAGTTTAAATGTAAAGTTGGTTCTGGATTCCTTGAGAATAAACAACAGTACAAGAAAAGTACTGCAAAAAAAACACGTCGACGTTTTGAAAAGAGCTTCTCTAAAAAAGGTTTTGGACTTTCTAAAGCATTCATATACACCCCATTAGATTCCCTGTCTTTTCTGCATTTTCCTCTTTTCTTTTCGTCTTTTTATGGTCTTTTTAGTTCTTCATTCAAATGTCAATATAAATAAATAAATAGATTAACTACAATTACCAGTAACTAAAACAAAACAATGCATCCCACTTTTTACCATTGGTTTCCTCCTAGTCCTAGATCTACTACTCCTACTCTCATTCTCTCTCTCTCTCCATTTTCATTTGAATCCCTCTTCTATATATCTATGTTGCAGTATTATATAATATATACACTTAAATAGCAATTCTGTCGAGTCTCGTCTCGTCTCTCAAGAACTATACCCTCTATGTTTGACATAATTGAGCCTCGCAGTCGAACGGGCACCTAAAAGTACAAACATTTTTATATTTAGTTTCAGAGAATCTCTTTCTCTCTCATATCATATTATGCTATGCTGCTCTTCTTCAGACCTGATGAACCTCTAAAACCACAATTCTTCTACTGGCTCTTATTTGTAATTGCAGGCAGGAGGAGTATTCCTTCAGACATTGATACGCCATTGTGTTTGTTTTCCTCTTCTCAGCATCTCTCACAATGTCAATGCCATTAGTCCAACTGCCATCACCTCCACCGCCTCCTCCACTGAGCATACCTCAGCAGTCTTACAACCACTCAAGCCACACCTCAGTTGGGCCCTTCATCGGCGTGCTAGTAGTCGTCATACTCTTAGGTATACTCGCTGGCATGATAGGTCGGCTCTGTTCAGGGAAGACAATAATGGGTCATGGTCAGTATGATATTGAGAGCTGGGCAGAGAGCAAGTGTTCTACTTGCATTGATGGAAGAATCAGCCCCACTTTACATCCAAGGCTTCATGTCATCACCACTGATTCTGCTCAACTTCCACCTCCAGCCTCCTCTTCTCCTGAGGAAACCAAGCCTGAAGAAGAGCAGCAGCAACAACAAGAAGAACCACAACAACAATCCACACCAAGTCCACACGTACATGCCCAGTCTTGAGCTATATCTAGTTCTCTTCGTCTTCATGTTGTTTCCATATTCTTAATATGAGCTTCACTACAATTTCTTGTTATTATAATTAGTTCTATGTTTTCTTTCTTTTTTGAATTATTATTTCATTGGTCTGATATTTGAAATTCTTGATATTAATTAATGTCGAAAGGAACAAATGCGAGGCCCAAGGCAATTTGATGTGGACCCTTGAGGCTCAGAGACGTCAGGCAATTATTCTTCGCTCTTTATTTCTTTCTTCTCCGAAGAATCATATCATGGTGTCTTTTTCTTTCAATAATAACGAAAGCCCAGTACCTCCGCAAAATGGGCCTGTAAATCGGAATATTTTTAGATCAAAGGGGCCTACGTGTTCCACTTCCGCTACAACCTTTAAATTACTCAATTGCCTTTCTCTATTTGCGCTTCTTCCCAATTCCATTTCAAGCGCAATATATCATACTTAGTTCAAAAGCTCTCTCTACTTTAACCAAACTACACTTCAAACTCGTACACACTCACCTGCAGATTCCTACAGTTGTGGGTGACTTGACTTCTAGTACTCACAGTGATATCATAATGAGTCTAAGCCTGGTCCCGCCAACTCTATGAATCATAAAACCCTTTTGACTGTGGTCCAACTCTACTGCAATAAAGATCTCTGAAATTCTCAACTACCTTAATTAACAGAGTTTTCCTAACCCGCATTGGGAAACAATGAACATTAACTTCAAATTGGAAACCTTGATGACACTGAAACAGACAAGTGCTTTTTAATATTCATGTAAAAACACAAGCAATACAATGATGTACAAGGGAGCTAGGATGCTAAGTGTGGATAACAATTTTGAATACATAAGTTCAAAAGTATTTAGAATTTGAGATTTCACTAAAAAAAATTTAATCTTCTTTGAATACTTTACCTGAATAGGTAGTGTTCTCTTCAGAACTGGAAGTGAAAAAGTGAATTGTTGATAGACGGCTTCTGGTCTCAGTTTCTTGCATATGTCATGTGTCTATCAAAGGATTGTGTTGTGCTCTTCCATGAGTCCATAAAGGCAATAGTTTGTCTGTTTGAAATTTCATTTGGTCTTGCTTCTATATTTCATAGGGCGCTTCATTTGAAGAAGATGAGATAGACCTGCCACTACATGTAGTCTACTACTTGGAATACCTGTCTTCGCCAGTGCCTTACCGTTTTTATCCAACAGTACAAAGCAAGGAACATAATTGATGTCATAATGGAGGAGCTACATAGACAACCAATAATAGAAATCAGCATCAACCCAGAGGATAATCTGATCAACAACACAGAGCTGAAGGATCTAGGCAACAAAACATTGCTGAGTGTGATTCTCAGGGAAAGCTAATAAACAAAAAGTGTAACAGTAATAACTTGAGGTTTAGGTTTAGGATTGAACTGGCATCAGGTCATGATCCCACTAAGTTATCCATGAATGTCTGGTTAAGTGCACTTATCATAATGTGGGACTGATGTTCAGAAAAATCTAACAAGACTTGGCAGACTAGCTGAGTCAATATCCTTCTAAGTTATAGCTGAAATTCTCAACTCAAAACATAAAATACATCAAGGGAATTGACTCGTTATATTAGACACTCAATTTTTACCCTCTACCTAATCCAACAAATCTGAAAGTGAGAAATCAATCACAAGCTTTCTAAGTATTAAACGGCTAGTGAATTCAAATTAGGTAATGTCCACCTTCAACAAAAAGGAATATTGATGACAAAATACATACGTTAAACAAATTGAAATCAATCCCATTAATTAAAGGTAGGCGAGGAGAAGACAAGAGAAGCTAACCTCCGGCAGCCATTTTTCATTCTCAGCATCTGCCATAACAATGTGAAGCCAATCAGAATTTCTATCCTCCACCTCTGTTACAAAATTTAACAGCGAATTGCAAAGCCTGCATTTGGGTGAGTAGAACTCGATAACAGTAGCCTCTTTTGCACGTGCCAAGGCACCTGCAAACGCTCGTTGCTCTGCCTCCCCTTGCTCTTCCGGACTCAAAACACTTCCTTTCAACTTCAAATTGTTGTCTTTTGCAGCTTTAACAGACAATGGGGACTGATTCACGGTACCCACCCACGAATTGAACGAACCTAATGCAAACGCTCCAATATTTTGCAAAGATTTGAACAACCAAGGCATCTCTAATTTGCACACACTAGGGTTTCTTGGGTTTTGAACGACCATCCACGGCCATTTCAAACAAAGTGATGGCTTTTTGTCGGTAAAATTCATCTCCTTCTCCAGCAACAATAAAAATCCAATTATAACTCGCACACAAACACAAACACAAACACGCTGTTCATAAAAATTCCCAAAATATTGAAACAAAATCAGAACTCAAAATTGGTGTTGTCTTCTAAAGAGAGAACAAAATTATGCGAAATTGGGCTTAACAAACCTGCAGTTACATAGCAGCTCCGCTCGCAATCGAAAAATCCGAGTGTGTTTGCTAAGCTCTGCAACTTGAACCAGCGACACCTCACTGCAAAAGTAAAGTCATATCATATCAGATGGCGGCAACTCTTAACGATCCTTCCCTAAATGGGCCGAGATCGAGCCCAATATATATTGAATGGAGTCTACTAAATGTCCCCCACCGATGTCTAGCTAAACCCAATCTTATCCTCGCACCAACAAATCAACATATATTTAATTAACTTAGAAAATTTTTTAATGGCAAAATGTCCGTTTTAAGTTTGGTAAATTCCATGATCCTCTAAAATTCAACAACTACTACAACCAGCATTATCTTCCAGATTTCAAAGGTTCATTAATCCTACCCCCAAAACGTTATTAATCTCTAAACATGGATTTTTACCCAAATTAACAATATCACTTTCATGCATCCATATCCATATCCATATAATTGAACAATGCCAATTCAATTATTTTCCCACTCCACTTGCCAAACTACTTAGAAATTTGGTATAGCAATCGACCTATAAAGATCACAACACTCTTCAACACAATCTCATCAATTTCACATAATTCTAATATTAAACAATGAAGATGGGTAAGAGCAACATCATTGTTATACAAGCTATTATCTTCCTAGTGGCTACAACTTTCCTAGTGAGTGAAGCCAAAACCATTGTGGTCGGAGGAGACCATCATTGGAAGGTTGCATTCAACTACTCTCATTGGGCGTTTCAAAACAACCCCTTTTACATAAATGACAATCTGGGTCAGTATATAATTTAGACTATTTATTTATTATACAATGTATATTCGATAAGCTTAATTGTTTGATGATTCAATTTTGAATACAGTGTTCAAATACGATCCGCCGAGTGAGAATTCGTCAGCTGTAGATGTGTACAGGTTGCCGGACTTGTACAGTTATGTAACATGTGACTTCAGGAGAGCGAAGCTGGTGGCAGATGCAACACAAGGCGGCGGTGAGGGTTTCACGGTGGGACTTAACCAGTGGAGGCCTTATTACTTTGCAAGTGGTCAAGCTAATGGGACATTCTGCAAACATGGCATGAAATTCTTTGCTGTGCCATGGCCACATTGGTTTCTTTGATTACATGATGATCTTTGTGTGTTTTATTATGATTATATCTCAGAATAAACTAATCTGTCTGTAGTGTGTGATGAGAATAATTTGCGTATGAAGTTGGTTGATTGAGTTGGGCCATTGATAGACCTAGAATTGACCCAAATTGTACGTTTGATTCTTAATACCTGGCCCATGTCGGTTCATTCAACTGCAATTAGCGATGATTGTATTGTTTTACTTGCTTCGAGTGGTTTTCTATTTATATAGTACCGTCCATGTCAATACATGAATCCAGCTAATGTAGCACCCACAATTGTTACCTTTACAAAAACACATCTCAAAAAGTCGTTGAATCAAAGACCTAAAGTTGATTCTCGCCTCTGCTACTACTAGACAGAGTAACCTATAAGTCAATAAAAGAAGCTCCGAAAACGACCATCAGCTCTTCAGTAAATAACCATTCCAATCTAATTATACACCAAGAATTCAATTTATAGAAATCACTGAAATTGGTGGGATAATCTCCGGTGAAACTTGATTGGACCTGATAGGACTCTCCTTTATTCATTAAAGTTGCTCAAACAGTTATAGGCGTCCTACTTTTATGGAAATAGTTCCACAACTAGACTTCCAATCAAATCAAACTATAGCTAACATTAAATATCACCCTATAACTCTACCTTATAGACTTTGATCATCACCTTCATGTCCAATTTTTTCAAAAGACATCCACCAACTCCACACCTCAACATTATTAAACCAGTGAAGAATAATACACTCACCACACAACTCACTCTATGGTTTATAATGGTAAAAAGTTTTTATTATAATCTCCAAACTGTGTATAAAATGACTGTAACGAAGGTTTTGGCACATTTTAAACATGCATGTCATAAAAATCTATAAAACCAAAAGTGTTGCTGTAAAGTGGGACACAGCTTTGAGAGCATATTTGCTTTCAATTAGAAGAGAACAAGCTGGTGCGTGGTTTGCTTTTCCACTCTTCCAAGAAAGTGAGCTTGCCACTGGGCCCACCTTCTTAATTACAGTTTGTTGTTTGTCTTCCCTGATTACGACCTTAAATTCATGTATATTATATTTTTCATTGAGTTCAAAATCAAATAAATATTATCAGTAAACTTATTTTGGTAATCACATACTACTGGTGACTATGGATTATTTTTGGTATAATTAATTTAGTAAGATAAGGATGAATATACGATCACTATGAATACGACAAAAGCATGGACCGCGTAAAGCTTATAAAATTATGATATAATTAGATTTGTAATTAGACAGTTAAAGCGATCCAGCTAAGATGCGTACCCCCAATTTCCAGTTATGGCAAGTGGATTAGTTAATTAATTAATGAAGTTATTAGCCAAAGCATGCGCTTGCATTGTCTGACGTGGCTGTGTCTGATTCGTTGCATCACTAACGAGAAACCAAAAAACCGATCTTAATATGGTTATTATATAGTTAATTAATGTATAATAAAATTTTTGTCCAATCAACATTCTCTTCGTCGGTGATGACAGGTTGTAATTCCACAAACACGAGGATTTTTCATTTTCCAAAATATCTGAAATATTTATATCTTGAAAATTACACCATATCAACACATTGGTTCCATTTTTTCTTTGATCGATTAATCAAAATAAAATTAAAAAACTGGAAAACTAAATCCACCAAATTAACAGAAAATAAACAGAGCAGAAGTAATTAATGGAAGCCAGATGAAGAACTGGTTTCAGACAGAGTTGAAGTCATGTAATCTCTGACTTCTCTTGCAATAACATCTCTCATCACATCCCAAAACCCGTTCGGCAAACTCTCGTTTGGTCGGTCAACAGTGACGGCCCCACTACCACCACCAGGTGGGCCCAGAGTCAACGCGGTCAACGCTTCATCTTCCAATCCCGTAGAAGCAATTTGCCCACTTTCCGATCCTGAGTCAACTCGTTGATGATGATGATGACTCATCTGTTGCTGTTGAAGTTGTTGGTCTCTAGCTCTTCTCTTAAGAGTCGAGTTCCAGTGATTTTTGACCGCATTATCAGTCCGACCCGGGAGTAACCGGGCAATGGTGGCCCACCGGTTACCATACCGGGCATGAGCGGCCAAAATGGTCTCGTCCTCAGCCGGAGAAAAGGGTCTGTGTTCGACATTTGGACTCAATTGGTTACACCATCTCAACCGACAAGACTTACCAGACCTCCCTTTGATATAACGGCTTATAAGTGACCAATTTCTCGGCCCATATCGTTCAACAAGTCGGGTCAAAATCCGATCCTCTTCAGCGCTCCATGGACCTTTGATTCTCTCAGCCTTTTGTCCTCCTCTATTCGAGAAAGACGATTCCGAAGAAGACGAATCCGACGAAGAAGTAGAAGCAGAACACATATTCATTCCCTGATTTTTTTTATTTTTTTTTATTTTTTTTGCAGATAAAATGAGTGAAGAAGATTAGTGGTGTGCGGGTGGTTTGGGTTTAATTATATTTATATGTGCGCGAGAGAGGAGAGAATATAAAGAGGAAGGTGCATGAACTGTTTGATAATACGGCGCAGTATTGGGTTAATAAAAGAGGGTGTTTCGAGGAAGCTAGCTTTTGTAAAGTTGGTAGGGGATTCAACTGCGAACCGGTGATTAGTTTTAATGGTTCCTAATTAATTAATCTTAATTACATGATTTTGTGCTGTCGAGAGTGGATACGATGTATGTAAATCTTAATTATTTTGATTTTGTAAAGTGTATTCGACCCGATTCATGTAATTTTAAGATATGAAGATTTGCAAGTACAGGTACGAGTACTGGATAGTAGAGTACACGAACACGAACACATGGTACAAAGTTTGACTGGAGGGACATGACATACAATTTGATAAATATTCTCGAACTTTACTTGGATCACATGAATCAATGTTATATATGTATATACATTACATATATATGAAACGAGGAATGTTATGTTATTAATTTGGGTGTTACTCGCGCATGTGACATTGTGTGTGGATAGAGATGTACTATAAAATAGTGACATCGTTTGTGGGTCCATATGGACAACTGGAATCAATCGAATATGGATCTATAATATGGAATATGTGTCACTGTGGAGATTTAATTGCTTTGCTATGGAGAGAGACGAATCAGTTTAGTTGAGTCATAGTCCGAGCCATATTGCAATCTCTGTACAATTTTCATGTGGACAATATGAAGCCGTGATTAATTTGGAAGACTGGGAATTTGTTTCCATATGTGTAAAACTGCAATGTTCTCTATCAGTTCGATTTGACAGTTGATTTCAAAATCTATATAGCCAGCAAAAAGATCTAGAAAAGTCTAAATGTATTGATTAGTACGACTGTTAACAGTAAAACAAATCATTGAAAACGTTCTAATTAATAGAAGCGATACTAAATTCTTACAATTTGTATGAAAAGGCAGTGCCCATAACATATAACTTGATAGGAAGATGATATTTAGCTTAAAAGATGTATGAAAATAAAATTAAGAAAACTGGGAAAGAGTGATGATTACTAGGAAAAGGATAAGGGGGAAAAAAAAGAGATGAAATTGGATGGAAATGTTAATAAATATAAATAAATAAGATTTTATTCTCAAATTTTATTTATCTATCTGATAAAAATTTAATTTTTTTTTATAATTTATAATTTTATATGAATTTAATTTAGAAAACTTTAAATTTATAATTTATAATTTAATTGGTTGAATTTAATTTTATAATTTTTTTTTAATTTAGAAAATTTAAAGTGACTATGGTGAATTGATTAGATTTACGAGGGGCGTTTAAAACATGAGAGGAAATGGGCAGCTGTTGAACATTAAACAAATGTTTTAAAACGGAAAGTGGGTCATCCTCTTTTTGACTACTTTTCCTCAAAGTTACAGCTGTAAATATCCTCCTCCTCCTAATCCAAATCCACACATAATTAAATATAGATAGTTTGAAGATGACTTCAAAGTCTTCCACATCGGACGGCCCCACTTCCAGCCTGTGAGAATCTCACGTGATTCCAGTTGAATCCCTTTGACTTTGTACTATAATCCAACCAAAAACCGTTTCTTCTTCTTCACTCTCCTTCCTCCTCCGTGTCTCTCACCTCCAAGTTCACTCATTTCATTCACCTTTGGTGGGTTTTGGTTGCAATGCACGCGCTAGATAACACCTGGTATTTGAACAGATAAAACTGATGATTTCATCGTAGCCGCTCACGTGGCATATATTAATTACAACCTTTGGAGCCTACTACATCTACATCTGATGTAACTTGAGCATGAAGCAGTTGGGCAGTTGATTCAACAGCTGGCAACGAACAAACCCTAACTTCGCTTCTCTACCACCGACTTCATTCAAATACCACACCCCTATTTGCATTATTTGTCTATATAGCATTTATAAACATTAAATATAAAAATATTATAGTAATTTTTACTAATCACAGTTATTTATTAAATATTATTTGAAAAATGAATTTAGAAAATGATCGATGGACGGAGAGGCAGTTGAATTAAGCAGAATATTCGTGGGCCAAGAAAAAATGGGTCCAGATGGTTACAGATATTTAATAGTAAAAAAAATGAAACGAGCCACCTGATTTTAAACGAGAAGGATCAGAGGGGGGGGGGGGTGGGGGATGGGACCCACAGTGTTCCCTTCCAACCCAATTGCCGGTCGGTTCGTGGTGCCCGAAACCGCGTGAGGTTAGGGTACTTTTGTCTTGTTTCGTACCTGCTTGCTGGTCAACTACTCCTCCCTGCACTGCACTCAACTCGCTTGTGTCAGTCCTTTGTTTCTTTGCCTCTTGTTTCATACTTGTTCGTGTCATGATTCTCTTCATTTATTTATTTATTATTATAAATCAATCGAGGCATTTGTTTCCATTAATGGTTATGTAATTTTTTATTCTGTTCGGGGATTTAAGGAACTTGTATAATATTCTATTCTATGGATGTCTTTTTTAATTTATTATTTAGTTGCTTTATTAGATTATTTCATTTTATTAATCATATAGTCTCTGTAATTTGGAGTTATTTTGGGCCTTAGCCCATTTGATCAGGGAATTAAATGGTTAGATTCATGTAAGGCTTTAAGGAGGCCCAAACTTTAAATTCAGCTGGTTGTTTGTTGTCTGCATTGGGCTCGCACTATTTATGAATTTTGGGTTGATTTGCTTGACGCAAGTTTTATTTCTTGATTATTTTATTATTATTATTATTACCATTACTTTTTTTTTTTTTTTATATAATATGGATAAGATTATGTATAAGTGTAGTGTACAATTAATGTTCCTTTTACCATTGTAATTATGTATAAAAGTATCCAACAGTATTTTTGGTAAATTATACGATAATGCGCACTTTTGGACCAAGTCAAACATGTGAACATTATAAAAAAAAATTTAATATTTGAATTATAAGTTTTATTTTTTAAAAAAATTTCAGGAAATTTGGTGGGCGCATATTTTTAAATCGCACTTCATATATAATCTCTTTAAGTTTCTAAAAAAATTATAATTCAAAAATTAAAAAGTTTTATGATAACTCAATCTCCACACCCGAAAACATTGTCTTGGGGTAGGGAATTGCTTATTATTTTTTTTCTACAACAAATTCATATTGTTTTTCCTCCCTTCCAAATTTGAGTTTAGATTCAACGTGAAAGGTAGATTTTAAATCACAATTCGGTATAACTTCTGCTAGCTGTGCTTCCATGGTCTTTAATGCCCCAAACTTGAAAGAACCAGCATCTCTACGACCACCTGCAGCTACAATATCATTAAGAATGGACAATAAGGTCTCTTCTTGGTTTGTCCACACACGCCTAATTTTACTTTTTTTCCACCTTATTCATATTGCT
The DNA here is from genome assembly GCA_031304145.1 of Cardiospermum halicacabum. NCBI lineage: Eukaryota > Viridiplantae > Streptophyta > Magnoliopsida > Sapindales > Sapindaceae > Cardiospermum > Cardiospermum halicacabum. The sequence goes on from CM062394.1 coordinate 3,112,357, forward strand.
ACCATCTCCGGAATTTATATCTTTATAACTTTAAAACATTCAACATATACAATGTAACAGACCATCATAATTCATTGAAAGTAATGAAATACTAATTCTGAAAGTAATGAAATACTAATTCTGTAATTAGTAATAGAAATTACACCATAAACATTTAATGTGTAATCGATATGACATGTTTAATAAATAAATAAATAAATAAATAAATAAATAAAATAAACATATTAGCAAACAATGTTGTTGGGATGCAATCCAAAGTCCCACATCGGTTAAAGAAGTCAAGCAAGACTTGTATATATACATCCACACCTACCCTAATAGAATGAGGCCTTTTAAGAGGAGCTCAAGAACAAAACCGTGCGGGCTAGACCCAAAGCGGACAATATCATTCTATGTAGGGTGGAAGGAGCGGAGCTCGGGGCCTAACAAGTGGTATCAGAGCCCGGTATGAAAATGGAGCCCGCAAGTGATCCGTATTCGGGGTACCTTGTATCGAAAGCCTTCCTGATAATTTGGTGGTCAGGCGGCGAGTCACGTTGGTGCGTAACGGCGGTGCAAGATGTTTAAGACGGATCGGGTGGATTATGACTCGAGGGGAGGTCGCTCGAGGGGGAGCCACGGGATTGGTGGTCCTTTGGTTTAAGGGGAGGATTGTTGGGATGCAATCCAAAGTGATTCGTATTCGGGGTACCTTGTGTCGAAAGCCTTCCTGATAATTTGGTGGTCAGGCGGCGAGTCACGTTGGTGCGTAACGGCGGTGCAAGATGTTTAAGACGGATCGGGTGGATTATGACTCGAGGGGAGGTCGCTCGAGGGGGAGCCACGGGATTGGTGGTCCTTTGGTTTAAGGGGAGGATTGTTGGGATGCAATCCAAAGTCCCACATCGGTTAAAGAAGTCAAGTAAGACTTGTACATATACATCCACACCTACCCTAATAGAATGAGGCCTTTTGAGAGGAGCTCAAGAACAAAACCGTGCGAGCTAGGCCCAAAGCGGATAATATCATTCTATGTAGGGTGGAAGGAGCGGAGCTCGGGGCCTAACAAATGTGTCATCTTTACAAGTATATTAAATTAAAAATGAAAAATGTTACAAAGTAATAATCAAGCAGATCGATTTCTTCTTGAGTCATTAGACATTGTATTGCCAAGTTATCTTCTCCATGAAATTTATGTGTTGGTACAGATTGAGTGATTAAATCATTTTCAAGCTCATAATTATTAGTTTGAACTTGCACATCCTCAGGTGGATCCATTATCCCCTCCCTTCTAATAAGATTATGTAAAAGCCAACAAGCAATTATAATCTTACATTGTGTCTTTATTAGGTAAAAAGATGAAATTCGTAAAATCACCCAAATTATTTTCAATAATCCAAAATAAAGTTCAATAGCATTTTGAGTTCATGCATGCTTCATGTTAAAGTATTCCTGATGGTTATCTGGAGCATATCCATCTCTCCATCCAGATAAATGATATCATATTCCTCTATATAGTGCAAGAAATCCTTCCCAATTTTATATCGACAATCCATAAGATAATAACATCCAAGAAATTAAAATATATATATATATATTATAATATATTTTATTGCAAACACCCCTAGTTCTAAGCTAGTATTTATTTTTTATTTTTATAAATTTTACCATTAGAAACTTGTAACCCGGTTGGTCTAAGGCATCCCGATGTACCCTAGAATTTGAAGACGATCTTTCCTAATCCGAAAAACAAATGTGAATATCATCTCTATAGATCAAACCCTTAGATTTATTGTTATTTCATTATTTATGGTTCTATATCGTAGCTTATCAACATCAGGAACATACATTCTAATATAAATTTTATCTAAAATCTCTAAACAATTCTATAAAGAAATCAATATATTAGACTTTATATATATATATATATATATATATATATATATATATATATATAAAAGGACGGCAAGATAAACTTTAAAATTTTAAGATTATATTTACTACATACCTTAAAAAAAAACTTCTATTTATCTATGCAATTTGTAGAATCTGGTTCCAGTATAATTAGTAAGTTGTCGTATTATTGCAAAAAGGCCTCCTAAAACCAAATTGAAGTACCTACTATTTGTCTCTCTAGACTAACCAAATCTACTTTAAATGGTTTTATTTTTGACATAGCGAGCTAGTATGAGTACAAACACGTAGACTTGTTCCTCAACTGAAACCAAACCATTTACATTTAAACTTCATGTACTATGAATTAGTTCACATAAAACCCTAAACATCTTCCTATCCATTCTTAATTAATTAATACATGGTACATTATTGTCTCTTATTCTACTATTAACATAATCAAGATGAAATACATGTCTACGAAATGTACGATTATTTGGTAGTCGTCTTTAATATTCTGGCGTATAATGCATAATTGCACTCATCATCATTAGAAACAACCTTTGTAAATGTAAAATTTGAACGATTAAAACAAATATGAAAATCTTCTTGGTCCATTTCATCCATAACTATTTCAGGAAAAAAATCCAAATAAGTATTACAAACAAGGATAAATGTTCTAATGGATCAACTTCACAGATTCAATCGGAAAATTCTTATTAGAGTACGTGTTTTTCTAATCAATACGAACATGGTAAAGTTTCTTTTCAAACTAATTGAGTAAAAGTTGAAAAAAAAAACTAATAATTACAGCTGTCAAAAATAAATTTCGAAATCCAATTCACCGAAATCAATTTATAAAATATGTTCACCAACCACAAATATAACAAAGCAAAGTACTGTTTTAACAACATTTAACATATCAATTTTGAAACAAACAATCTATCCTAACTGTTCATTACATAAACATGACATATGATAGAAGTAATAAAAAAAATATTGATTTGATTTCAATAGTGAAGTGAATCGATAACTATTCAAAGAGAGATCGATTGGATCATTGAAGAAAAGAACCATTGTCGTGATATCCATTTTAGTTCTATCTATGCAAATGCAGGATATTTCAAAATTGGTGTGTTGGGATGATTTGATATTTTTTAAACTACCAAATTGGTGTGTTGAGATGGTTTGATATTTTTTATTTCAAAATTATCCTTTACAATTTATTTTTATTACTGAACTACTTCTAAGTATAACTAATATCCTACAATTCTTTTTCAAATAATATTTTTTACTTTCTTCACATTAAATTTATTTTATTTTTCTTTCACTCAACTCATATTTGTCTCTTTTTATATCTCCACATTTTATATATTTAAAAAAAAAAATCACCATATTATACTATGATTCTTATTATTTGATTGGATTTATGTTTCTTATTTTATTTTTATTTATTCTATAAAAGTACTTTGTTTTGCTTTTCATTCTTCTATAATTCTAGATGGAAAAGATAATGATTGAGACGATGAAGAAAGACGGTGTAGTATGAGGAATGAACATTTTGGTAAATCTATTGTTATTAATTTTTAAAATCATCCATTATGAACCATCAATCCAAACATAATTTTAAATCAAAACCACACCATATAGAACCATACCTTAATGAATCATACTTTATGAAACTATGATGGAAGTGATCCAAACAAGGGGTAAAGTATTATTTGAAGACTAACTTGCAAAGAGACAAAAATGAAAGACAAATAAGATGAGAAGCATGAGATAAGACGAGTAGCGTTGATCAGAGAGATGGGATCAGCAACATGAAATAGTTTAGTCCTTTTCTTCTTTATTGGTTATTTTATTGAGATTATATAATGAAGAGTTAATAAGACTAAATTGGAAATATCGATTAATAATTCACTCCAAACATGCAGTCAAATAGAGGATTATGACTAATTTTAAACCGTCTCAATCCCGGGCTACCAAACGTTCCTAACGTTCTAAATTTCTGAAGAATAGAAGGCTAAACTTGTAATGTTGTGAAGTAGGCCAAATTGGTCTTTCTATATTATTCTTCCTTTTTTTTATTTTCTTTTATAATATATTTATTTTGTAAATAAAAGTGAAAATGGAGGGTATTTGTGACATTATGAATCATGGAGTAAAAATTTCAACTTTCAAAATTTAAATACTAAATTCAAATTTTGGTTGGGTAATTTTACAATTTTTCTTTTCACTGCAAAATTCAGAAAAAATAGGAAGAAAGGTCAGGTGGATGTAAAGATATTCCCAGATTAGATATATTGTCATCATGGAAGAAATTTGACATGAAAATAAATCTAACACTTCAATATATTTGCCTACTTCCATTCCATTTTAACCACCAAAAGATGAGAAAAGGAAATGAAATATGATATGACAAAGATGGAGACATTTATTAATGTTTGATATCCAGACAGTTCACCAGCACTAATATCATTCTCTACACAGTTGTTGCCAATGGCCAGTGTTTCAATTCAAACATGTCTGGTGACCCTACCCAACTCTTGTCATTAGGGTTCTGTGGCTGCTT